>OW121849.1:23982751-25186153 GCA_933228895.1 Platycnemis pennipes | reverse complement strand
GGAGTTTTACCGAATGGAGGAAGAGGTAACCTTTGCGGCATACCTGACGGCAGCGCCACTATTTCCATGTGGCTTCCAAGGGAATCTCATTCGTGCGCTTGGCCGCTCTCACCTACTCACCTACCTCAGCGCTACTGTTTACAGGTGACAAGCGATGGAAACACGGAGGAACGCGCTCATTTTCATTTCGTGAACGGTACGTGGTGGACGATTTTTGTTCTGGTGGACAAAGTACAACAGGTGCGTATTCATTTCAATATCTGTTTACAGTACTGTGCTAAAATTTGTGTTGGTTTATAATTATTTCATAAATATTTCATGCTGCAATTTGTTACCATTTTTAGTAAATAATGCAATATTGTCGCCTAATTTCTCGTGGCGTGGTTTTGGTCGCTTTTGTATCAGTTCACGTGGTGTGGTTTTATTACTGTGCTAACATTTGTGCTGGTTTCTCGCTTTTGTACCAGTTTACGTGGCGTGGTTTTATTACTGTGCTAACATATGTGCTGGTTTATTTATTTATTATTTTACATTTATTTCTGGTCTTAAACATTTTTGCTAAGTAAACATTTTGGTTAAATTTATAAATAATGGGTTATTGACGCCTAAGTTCTCATGGCGTGGTTTTGGTCTTTTGTGTATCCGGTCACTTTTGGTTAGCAAAACTTTTGGTTCAATTTGTAAACAATACATGGTTGTCGCCTAATTTCTCGTGGTGCTTTTGGTCGCTTGTGTATCCCGTTCACATTAGTGTTGGTAATTTATTTTTTAAATTGTTGGTAATTTTTTATACATTTGTGTAGACATTTACACACATTAAGTTGGTAATTTATTACACATTTGTGGTCGTGATATCATCTAAAAAATTCACGTGGCTTGTAATTGGGTTTGGACGCTTGTGTATGCGGTCACTTTTGTGATGGTATTTTGTGTGAAGAAGGTAAGTGTGCAAATATTTTGGTTGCAATTGTAAGTAATAGATTGATGTCCCCTAATTTCACGTGGTGTGGTTTCGGTTGTGGACGGTTGTCTATCCTGTTTCCTTTCGTATTGGTAAATTATTTTTCCCAATTATTAGTAAGTAATCCTTTGAATGTCTGAAATTAGTGTGATTAAGATAAAGGCAAAAATTTGGAACTCCGAAGCGCTGGTTGCTTAAATCGGATGTTTTTGAGGTATCGGTAACATGTAGACATATTAATTTGTGTAATTAATAGAGATTTTTCATATGAATGCTACATTATTAAAAGTTTTTTTATTTCTTCCCTGGGTCTCGTAGCTCTCTTTCCTGATACGTTTCTGGCTGCTATTTCTATTTCCTGTCATTTTTTCTTCGATTTCCTGACTTAAGTAAGTATGGTCACTGTCTATGCAAGAGTTAAAGAGTTTTTATCACGTTTATAACCAAAGAAATTCATTTTTCTCTCCTTAGGGACACTGCTGCTTTCTTCCTCTTCAATTTAAATCACTTAAATCTTTTGTTGTTGGACTTGTTTCCTTGGTGAGTCTTTTATTTTTCTGATAGTTATTCATTATGAGACAGTTCCTGGTTAACAGTAATTTTGAAAAAAATATATGTAGACGCTAATTCTGTTCCAATACATTAATTCCACCTCAAATTGTTCAATTATTTTCAGATTTTTAGTTATGTCTTCTCCTGGATTGCTAGTTATTGGAGCTTCCCAGTGGAAGTATGCTGATTTATATGCCAGCCGTTTCCCTAGTTTCGATGTCAGCATCATTTCCAATTCAGGAATGAGAGTTGATGAAGTGAGTGACTCAATGGTGCTGGCTACAGAGTTTTTCAATGATGTGGTTATACATCTTGGGACCAATAATATCATATGTGGTATGTAATAGCAGGTTTGTAGATATGAGTTTCCTGAAATTTACAGTTTAATTAATTAATACTATGACTCTTATCCATGAAATTTAATAGGGCATTCTCCAGGAGAAGTAATCAACCATTATAAGAGGCTGATGGACAAGATTCTTGCGAGAAACCCAGATGTGAGGCTATACATTTCAAGTGTTCTCCTAAGAAGTGTTAATAGGTTTCAGCCTCACCCATGGGAACAGGTGGAAATGATAGAGGGAGTTAATGCCAAAATTAAGAAGCTTAATCATCTTCTAAAACAGTTGGCTGCTGAGTAAGATTTTATTTACATCCATTATTTATTCTGTTGAAAAACTCCATTATAGGTTTGTTCAGGATTAACAATTCCATTTTCTTCCCCCTTTCTCATATCAATAGATATAAGATGCACTTCATCGACAACTGGAAGAGTTTCCAAGAGGCATCCAGGGATCCATTTTTGAAGCTGCTATCCCGTGATGGACTCCATCTTACGTCTGAAGGGATCAAGTGCCTTGTCGGTAATGTGTTGAATTCCTGTTTTAAAGTATGGTCAAATCATTTTAACATGCATACTTTATCCTCTCCTCGTTTCATTACGCCTGTGCCTTCCCCTTGTCCTTCTCCATCCCCCAATCCTTCTCTGGCTTCTTCAATTCCTTCTCCTACCTCTCCCAGTCCTTCCCACTCCTCTTCCATTACCCGAAGCATTCCTACCGCCCCTCCTTTGAATACATCTGTGCCTTCCCCTTGTATTCCACCCCATCCTTCACCTTCCTCTTTCAGTACCCACACCACTACCTCATACCGTGATGCTCTGCTCACCAACCTGCTCCAAGTACCTTCACCTGTTCCAAATTATCCCCTCCCTTCTTCCCCTGTTCGTTTCTCCCGTCCTTCCCCTTTACATCCTAGCCCTTCAGCCCCTACTCCCTATTCCAGTGCCCGAAGCATTCCTATCTCCCCTCCTGTGATCACTGTTGTTCCATCTCCTTGTCCAGTATCCCATCCTACCCCTACTCCTTCCAGTCGTCCTTCCCATTCCTCTTCCAGTGCCCGAAGCATTCCTATCTCCCCTCCTTTGAATACACCTCCTGTGATCATTCTTGTTCCCTCTCCTTGTCCAGTATCCCATCCTACCCCTACTCCTTCCGGTCATCCTTCCCATTCCTCTTCCAGTGCCCGAAGCATTCCTATCTCCCCTCCTTTGAATACACCTCCTGTGATCACTCTTGTTCCCTCTCCTTGTCCAGTATCCCATCCTACCCCTACTCCTTCCAGTCGTCCTTCCCATTCCTCTTCCAGTGCCCGAAGCATTCCTATCTCCCCTCCTTTAAATACACCTCCTGTGATCACTCTTGTTCCCTCTCCTTGTCCAGTATCCCATCCTACCCCTACTCCTTCCGGTCATCCTTCCCATTCCTCTTCCAGTGCCCGAAGCATTCCTATCTCCCCTCCTTTGAATACACCTCCTGTGATCACTCTTGTTCCCTCTCCTTGTCCAGTATCCCATCCTACCCCTACTCCTTCCAGTCGTCCTTCCCATTCCTCTTCCAGTGCCCGAAGCATTCCTATCTCCCCTCCTTTGAATACACCTCCTGTGATCACTCTTGTTCCCTCTCCTTGTCCAGTATCCCATCCTACCCCTACTCCTTCCAGTCGTCCTTCCCATTCCTCTTCCAGTGCCCGAAGCATTCCTATCTCCCCTCCTGTGATCACTCTTGTTCCCTCTCCTTGTCCAGTATCCCATCCTACCCCTACTCCTTCCCATTCCTCTTCCAGTGCCCGAAGCATTCCTATCTCTGCTCCTGTGATTACTCTTGTTCCTTCCCCTTATCCATCATTCTGCCCTTCCCCTGGTTCCAGTATTCAAGGCATGTCCGCCTCTGTATCCCTTCCCTTGATTACTCTTGTGCCGTGTCCTTGTCTTTTATCTTTTCCTTCCTCTACCACTCCCTGTACTTCATTCCAACCTTCCTTTGTCACTTCCTGTCCATCATTCCATCCTTCCCCTGCCTCTTCATGTCCTTCACCCCATCCTCTTCCTACCTTATCCGGTGCCCAAAGTATGCCTGCCTACACCAGTGTTAGTAAAATTAACAAAGTTGAGACTTCAGAGAAACCAAATCAGACAACTACCATGGATCAGGACACACTATCACAGTCATTTTCTTATGATACTGAATGGAAACATGTGAAACGGAGAAGACGTGTGAAAAAACCTACTTTTAATAATAAACATACCACATTGATTCCATCTATCCCTTTTCCACTATGTAACCGCTGGAGTGTCTTAGCATCTCTGCCATTTTCTACAGAGTCTCTACATGTTAGTTGCAGTCTTCTCCCTGAAAAGAAAGTTTTTCATTCTCCTAAGAAGGATAAGATTTATTCCAAACCCTTGCCTAAGACATCTCACAAATTAAAAACTAAAGGGTCAAAGCCAAAACTTGGCCTTCTTCAAGTACCAACTTCCAACACTATTGCTAACATGTCTTCGGATAAATTTTCACCATCCTCATGCACTTCTTTTGAGTCTTCTCCATCTTCTGGTCCTTTATTCATGAAAAATATGTGTCATGAACAGGTGAGCAACTCCAATGTTCAATCTTGTATCAAGCCAAATCCTAAGAACACA
Source organism: Platycnemis pennipes (assembly GCA_933228895.1). NCBI lineage: Eukaryota > Metazoa > Arthropoda > Insecta > Odonata > Platycnemididae > Platycnemis > Platycnemis pennipes. The sequence goes on along the minus strand of OW121849.1, from coordinate 25,181,660 downwards.
CCTGTGAACCCATTCCATATTAGGTCTGCTGTGGTAGCCCAAATTACAAATGGTGGCTCAACTGAGGAAGGTGTAACTAAAGTCTCAATTTACCCACGAAAATGTGACAGCTGTTGTAAAAGTTACTCCTCTAAGGCAAGCTTTTTCAAGCATAAGAAGTCATGTGGAAATGAGGTTGAAAGCTTAATGTATCCAAGGGTGTGCCCTGAATGTCATGTGTTATATGCCAACAAATTTAGTTTTAGTAGGCATAAGAAAAACTGCAGTACCAAGGCCTTCAAATATATCTGTTGTCCACATTCTGGTTGCGACATAAAATTTCAAAGTCACTCTGTCATGGTGTCTCATTTGCAAGCAGACCACAAGGAGGATATTTCTGTTGAAAATTATCATTTTGAGGACATGTCGGAATTTCATTCTTGGAAAGAAGATCATTGCAGTAGGAATCATATTTCCATGGTTAAGCATTCAGGGGAGTTGGCCAAAGGTGGCACAAAGTCTTACTTCATTTGCAAATTTGATAACCACCACAAGCATGACATTCTTGCCAACAAGACAAGCAGAAAAAAGAAATTTGGATGTATGCCTAATAGTAATTGCTCTTCAAGGATGATTGTCAATCAAACAGATTCTGGAATAGATGTCAAGTACATTAATGCTCATAATCATGAAATGAAATTTAAAAATGTTAAATATTATAGGTGGGGAAAAAGCACAAAAATTCAAATCAACTCCCTTCTGGAGCTAGGTGTCCCAGCTCATACAATACAGGAATCTTTGCAGCCTGTTGATTCAAACTTCAAGGAAACAGATCCCATTAAAGAACATTTCATATCCACGAAACAAATCAATAACATGAAATATGAATTGAATCAAAAGAAGCGTCTAAATAAAGATGATGCATTGGGGGTTCATTTACTCGTACATTCCATGGCAGAGGAAAGTAAAGATTCTGTATTGATCTATAAGCCACTGGGTAAAAGTACTGAAATTGGGGACAGAAAGATTGATACTATCCATAATAGCTCGGAACTCTTTATACTTGGCATTCAAAATAGACAACAATTAAATGAAATGATTCCTGGTTGCAGCAGAATTTTATGCATTGACTCCACCCATGATACTAACCAGTATAAATTTCATTTATTAAATCTCATAGTTCCCGATGAGTATGGAGTGGGATACCCTGTTGCTCATTTCATAACAAATCATTTAGATGAGCAAACTTTAGTTTGCATTCTACAGAGCATTAGATGTAGATGTCCAAATCTTGTGGTGAATGCAGTCATGACAGATGGTGATGAAGCTCTTGGAAATGCAGTGAAAATAGTTTTTGGGGACAATGTAAGACATCTACTGTGTTCATGGCATGTGAAAAGGAACTGGCAAAAGAATCTACATGCGAAATTGAGGTTTCAAGAGAATCTGATAAAAGAAATATATGAAGTTTTGGAGACATTAATTGAAGAAAAAAATGAAACTGTATTTAATAGCATGTTGGCCTGCTTTGTTAGCAAATACTCCAGTTCGGCAAGTTCCTTCATTAAGTATTTCAGTGACAACTATTGCACTAAGGTGGAAAAGTGGGCAATGTGCCATCGAAATTTCCCCCATGCCTCCACAGACACAAATATGTTTGTGGAAACTTTTCACAATAAACTTAAGACCCACTACCTTCACCGGAAAGTTAATCGTAGACTTGATGATTTGGTGCATGTGCTGTATAGGATTCACAAAAGTCTACATCTTAGCTTGATGTACAAGAGGATGACTGAAGAGCCACCTCTAGGCTTTAAAGAGCACTCTGTAAACCGCCACTGGAAAGGCCTTGCCATATCTGATGAAGACGTAGTTAGGCCAGGTGATGAGCAATCATGGAGAGTGAAGTCCCAATCAAATCCTACCGTAACCTACAGTATTTCCTGTATTTCAGCTAAATGCAATTTCCCTCATCTGTGTTTCATCAAATGCAATGAACTGTCCTGTCTAGATCTTTGTAGCCATATGTATACTTGCTCTTGCTGTGATAGTCATTCCTTATGCAAACATATTCATAAAGTTCATTCTCTTATCGTCCGAAATACACCAAGTACTTCCCTTGATGCCAGTGAATTACCTTGCAGTGAAAAGCTTTATATAAGTGTTCCAGCTTCAACTTCTACTTCTGGTAATGAAGAGAAAACTAGAGAACAAATGCTTCACTCCCTTTCCTATCTGATGGATAGTCTTAAAGTGTTAAGTGGCCATAGCAGAACAACAATTTTGTTGCCGTACATATGTAATTCTTTAAAGTTGCTAATTGAAAAGTGTGAGGCTGTCATATTAAGTGACAGTTGTGAGCCTAAGAGTTTAGACCACCCTGCTGTTCCTCCTAATGCCAAGATCATCCCACAGTGTAAATTATATCAAACAACTGCTGAAAGGAAAGTTACTACTCATCGGTTTAAGAGACCTGATGCTCCAAGGAGAAATGAAATCAAAGATTCTCTTCTAAATGGCAATATGCACGCAACTTTCACTGATCCAATTACTGATGATGACAACCTTCGTGCCACTTTGTTTTCCATTGGTTCTTATCAAATTAATACCATTCATCTAAAATCTCTTGATTATTTCATATCAGAATCAGATGTACATAAACTGAAGTTGGTTGCTAATGATTTTCAGAGAGGGTGGTTGTATGATAATATAATTGCAGCTTTCCTCTGCCAAATCTGTACAGTCAATCAAAGTTCTTTTACTGTTGATCCTGCTGTCTCCCAGTTTGTAGTGGCAACAAAGTTTTTTGAGGAATTAAAAGCATCATTCAATGAAATTGACTTCACGTGTTACAACCAATTTATCATCCCCTTGAATGTCTCTGGCTCACATTGGACATTGCTGGTGGCAAAACCTGCTGAGCGACGAGTAGAGTTTTACGATCCTTCAGCTTCAGAGATTAAGTTTTGCTATAAATTTGCAGTTAGCCGTTGGATTGAATTTTTGAAGCATAAATTAGGGGACCACTTGGGAGAATGGAATATTTCTAGCCCTGAACATGTCACTCAGGAGGATTCCCACAGTTGTGGTGTATTTATATCATGGTATGCAGAAAGGATATTATTAGGGGAATCTACCTGTGGACTGTTTAACCCTTTTGGATACAGGAAATACATGTTTGACATAATTGTTGGTCAAAATTGACATTCTGTATGCACTAAACTATTTTTACATTGAGAAGTTTATTATTTACATTATTTATTGAGAAAGAGTCACTGTACCTATTTTAGGTTTCCTATTTCTCCAACACCTTCCTCTTCTGAATTCTATCTTCTTCTATGCTATTCACTTTCTGTCCTTTGTATCTTTCATTGTTATTTTGTGGTTGCCTTAAATTTTTGTTGCATTTATTGCTGAGTTTTTATTTATGTTTACTATTTAAAATTTTTATTTATATGTTTACAGTCCAATATTTATTTTCATGATAAGTTTTATGTGTTGTTAAAGCTTCCCTGTTTCATGTTGATAATATATCACTTATTTATCGCCATCAGCTGTCACATTTCTTTTGTTAGCAAATGCACAAAATTTGTAACAAGTTATTTGTCATTTGCTCATTATCGTCATATTATAATTATCATATATTACCTTGTCATGTGCCTTGTTGCCATTTAGTTGTGGTTGAAATAATTTTTAACAAAATACAAGTTTTTTTGCTACTTTTCCTTTTGCAGTATTTCCGTCACCAGAATCAGTTGTAGCCACTGCTGCAGGCTAAGCATAGTAGATTTTACATAAAGATAAATAAGCCCACAGCCCATAAAAGCCCACACTTGCATAACTGATGGTAACATCTATCTATATCCTCGAACATTTACTCGCCATATTATTTAACACTGGAAATGATATTGTATTATATTCTTGCAACTTTGGGTGTGTTGAGCTTCCTTCGAGAGATGCAGGCATCACTAACCATTTTTCTTTCCTTTCCATGTCTGAGCTACCTCTGAGTTAAGATGGATTTAAGGGATCCACCAACGAGAATAAAGGACAATGGCCATTACTTGACGTGATCGGATGTATGATTGAAGGATATTCTTTGGTGTAGTTTACTTTTATGATATTCTGTAGTAATTCCTTTTTGTGATGATAAGCTGTTTTGTTAAGATATTTTTGTTTAGGAATTATACATACTGCTTTAAATGTTACTTAGGGTTTCTATTACTAGTGTTTTATATGTATCTTGTGTGTAAAATTGTATATAGTTGTGTAATGTTCTTTTATTGTATAAATTGATGGATGTGTTTTGACTATGTATGAAAAATACTTGTGACTATAATAATAAGAATTTTGGTATTGATGATTTGTATAATTTTTACAATGATATGTTTTCTTTGATAAATTAAAGTAGAATTCTGCATTTTCTCTGTATCTCTAAGATGTTTTCCTATATTTCTACATTTTCATTGATTAAATATGTGTTCAGTTCCATGATATTTTATTGTATTTTTCAACGTATAGCAATAAAAATTTTTCTAGCAAGGGATATCCATTTTATTCTCGTTAACCCTTTCTGACGTTCGAATAATCATTCATTGGGTAATACTTTAATAAGATGTTCCGGAAAGGAGTTGATATGCTAATGATTGCATGTACGTAGCTGCAAATCCCCATTCTCTCTTGCATAGATTAAAATAATCCATTTTTCATTCATTAGTTTTCAAATTGCAATAAAATAATTTGTAAGTGGGAAAAATTATGCCCGTAAGAGTTATGCTGGTTCGTTCATTCACTGCAGTGATGTTTGTATTACTTAACAATCCTCTTGTTAGTTCTTTGGATTTGGTTCTTTAATAAAGTGCCTTGCAATTGCAGTCACCTTTAGCACAAGTGATAAAAGGTGCTATGCTAAGACTAGGTATGTCTTAAATCATATTCAGCAATAATTGATTTCGATACAGATGCGAAACATGAGATAGCATGGCAATTTCTGTTTAAGAATTTCTTAGATTGCAGACTAATTGCTTCATACAAAGCATGCATAATATCCTGCATAGTTCCAAGTGAAAATGCAACCCTGGAGATTTCTTGTAAGATATTTTCTGATGACAATAGACTAGTATCCATTATGTAGTTCAAGAATAACGCTCAGGTATGCCACAAAGGTTACCTAGGAACAGCTGTTCCTGCCATTTTATCTTCAAACAAAGCTCCAGTAGGTATGCCACTTTTGTTTAAAACTTTTTAAGTTTTATTATCAAAAATGATGTTCAGGTATGCCTCAAAGGTTGCCTCTTTCTGTCGTTTATTGTCAAACATGGCTCTATAGCTAGGTATGCCATAAAGGTTGCCTCTTTCTGTCGTATATTATCAAACATGGCTCTATAGGTAGGTATGCCGCAAAGGTCTCTTTCTGTCGTTTTATCATCAAACATGTTGCTATAATAATAACAATTTTTTATTGTTCAGTCAATCTAATAATAGAACATGGTCAATGGAAAATAGTACAAAGAGAAAAAGACATACAAAAAAAACAAATCAAATATAAATTATCACACACAAATTCATCCAGGTAGCAATAGGCTTTAGCTTGTAGCAGCCTCCTTAATTCGCACTTGAAAGTATATTGATACTTTCAAGGAGAGACTTGAGTTTTTACATGCAAAGGTAATTTATTTAAAAAAAAAGGGGAGGCTGAGCAATGAGTTCCCTTTCTAGATAAGGCACAAGGTTGCCTCCTCAAATGAACATCATTTCTGCGCCGAGTGAAATAATCATGTATGATGATGATTATTTCACTCGGCGCAGAAATGATGTTCATCTGAGGAGGCAACCTTGTGATGGTAGAACTCGGGCAAAACAAATCAGGATACATTTTTACAAATAGTGCACAATAAAAAATAGATAGACATGGTAGTGTCATTATTTTAAATTTGAGAAACAGTGGCTTTCCTGGAGATCTAATAGAAACAGCAGCCATGGCTTTCAAAGATCTCTTTTGCATGGAGATTGTAGCAGCACTGGTGTAGCCCCAAAATATCACACCGTAAGACAGGTGGGAGTGGATTTTAGCTAAGTAAATAAGCTTTAAGATCTCCACAGAGGTGGTAGGGGCAAGTTTACAAATCATAGAGATACCAGATGCATTTCTTTGTTCAGATTATCGATGTGAAATTGCCATATTTCAACAGGTGGCTTTAGATAGGCCAAAAAAAAATGCCAAGGATTTCTTTCTGATTTGAAAGACCCCAAGTGATATCATTAATTAGTTGGAAAGCTGCAGATATTGTAGATCTTCCCTTGATGAAGCCATGTTGGGAAGAATTCAGCAAGTTAAAATGGTATAAATAATTCATAACGTGATTGTAAAAGAGTTTCTCAAAAATTTTAGAGAAAACAGAGTAGTGCAATAGGTTGATAGTTATTAGATTCTGCGTTCAATCCCTTTTTGTGAATTGGAATAATAATAGCAGTTTTTAGGTAGGTAGGAAAATGACCATTACAAACAGGTTAAAAATGTCAGACAGGGGGGCAGAAATAATCCTAGCAACTAATTTAATGATAGATATTGGGACTCCATCATATCCTAGAGACAAGGAATTAGTAAAGGAGCTTATAATGTTGGCAACCTCATTAGGGGTAGATGGGGAGAGGAATATTGACAAAGTGGTTTTACCCCAACTAAGAGAAGGCAAATCTGTGTTATTAGCAGTCTGACAGAATTGGCTATTGAAACAATTAGCAATTTCAACAGGCTTCGAAACAGGAAAGTCATTGAATTTTAATGAAAGGTGGTCTCTGATCAAAGTTAATTTTTGTTTGTTGGTTGATAATCCTCCATGCAGCTCTAGGGAGGTTATTTGATGATGCAAAGACATGGCTAAAATACATTTTCTTAAATTCCCTAAATTTGCAATTATATTGATGTAGAAGAAGTTTATATTGGCTGAGGAGGGAGGTATCAGAAAGCTTTGACTGTCGAAACAATACTTTAACTCTGGCATTCGTATTTAGTAGTTCAGGGAGGAACTTAATGTCATTGCTTCTATAGTTACATTTCCTTGCTCTTAATGGAAACTAATGGTTAAAAAGCAACAGGAATATGTTCAGGAAAGAGCCAAACATGGCATCAACATCGAGTGAGATGCCATGGTCTTGTTCAATGCAAGATGCATTAGCCTCATTCTAAAGAAATACCGCAAAGCTATCACTGTCATAAGAACGTTTAGTTACATTAATAAGATCCATAAGTTTAAAATCAGTAATTTTCAATACAACCCCAAGCATACAGTGATCAGAAAGATAGCAATATGTAGTAACACAAGAAATAGTTTTCTCTGGAAAGGTGGATACAATTACATCTATCAGAGTGAGAGGTTATAACCTATAGAGTATACTTACCTATAGAGTAAACTAGAGTATACTTACCTATAGAGTATACTCTATAGGTAAGTATGCCGCAAAGGTATAGCCTCTTTCTGTAGTTTTATTATCAAACATGTTCCTATGGGCAGGTATGCCGCAAAGGTTGCCTCTTTCTGTCGTGTTATTATGGCCGTTTTATTAAATAAAAACATGATCCTATGGACAGGTATGCCGCAAAGGTTGCCTCTTTCTGTCGTGTTATTATCAAGCATGTTCCTATGGCTAGGTATGCCGTAAAGGTTGCCTCTTTCTGCCGTTTTATTCAATAAAAACATTATCCTATGGACAGGTATGCCGCAAAGGTTGCCTCTTTCTGTCGTGTTATTATCAAGCATGTTCCTATGGCTAGGTATGCCGTAAAGGTTGCCTCTTTCTGCCGTTTTATTCAATAAAAACATTATCCTATGGACAGGTATGCCGCAAAGGTTGCCTCTTTCTGTCGTGTTATTATCAAGCATGTTCCTATGGCTAGGTATGCCGCAAAGGTTGCCTCTTTCTGCCGTTTTATTAAATAAAAACATGATCCTATGGACAGGTATGCCGCAAAGGTTGCCTCTTTCTGTCGTGTTATTATCAAACATGTTCCTATGGCTAGGTATGCCGTAAAGGTTGCCTCTTTCTGCCGTTTTATTAAATAAAAACATGATCCTATGGACAGGTATGCCGCAAAGGTTGCCTCTTTCTGTCGTGTTATTATCAAACATGTTCCTATGGCTAGGTATGCCGTAAAGGTTGCCTCTTTCTGCCGTTTTATTCAATAAAAACATTATCCTATGGACAGGTATGCCGCAAAGGTTGCCTCTTTCTGTCGTGTTATTATCAAGCATGTTCCTATGGCTAGGTATGCCGTAAAGGTTGCCTCTTTCTGCCGTTTTATTCAATAAAAACATTATCCTATGGACAGGTATGCCGCAAAGGTTGCCTCTTTCTGTCGTGTTATTATCAAACATGTTCCTATGGCTAGGTATGCCGTAAAGGTTGCCTCTTTCTGCCGTTTTATTCAATAAAAACATTATCCTATGGACAGGTATGCCGCAAAGGTTGCCTCTTTCTGTCGTGTTATTATCAAACATGTTCCTATGGCTAGGTATGCCGTAAAGGTTGCCTCTTTCTGCCGTTTTATTCAATAAAAACATTATCCTATGGACAGGTATGCCGCAAAGGTTGCCTCTTTCTGTCGTGTTATTATCAAACATGTTCCTATGGCTAGGTATGCCGTAAAGGTTGCCTCTTTCTGCCGTTTTATTCAATAAAAACATTATCCTATGGACAGGTATGCCGCAAAGGTTGCCTCTTTCTGTCGTGTTATTATCAAACATGTTCCTATGGCTAGGTATGCCGTAAAGGTTGCCTCTTTCTGCCGTTTTATTCAATAAAAACATTATCCTATGGACAGGTATGCCGCAAAGGTTGCCTCTTTCTGTCGTGTTATTATCAAACATGTTCCTATGGCTAGGTATGCCGTAAAGGTTGCCTCTTTCTGCCGTTTTATTCAATAAAAACATTATCCTATGGACAGGTATGCCGCAAAGGTTGCCTCTTTCTGTCGTGTTATTATCAAACATGTTCCTATGGCTAGGTATGCCGTAAAGGTTGCCTCTTTCTGCCGTTTTATTCAATAAAAACATTATCCTATGGACAGGTATGCCGCAAAGGTTGCCTCTTTCTGTCGTGTTATTATCAAGCATGTTCCTATGGCTAGGTATGCCGTAAAGGTTGCCTCTTTCTGCCGTTTTATTCAATAAAAACATTATCCTATGGACAGGTATGCCGCAAAGGTTGCCTCTTTCTGTCGTGTTATTATCAAACATGTTCCTATGGCCAGGTATGCCGTAAAGGTTGCCTCTTTCTGTCGTGTTATTAAATAAAAACATTATCCTATGGACAGGTATGCCGCAAATGTTGCCTCTTTCTGTCGTGTTATTATCAAACATGTTCCTATGGCTAGGTATGCCGTAAAGGTTGCCTCTTTCTGCCGTTTTATTAAATAAAAACATGATCCTATGGACAGGTATGCCGCAAAGGTTGCCTCTTTCTGTCGTGTTATTATCAAACATGTTCCTATGGCTAGGTATGCCGTAAAGGTTGCCTCTTTCTGCCGTTTTATTCAATAAAAACATTATCCTATGGACAGGTATGCCGCAAAGGTTGCCTCTTTCTGTCGTGTTATTATCAAGCATGTTCCTATGGCTAGGTATGCCGTAAAGGTTGCCTCTTTCTGCCGTTTTATTCAATAAAAACATTATCCTATGGACAGGTATGCCGCAAAGGTTGCCTCTTTCTGTCGTGTTATTATCAAACATGTTCCTATGGCTAGGTATGCCGTAAAGGTTGCCTCTTTCTGCCGTTTTATTCAATAAAAACATTATCCTATGGACAGGTATGCCGCAAAGGTTGCCTCTTTCTGTCGTGTTATTATCAAACATGTTCCTATGGCTAGGTATGCCGTAAAGGTTGCCTCTTTCTGCCGTTTTATTCAATAAAAACATTATCCTATGGACAGGTATGCCGCAAAGGTTGCCTCTTTCTGTCGTGTTATTATCAAACATGTTCCTATGGCTAGGTATGCCGTAAAGGTTGCCTCTTTCTGCCGTTTTATTCAATAAAAACATTATCCTATGGACAGGTATGCCGCAAAGGTTGCCTCTTTCTGTCGTGTTATTATCAAGCATGTTCCTATGGCTAGGTATGCCGTAAAGGTTGCCTCTTTCTGCCGTTTTATTCAATAAAAACATTATCCTATGGACAGGTATGCCGCAAAGGTTGCCTCTTTCTGTCGTGTTATTATCAAGCATGTTCCTATGGCCAGGTATGCCGTAAAGGTTGCCTCTTTCTGCCGTTTTATTAAATAAAAACATGATCCTATGGACAGGTATGCCGCAAAGGTTGCCTCTTTCTGTCGTGTTATTATCAAGCATGTTCCTATGGCTAGGTATGCCGTAAAGGTTGCCTCTTTCTGTCGTTTTATTCAATAAAAACATTATCCTATGGACAGGTATGCCGCAAAGGTTGCCTCTTTCTGTCGTGTTATTATCAAACATGTTCCTATGGCTAGGTATGCCGTAAAGGTTGCCTCTTTCTGCCGTTTTATTAAATAAAAACATGATCCTATGGACAGGTATGCCGCAAAGGTTGCCTCTTTCTGTCGTGTTATTATCAAGCATGTTCCTATGGCTAGGTATGCCGTAAAGGTTGCCTCTTTCTGCCGTTTTATTCAATAAAAACATTATCCTATGGACAGGTATGCCGCAAAGGTTGCACCTTTCTGTCGTGTTATTATCAAGCATGTTCCTATGGCCAGGTATGCCGTAAAGGTTGCCTCTTTCTGCCGTTTTATTCAATAAAAACATTATCCTATGGACAGGTATGCCGCAAAGGTTGCCTCTTTCTGTCGTGTTATTATCAAACATGTTCCTATGGCTAGGTATGCCGTAAAGGTTGCCTCTTTCTGCCGTTTTATTCAATAAAAACATTATCCTATGGACAGGTATGCCGCAAAGGTTGCCTCTTTCTGTCGTGTTATTATCAAGCATGTTCCTATGGCTATGTATGCCGTAAAGGTTGCCTCTTTCTGCCGTTTTATTCAATAAAAACATTATCCTATGGACAGGTATGCCGCAAAGGTTGCCTCTTTCTGTCGTGTTATTATCAAGCATGTTCCTATGGCTATGTATGCCGTAAAGGTTGCCTCTTTCTGTCGTTTTATTCAATAAAAACATTATCCTATGGACAGGTATGCCGCAAAGGTTGCCTCTTTCTGTCGTGTTATTATCAAACATGTTCCTATGGCTAGGTATGCCGTAAAGGTTGCCTCTTTCTGCCGTTTTATTAAATAAAAACATGATCCTATGGACAGGTATGCCGCAAAGGTTGCCTCTTTCTGTCGTGTTATTATCAAACATGTTCCTATGGCCAGGTATGCCGTAAAGGTTGCCTCTTTCTGTCGTGTTATTAAATAAAAACATTATCCTATGGACAGGTATGCCGCAAATGTTGCCTCTTTCTGTCGTGTTATTATCAAACATGTTCCTATGGCTAGGTATGCCGTAAAGGTTGCCTCTTTCTGCCGTTTTATTAAATAAAAACATGATCCTATGGACAGGTATGCCGCAAAGGTTGCCTCTTTCTGTCGTGTTATTATCAAACATGTTCCTATGGCTAGGTATGCCGTAAAGGTTGCCTCTTTCTGCCGTTTTATTCAATAAAAACATTATCCTATGGACAGGTATGCCGCAAAGGTTGCCTCTTTCTGTCGTGTTATTATCAAGCATGTTCCTATGGCCAGGTATGCCGCAAAGGTTGCCTCTTTCTGTCGTGTTATTATCAAGCATGTTCCTATGGCTATGTATGCCGTAAAGGTTGCCTCTTTCTGTCGTTTTATTCAATAAAAACATTATCCTATGGACAGGTATGCCGCAAAGGTTGCCTCTTTCTGTCGTGTTATTATCAAACATGTTCCTATGGCTAGGTATGCCGTAAAGGTTGCCTCTTTCTGCCGTTTTATTAAATAAAAACATGATCCTATGGACAGGTATGCCGCAAAGGTTGCCTCTTTCTGTCGTGTTATTATCAAACATGTTCCTATGGCCAGGTATGCCGTAAAGGTTGCCTCTTTCTGTCGTGTTATTAAATAAAAACATTATCCTATGGACAGGTATGCCGCAAATGTTGCCTCTTTCTGTCGTGTTATTATCAAACATGTTCCTATGGCTAGGTATGCCGTAAAGGTTGCCTCTTTCTGCCGTTTTATTAAATAAAAACATGATCCTATGGACAGGTATGCCGCAAAGGTTGCCTCTTTCTGTCGTGTTATTATCAAACATGTTCCTATGGCTAGGTATGCCGTAAAGGTTGCCTCTTTCTGCCGTTTTATTCAATAAAAACATTATCCTATGGACAGGTATGCCGCAAAGGTTGCCTCTTTCTGTCGTGTTATTATCAAGCATGTTCCTATGGCCAGGTATGCCGTAAAGGTTGCCTCTTTCTGTCGTGTTATTAAATAAAAACATGATCCTATGGACAGGTATGCCGCAAAGGTTGCCTCTTTCTGTCGTTTTATTCAAAAACGTGTTCCTATGGGTAGGATTTCCGCATAGATTTCCTCTTTCAGTCGGTTTATCTGAATGGTGATATGATGTTTGTCGAGTTCTTGCCTTTCTCTCTCATTTTCATAATAAACCAAACAACTACCTTCAGCTCTTCGAATTTACCGCAAATAATTCATTTTTCGCAATCCGCCATATTGTGTGACGTAGGTATGCCAAGAAGGTTACCTCTTCCTCCATTCGGGACGACTCTTCCACGTGGCCTTGTTGCTAGGCCAGAGTGTGGTTCACGCGGGAGCCGCAATGGGGCGGCGGACGCGCGGCGTTCTGAACTGGCGCGCATTTCGGACCACCATGGGGGCGCATCATTCCACCCCTCCCACTTTGGCCGTAAATGCGGCGCCATCGTAAGTGCCGGTGGTCCCACTTCACTAGGCCTTCTGGTGTCGGTCTTTAGCGCTGGTCTCGCTTCACTAGACCATATGGTACCGGTCCGGGGGAGTACACTAGTGTGGGTGGAGAGGGGAGAACACTGGGTGTCACTGTCCGTGTGGAGTCGGTCCTTATGTGCACGTGTGTGTGTGGGGGAGAGAGTGATTCACCGACTTCTGCCTAATCCCCGCTCGGGTGTTATACCTCTTGTCTTCGGAGGGGTCGTCTTTCCCCTTCTTGTCAGGCGTAGCCCGTGGGGGTGTCTTAGGTCGGATATCCTGTGGGTGGATCTTCTGGTGTCTTCTCGTGTCCTCCACTTGGGCTCGTGGGCTGCGAGTACACAAATCCGCCTGTCGCGTGACAGCACAAACACGCATAGGGAAACATTGGTCCATCTCGGGGGTCACGGCGGTTTCAACCTCGGTGGGTGCGCGAGAGAGGGCGTCGGGTAGCTGGTTGTTCTCCTCCGTGCTGTGTTCCACGGGAAAAGGGTATTCCTGCTGCAGGTCGGTTGGGGGCTGCAAATCTTTGACACCAAGCTCCACGCGATTCCGTAGGGAATGTTCGGAAATTCGGGTGGCGTTGGGTTGAGTGGCCCTTGTGGCTTCATAGGCCGGAAAAGGAGTGGCCTTGGGCTTTCCCACTTGGTTCTCCGGACAGTCTCTGTGGAGGTGGAATCCCGAACAGAGCCGGCACTTCGGTGGTCCGACGATGTGAGTTTGTACAGCCTCCTCTGTTTGGTCTCTTTCCACGGCGCTGGCCCGTCAGATGAGGCTCTCCACATCTCCAGGCGGATAGGCGCGGAGCGTCTGCCGGATCCTAGGGAGGAGCTGCTCGATGATTGTCGGCAGAAGGGTTTCCTTGTCTCCATTCGGATACAACCTCTTGAAGAGCTGGAGCTTCCGGAGAATGAAGATCTCCACGCTCTCCCTCGGCGACTGGTTGCTCCCAAATAATTTGGCCAGGAGTTTCGCTCTCTCCGCAGACGTGTCGTACCTCCCTCAAATCCGCTGTGTGAAGTCCTCCCAGGTGAGAGAAAACTCCCGATAGGTAGCCCACCATTGCCGGGCGTCTCCTTGCAGCTGGAGTTCTGCACGGCGGACCCACCAGGACCGCGGGACGTTTTCCTCTCTGAGCGCGTTAGTAACTTCCCTTAGGAAGTCTTCCGGGTCTTCGGAGTCTCGACCGGAGAACTCCGGCCATGGGGTGCGGTAATATGGCAGCAAGGTCGTCCTCGGAGGGCTGGGAGGTACTGCTCGTTGGTTGCACCTCTCGCAGAGAAAGGTGAGACCGTGGAGGTCCCGAGTGGTGTCTCTCCATCCTAGACACAGATAGTGGAACCATCCGTTGCATATGGAGCAGGAGATCATCACACCCGAGCGGGGATTAGGCAGAAGTCAGTGAATCAGTGTTCTCCTCTCTCCCCCACACACACACGTGCTCACTTTCAACCCTAAAAAAGACCACTATGCCATTTAAAGCACTTAACAAACATAATTTAAACACTATTTTCCCGTGACAATATGATTTCCCAAAAACTTTAATTAAGAACTGAAACAAACCTTCTCCCTAGCTAAATAACCACATTAGGAATCGTCGAAGACATGGGCTAACTCTCAGCACTATACGAAATGACCACCGCCACACCCTTTTCCTAGAACAACTCGTCAGAACACACAACTAACAAAAGCCCTATTTACCCTACATACACTTTCCTAATTTTGTTTACATAAACCACCACTCTTTTTTGTGAATTCAAATTTCAAATGTTCATATTTATTTATGAATTTAATTTGCATTCTCTGCTGCGGCTCAGGAACGGGACTTTTTTAGGTTATAAACAAAGAAAGAAAACACTTAATAACCTTTTCACTTTTATTTCCTTTCCTCTTTACATTTTTGAATTTTCATAATCTTCCTTCAGGTCCATCGGAAGGTACTTCCTGAAGGAAAATGGAGTGTGGAACTTGAAAGAAAAAAAGAAATATTGTATATATGAGTATACAAATAAAAAATTCAATGCAAGAAATAAAGTAATTGAAAATTACCTTTATTTCCCTATCAAATCCAATCTCCTCCCGTCCCACACCAATTGGAACTACAGTTCTTCCGTGGCCATGTTGTATTTTCTCACTTCTTCCTCATTTTTAAATATAGCCAGGTACCTCTTTGTGAGGAAAATTTTCCTTTGACTGTTTCGTATTGAACCAACATCCCCACCCGGGTCATCACATATTTTGTGTGTGCCTTCTTCAACTGTATTGCCGTATTCGGGCTCCAAACAACCAGTTCCTCCTTTCAGAGGAATATTGGGGTGTTGGCATTGACGTTTGAAAGTTTCATGTGAAGAGCCTCCATCTTAAAAGAAAATATCGTATCAAATCAACAAAATAATGGTTTAATAAGAAAATAATGACAAACGCACATATAATAGTACTCACGTCATTACCTGCTGTAACGGGAACGACTGTTCACGGCAACGCCCAACAGGCGCGCGCTCGGTTTATCGCTCTCAACTGGGGGGCAAAGAGTGCTCGCAGTAAGCGAGGGTGATAAGATACAAGTTTAACGGGCGAAGCAAACGTTTTTAGTGACTCTGAGATATTTTTTGAGCCCATTACGATTTTATAATTCTAGAAAACTCTAAAACTGCTTCGCTTCTAATTATTTCTTAATGAATTACATACCTGCTTTTTTGTCCATTTAGTGTTAACAATCCATTTGGGAGGGGAAACTAAAAAATTACATCACTCAAAAACTAAAAATGAGAAACTTTTCTCAATTTTCCGTAATTAGTTAGGCCTTTCCTTTTTAAAAGACATCCTTTCTTCTCAGTGTTAGTGCCCCTTTTTTAAATTTTAATATACCGGATAATAGGGTTGATTTAATGAGCAGTAGTCTGAAATATCATGGTAAAAACGCCATTATTTCCAATGATATAAATAAATAAGTCCCTCGAACACTTACATCCATACACTTTTTCGTGACCAATTTTCTACTGGGTATAAATGATAGAAATTAATTAAGTATATATGAAAAATGTTACCCTATGGCATGTTATGGCATCCCTAGTATTGTATTTAAGCGCGTACATGCCAGTTAATTAGATTTATTGAAAATACATCTACACAAATTAGAGACAACGAAGAACTATTCTTCCATTGTGGTGAGTGTTTATTATGATCACGTTAACTAAACCAACCCACCACCAGCTCACTTACAGAATAGTTGTTATTCACGGCCGTCCACACATAGCAAGCTTGGCAAAACAACTTGACTTTGACCGAATTGGAACGATTTAAAACATACCCCTTACAGCCTCAGCCTTGTATCTAGTGGTTTTAAACCTATTTCACACAAAAATCATGATGAGAAAAATATAATACCTCCCCGTTACCTATTTTTGGTTTTACGGAACTGATTCTTGGGACGTACCTAAAGTTATACGCAATTCAAAGACTATTTTCCAATCATTTATTTGCATTTAATTTCTTTTATGTTTCTTTATTAATGCTCATGACATATTAGGAGGCTTAATAACTTCAAAATACTGCATTTTTATTATAAATGCGAGGGTAATTGCTGTTAACTCTTTATTAATTAAAATGAAGACTCATTTAATTGAATTTAATCTAAGGCCTTAGCATTTATTTCTTCACAACACATGTTTTTTAGTATACGTCTCATTTCTCAATGGTTTCCAAAGAAATATGATGACAAAAATGGGACAACGATAATAGATTTGAGGCATTTTCAGCTTGATTTGGTGTTCACTCACCCCGAATGCATTACATATATGCTTTTGGAAGTTTAGGGCATGGGACACAAATTGATCTCCAGCCAGATGTTTTAGATAATCACTGGTATTATATTATAATAAAAACAAAATAAATTAGGTCTACAATCTTTATTATTAGTTTGAATAATAGCATTCATGATGTTTAAAGTATTTCTGATCAATGTAACCGCCAGAAATTCATATTCTGTTGCTCTTTTTTCTGCATTCAAACACTAACAACTTATTGCTACAACTAACCAACTCGCTTAAGTTTCCTGAAGATATGGCTTTCAAGTCCACTTAAAATAATTGTGGAAGAATTACTATTTGTTTAACATCTATTCTTGTGCATATTCCATTTTCTTGCGACTCCTTTCCACTGCTATTTAATTAATTCAGATTAGCTTTTCCTGTCTTCAGGAAAATTCCTTTATTCATTGCATCCAAATTTATGACATCAACTTTATTTCCTTTCCACGATGATCTGCTCTTTCAAGGCAATGTGCCAACCGGTCCAATACTGTCCTAGAGCGGCTACTTTGATAATCCATCTGCTGTCCTGACTTGCACCCTCTGCTCTATTTTATCGATCCCCTCATTATTTTTGGCATTTTTTTCAACTTGCACTTAGCACTTACCATAGTGAGAGCATGCCAATTGAACCCTTTCCTCTCACATTCACTTTTCAATTTCTAAGCGCAGTAATTATTTTTTTCGCCACAGCAACCTGTCAAACTACCCTAAGTAAACGCAACAAGCACTTAAGTATTATTCTTACTCAATATTCCTAAGTAAACCCTTTCTTTTCAGCACTATTGCATCTTGATGGACTGTAATCCTCAATACAAGGTAAGTCTTGCGTAAGACCATGTGCGAGAGGAATTTTGACAAGATAAAAGGAAAACTCTCCTCAAGAGTAAACCACAAATTATTCCTGATCTGAAATAACGTTGCAAACAAGTTATTTGTATAATGTTAACATGAAGCACACCATGGCAAGAAACTAAATAGTTGCTTCTTTATGAGCACGGAGGAGCTAATAAGTAGAAAAATCAGGTATTCAGAGTGTCATTTGGGTTTTCTGGGTAGGCTAAGATAAAAAGGGGTTTACCAAGGGTACTCGGATTAGAAGAGAACAAAATGATGAGGAAGGAGAGCTGGATGGAGGAACAGAGACGACGGAAATGGAGAGAGAACAAATAAGGATCCGTTTTTAAGACGCAAATCACGTCTACAATTTCTCCTGTCTTAAATTATGGAGTGAAATATTTTAAAATATTTTAAAAATAAAAAGGTTTTTTAAGATCCCAGAGTACGTCGGGGTGACTGGGAGTGAGAAGACGATATAGCTACAGCTTAACGTGCACCCTATAACACCATAAGAAGTCCTTTCATAATCTATTAGCTGGTGCTCCTCTCCTTTAAGCTCGTCCATGCAAAAGTATTCACTATCATGGGAGTCAAAGTGAGGCAAGTAAATTCCACTCTTAGCGTTTTCTGGGAAGTCATCTTTTACGTGAATTGGCGCACTTAAGGCGGCTGATAGGCATTTAAATTTCACCACAAGGGGGGTTTTCCAAGTTCCCGATAATGTATTGATATTTAAGCAAATGGGATATGAAATTGAATCAAATTTGATATTTAAACAAAATTGTGTTTTTTATTTATTTAAAAAGATTTGGAAAAAACACAAAATCACAAAATATATGGGAAATATTTCTGAAACTTGGAATGGTAACTTTTACGCTCAACCTCTTGAATTTGCGTAACTGTAACTGCCAAACCCATTCAGGGCAATAATAACAAGTGCATTATTGGTGAGTAATATTCCTTGTTCTAGCCTTCGTACGAACTTATTCACTCTCTTCTGGACAATACTGATTTATTAAAAAGACATTCATTGTAGTGTGTGATTTCAAAATAATCTTACATTCGTCTCCACAGTCATCTACGTTCCTCTGTTTCAGCTGACGCGTTCAAATTGGATGTTGGAAAGAATAAATTACATTCATATTTATTGTTTATCTATCGCTCATTTGTACTTTTTAATACCTATTTAAAATACACACAACTTTCCTACAGGTCTTTTCATCGACTATAATGGGTGATTGTGGTATCGTTGTCTCTTTAAGTATCGCAGATCGTATTTAAGAACATTTTATTTACTTTACTTTTTTGTAAGTTTTATTCCATTTCAATGAATGGTTCCATATACCATTGAAAATAATATTTTACCCATAGTGGTAAGTTCAAAATGATGTATCACACTAATCTTTCCTGAATTATTACATATTTATGATTTACATCTGATGAACATGATGAAAATGTTTATTTTGCAGTATAATATCAATCACAACAATCTTGCTCAATATCTTTTTTACTTGACTCTCTACTAAAAATATTATAAATAGATTACTAAAACTAACTTATTTCAAATCAGCAGCAATAGCGTGTTATTGCACATTCATTGGCATATTTAAAAAATATGCTAAATTGCTTTATTTTCCTTTCAAGAAAAATTATTAAAAATTTCAAGCGTGCATACATACTGTATTGAATGTAATTCCGTAATATTTTAAGGAAATGTATTTAATTATAGAAATGTTTATATAAAACCAAACAAAATATGCATACAAAACATATTATAGAACATATACGAGCCATTATACGTAACCGAAAATCGCATGATTAAAACTGTAAACTATGAATTATGTAATGAAATATTTCCATAGCTAAAAAGGGAACTACAAATAAATGTAATATTTAAAAAAGTGTTATAGAGTATAAAATTTTGATCGCTTTTCAGTATAACTGGTCACATATTGCATTTAGTAGCATTAATTTTGATCGAAAAAATTCCCTGACATGAAAACCTTACCCCTTGACTTTCAGTCCATATTGGTCTTGGTTGGACGATAATTTTATAACAATAAATCATCAAAAATCCTTAGTTTTTCCTTAAAGATATCCACGTAATATATCGATAAACTCTTTCACATTTTCCCTTCCTTGAATGAATGCATATGCATTTATTGTAATAAATACATATGCAGTCATTCAAGAAAGGGAAAATTTGAAAGAGTTTATCGATATATTACGTGGAAATCATACATCAATATTAATTTACATTAATATTATTTCACAAAAATATTTAATATGTATTTCGTCCACATGGCCAAGATGGAAATAATTTATCACGCCTATTAACACCACCTATTATCCCCCCTGTCTCCTTCGTAGAATATCTTATGTGTAGCATCTCTGCTGAAAGTTGTAGGAGAGAGCTGTCCGGGGAAATCCAGCGGTAGCCGCGGCATCCAAAGCGGCTATGAGCGAAGCACCAGTCATCGTGTCCTTACCCAATAGGAGCAAATATTCTGTAAAGGAAAAACAATATTGGCTAACCATGGAAATGAAGTGTGCAAAATGAAAAGTGGTATTCACTTTCATATCCGAATATCAATATGCAGATAATATGTATTACATTTCTCACTACTGCAACAAAGGTCCTGAAAGTTGGAAAGAGTTTACTTGCCTTTTTTTCCTATTCCCACATTTTCACAGGCGTACAAAACCAGATATGTTGGAGTGGCATTGTCAATTCCTCTGATGTAGAAGTTAAGTGTCTTTATGTAAACTGAAAATAAAAACGGTCACAACCAATGATAACAGTGATAATGATGCACATGATAAAATTTACAAATGCAGAAGACAGAATGAGAGTTATGTTCTTCCCAAATTTTTTTTACTTTACCTGATCTTCAAAATACCAAATTCCAGGGTCTTCTGCTAAACCGTTTCAATTTTTGGCCAGTAAAAAAAGCGCTGTAATAAAACTGCGGCCTTGATGCATATGCAATTTATTAACTTTAGATATTTAGGTAAGTTAGATGTAATAATCCAGTTAATGTGCCATCATTAACATATACCTGATTAACTAAAATTATTTATTCAATTGATTAATTGTTATTGATACACATTTATTTGAGCTAACGGGGCTCTGTAATACAACCGTAAGTTCAGAAGACGTTCTTTACTTTGATATTCCTTACTTAAGTCCGTAATTTTCGGTGCCCGTCACCATAAATTATACATCTGTTACGTCAGCAACAAAACAGGGCATCCCGTCATTTCTGAGCTTCATTTTAGAGATATAGTTCGAGTTTTACTAGGGAGTTTACTTGAGAATTTCATTCTCTACTAAACTGGGATTTCTCAATCCAATTTTTGTGTGTAAAATGATAATTATTATGGAGGAACATCTTCAAAGATGAAGGAAAATGCCATATTGCTTAGCTTAGATCTCCATCAGCAAAAGTACCTAGAAAAATGCCGTTGCATACAATTCTAATGTCACTTGTATGATAATAGTGTTCATAATAGTTATGAATATGTTATAATTAATTCTGAAACCTAGCAAATTTTATCTACACCACACACCAAAGACAGCAAAATAGCTAGTTGAATAATTAAGACGCTAAATATTAAATTATAAATATAATCTAGACTTCTAGACACATTTACCTTCTAGACACTAAACTCCCTCTTGATAATTCGCGTATGTTTGTGGGCTAAAGAAACTCAACAGATGCTGATATAAATGCTTTAAGTTACGTTTTCATTGAATGTTACCTAAAAACCTACAGTTCATTACTATTCAAATCTGTATGTCTAGGTGTCAACACCTCATACTGGCACATATTCATCTCTCTCCTTGTTTAGTTGCAATTCAAGCACTTAGATGGATAAAGCTTGATATTTTTGCAACAGGAACACCATATAAAATAGTTGCATGTGATAACTATTACCTTCATGAAATGGCTCACACATTCATGTATATTAAATACTTTTATTTCCACGCAGGAATATGCATACTATTTATGTATAATTAATACATTCAAATTATCCAAGTAGCATAATATATTTTGACTGAATAATGATACTCACTCCCATAATTGATAGAGATGGTAAAATAAGTGGAACTCGTGGCAACCATTGCTGCGGCTGCCGTTCCTCTAACTGTGATTGTTCCAGTGCTAGACAATCCTAAGCCAGTTCTGTAAAATAAGACAATTAGAAAAAAAATTATGTATTATTATTTTTCCTTTCAGTCATATCTTCTCTGGAATTAGACAAAAAATATTATTCTCGGGGTTTATAATTGACTTAAACAAAAGATAACTTTTAAAAACCTCAATAAAAGACTTTAGCGAGAACATTAGCTCAAAATTAAACACAAACTACTCCGTTCTCGCAGCCTTTATCGAGTTCCGAAAATCCTTCGATACAATCGATATTAACATACTAGAACAAGTTGGAGCGAGCTGTTATTCGTTGACCACCGAAGAACTGAATACAATCCAACCTTTCTGTTACTCGTAAAAAATTAACTGTAAAAATTCTTGATCATTGCAGTGAAATGAAAACAATCAAATCAGGCGTTCATCAGTGTTCAATATTGGGACCAATTCTGTTCCTTATGTATTGTGACGGATCCATCCTCCTAACCCGCGTTTTACTAGGGAATGGCCGCACATATAGAGATCCACATTTAAGCCCTACGAGGGGCGTACTTTGCGGAACCCAAAATAAAATTAAAGGATCCCCCCGAGTCTTTCAATATTCTAATGTCTAGAATGGGGAATGATGGGGACTAACCTTCCCAGAAACTGGGACGAACCACAAACAATTCCTTTTACACCAATTTATTGTGGCTCTTGGCTGAACATGAACAACATGCGTAACATTTTTATAGGACACTAAACAGAATTTGAATAAATTCCCTGATGGGCATGAGATGAAAATGTGGATGATTGTAACAAATGGCATGGATGATGGTGAAACCCTACAATGACATTATGAAAAAAAAAGAATAACAGGTAACAGGTAATAGGTAATAACCAATAGCTCGCACGGCATAAGCCGCAAAGGGTGACAATTCCCCTAGCGAGACGAGCACTTTTAGCAAACACACTGCACAAAATGAATTACTTTAGGATGAAAGGATCTTTGGGTTGCCTTCAAGAGTTCAACCACTCCTAAGATTCCTTGGGGTGAAGCGGTTTTCCCACGCTGAAAGGAGGGGGGGGAAGGGGGTATAGTGGCTCGTGACGGCTTACGTGGAGATCCGGGGATGAAGCGACGACAAGGGTGAGTGGCGACCATCGACGCACCGACTTCTCCGGGCTGGCCTGGTGCACGGCCACCGAAAGTGACTCCGCTGCGCTTGCGTCCCGGTAGGAAGTAATGCTGTCACGCGTCGACCTGAAGATCCGGCTGCTCGCAATTTTACTTCCACGTTTATGCTATTTGCCAGCGGGTGGAAGTATTGCGGCCCTTGCTTGGATTCTTCCTCCAACTCCGTGTCGCTCGCAGGATCTGCACACCCGTAGCCTCTCGCCAACAGTCACTGGTACAGTCTCCCTGGAGACATAGCCTCCCGCCTCCAATTGCAAATGTATTCTCCCCCGATGCAGCGCGCTCACCGCCCTTAAATACCCACAAATGTGGGAGGGGGGTCTTTGGGCACACCACATGGGTAACAGGGGGTGGCGTAAATTGGGAAATCCCCACACATCGAAGTAAAACACTACTTCCCCCTTGGGCCACTTGACGCTGGCGACGAATGGAGAGGGAGGGGGAAACATACCCTCCCGTCGCCGGCGACATCACTGACCATGGTCGCAGGAACGTCCAGAGGAGTTCATCTCCCCAGGAACAAAATGGGGTGGGGGGTGAAAAGGGGAACAAAAAAACAGACAAGAGACAAGCGCTCAGCGCACAAGGACGCGAGGGGACCCAAAACTAAATTGCGACGGCAAAACCGTTTTCGTCACAGTATGTAAATGACATTGTTCAACACATTAAAAACTACAAGATTTTTATGTATGCTGAGGAAATTGTTTTTGTTCTCCACCTTGTAAACTATGGTTATTTCCTCACAAAATAAAATTATAGCGCATTTAATGAGCAAGGAGAAAAATGTGAGAGAAATGAATAAAAATCTAAGTTTGTTACCATTACGAGAATTATATAAATATATTTTACCCTGTGACACCTTTGAAAGAAAATTAATAAAACATCGTGTGATTAATACTGATATGCATCTTTGACGAATAAAAAGGTTGTCTGTACCTAAATATTTTAATCTCCATGGCCAGAGGTCTTTGGCATATGTAGTCGCTGGTTTGTCAAATGAATTTAATATGTCAATTCATGATACTAAATGCACTGAAAAAATCATTGAAAGAGTGGCTGCTAAGATAAATTGCCCAAAAGCTACGCAGCTTGAAAAAATGGGAAAATTAACAAAAAGCACCTGCAGACAATATGCTCTGGCTTAGCAGGATAAATTTCATTTTATTATTTTTCATTCCATTTCTATTGTTATTTTATTGTAATTTTATTGCACTTTAGACAAAAACTGTTTTGTATTATATTATAATATATATTTATTGTATATTTTATTACATATTAAACTCATCAGATGATGAATATATAGAAAAATATTCTTAGAAAAATATAAAAATATATAAATCATGAATTAAAGAGAGAAAAAATAAATATGGGCATCGTAAATGACTGGAGGCATGGCCTGAGGAATACATGGATTTGCAATGGATTGAAAATTAATACTTGTGTTTTTAAATATGCAAATTACTATATTTTGGATCAGTTGATTGGAATATCCGGTTTACCAGATCTGCCTAATCATGTAAACCTGCACTATGACACTATTGATAAAACAGTCACGTGCGTTTGGTCTTGTTTGATATTTTGATTAAAAAATAGTTTATTGATTAGAAAAACGTTCCTGAGATTCTTTTTGAAGTTTTTAACTTTTATATGAAGCTGCTGAATCGGCAGGAAGCTCGAGTAATTTTAAAAGTGGCATGAGAATTTCCCTTGATCAGTGCAAGTGTGTAAGCGAAAGACAAATTGATCTAGGCAAAATATTCTCATGCAAGTACCAAAGGCGATTGCAGAATTTCTCTAATATGTAGCTGACAGGGAATTTTGATATTGCTAAGGAGTTAATACACTCATAATTTCCCTTTTTGGGTCATGAATTTGTTAAATTCAGGTAATGATTCTTGTATTTCTACAACTAATTCTTTATGTCCGAAATATCTTAGCTAACATTTTTCTCTGCATCTCCAACATTGCAAACACTCCTCATTCCAGGTTTTGTATTACATTCCTTTCTAAAAGCGTATACGTTTCTGCAATGGAATAACAATTTAACTACTGTATTTGCAGCATGAACTAATTAAACTGTGAAATCACTGTTGTCAGAGGAAAGGCATGGTGAAATTTCCTTAACATTGCAAATGAAAAGAGTGACTTCGTTCTGCCATATTAGTTTATTGCAATACTACATACGTTTGGACAAAATGTAATGATAGCAAACTACTTGGTATGACGTGCTCCAACATAACGTAGGTTATCTTATACTAAATTAATATGGAAGAACAAAGTTACTCTTTTCATTTTATAGGTCTATGCAATAGGTCTGTAATACATAGAAGATGTGAAATATCTTTAGTGCAATTTAATTACATTTTATGTGCTTGATTTTCAGCACATGGTATTTGTAAAATCTAATTGTGTATTGCTTAAATTCGTTCACGATAGAAATTTTGTTACTTTGCGAGGGAAAACATGCGTCTGCTATATCCACTGATAATGTATCCAGCTCTTCCATTCAGTTATTCCATCTGTAAATCTGAAGGAAACTTGAGAATTCAAACTCATTATTTTCTCCTCATCTCTGGAAATTCTGAGCTCAACTTACTTTCAAGTAATCTAGAACTAGGTTCATTAAATGCATGTATTCACTTTATTGATATACAAGCACTCGATCATATTTCATGAGTTCTCCTATCATAAAAATGGCACCATATTTGCTTTAAATAAGTTCACATTGTATAAGTGTGACAATACTTCCATTTCCACCTAACCTATGGAAAACTAGTGATTGCGAATTGGAAGGCATGAAGCTGTACTTATATACTTTTAATTTCGGCATAAAAACGAGGTTAAAAATATACTTACAATTTATGAATGCCATTAATGGCAACAGAAAAGGATGAGTCCGTCACAACTTCAACTATTGTGTAGGTGACGCAAGTCCAAACATGTCGTTCAAGAGATGGCGAACGAGCAATTTCTCTCCAGGTACCACCCAGCTAAAAATAGAGTGAAAGCAGTACATATTCAAAATTATAAAATTTGAAAATGGATCGGACAAAAGTACTTTACTCTTACGTTCAAAATTGGAGTACTTGTATTTACATTATTTGTCGTAAACATTATTTAGCGAAGAGATGAAATTAGATTTTGTTCTTTACTTTTTTAAACTAATATTATTCAAGGATGTCTGCAAGAAATAGGTACTAATGCATATAATTCATGTTTGTAATACCTCTCAAATGTTTCTTTGCATGGTGGATAAAAAGTGGAACTGGTGATGTGTGTCCTGCATGATATTCATAGAAATCTCTCCTTAGGTATGTGGTACATATAATCGTTTGCGCATTTACCTTGTTAATGTTTGGTGTGAAATCTCCCCCCCACGGCACACTCACATCCTCGAAAAAGCGCTTGGCTTGAATGAAATGGCTTGATACAGATATAATCAATTTTAAAATGTAAAGGAATGGATAACTACTTAAATAATAACAAGACATGGAAACATAAAATTATTCAGGTATTCAGCCACTGTTGTGGAGGATTACAACTGGAACTCAGGAGCCAGCATTAAGCTCAATAGAAGAAAGAGCTAGCTAGCTTTAAGGTTTCAACTTTAGGGATAGAAATTTGGACATGAACAATGAAGGGTATTTAATTCAAAGCTAAAAACAATTCTCTTCTCATATGGAAATATGGTTCAGAAGGAATAGTTTATGGGACGAAGAGTGAAAGGAAGTATAGAGGCTCTTGGAGACGGGAATTCAAATAGGAACGCAGAGCAGGAAAATATAGCAAAATGCATATCAGCGGGATACTCCACGAAGGTATTCGTGGCAAGTTCGAAGTTCTTTCATTAGTGATAAATTAGGTCATATAAATGATATTTCCTGAGGTGTTATCCTAGTATTAGAGGGTGGGATACCCTAAAAGGACGTGTGGACAAAAGTAGGGTCTGTTTTTAGAGGCTGAGTTTGGCAACATGTATGCTTACAAAAAAGAATCAGTATTTCAACGGCCTCTCTGATAATACGAGTTTTGTAATGCCATTCCTTCGCCACGCGTTGAGTTCAATCAAAGGAAAAATCCATAATTTCAACGGGAACCAAAAAACGTGGCCTAATCCACTCCCCTCCTATGCAACCTCACTATCATAAATAAGTTTTCACTCCCTAATGCAAACATGGCAGACATGAGGCAGACTTTGGAAAGGAAACGTTTTTCGTCAATTGTTACGTGTGGATATTTGCCCAAAAGCGCTCCTTTTAACGAAATAACACACATTCGAGGAGTTAGGCATGAAAAGAAGATTCAAGCGCTGTTTTTAACATATATCGGCTATTATTGGAAAATTCGTAAAAAAAACTTGTCGTAAAGGTTGAGAGGACCTCACATCCGCCGACTGAGTGAATGTACTACTTACACCATGGCTCATCGCACTGAAAAACAGAAAACAATTCTGGCCATTGTTGGCCTAAATAGTAGCTATCGAATGCTTCAGTGTTATGCAAAGGCAGAATCAATCTTAGTACCTCCATTTTGCGTGGATAACGGGGAATTATATGTACAGACTATTGAATATGCATCAACTGTGATGCTTATGAACCCTCGAATAAGACTTGATATATTGTACTACATAAAGCTTTTTCTAACCTTAAATTCATGTGCCATAAAAAAGGCAATAACTTTGGAATTCTGCTTAGCATTAAAAATTCTCATGCTTAACCTTGAGTTCTAACGGAACCTTCAACATCATATTGTAAAAATTTTACATTAACATAAGACTTGCTTGAGAAATGCTTTCTCCGGATTATTTCAAGCTCAGTATGTCCCGGTCTCGGTAACTCTTACCTCTGAAACTGGAGATTAAGGGTTCGAATCCCACCCAAGGAGAATTTTCTCTTTCCGGAGCAAGAACACTTGTTTATTTTAGGTATCTTGTGCCATTATGTTTTTGGCAGGGTGGGAATTTATAGTCCTTAATTCGCTGGACTAGCCAAATTTTTTAATCTTTCATTATGAACGACTAAGAGATTCAATGTTTCTTTAAAGCAAAAATATTCTCTTCACTACTACTACTAGATATATGAAAGTAATTATAGATAAAAACCATGATCAAAGCCTGGAGTGGCTTCACTGTTTAACTGTACGTGAGATCACAAATTGGTGCGTTTTGAAAGCAAATCATCATACTTCTATTTCCTTATTTTTTCATGACAGCCAAAATATACTTTGGACCCTATGTACTGTTCTCCAATAAAAAATTTCGTGTTATTCTTGTTTTGTTTTGTGGATTTGTGGATTAGTTATTGGTAGAGCGCGGGAAAAAAGTCTTCAATTTTGCAAAACAGTCGCCTAAAAAGTCACCAATATTTTTAAAAAAAGTCTCAAAAGTCTTGGTTATTACCGTTAGAAAGTTGCTGAATTTAACTAAACTGTTGGAGAAAAGAGCCTAGAGATGCTAGTCCAGGCATCAGGGGATTTTCTAGGAAAAATTAGAGGTAGTTCTGGAAATTGATTTATCCTATGCTTTTTGGGTCGCTGAATCCGAATTTCTAACTTCCCACCAAAAATTCCCCCCGCAACCTCCCCAAATTTTGAAAATAACACTCCACAAATCGCTTTTTTAGTTTTTAAATCGTTTAGTTTTGATTTTGGGAAAAACTCATCAGATAATCGGAAAGTAGATAATATAATCAAGAGAAAAGATTTTCTAACATTTTGACGTAGGACGAACAGGGGGGGCCCGCGCGCCCTGAAACATGCACCTTGGCGCGCCGACGCGTCGCGGGGCGGTATGCTCCAAGTTATGCAACCCCGCTAAACCACTCACGTCGTTTATATTCGCTCTCCCGTCTCCCCATGGTTCATTTTCTTCGAAACTCACCCTCCCATCTCATTGTTCCTCTATTTCAATATCTGGAAGTCCCCAGCACCTTACCTCTTACTAAAAAGGCATCAGATGACAAAGAGGGTGGAAGTACACTCCATTGTAAAACCTTGGAAACAGGGCGTTTTTTCAGTCAAATTTAAAGGGGAAAATTTTATAATATACAATACAAATCCAGTTTTTACATGGAATCAATAATCTTAAAAGACAGTGGAAATATGATTTAATAGTTCAAAACTTAGTTTTCTGTTCAAGAAAACCCGAAAATGAGAAAAAACTACTTATTTGTTGTCCATTGCACAGGTCAGGACCCCTATTTTCGGGGAAGCTGGGGACCTATTTCTCTTGTTTTTCGCGAAAATTTTAAAATCTTCTTCTCCGCTTGATCGCAGCCGAGGGTCCTGGTTCATCTACGTCATGCTTGCCTCGCTACAATGTAGGCTCATTTAATGGTCATCTGCACACAATGTAACGTGTTCACCTCGTTAGAAATTCTAGATGATCTTTCATATAATTGTATCATTTTTTCACTAATCTCCTAAACAAAAGCGGAGTGCTAGCAAACAGTGTAGTGCTGTCGGCTTGTCAGCAGACCACCCGGGTTCAAATAAGCTGGTTCACAATTAGATAAATTCATTCTTTCAGGTCAATCTATCCCTTTGTGAAGTCTTTGGACACCCTCTGCAAAAAAAACTCGAAGTGCGAGGTGGTCCAGGGAAAGGAACAATATGTGAATTTGACATGCAAATGAATAAATACGGGGTGAGCTCTAAACTCACCTATCCAAACCAACCTTCGTGTTGAAGCACAGAGTGAGTGTGATTATTTCAAGAACGGTGGAGCAATAGAAAGAATTCATTGCAGTTTCCGGAGCTATAATTTAAAATGTCGCATTAACAATTGTTAGGAGCTTACATTTTTCAGTACATCTCTGCTCCGTGTAGTACCGTATGAAAAACACAGATGCGTCCAACACACAGTTGAACAAATGTGATCACAACAGCCAAATATTAACTTAGGCATGTGGTTTACATAAAATGGCCCATAAAGGTCTCTTTTAATCAGAAAAGTCCCGCCACGCCAAATAAGTCCCAAAAAGTCTCTAAGAAGGTCATTAAAAACTGTTTTATTTGATGAGATTGGTGAAGATTTGCATTTAAAACTACAAAAGTCCCGCTTTTACAAAAAGTCAAAAGACTTTTTTTCCGCGCTCTAGTTATTGGATAATTATTTCAGTCTAATCGAGTACACCTGCACGTTAAGTGAACTTTTAAAACTAATAACAAATCTGACGAATGAATAAATTAAACAAATAACGGTTAGTAGTATTTTATGTGATGTGTTATCTTTTAGCCAATACACATGTATAATCAAAATGCAGCGGGAAAATTCAACAGTTAATTTACTACCAATAATTTTTTTAAATGATTTTATAAAATATTTTCATTTCATATTTGAATACTTCACAGGTAATTTCATAAATATATTTGTTTGAAACAAGTGGTGTCTTCTATTATCATATACTTACCATCGTATAGTCCAAAATAGCAGTTGTGACGGATGTTGTAGCTGGGCACGCTCCAAATGAAAATACCTGACCATTTGATCCATTTATGGCAATCAGCACCAGGAGAGTAGTATACAGCAGGTAATAAACCTTCATATTATCAGTTGATACCATAACCCTTCGGAGAAAGATAGACTCAAATTAACCTTCATACGAAAAATAATAAATAAAAAAGTAATATGAACTTGTGTCTTGGATTGTGACCGGAGAAAACATTGAAAAATAATTTAAAAACAGAGTAATACTTGAAAATCTGTGATGATAAATACCGACAGTGAATGGAGAAATAAAAGTGCGAAATACAAGGGTAAATGATGAACAGATAAACTGAAAATTCATCATTATCCTCGGTCATCAATCCTTAGATTGGTTAAACTAAGCCGTCCACTTGATTCTCCCGTCGGTCAACCTCTTCATATTTACGTAATTCTTATCTTTTACATCCTTCATCACTTGTTCCATGTTTATCGTACGACGCCTGCATTTCCTATTCTTCCCGTCTCCTTTTACCTTGACAGTGGCCTTCACCAGGCCATCGTGTGTGATTGACAATTACTCACTGTATTTCGTTTCTCTTGTAAAAGTATCACATGTGTTTTCCAAATTTTTAATAATTTCTACCGAATAAAGCGTGATTATTAACAATCAGCAATAAGGAATATTGAATCAGCTAGTAATAAGTAAGAACTTACTGATTACTAGCTGATTACTTCCCTATTTTTGACCCGGTTTTAATGACGGGAGAGGCAAAGATTAACCTAGAACAAAGATTTCCTAGACTAACAGTTCCCACTATTGTGGAGAGCATATCGAGTCTAATACTTCGGTAGTCGGCTGAGACCTAATGAACTTCTTGGAGCCTTTCATTAACAATAGTCTAATGTCAACGTCATGTTTCACTTTACCTGTCTTCCGTTTCTCGGTAAATTTTCTGCGTATCTATCGTATATAATGCACAATAGCCTATTTCCTATCACAAATAAAAATTACCACATGAACATGAAGCATACTTTTAACTGATCATTATTTAAAATTGTATCCTCTTATTTATTTAGAAATAGATAATGAATTATGATTTAGATGAAGCAGCAGAATCAATAATATTTATTAATAGGCAAAGGGAATAATACTCCTCTGTCCTACACTACATTTTCCATCAGTCCTAAGAATGGTTCTACATAGCTCTCTTCCATGTTTGCCTTTAGGATAACTTTTTTATGCTAAAATATATCCTTTCATCAACAGCCCTTATTCTTTTGCTTTTCTCAATCAATATTAATGACTGAACTTTCAATGTCCACTGAGAACACAAATGTTTAACTAATATTGTATTTATGCTTACTTAAGATAATCACGTCTTTGTGTTATTGCCCTTGCGTTAAAGTCATTTAAAATAGAACTACATAACTACGACCTAAACTTTCTGACTGCACAGCTAACTCCCTGAATAAAGACTCTGATGAATGGCCATTGAATAGTCCTAAACTAAAGAGAAAACAACACAAGGTGGGTAGGAATTCATTAATAAGAAACGATAAGTTTTGATTAGTGCTCTAATATTTTATTCATGTGAATATCTATTAATTTAGATGCGCAATTATATGAATTCAAGTCAATAATTTTGTTTACACCTGATTTTGTTTATTTTATTTTCAATGTTTTAAGCGGAAATTTTAAGGCTACTCACCTGTTCTGGGTAAATTACCCTTTGAGAGAGGGCTGGATATGAGATCAGAATATTATTTACGGGGCGAGTGGGAAATAATGCATTATCATTTGACTGATATAATATTTGCCCATCAATGTGCTGGCATGCGCAAAGAATGATACTTGAGTGAAATACAAGTCAGTATCAGTAGTTGCATACGTAAATTAGTGTTTTTCTATAACCTTTCATTTATCCCGGGAACTCTGTCAAACGAAACTAGAATGACTGCATCTCATGATACTCGAGGAAAAGTAGGTTTTTATAGTATTCATAATACTGTTATACCATCTGGAACACTTTGAAATTTATAGTCATGGCGGAGGTAATTTAGAGGAACCCCGCTCAAAAGTTGCGGGGAAAAGCAAGCGAACTCTTTTGAGGATTGATAAAGGCTGGTTCAGTGCAGGTATAAACGACTGTTTTCTCTCTCCACTCCTAAACACTTTTATTACATTCAACTTCCTATCAATCGTTAAGTCCAATAAGCAATTAGCAGTGGTTCATTTCCTCCCCCCCATTGCAAAACTAGGACTAAAATACTCTACATCATGAGACAGCAGTGCGAGCATGCAAAAATGTTGGCGTGATAAATATCAGTACTAAGTGACAAACTGCTCATTGATTAATTAAATGATAACACAACGCTAATATAGTTTTCTTTGATACACGCTCAAATGAAACATATTGAAAATATTTGAAGGGCTAAATCATTCCTCAGGCCATCGTAAGACTATATGACTTCGCCATTATTGTCCGTTTCTTTGCAACTTACGTATTTTTCTACCCGAGGGTCATTTCTCGCACATACAAAATTTTAAGTTGAAATAATCAGCCAAATTCTTAACAGAAGAATAATGATCTCAAAAATGCAATTATATCAATTTCACCATGACATACAATGAGAGTAATATAAAATTAGCAACTATCTAATTTGGATTTATCACTTAGCGTTTTAGTGCTCATTATTACTTTTTCTTTCTAATACTATTCACAATTTCTTATCATATAAGAAATTGTGAATATTATATTATATTGTCATATTAATATATAAAAATGAAGTGGTGTCTGTCCGTCTGTCAGTTTTATGATACGCATCTCCTCAAAAAGAACAGAACCGATGGGGCTGA
This sequence comes from Platycnemis pennipes, assembly GCA_933228895.1. Classification (NCBI taxonomy): domain Eukaryota; kingdom Metazoa; phylum Arthropoda; class Insecta; order Odonata; family Platycnemididae; genus Platycnemis; species Platycnemis pennipes. The sequence goes on along the minus strand of OW121849.1, from coordinate 25,148,520 downwards.
AATTTTCTAGAATTCTACCGTATGAACTAAAAGGTGCTATAGGTAATTTAAAAAAGGCTTAGGACCCAGATTCGATTCCTGGTGCCAATTATGTGTTTACAATGGTTTAAATGGACTTTATCAAATTTTTGGTGGCGCAAGAGTTTTTCTATGGATCAGTGAAATAACTAAATATTTGTCGATTTCTTTCATTCTTTCTGTATATATGGGAAAATGTTTTATCTTCCTGTTTTTATCCGAATTACTCTTTATTATCCAGACTTCTGAGCAGTGTGTAATTTATGTTGAATTTTACTATTTTTTTCGGTTCTTTTACGAGCGTTGCTAAGGGATTTGCCATTGTCGTCTCTGAAATAAAAACATCGTTGATTCTTCAGAAATTTTTGGTAGCGCAAGAGTTTTTTCATTGGGCCAGTAAAATAACTTAATATCAGTCGATTTCTTTCATTCTTTCTGTATTTAATGGGAAAATTTTTAAACTTCCAGTTCCGAACCAAAACCGAATTACTCTTTGTTCTCCAGGTTTATTGGCATTGTGTAATTTATGTTGAAATTTACTGTTTTTTTCGGTTCTTTTCCGAGCGTTGCTAAGGGCTTTGCCATTGTCGTCTCTGAAATAAAAACATCGTTGATACTTCAGCAGTTCGTCATAGCGGGATGCCGCAAATGGCAATGTGCTTTTGCTATGATATAATAAGGTATTGAAGGCATTGTAGGCTTTTCATGAATCAAGATCAGCCATATTTTTCCACACAAAGATACGTGCTGACTGCTAGCGCTACTCACAGATTAAAAAGGTTTAGCAATAGGTTAAAATTAGGTGTATTGGAATGAATGCTTCAGCGGTGTGCAAAATGTGAATTTTTCAAATTCTTTACGGGTTTTTGCATATGAACCAACCTGGGACGTGAAGAGAAGACATGGAACGCTTTATAAATCGTTATATAAATCCACACAAAGATACGTGCTGACTGCTAGCGCTACTCACAGATTAAAAAGGTTTAGCAATAGGTTAAAATTAGGTGTATTGGAATGAATGCTTCAGCGGTGTGCAAAATGTGAATTTTTCAAATTCTTTACGGGTTTTTGCATATGAACCAACCTGGGACGTGAAGAGAAGACATGGAACGCTTTATAAATCGTTATCTACCGAAATAACTTGAGATTTGAGTTATTATAACATAAACCGGCAAATGAAATTATAATCCCAATGTAAAGTAATGTCTCATTACGTATCCGTGGGTTGTTTATAATTGTCATTGCAATGATGTTCGTCCAAAAGAGATGCCATAAACTGCGTTACTCTTTTCTTAAAGTTATTGGAAGTTATTAAAAAAGACATCGCAGCTGATTTTTGAATCTATATTGGCTATTTCATCCGGGGAAATCATACGGGATAACTTTTGTGCTACTCCCAGATTAAGTACGTGTGCATTCGGTAAAACTAAAAGTATAAAAAAAAAGTTTCTCTGAGGTTCAAAAATTGAATATTTTATAGATTTATAACGTATTCCGAAGTGGACCGCTTTCAAAATTGTTGTATTTTGAGACTCAAGAACATGATTAGAAACTTATATGAAGTCTAACCATAAATAGGAGTAGCGACATGAAAAAAAAATTGTAATTTAGTGATATATCAAATATCCCGTAAAAGATGTGAACATAGATAACCGAGCGGCAAGTACCTGATTTCATAATCATCATCGGTCAACATTCCTAGGATTGGTTTGACGCAGCCATTCACTCTATTCTTCTATCGGAAACCCTCTTCATATTGGCGTAACTCCTCTCTTTTACATCCTTCACAACTTGTTACATGTATCTCATACGAGGCCTGCCTTTTTCCATCCTTCTAAATCTGTACTAGGTTATAATATAGGTTAATCTAATTGGAATAAAACGTATTGATAAGCATCTGCAAGAAGTTCAAGATCCTTTGTAGGCCCCAGTGTCAATATGATCAACAATGCTGAAGTGATTCATTAAATAGAAAACTTCTTATTTTAAAAAGGCAATATCGTTTAACTGGATGCTCTTGCAGAGTTATTTGATAAAGATCGTTTTTACAAGGTACGACTATTTCAAGGAACCTAACCTCGCGCTATGTGATGGTACTACGTAGCTGGATTCATAGTTTAAAATTTAGTTTCCTGATTGTTGTTTCCCTTCCGTAGTCAATTACGATTTAAATCTTTGGTTACCTCCTCTAAAAATCAAAAGACGTCATAATGTGACAATTTTCGCCAGCTAAATGAACGTAAACACTTCCTAGCTATACAAATTCGGCGGTATGCCAAAAATGTTTTTCGGCCTGGCTAACATATACGGGGTACCAGTGGCCAAGGGACAATGGATTCAAAAACCTCAGCACCAGTTCACTAAATATATTGTTAATTATCCACTTAATAAGCTGAAATGACGTTAATTATGCGGCAATGTCACTCATACAACCAGTAGCTTTATGGCCTAGTAAACCAAGGATTAAAAAGTACTCACCTTGCAAAGAAAGACTACGTTGTGATTCACGCCCTGCTTGGTGGAAGACCTGTGAAAAACTCGGATCTGGAAGGATTTGGCATCCTATTTTATAATAGAAATTTGCGTGCAAATAATTGCTTCAGCTAAAAAAACCTTTTGTGCCAACCCATCAATTATTTATTTTTTTGAAACATCGCCGACATCAGTCCTTGGCCAGCTGCGTGCCTCTTTAAAGGACCTAACATTACATTCCTCTGGGGTTTTAATACCTCTATCTAACGTGAGAATCCTCGGCATACCGAACGAATATGTAGTTCCAATGAAAATATAAATCTATGGATACTCAACAGAGATGTTTCTCCATTTGAGAAGAATCATTATCCTCTGCTTGCCCGCCTACTTTCTTTACTCAATTTACTTCTCAAGTCTAATTTTTTAACAAATCCCTTTACTAAATACTCGCTCCGTCTTCTAAGATTATTTGGTTATTTGAAGTGAAGAATTACCTAAATTCTGGATTTTTTTTAGGAACGGGGTTATGCATGTGGTAAAATCCGGCGTCGGCATTAGCCAATTCCTAATAATATATTCCAAGGGACCCGGAACAAGGGATTTATCACAGACTAAATAATATACTTTGCCAATGCCGTAATTCTAACCCGGGTACTAACTTCCATTTATTTTTACGTAACATTTCTTTGATTAAATTGCGAAATGGACGTTCAAGCGCTTGATTCAAGCACATTCTTCTTTCTCCTCATGTGGGGAACTTAAGGAAAATTAAGGCGAAACGATTTTGACACCATTTTCTAGGGCTGGGTGGTGCAGAAAATACTGAACCGGTTCTCGGTTCTGAAAAAAACAGTTTGCGACTGCGGTTCACCGATTTAATAGACCTAACCGGTGTTTTCTACTGAACCGGTGTTTTCTTCTTAAACGGTGTTTCATACTAAACCATTTTTAATATGAATCTTTTTTTCCACTGAACTTTTTTTTCTTGTGACTGCGTATTTTTGTCATCCAAAAGTTTTTTGCCAAAATGTTTATTTAACCTGTTTTTTAAGACGTGTTTTGTCCTTACCTCTGAATAACGCGGGCACGATTTCCTAAACTGAGAACCGTAAAAAGTGAGAATGTTTGCATGAGCCAATGGTATAAATTTGAGGCCTGGGCGTACATATAATTACCTTTTATAATTGTAACGGCGATGAAACTCACATTATTGTAAAAGAAGAAATTGCAAAATTTCCACATTTATTACTTAGCATGACGTGTTTCATTGTTAAAACAACATTATTAAGTGCCTTGATGATAATGCTGTTGTATCAACAAAACGCGCCATTCTTAATTACTAACTCATGCCTGGTGAACGAAAAGCTCTCTAGAGCTAGAGCGACTGGTATCTACATACGGACGGAATCTCTCCAATTAAGATCTGATTGAAGAAGATGTGCTTCCAAGCACTCGATATGTGTGGAGAGGCTGATTTCTCTCGTCTTGGCTTATAGTCATCTGACTTTCTTAGCCAACATTTCCTTTATCTTTAATCTTAGCAAAGATAATAGAGCGAGCGTCTGACTATGACACTTTTTGTGAAACATTGTTAAAAACTGGAAGCCAGCAAACCACCCGAAAACTTCTGGCGACATAGAGTATCACATAAAATATTTCCTTAGATATCCGTATTTTCCTTAAATTTACCATTATTTAAAAAATTATTCATTTAAAAATATCTCCACCATCCTTTGTCACAAAATAAATCATGGAAAGAACTTACAATATTGAGCATTAATAATCAACGTCAAAATGTTCAAATTTTTTCTGCATTAGGCTAATTTTTGTCCAATAATTCCCATCCATGCATGCATTATGAACACGAATTTTGAGGCTACAATAAGCAGTTGCATTATCTTCACACTACTTGCGTGTGGCACAGGTACGTAGGAACTTGAAACAACGCTTCTTCTACCAGGAAGTCTCCAAAAATCAACTGCATTGGTCTAATAAAAACAGCTACTGCACTAACCTGAAGGATTATTAACTCTTTCTTATTGGTTGTAATTGTCCAAAAAACAAAATAACATGAACACACGCAACATCCTGCTGACTTACGTACGTGACAATGCTTTACATGAGTGAGTGCTTGCTCTGCACTCTAGCAGCCGATTATTTGTGTGACGACAATCAGGCGGACAACTTGTAGCACTGGAAAGTTCATAGGAGTGGTCGCAAGCCATCCTGGCTACAAGAAGAGACGGCGCTGGCCTTTAAGGAAGTGAGAATGAAGGTTAGCATAAAATATAGATGAAGATTACTTAGAGAACTTACCTAAGGCATTTTAACACCATATAAAACAAAGAACAGCATAGCCAAAGATAAAATCCCGGGCGTGATAATTATTTCAGGACCCAGAGACATGATAACAAAAGCCGAAGGTTTAAGTAATTTATGCTATTGCAACAAACAAACTTATCCTAATTTTCCTAGTCATCGAGTTGGTGGAATGGTCATGTTAAATTACGTCCCGTCAATTCACAGGGATTAGGATTAATTTGGGAAAAACAAAGTGGCTTAAGTGTCCTTCCATGAAATACGCAGCTCTATAGATAAGGAGGAGATCAAGCAAATCAAGAAGGGAAATGGTGTTGTTTGGTGTGAGATGGTTATGGGGTGTAAGGTTTTTTTTAAATTCTTTTTTGGAGAAGGTTTTCTGGGTAGCCACGACGGAGAAGGGAGGTGAATAGAAAACCTTCACCAAAAAACCCTGGGGTGTCGCCGAAAAACCTCCAAAAAATAATTTTAAAAAAACCTTACACCCCACAACAATCTCACGCAAAACAACACCATTCCTCTTTTCTACTCACCACCTACTTCCATGGCGCACATTCCTTACAACGAGTCCTACAAGATCTTTTCCCTGTTCTTTCAGTCCACAATTCCACTTCAAAACTTTTCCCAAAATATTCCCGCATTACATACAAAAGACCGCCAAATTTAAGCAATATTTTCAAAACTACCCGCCCGCTTCTCAAATCCGTGCCACTCACCTACGTCCCCCCTCTCCAGGCAAATGTCCGAGATGCAAGACTTGCCCTATATTCTCTTCTCCTCCTGCCTCTTTCCTTCCCACACTCAGGTCTCTGCCAATTTTTCCATCATCTACTTGTGTTTCCAACAACATCATCTACCTCTTCCAATGCAATTTCTGCCCTGCCTTCTATGTAGGACCTTCTATGATTCACCCATCAGAATTAACAATCACCGCGCTTCCTGTACTCCGTCATATCCCTACTCATCCCTACCAGTATCTAAACACGCGTCTTCTCATGACGTGCTTTTCAATCAATGTTTCAATGTTTCTGTTATTGCCTCCCTCCCCCCTCAGATTTCACCGTCAACCTGCACACTCTTGAACTTACTTGCATTCTCCTTCTCAGAGCATGCAACCCCCCCGGGGCTCAATATGTCCTTTGAACCGACACTTGTACTCATTGTGACTACAATTTGTCCTCACCACTTCCTTTCCCCGCTTCTCCTTCTTCCCCTCCCTGCCCCTTCTTTTTTCCCCTCCATTCCCCTTCCACTCCTCAATACCCTGTCCCCCCAATGCTCTCAGTATTTCCTTCTGGTTGAGAAAGACAGCAACGCTGCTCGAAAGCTCCTGTTTTTATTCGTTTGTGAGTCTCCTTTTTTTGTGTTTTCTATGTCTTTTATGTCGTCGCAACTAGTGACTATTATGCATGTGTTGCAGTCTTCGTCAGCCGGAGGAGAACTGTAGTGTGCAGCGAGGATGGGAATGAAGTTGGAGGGGTGGGAGAGGGTGTGAAAGAGGTTGGAGCGGAGGGAGAGGGGATGAGTAATGAGAGTAGGTGGTGATTAATGCTGTACATTCAATCCTGGGTTTTCGATTGCTGGCAGAAGCCAAATTAAAGCCATCTCACGAGTCCTGACCTCTATTCCGCTAGCATGGTCCGGTAAGGATTCACGTATTGAGAGGTAAAAGCACTTATCAAAAGGGAAGCTGTGGAAAATTAGTGTGTGTAGGGATTGGAAATGATGAAAACGTGGCGGATATTGTGGAAGGTCGATGATTATTCATACGGATTTCCAAGGGTGTAGTGCATTCGCCAACGTAAAATGCAGGACAAGAATTACAGGTCAGAAGGTACACAATATTTTTGGACAGGCAAGTAGCTTGGAAAGAAAGGAAATAAGTGATGAGGGGGTGTGGAGATGTAGGTGCGGACCACATTAAAGGACGGGTTTTTCATCTGGGATGATTGCAGGGAGAAGGCTGTAGGGGAGAAGAATCAGAAGTGCGGTAGAGAGGGTTCGTGAAATTGAGAATAATTTTTAAGTTCGGTGGCCGTCTGTAGGAAATGGAGGGGCAACGAGGCAGGAGAGAAGAAGTGTACAAAGTTTTTCGAGAGAGAGAAGAAGTCTTTCAGAATGGGAAAGAGGTCCTTGAGAAAGGTTTTGAGTTTGTGGCAACCGGGGAAGAAAGTGGTGGAGAGATTTAGTCCAGTGTCTGAAGATGGAGGTTTGTCTTTTGGAATGTATTTGGAAGAGTGGGGTAGGATTTTCTTGTGGAGGAGCTTTTCAGAATACCCGCGTTTGCGGAGAGAAGAATGAAGATCATTTAGGTATTTGTTGAGGGAAGAGGTGTCATTGCAATAACCTGAACGGCAAGAATCACCATCCCCCGCCTAAGGTCTATTGTTTACTCGTTCGTAGACTGTAAATAATCGTGTATTCTACAGTCAAAGTTAAGATTAGCAGTAGTAAGATACACATTCTAGTGTTGTGTCACTAGTTTTGTATGCATGAGAGCCCATACACGGGGTAAGAGAGGGACCGCGGCCTCCCAACCTAGCCTCCCGGGTAAAATAAAAAAGGGAAACGAAAATATATCTTGCATTAAAAATTTTGTAAATATATGCATATTTCAGAAAGTTATTCTCACACATGATGTATAATTTATCCTTCTAATATTTTTTCCTCGTCTTACTTGTCGCACTGTCATGATTTTGCGAGGTTTTTGTTAATAGAAAGGAGAGGAAAGAAAACTTGAACCGATGCACAGTGGGCTGAAATCGAAAAAAGCTAGACAAAATTCCAAAAGTCTTTTTTGGAGACAGAATCATGAAACTTGATAAAATACTCATAATTGGCTGGCAACCAAGGAATGGCATGTCATTGATCACGTTTTGTCGCCGTAACCAACATACAGGGGCTCAAGCATAGCCAAAATTCCAAAATTACACCCGACTTCAGTTTTCTTCGAAAATCTTTTTATATAAGTTGAGGGTGACGCTGTAGGAAGAATTTGGCCGGATAAAAAACTACAAGATCTGTTAAAACCATACTTTTAATTTACTGTGCTTAACTTTGGGAGTTTTTTTTCTTAAATTTAGGTGATATTACGCAACAAAATGCTATTTTCACGCAAAATTTCATATTAAGTAATAAGTATCTATCATGCAACGAATGTGCCTGTCAAGTGACTCATATCAAATCAATTCTTGATTCAATAAAATTGAAAATTTGTTTGTGACCCCAAAAATGTCATTTGATTTTTCGTACGCGCGTCCGAAGCCTGAGACGCGGCCAGGGATTTGGGAAGGCCGTGTCGCGAGTAAGTTTTTTCAAGACATAAGGAACATAACGCTTCTTATTCGCCTTTTTTAATATGTATGCATTGACATCGATCTCCACAGGCTCTTTATGCATAAAATCATGGGGATATAGAAATATTAACGTCTTTAAGTGTACACGAAATCGCGTTCAAGGTTTTTTCTCTCAAAAGTAAACTTCTCACTCACACACTCAAAGCCTTAAAATTGTATTTTTTGCATGAAACATTATTTTACGTTCCAGAGGGACACTATTAAGGACTTCTTTCAGTTTTTTTGCCCCTTCGTCCCAGCAGTCCAAAGGCTTTGACCCTACCAGGAGGTTCATGCAGAAAGGTACATTTTGGACACTGCGGATCTTTTGGTTGTTCAACGAGGAAATCTACTCAAATCTTTCATTTTCCCTGTGTTACAATACGCATATCCCTGATTTATACATCACATTACACTGTATTCATCTAGGAAAACTTTAGTTTCTACTTCACTTGAAGTTTGCACTCAGGAAGGCAACAAATTATCGAAAATAGCTTAATATTGAGGCACAACAAAATACAGGTACATTCACATACCTGTACATTCTGTTCGTCATAAGCCTTAACTTACATTATTTTAACTCACTCCCTCCTCTTTTGTGTAATTGAGGGAGTTTTAGTGAATGCAAGGCTTAGTATAAGTTAATACTCTTTGCATTCATTAAATTTGGGAGTGATATAATTATCTCCGTACCTCCGAGATGTTGGGAGGATTGTGGATATGCCCATTGAGAAAAAAGTAAAATTACGTTTTATTACGACTTTTTATAAAGTATTCAAGTTCAAGTAAGTTCTAGTTTTCATTACTGTAAAATTTAAATGTAAAATGTGTTACACCGTCAAAAATTTTTCATTTTGAAATTGTTTCCCCACCCTTTCCACTGACATGTGTTTATTTTACAAAAAGTACAATTTATAGCAAATCAAAAGATAATGCATGACAGTTTGCACATTTATTCTACAGAAAAAATCTGATAGTTAGGTTATGAAATAACCTGAAATTTCACAGTTCTGGTCTAAATTGAGTGAGGGGGGTTTACTGGGATTTAGGGGCCCGGACCACTCAGTTGCCCAGGGGCACGAGAATCCTGTCACCGGGCCTGTGTACTGGCATATGTACCTAATATATGTTAGTAGTCGTAAAGTGTATGCAAATGATGAAATAGAAAATTGTGAAATTATCCAACACGATACATACAGCAATGATCTCTTTTTAAAGTAAACGCGACCAAATGGACTGATACTGTGTTCCCGAGTCATAACACTGGTTTTCTGTCACCAATACCTGCTCCTCTATTGCCTCTCGTTGCAAACGCTGTTTGTCTTCTGCTTGACCGTGGAATCTTCTCGTGTACCGCGATTATCAAACCACTCTGTGCACGATGGCCTCCCGAAAAGTGTGATCCGCGGCCCAGTACCGATCCTTGGTAAAAAAGGCGTTAAATATGAACATATTAAAAGGATGCCATCCTAGTACTTGTATATACTTGAATGGATATAACACAAATGAAATGGGTTCTTACGCGTGTTTTTTGCTCTCGCTCGCATGCACACGTTGTTTTGTATGGGTAACAAAATCGTGACAGGATATCCGTAATATTGAAATAATAGGTTCCCTGGACAGCAAAGTTTAGGGATCGCTGATTCAAAGTGCCTCACTGCCAAAGGATAAAAATTTTACAAGTGATCCTGGCACATGGTGTCGAAGACATTATCCAAATACATGAGTCAAATCATTTCATAACCGAAGCACCCTTTCTCTTGAACCAGCGCACAGTGGGGCCAAATCGCATTTTCGTCGTCACAATCACAATCACAATCGTATTGACAGATTACCTATAGGGAAAAATCTCTCAGGCGTCCACTGTTTTACGTCCCATCCGACGGACGGATTGCAGCACTATGCACAAAATCCCCTCAAAGTAGGGACTGGAATGTCCCGGAAGAACCTCGGCCATTGAGAGCCATATAGCCATATATAATTTCATTCTCGCCGCTGCACAGTGGGGCCAAATCGCATTTTGCCGGACAAAAGTCCAAAACTGCTTTTTATGAGATAACGTCTTGAAATTTGGCACATATACACACAAATGATTGTTAATTATGGAATGGTAACTCATTTTTCATAGGTATTACCCGTTACTTAGATACAGAGGCTCAAACACGATCAAATTTCGAAAAAAGCGCCCGCTCTCATTTTTCTTCGAAAATCTTAAAAGTTTAGCAGACATAGGAGTTATTTAAGGATTTTTATGAAATAAAAAACGTTACCAATTGTGAACATGGTACTTTGCCTATACTATGCATAAGTTTCAGACATTTTTGCCTATATTTGAGTGCTATTACGTCACAAAATGGCGGACCCTTTTTTTAGACAAAATTTTACATAAAGTAGACAATATAATCCTTATTCGGAAAATGGTCTCTGGGATACTTCATCAGAGTATAAATTGAAGATATTTCTAGGTTATTCCGTAAAAATATTTGAAAAAACTTTGCGACGCCGAGAATAAACTCGATTTTTCGATCGCGCGTCGTGGCCCGGCTCCGCTTGGCGGTACCTGGAAATACCGAGACTCCGTTAGATTGTTCATGCTGTGTGGATAATAACTCGTCGAATATAACTTTTTCAGGCTTTGCATGCTGTTTCTAAAGATAATATACTGAAGATTTTTCTATGATATTGGTTCTAGAGAATGGATTAGAGCACTCGTAACTGCGGTAATTTTTTTATTTGGATAATTTTCGGAATCATGCTTAAAATTATGAACGTCTTTCAGCTCTTGAGCAAGAATGCCGGTTCTCGTGGAACCATGCATGTTCTCAATAAAAAGGCAACATTTGGGATTCCCTTCTTTCCCTTTACCCTCTCCTCCTCCACCCCGAACTACATCCTACGCCTTTAATACCCGAGGAGGGTGGCGCAAAACGGAACGTTTTATGACAATGTGCAGTCTTAAAAAAAACGCCTGCTTGGCCAATTACTACTTGTTGTTGTTCTTTGTCACACAACATGCTGTCACTGATTTCTAAAGATTCTATACTGAAGATTTTTCTAGGATATTGGTTCGAAAGAATTGATCAGTTAGTAGTGTCCATATGTTATTCAGTACACTCCATTCAGTTCACTCGTAACTGAGGTAAATTTGTTATTTGAATAATTTTCGGAATCATTTTCAATTACAACCACTCCTAGTAGGGCGAGGAGATTGCTTTCAAAATGGAGGAAAAGTCCTGATGTACTGACGGAGATGTCACCTGAAGACGCTTTGTCCTTACTGATCACTAGGGGGATCACAATATCTTTAATATTTATTCAATCACACGGTCTCACGGTTACTGTAGTTTGTATCTACAGCGCAAACCTCAATCGATGAAGTTAATTCAACTTTAATATGCAAGTACGGATTTGATGGAAGTTCGGGCCACGCGCAATATAAACAACTGTGGGAAAGAGCAGATTCGTTAAATGAATTTTTATTCATGATATCCCTACTTTGGTAAATGATTCTTCAGGTAAGGGATTCAAGCGTATCTATTTTATCTTTGACTAATCCGCATATAGAACAAACGGGCAATATTAATACTTTCCCTGTTTTAGCTGTGATTATCTGAGCAAATCCGTGGCCGTCGTCCATCAGATTTTGCCGGCTCATTCGTCTTCAGTGGCTCAAAGAGACGAAGGAAATTGCCAAGACAGAAAATAATTATTTGCAAAGGCAGATTGACGATGTATAAAATTGGATTTCGGGATGTTAGTCGTTGTCCTATATGCCGACCACGGTCCATAAAGTACTCATTTGTGGCGCGGATTTTTCGAAAGGGGCAATTCTTCCCTCAGGCCAGCTATCCGAAGAGGCGATGGAGGCCCGCAATAAGGACGCCATGAAATTTCGAGAAAGATTCACGCGGAAACACTCCAGGACGGCCACCATTGAGGACCTATTCAAAGGACTTGATCACGTTCGATCCGTTGCTTTCCTCTACCATATCATTGACTTCGAAGACTGATAGGAGGCGTCCGAAGGACTTACGAGAACTATTACTAATAGAAGACAAAGAAGAAGCATAGAATAAAACTGAGATGATGGTTAAGACTCGTCCGAGGACTAAGAATTTTTCTTGAAACGAACAATCGGCAAAGAAAGTTTGGTCAAAGGTGTTGTAGTGACGAATTCGTGGGGATGGGTGAGTGGTTAAGGAAAGGATAATGAAAAGGCGATCGCATTGTCAGGAGCCCGCTACCAACCACCCTTTCCTTTTCCGCTCCCTAACCCACCCTTGCTAATCCCTTATTTGAACACCGCCGACCTAACTTCCTCTGCCGACCCTCCACCCTCCTTTCATTTTCACCGGGTATTCCCTTCTTGCGTTTTTCCCTTCATTGGCGCAAACAGACCTCTTCTCACCCTTATCTCTCTCTCAAGGAACGTATCGGTACACGTACGAACAACCCATCTCCTCTAACAGTTTCTTCGCCTTCTTAACCATTCCCATATATAAACATGGTGTGTGCTTTCAGAATTTGTCAACTACCTGAAGAGGACTCGGTGAGTTAAAACTAAGGATGCTCTGTGGGTGAAAATCATTTGTGATAATGATATTTATGTTCTTTTCAGTATCTTACAAGTAATGGCATTTCATTTATATTATTGAATTGATTTTCTCGGTGCTGACAATATCAAAATAAATTGAAGTCATTTCCGTTTATTGCCATCCTCTTTTCAAATTACTTTCTCTTTTTAAACCATAAGTAAGAGATGGCGCAGCAAATTCTATGCAATACAACATGTTTCCCAGTTTTTTTAAATATATTATCGGTTAATCTAATTGTGTTTCATCTATATTACTTTACTTTTCGTCGAGAGCATTGCAATTTGACTTTATTACATTGTGTGATCAGTATTGCGAAATAAAAATGCAAAACCACTGTAATCTCAAGTTTAAATTAATCCATCCCTCAAACCTAATGATCCAGTATCTCACTCTATACAAACAGATGATAATGCTTACAACAGAGTTTTTTAAACACTCATGAAATCATGATGATTTTAAACAGAATTTTGAATTTCATTGTAAGAAGCTATAAAGAATGATATTGTGAAAATGATTCCCTTTAGGTAATCCTTAAAATTAAATATCAATTTTCATATATTGTCAGTTTCAAGTTACTTATAGGAGAGTATCCACTAATATTATTTCTGACGCATCAAAGAGTCAGATAACAAAGAGCAACAACAAGTTGTAATTGGCCAAGCAGGCGTTTTTTTTAAGACTGCACATTGTCATAAAACGTTCCGTTTTACGCCACCCTCCTCGGGTATTAAAGGCGTAGGATGTAGTTCGGGGTGGAGGAGGAGAGGGTAAAGGGAAAGAAGGGAATCCCAAATGTTGCCTTTTTATTGAGAACATGCATGGTTCCACGAGAACCGGCATTCTTGCTCAAGAGCTGAAAGACGTTCATAATTTTAAGCATGATTCCGAAAATTATCCAAATAAAAAAATTACCGCAGTTACGAGTGCTCTAATCCATTCTCTAGAACCAATATCATAGAAAAATCTTCAGTATATTATCTTTAGAAACAGCATGCAAAGCCTGAAAAAGTTATATTCGACGAGTTATTATCCACACAGCATGAACAATCCAACGGAGTCTCGGTATTTCCAGGTACCGCCAAGCGGAGCCGGGCCGCGACGCGCGATCGAAAAATCGAGTTTATTCTCGGCGTCGCAAACTTTTTTCGCATTTTGCCGGACAAAAGTCCAAAACTGCTTTTTATGAGATAACGTCTTTAAATTTGGCACATATAACAGACAATATCAAAATGAATTTAAGTCATTCTCGTTTATTGCCATCCTCTTTTCAAATTACTTTCTCTTTTTAAACGATAATCACACAACATGAACAATCCAACGGAGTTTCGGTATTTCCAGATCCCGCTGCGCGGAACCGGGCCGCGACGCGCGATCGAAAAATCGAGTTTATTCACGGCGTCGCAAACTTTTTTCAAATATTTTTACGGAATAACCTAGAAATATATTCAATTTATACTCTTATAAAGTATCCCAGAGACCATTTTCCGAATAAGGATTATATTGTCTACTTTATGTAAAATTTTGTCTAAAAAAAGGGTCCGCCATTTTGTGACGTAATAGCACTCAAATATAGGCAAAAATGTCTGAACCTTATGCATAGTATAGACAAAGTACCCTGTTCACAAGTGGTAATGCTTTTTATTTCATAAAAATCCTTTAATGACTCCTATATCTACTCAAGTTTTAAGATTTTCGAAGAAAAATGAGAGCGGGCGCTTTTTTCGAAATTTGATCGTGTTTGAGCCTCTGTATCTAAGTAACGGGTAATACCTATGAAAAATGAGTTACCATTCCATAATTAACAATCATTTGTGTGTATATGTGCCAAATTTCAAGACGTGATCTCATAAAAAGCAGTTTTGGACTTTTGTCCGGCAAAATGCGATTTGGCCCCACTGTGCAGCGGCGAGAATGAAATTATATATGGCTATATGGCTCTCAATGGCCGAGGTTCTTCCGGGACATTCCAGTCCCTACTTTGAGGGGATTTTGTGCATAGTGCTGCAATCCGTCCGTCGGATGGGACGTAAAACAGTGGACGCCTGAGAGATTTTTCCCTATAGGTAATCTGTCAATACTTCTGCCGGATTTTTCTTCACTCTTCCTTCGTTCTCTAAGATTTACCTTTGCTCACGTACGTACATATGTTTAATAAGAGAATGACCTAAATTGTCAGTTAACTGCCTTAATAGGCCTGAAGTTATTTTTATTCCTCCAATAGCCGCAGGTTTAATGAAGTAAAGAGCAAGGTCAGTCAGGTGTTGAGTTGGAATATAACAAGTATCCGGAGCTGGAGTAGCCTGAGGAATTCGAGATCATTGAAGATTAAAGTATAATAGAGTGGCGGAAAATTTTCCTTTGCTCTCAGGTAATCAGCTTGCGTTTCTTGGGAATAAAATGCGAGACTTAAGAAGAAATGCGAAAGACTATTTCAATCAAATGTTTGGCGAAGCGTGTGTCGTTACAACTGACTCCACAAATTGCCACTTCACAGCTGAAGGTCAACAGAATTTTGGAGATACTCACTATAAACTTTGACAATTTTTTGCATAAATTGAAATACCAATTAATTTCTGGGAATGGCACGTGAAATTGCATATGAAAACAAGCAAATGAACAGTATTTTGTAGAATCAGTAGTGGTCTAGCGTTTTAGATGCGTCAAATTGATACGGCTAAGTTGATATGACACCGTCTGTAAGATATTAAGCCTGAGACATCAAAATTCCATCCATGTTTTGGGTGGAATTATAACCCATGAAATACCATGGTTGCCAGGTCATTACATTACCGGCCTGGAGCCCAAGACTGGTGCGATATTTCGTACCAAGTCATCGAAAACAAGAACCAGGAGAGTAAATTACGCAATGCCCCTTTGTCAGAGCTACTCGGATGAAATAATACGAACAATGAATGAAAAATGTGATAAAGAGTTCTAGGATATTGTAAATAATAAAGCAAATACCTATAAGTCGAGGAAAGAAATATATTTGTTCAGAATACTAAAAATCTAGAATATACTAGCAAATAAAGCATGCCAAATAGTGTTAGCATGTTGTCATGCAATTCATATGTATTAAGCTGGCAGAATATTTCGTCAGAAGTTCTAAAGCTCTGTGGTTGTACATTAAATGTTCAAGGAATCAGACTCACATTAAACACATTTTAAGGTGACAGTGAAATAAAGGTCACTAGCAGTTTATAAGAAGCCAAGTCTTTAAATACCCCTCTTCCAAAGCATACGGAGAAAAAAATCATCTGGTCCCGATCAAATTCTTGCTAGAGAGCATAAAACATGAGCATCTAAAATAGCGTCTACCTAGAAATAATATTAATAGGATACTAAATAACCACGTAAAATATATTAGGAAGCAGCTAAATCCACCCGGTTTTAATGTCCACGATTGAGTGGAACTAATTCATTAATGTAGACTAATTTCACTCAAATCATTATCCTCAAATTTTATAACACACGACTGTAAGTTCAATAACGGGGCATTTGGATGGTCAGAGGCTACTCTCAAGCGGTCACCATGGACATCGGAAAGGTAGATCTAGCGAGACGCATTAACTTCATTCGCTCACGACATTTTACTCTGGGGCGAAGAAAGTGGAGGTTCATACATTGTTAATGAATTTTAAAAAGGCATTCAATAAACTTCTTGATAGCAAATAATCTTGAAGTTAAAGAGACGGAATAAATAAATACGCTCTACGATTTATTTTTCATTAATGAATTTCATCAAGGGCACAAGAAGACAATCGTAAGAAAGGGTATTATGTGTAAAAACCTGAAAGTCAAATTAGTTTTCCTTAATGAAGGGTATTGGTTCCCCTTACATTTATTTTACGCACCAATGTTCTAAGAAATCATAATGATTACATAACTCGTTTTGCCGAAAACTTGGTATTACGCTGGGATATTTCAAAGCAAGGAGAGAGTTACTAATTACGAATATTGATGAAAATCTAGTATTGTGCGATAAATGCCAGTTAGAACTAAACCTAAAATGTACGCAGGTATAAGTTTTTGAAAAAGAATAATTCACTTGTGTTATCGTACAGCACCGGTTAAACAAAATTGCTTGCTTGGATTCCGCCAAGTCTGATACGCTACAGTGGATTTAGGTTTATCTTTCGGAAGACCCAGTATGCCGCTATTCAAGCAGAAATCTAGAGTTTATTGCAAAGTACTAAGGAAATAGAACGGAAAGGCAAATGAGCGATTTTAATTTTCTTTTGTTAGTTCCAACATTGAAAATGCAGCGAGTATATAGGATCCAAGTGAAATAGAGTTTTGCATGATTAAGAACAGGGCTAGATAGGTGATGTGCAATGAATATCAGCTGAATAGGTAAAGATTTACGAAAAATTTTTGCAGCATACCAAGCCTTGAAAGAATTACACTGGAATCCAGCATTATATCGTTAGTTAAAACACAATATATCTTCCACAGAAATATATGGCAGGCATGTTCTCTCAGGGTGTAGCAAATACTCCAATAGCATTAGCGTGCTAAAGTGATTGGTTGCATTCTGAAATTACATAAAATTAGAGACATATACAATAAGTTATAAAGATTCAAAATTCATTTTTTCCCTACACTATTAGGGTAATTGATATTTCACAACAATTATTAATTGGGAAATTAGAAAAGGCAATAGGGAGAGCTAGGTGTATGTTTTGTCGAAGAATTGATACCTTGGGAGTTAAATTCACCCAAATACCAATCACCGCTGCACACAACGTCGTGCATAACTGATAAGTATGTATCTCAGTCTTCCTTCAATTATTATTTACCTAGCTAAGGTAAAATGAAATAATGCATGCTAATTCAATGGTAAAGACAACTTCTCATCGCTTATACGACGACACATAAATATATGAATTTGTATTGTTGCTACCAATTTTTGCTACCAGACCTGTATTTAAAGAGTGAAGGGTGAATTGCAAGTTTCATATAGGTCCATTATAAGAAAACTTATAAATAATAGATATATAATTATACTGATAGATATTCATAATCATTCTCAGTTAAATCAATGCTCTGAGAGACAGCCGTTGAAACCCTTGAGTTATTCGCGCTACTGTCTTCAGAAGAAACCAAGATGAGATTCACGTATTTTATCCACTTCATTTCCGCAGAGATTAAATACAGTGCTCCAAAGCATTGTTCCACATCTCGCTTCTATTCAATTTTTACTACCATGCCATCGTTGAGACTTGTGATTAGATAAATTCTCTTAGTTACCTCGTCAATAAATTGCATTACCGTATCCGCCCTTTTTACTGGATTCCTTTATTTTTAGCAAATTTATGTACATGCTTTGTTATAAACTAAATAATAAACAACACAAAACACTTTTATGAAAAATTAATTCGCCCTATAATTGCACTGTTTAGTCAAAAGTAATTTCGTCACAAACATGTCAGTACGGCATTCTTCTCCTAAATAAAAACTCCAGCTAGCAGTCAGATTGATTCGTTTTCTTAATGAGGGAGGCGGGTACACCGGCAGCAGCCGCTGCAGCGAAGGCCGAGTTGATATCAGCGACCGTCGGCATCCTTATTTTGGTCAGAATTACGACGTACTCTGCACAGGAAGTAGAATAATATGAGAATAAGTTTATTAGTTTAAATACAACATAATTTCTATTCCACATATGGTTCAATAAAACAAAATGTTGTTAGTCAAAAGTTTCATATCCACCTAACTTATCAAGGTTTAACAGGTTAAACTTTTTTTCGATGGCACACTTTATGATGGTGGCATTACTTAAATATTGGACGCAAATTTAAGTTACTGAGATAAATACGATAGAGGTATAATACATCCACATTAATATAAATTATGGAACCCATCATATCTAGGAACTTTTCCACTCTTTAAATATGGAACAAAAACATGAGTAACTATATATCCTTTAAATAGGTACTCAAACCTTAGTAGCCAGCATTGATAAAATAAGATTGGTTAAGGGCAAAATAGTACAGAATATATGAGAATATTCCCCTGCTACTTTAATGTTCATGATTTTTTGTATTTACCTTATATACTGAGAAGAATATTTATAAATACTGTGCTAACCATGTTGCGTTTATAATAATAAAACAGTACAAAGTATTCTAACCTAAGGAATAAAATAAATAATAAATCATTGAGAGAAATAAATTAAATAAGAGTTTATTTGGCTTAAAGCATATTTATAGGTAGTAATAGGATAGTCATGTTCCGGGAAACCTGTTACCTAATTGAGGAATAAAACTTTCAAGAGAAGTATGAGAATATTTGTGAATCTATGAGGTTATAAGATGTTACGATGTTCCGAGATAAATAAAATTTGTGTTATAAAACTGAAAACAAATAAATAACTATTATGCATATTTTTACCCAATTTTCCGAGTCCAACGTTTCTACACCCGTAAAGAGTTATCCAATTCGCAGCAGCGTTCGCATCTCTTCCGACAACGGTGTAGGTCACTGGCATATCTCGGCCGAAGACTGGAAACAGAAGCAAAATTATCAAGGAAGCATACTTGAGAATAAAATTTTCTCAGCGAAAAATGGGGCTGTTGATTTTCACCGGAAAGATGGGTAAAAATGATGTTGATCTTTCTCGCAACTACCGTGATCAATTCAGAGAAGAAATTATCACAAGCTTTTGATATGGAATCTTCTGATCTGAGACTGGATCTAAGAAAAAAGTACTTCGCCATAGAATACTTTTATTTAAGAAATACAGAAATAAGTAGAGAGTACATATAATTAGTGTCAATTATGTAGGGGAAAGAAAAAGTAAAAATAGTTTTGAGTTAGAATAATACGCAAGAACATTCTGGAGTGGATAAATGAGAGACTTTTAGAATCACAAGGGTTATGGAGGTAAAGTCCTTAACGTCTCAATCCCAGGGTCGTGGGTTGAATCCCATCCAGGGAGGTGTTTCACTGCCCAGGAAATGGATGTTTGCGCTTGTGTGATTGTCATTAGTTGATGTACAGAATGCATAGGGTTGTGTTGATTTTGGGAAAATAAATAATAAATAAAGGGACACTACTCTGAATGTAGTATAGTATGCCATGCAGATAAAAGTGTAATGAGTTAAGATTATTTTTACAGAAGTAGCTGAGACTGTAGCCGTATATAAATCACAATGATGAGAGTATACTGGTATGTGGTTTATTGTAAGTGATTACCAAAATATAAGCATCCCAATACCATCTGTCGGTACATATCTTTAACCTTCACTCCCTCCCAGTTTTACTTAACTTGACATACGTAAATATATCCTCGAAGAAAAAACACATGAGCTGAATATTTATAACTAAACGTTTAAAATGCCTTTAATCAACCGCTTTGGCTATAGGTGCCAAATTTTAATGTCATAAAATATTTTTAACTAATATCGTAATTTGAGGAAATTTCAATTCTTACGTCTGTTTGTGCTGAATAGAACACTCAGCGTTCCAGTCAGAACATTAGTAGCCACAGGCCCGGAGTTGGTCACTGTTCCAGTAGCAGTTTTGGCTGTTCCAGTACTGGGAAAAATAATCAATAAATTAAACATAGATATACATATCTACACTAAGGCATAATATAAATAATAAATCAGTGAGAGATATAAATTATACAAGTTAGTATTTGGCTTTAAGGGGCAATTTGGGGCAAATGGGGTAAAGCTCTGTTGGTTTTTCAAGCTTCTGGGAAACCTTCTGACAGGCAATTGCCTATTGAGATTCCTAAGTCGGAATTCTGTACATCCTACCGACACCTATCGGTGTCGCTAACTCCCCCGACCGACAAATGTCGGTAAGAGCTATTCCAGTGACGTATTCTACCGCCACTTGTCGTTAATTTTACCGATACTTGTCGGTAACGACTAGTGAGCCTACCGACGATTTCCAAACCCACGCTAGTCTTACCGACATGTATTTCGTCTCTTCGCCAACTGCATGCTGGGTAAAAACAGTGAAAGATCGGTCTACGCATAGCGACGGACGTATGTTTTGATTATCAACGAGCTTGGTTTTGATGAATTAACTTCTGCAAATTGGTAGGTTTTCTGAGAACTGAGTTTGCCCCCTATTTGCATTTCCATATTAGCATTAAGTTACAATCTTAACGATATAATTCGCGCTTACAAGGAGAGGTCGTGTAATATGAGTCACGAAATGAGCTGATTTTTTTTTTCAGTGAAACTAGAAGAAAAATAAAGAAATATGTGCCTCGGCTTTCTTCCCCATAGGCCCTGGTTCGCGAGAAAAAAAATAGAATCGCAAAAATGCACCGCGGGTTGCCTACATTCGCCGGCCTCGGGTAAGCCAACAATGGCAGAGTGGCTGACAAC
This sequence comes from Platycnemis pennipes, assembly GCA_933228895.1. Classification (NCBI taxonomy): domain Eukaryota; kingdom Metazoa; phylum Arthropoda; class Insecta; order Odonata; family Platycnemididae; genus Platycnemis; species Platycnemis pennipes. Next base: position 25,127,436 of record OW121849.1, on the reverse strand, counting down.
GGGAGATAGCGTTCTATCCTCTCGTCTTGGTGTGATTTTTTTTCTTTCTGTCATTGTGTTTAATACTTTATCATCATCAATTTCCTACCCTTACATGTGAATACTTCCTGTTTTCTAACAATGTAGTGTAAACTAGATTTACAAATGAATCAGTGATGACCAGGACCTTGCAGGAGTGGGCCCTGTCGGCGGCGGTTCAAAATGCAACGCCAGATTTTGAATTCTCGGCAAGTGCAGCATGGGTCAAATCTTTTAAAAAGAGGTTCCACATAGTGCAGCGTAAAATTACGAAGTGTGTCTCCTCGAGCGAGTAGGCTTCATTGGAAGACGTAGTGAAATCAGAAGACTTATTCCAAACACATGCAAAAACATTAGTTTCACAGTATGACAGTGATTTTGTGATCAATGCCGATCAGACAGGTTGTGCTTACCGGGTGGATATGGGAAGATCATTACACGAAAGGGGGAGAAAATAGTGCAAGTTGCAGTCGGGAGCATAAGAAAATTGACACATTCGAATAAGGCGCAATATGCAATAACTGCGTCTAGAAAGCTTTTTCCGAACATGTTTTTGTGTATGCAGGAATCTGGGGGTGACTTGGTCCACGAGTGAATGGAAACGTAAAAAATCTGGGAATTGAATATGCCAGTGTGGTTGTTACACGTTTAAAATCTGGAAACTTAAGCACTGAATTTTATTTTCAGTTTCTTGAAATTTTGTTGTGACCCTATGGGAATAAAAAAGAGTTTCTTGCAGATTGTTGATTCGTGAGGGGTCAAACAGAGAGTGCCGTTAATGAAGATATATTTCAAAATGATTATGGTGATCCAGGATGCACTTTGAAAAGCATACCACCAAGACGCACATCTTTAGGCCAAACCCGGAGATGTTTAATTTTATAGACAGGTAAAGCAGTTCATCTCACGACTATAGAATAGCACATTCTTGCTTCAAGAAAAAAGAGAGATTGCTTCTCGTGAGAATATTATTAAAATACATGCACTAATGCATAATCAATAGGGTAGTTTCCTTCATCAAAGAAAACAGACTTCATTGATTGCGATTTGTGCCCTGCCATAAATGTATTTAATTTACGCAAAACGTTTGTATTGAGAAATCCCAGTTTACTAGAGAATTAAATGTTAATTTTAAGGTCATTTGAAAAGATTCTGAAATGGCGGGGTGCGCTGCCTTCATGCTGATGTAACAGGTAGTTTACGTTGCGAGGCATAGGAAAATTCGTCTCCTGAACTTACCGTTGTATTTCAGGGCCCCTCAGCTCTAGTGAATATTTATTAGTATCAACCGGTAAAAACTTTCAAAGTTGGAAAAGTTTTCTCAGTTAAACATGGTATTATTAGTCATTTTATAAGCTCAAGGACGTCCTGCTCGCTGTGTCTTCTGCTACGACCTCTACGACGAAGCATGGCGTGAAGGTCGTGCGGCGATGGGCGAAATACATGGTATGCTTGTGAAAGGAATAATAACTGATTTTAAATGAATAAACTGCATAAGTAATGTTAAATGAATAAATAAAAGTTAATTATAATTAATTTACGGAATAAATATGCCTCCAATACTTGTTCATAAGCTTTATCGGAGTGCAGCGTCTATTTGGAAGCGTCCGCAGCACCACCTGGTGGATAGTAGTAGCGGAAATAGTTTGACGTCAAACGTGGGATTAACCGGCATGCAGTAGTTTGCCGTCGCGTTTTCGCACCCTTGATTTTTTTCACTTTTTCATTAGTGAGGAAAAATACTTAACGTCATTTAAAAAAAAAATAACGGCTTAAAACACGTGCTCCAGAGGTTATAAACTTTCGATCAAGACAATAAAAAAATAATAGGAAACTACCCTATTGTCTTCAACAGCTTTTCACGACATGATAAAGTACGCATGGTATGCATCAAAATTAGTTTCTAATCGGAATATGTTTAAGAATATTTTTTATCATGCATATCATCCAAAATTGTGCCGTGCATTCATATTAGTACATTGAAATTCAAATTAATGTACCTCATATACACAGGCTTAATCTTCAACTAAAAGATTTTCCAAATAAATAAAATATTGAGCTATATTAAGTATAATTGTAAGAGTAAGATGTACTATAGGAGGAAGAGGATTTTGGGAGTTGATTTAAAATGATTTTACACAATAGGCAGGAAGTCGTTACCGGTTTTCGGCAATGCTCCTATCCGTCACGTAGCATTAACTTTGTCTTACGGTACTGTACAATAAAATGCCCCCCTTTCCATTCCATTCCTATCCTTGTACCTTTCCTCCCAGTCCGAACCACATTTATGTGCGGGTACAAACTTGAAAACCACTGTTAAGTACCAATAGGCACATAAAAGAGATGGATTATTAGAACGTATACGTCAATTTACATGTCAATAAAATGAACATGAAAATAATAAAAGTCGGCTCTCGAGAAAGTGACTGGGAAAGTATTTTTCTGCATACTTAAAATCGCGGAAAATTGCATTAAGTTTACAATGCATTTTTGAATTATAGGGACATTTGTAAATCTAGTTTACACTACATTGTTAGAAAACAGGAAGTATTCACATGTAAGGGTAGGAAATTGATGATGATAAAGTATTAAACACAATGACAGAAAGAAAAAAAATCACACCAAGACGAGAGGATAGAACGCTATCTCCCGTTGTCAGCCACTCTGCCATTGTTGGCTTACCCGAGGCCGGCGAATGTAGGCAACCCGCGGTGCATTTTTGCGATTCTATTTTTTTTCTCGCGAACCAGGGCCTATGGGGAAGAAAGCCGAGACACATATATCTTTATTTTTCTTCTAGTTTCACGGAAAAAAATCAGCTCATTTCGTGACTCATATTACACCTCTGCTTGTTAGTTATATTCGTCCTTAATTTGCAAAATTAAGGCATCCAAAACAAGTTTGCTTTAAAGTGGCCAAAGTTCGGAGTGTGAGAGGTTATCAAAGTTCTCCTAGCCTTTATTAAATAAAAATACAGATTTATTTATAGTTTCCTATTTACTACGTGTATTTTTACTTCAATTACTATAATATTTATATGCAATTGCAGTTTGATGTATTTAAATGTTTGACGGTAGAGACTTTATCGCTAGACTAGTAATGCATTTTACATCAGAGTGTTTGGAGTTTTTTCATTATCAGCCAAAAGAATGGCAGAGGGATATATTGCTTTAGATCAAATGTTTATGTAATACGTAGAAAGTAGACTCGAACGTCGACGATCGTGCCGGGATACGAGTGGAGGGAAACCCACGACCCGTTTGAGCTGGACAACGAGGAGTTTATCAATTTATTTCGCATCTCCCTACATTTTGATTTGGTTCTCATTGAGACACTTCGGCCGATATTTCAGCGGAAACGGTCGATTGCCATTGCGAGTGAGCAGTGTGTTCAGTTAATAACAATGTATTTTCAAACGAACGAAAGTCATTATTCACGTCACTGTTTCTTTGTCAGGGTCACTTGTACTTCCGTACCAATTAGTGTTTCTAATTCTTAAGATTGCCTCCCAAAAAAACAAACGTTACTTACAAAACAAACTTACACATTAGCTGACTTACTTTGATGTCCCTTTAACTTGTAATTTCGACGAAGATGTGTACACAATTCTACCATGTAACCTAATAAATATATTATTATTACATTCATTCTCCATGTAGAAATTCCCTCCCACCCTGACTTGAACTTGTCGACTATTGTTTGGACCATCGTACGCTTTAAAATATTGCCAAAATGCTCTGAATTTAATCTTGTTTGTGTACGTATAATAACTTGGATATGTAATTGTTGGCTTGGTTAATGGTACATGAATACAGTCCATCAGTACCATATAGACGTGTGTTATTTCTCGATGGTAAAATCGTACCCAATTTCAAAGTACGTAATCAATAACAAAGTATGAATAAAGATTTCATTCAAATTACATGCATTCCGCTCAGTTTTAATTAATCCCACCTTTCATCCTGCCTTGGATATTAACTTCTCTCGACTTTACGCATGATCCTTGAATGATTGTGAATCACAAATGATCCACGTCAAGTCCACTGTACATTTCAAATAACATCACTGCGCTAAGTTCCGATGAAAAATTTCGTATTTCGATGGTGCACTTTTTCCTGTTTGTTTCAAGCTATATCATTGGTCAAAACTTATAGCCTCGTGCGCAGGGGCTGCTTCCTTACCGACAAATTCTTGTCGTCAGAGTCAGGTCGCTTGCACCGACGACTGTCGGTATGTGGCGGGTGCAGAATAGCTCGACCATCAGTGCAACCGACGACCGTCGGTAGCCACCGATACCGATAGGTGTCGTTAGGTGTGTAGAGAATTCCGGGAGGATATGGGTCAACAGAATAGTCCATATGCAAAAAAAAAACATATCACTCCACTGTACTAGGCTGAAAGGAAGGGGTGTATGTTTAAAGCAATTACACTCCTGCTTTGTACAAATAGAGTGAGTACAGAAGTGCAGAAAGCCTCTAATGTAAATTAGTTATCCCGTTAAATATACCCGATTATGTCAATAACATCTACTATTGTGTAGTATTCTATGCCGGATAAAAATGTTACTTATAATCTCTCGCTGCCTACATATACTTTAGACACGTAAGGGGTGAACGTATAAGCATATGGGGCAGAAGAAAGTGTTACTCTGCATAGGAATTCAAATATTGACCCCTGAGTTCAAGTTCGTGTGAATAAATGAGAATCAATCAACACCAAATAAAAAAAGAGCATCCGATATTTAAATATACATTGTAAAAAAGCAACAAAATTATAGATATCAATTTGAATTTGACTTCACTAAACTGTTTTTTTTAATTTCATTACCATATTTTCGAGGATGAATACGCGGCGCGCAGCTTTGTTCGGAGGATAGGTACTCAAAATTGTACTAAATAGATGCAGTACTGCTTCTAAAAAAATTTTAATTTTTCAATTAATTCGCTGACCACCTTGTTGTCATTAATTGTTTCACGCACTAGACAGGTCAGCAATAGTTTTCAGCTTTAGAAATTTTGGTGAATTAACTAGCAATCAGACTCTAAGACAATATTTGAGCAGGAGCTGAATTAGTAAATTTTACTCATTTATTTTTCCACGAAAATTCAGGGAAACAATTAAGCCACAGAATATTTAACCAATTGAAAAAGGACGGTCATTTTTCTAATACATACTCTATTTTATCATCGCCAGTTATTTTCTTTACAAAAATGTATCACCCATGAGTTACAAAGCAAAATTTTAAGTTTACCACGACGGACATACTCACTGTTTGTAGATTCCTCTCACGGTGATTGATTCCGATACGTCCTGAGTGATTGTAGCGAACGTATAGGAGACGCATTTCCAACCGTGCTCCCCTACGTTGAACGTTCTTGCATACTCAAACCAGTCTCCAATTAACTGAAAAGTATTTTATTCTTATTCTAAAAGGTTATGTGACCGTTATTCCAATTCCTGTAGAGGCCTAATTACATTGAAAACAGTTCATGGTCTGAATGTTAGACTGTGAAATAGTTTATCTCATCATTATAAACTAAGAGTTTGTGCATGTTTTAAGTTACTAAATATTAACTTAGGTTGATAAAATGAAGTAATTTGCAAAATTAGTTAGCATCTCTCAAATAAAAAAATATTTCCCTTGAATATTTGTAAATTATAAACATTTTGGTCATGTTAGGATCAGCCTATTTAATATGTACGTAAGTTTGCAGCAAGTAAGGAAGTAGTCCCGTCTACGCCTTTATGAATACGCTAAAAATTATACACCGAAAAGGCTACAGGTGGGAAGCTAATTACTGATATATTGTCAGTGTATAAATCTTGCATTAATTGTATAGTCGTATGCGCCATATCCCTAGATTTAAGCCTCTTTATGTTCATGCAGAAAAAGTCAGTAATCTTTAAAGTAATATTTCAGCTCTATTGATATAACTTCAAGATAACAGCAAGTTAACCACGATGAGCATTAAACGTAATAATTTAGAGCAAGTGCCAGTGCAAGAAACCAAATCAGTGAAAATTTTCTGTATAGACTGGGAATAGAACCCGAATATGCCGCGTCAAGTGACGTTGTCAATAGAAATTCACTGAGAATAGAATCTAGGTAGCTCAACAACCACTCGGTATGGTATCTAGTGACCCTAGTTGAATATAAAGACAGCATTTCCTAATTTGAAATGTTCAGTAAATTTGACTGATGTTATTTATCAATGATTTGTTTAGATAGGAATGTAATTTACTCACCCCTGGATTGAGTAGTGTTATGCCCATTGGTGTAACCGTTGGGCAGGCTCCAGGACTGAATTTTTGCCCATCGCAACTCCCGGCGTAGAGAAACAGCAATATTACTAATAATTTTCCACTCATCATGCCTGCAGGTGAAACACCAACCAGAAATCTGTTGAGAAATCGTAACGTTATTATCCATTAATATAAATTATACCAAAATGATATATTAGCATGTGTCATAAAATGATTGAAAAATACTCAAGACAATCTTAAGAAGTCATCAACCGAATATCTGCATGCAATAATTGATCCGCACAAAGACCCCTTGAATATCATAAAAATTCCAATGCCCTTTGAATATTGTGAAATACCAAGAGAAACTACTTTTTGACGTAAATTATACAATTATATGCATTATATTTCCATCATTAAAATAGTTAAATTGCATATACCTGGGCCTTGAACTCAAAATAAAGGTTAAAGCAGCAAATAGTTCATTTGAAATTCTATTTTTAAAATATTTTATTTGCCGCAAAACTATTTTTGTTTGACAATGAGAATAGAATGATTTCTGGTCCATTTAACACTGCGTGACTTGTCAATAGCCATATGCACTCCTTCTAAAACGATAAATTAATTTGAAATATTTCACGTTGAACTTCACACGCACTGTAAAACCTCACTAGGTTCTTGCTTAAGTCCGCATAAATGCACTCAAAACTCCGTAGAAAGTAATAAAATTTAATAATTTTGACTAGTATTTCCACCATTTTGAAAAAAGAGTGATTGGTCACTTAATCCAAAATTATTTCCACAACTTTACCACCATATCTTCACTGAAACTTTCCACCACACTTCACTGTTTGTTTGAGTACCAGTATGAAACCGAGGATGCACTTCCAAAATGATGTATTCCAGGGTTTCACTTTCAGAAACCGTAAATAGGTGGCAAAAAATTGATTCAAACAATATAAATCATAAGAAAAACAAAACATTTGTGGAGTACAAAAAATACAGGATAGATGAGGTTTGATTAGCATGGCTTATCACTCATCTACCACCCAACATACCCAATATACCCAAACTCCATACTCAATTTATAAGCAAAATCAGTAACAAATGGCACTAAAGATTTTCATATCTCACCTGTATTCTGAAGGTTCTTCGAAGTCGAAGTAAAGGCGAATGAACTGGATTTCGTCTTTTATACCCGGGCCCGAAGAAAAATAAAATCTTTCAGTCACACAAGGCATGCCCCGCCTGACTCTCCCACACCATCATTCCTCCACTTTATTGTTTTCGAAATCCGAACCGGTTCCATCGCTCATCAAATTTCACGGGAGATGTATTTGCTACGCTCATGCTAATGAACCCGACATGGTCCTAATAAATCTCACTCAGCGTAAAAAAAATCTCTCAGAAGGATTTGGGAAGAGTGAAATCTCCCTCCACCTAAACCTAGGCAGCGTGCCGTGGTCAAAAATAATTCAAATCCAGTATGGTTTTGATCCAAATAGAGTTCAATACTAGGCAGCAAATTACGTGAACATTGCCTACACTGGTTATAATAAGTGTTATGTTTTACATTTTTACGCGATCAAATATTCTGTCATCGACGAAATCTTAATGATTGTATTAAGTTAAAATTAAGTAGAGATCAATTATATAGATAAATATTGGAATGAAAATGATATGAAATGAAAAAAATTACTGCCTCGGAAAGTATATCTTCAGAAACCTTACCTCTAATCGATGTTTATTTTCCAAAGGTATCATGACCAAAAATGATCATCCTCAACCGTAATTCAGTGAGGATGCTTCAACATGCTTTTGTGAATTGGTAACTTCATTGACCCTGACTTGAGGCGTAATAACACTCATTTGATGCAGCAAGCTCAGTAATATACCGGTTTTTTGAATTAATGAACCCGTTCTCTGGACAAAATGATAGTGCTATCTATCAATGGTGAGGCCTCGTATTCCCTCTGCTGTCAAACTACAGAAAACTTGCACCTTAATCTTAAAAATCAATCTCCAAGCATTAGAATGCCACATCTTTAGCCCCATGTCATAACGTAGAGTGGAGTATATGTTCATACATTTGATTTACGCGTTTATATCAAGTAAAATAATACGCGGTTGATTAACATCGGTGTTCTCCAATAAACGTATGGGAACTTTACAAATATGCATTTAGTCCTTCATTCACAATTTTCTATTCCCCCTGATTGGAAAAAATCCTTTCTCACTTTTTACTTAAGGCTCTTCTTTGTTAGGTAGATAGGGTAAAAAGATGGCATATTAATACGGCATCAACTCTCTTAACTCCTTTACCACACTTCCACCACTACGATAGTCTCATCATTGTCCGCTTTTCCATCTCTTGCCAAAAGTTCAAAACCCTCGTCCACATCATGCCTACTCATTAACAACTTGTCAGCCTCAATGGCGGCGTGGTTAAGTCCTTGCCTGCTAAACTTAGGGTTGCGGGTTCGAGTCCCGTGTGCTCCCGATTATTAATACCCCGATGTAAAGGTCACGTGTGCTGTTTTCGGTAGTAGTGGAAATTAAATAAATAAATAATAACAAATAAATGAACAAAAATAGAATATAGCAAATTTTACTTTTCCCACATGAAACATTCTATTCCTTATCCCACTGCATTCGTGGCCATCGAATCTTTAGCAACCCGGAATCTCTACAAGAATTCCTTCCGGCACTACTCACCTTCCTTCTCCACCGTGGCTACCGAGAATCTTTAAAATAAAATATTCTCAAAACTTCCAACAAGTATAAACATCTTCCTTCCAATCACCTCATTTACAACATACTTCCCTAGTATGCAATTCCTGAAATCAATACTAAATATATTTTCCCAACCCTTTCCAGCCACATTATCACAATATAAATATTACATGAATTCCCTTTGGTCAACTACAGACACCGACTAAACCATAAAAGCATTTTAAAAACCGCTACACTGAGCCTCTTCACAAATCCTTGTCTACCATCGAAGTCCCTTCCCATCCCCTGCAATGGCGTTCAGAACATTTTTACTTCAACGCACAAACTTCTCATAAAATTTCTCAACTTTCTCCTTCATTTTGTCTCCTACATATGTATCCACCGACGTCATATACCAGTTTCAATATAATTTTTTCATGATTTTTATATTAGTAAATATACAGGAAACTAGCTGCTTTCCTTTGTTAGACAACATGAAATATGCTGCCAGCATAAGGCATCCGTGCAAGGTGGGACTAAATAACGAACTGGTGTATTTGCCGCGAATATCGAAAAGATTTGTAAAGGGATGGTACATTATATACGGCTTCAAGATGCTCTCTTCCTCTTAAAAATCCATGTGATATCAACACTTCTAAAATAACTCCAACACATCTCTTTTCTTCCTGAGTTTCACTCTAGGCTCAAATGCGTCATTAACACGACGCCACGACAAAAAATTTCAAGCCATGTTCGCCAATATATTATTCTCACTACCTTGTAAACTTTTCACATCTGGTATCCTTCTTTTAAATTCACAAAACCAAGGAAAATTCAAATGGAATCTCTCAGCTAATGAATTATCAAACAGCATGGAATAACAGAATGTGTGCAATGTAATTGCATGTTTACTGAGAAACTAACGGTGCAAATTATTCACGCTCATCGAAACAATGCTCTTTGCTCGTCAAAAACAGTTGATTTTCGTCGAAGGTGGTCGAGTGGAAACAGGTTAACCGCACTGCATAGGGGAATGAAAATGAGGAGAAGGAAAATGGTAGGCAGTCACGTGTAGAAAGGAAGAGGGACGTCAGGAAGAAGAATCACTAGATGGTGAGAAGGATGATTGCTGGAGAGAAGTAGCGGGGAAGTGTCGGGATGAGAACAGAAAAAGTCATGAGTGATGGGTGAGGAGAAACGGCTTTTGTCTTGAATAATATCTCGCCACGATCTCAGAAGCAAATGCCAAAGGTGTGACTGATTGGCTTCCAAAATGGCATTTTTGTCACGACTTCTAGTGGAGAAACACACTTTTAAAATTTGCATAATGCAGACTAGGGAGACCGACATGTAGTGTTTATGTACCGGAAGCGGACAGATGACCCTTTCTTGCTTATTCTCTCGTTGGATGTTCTAGAAGCCATGTCTCTGTAGAAAACAACTTCATTTATTTTCATTTCGTCTATTTTACTCTTCAAAAATAGAGTGAAACTTTTAAAGATGAAAGCATGCATCAAAGCTTTCATCACTCATGCAATATAGACATATTTTATAATGTTAAAAATCAATTTTTCAATCGTCTTAAATAACATTTACTCTGGACAAGAAAAGTTGGACTTCTTCTGAAAATGAAATGGCAAAAGAAATGCAATAAATCTGAATGTAAAAAATGACTTTTGAAGAATCTAATAAATATTTCATGTGTGCATGGTAGTGGGTGAAAAGCCAAAGCATTCATTAACCCACTTGGCAAAGCACACAGTAATATATGAACCAGTATCGACACAACTGTACCTATTTAACTGGAGGTAGTAGTATATATTAACCCGCCTAAAGTGGTCCAGTATTGTTTTCATTTGACTTCGGCTTCGTCTCTAGTCTCGATCCAGAAAGTGATATAATCAAGAGGTTGCATTTGGTACTTCCTACCTACTGAATGGCGAATGATCAGCTTTAAAATCTTGAAAATTACAATTCTGAATTTACGTTACAAGTAAATGTAAGCCCCGCCATGGACTCCCAGGCTCGTATAATTCTTAAAAAGTGACATGTGAAAATTATTTTATAAGAATGCCTATCTGTCTGTCCAATTTCAAATGTGACTCCACGACATAACTTGTTTTCGGAAATTTAAAGCCCATTGAGGAAGAACTTTGACCATAATGGCGTAGAGATTCCATTTGCAAATGGACACTGGATGATTTTGCTTAATTCTGGGCAACTGATAACTAGGTGTAATTCAGACTTCCTCCTAACATTGCCTCGTCAGTAGCACTATAGTAAACGGAATTGGTCACTTTGATAGACAAATGTGCCGGCAGATATGACTGCATCTGACTTCCACTCAAGGGATAAGGATATGATGGAAACGCTAGATTTAAATAACTTCGCCCTCACTTCTCAAATAATCTACCGTAACATAAATACTACAATTTCGGCTCGGTGCACGAAACCTCGAATTCCCTTCCATATAGTGTAGAAGCCGGAAAATTGGCATTATTAGCTTCTTTATACATTGTGCTTAGTTCTTAATGTATCATAATCATCAATCAAAATATAACAAACATATTCAATTTACCACAGATAAGAAAAAAAACTTTATTCCAACCTGGTGTTTGTCGGCAATGATGATGTTGCAATGCCAACGAAACCCAGGTCGGAATAAAGGTTTTCTATCTGTGGTAAATTGCAAATTTTGTATGACCACGCAATATCTCCGGAATCTCCTGTATTTATAACTATCAATGCTCAAACAACTTGATATTTGGAAAACATCGACATATTCTATTAAAACACGCTATCTTGATACTCACCATATGGTCAACAATTAAATTAAATGCAAACTACCCCAGTCGAAACCTCTTCCATGCTTCAAGAATGAAATGAAATGCGGTCCACTTGAATTTAAAACACGAATTCATTTTTATCAATGTAATACAAATACAAATACAAGACAAAATGGGAAATTTTTCCTTGGTTCTTTCTTCCACAACCGCACGTGTGATTCAGTGTTTTTAACTTATCTTGGCTTGGCCTTGGCTAATGGTTAAAAAAAATATTTCAGAAATTTCTGCCAAAAATGAACTGCAACAGTAATTAATCTATATCAACACCCAATTTGGTCTGTTTTCTTCATCAAATAAGACGGCAAGCCTGTTCTGAGAAGTGCGTTAAAAGCAGCATTCAGAGTCGGAGGTGATGGAGTTATCGATGGTTAGGATGATGGCATACTCTGAAAAAATTATGATACAATAAAAAAATATAAAACTCAAATGCACAAAAAATTAAAAAAATTTAAGGTAAGCGATGAATAATTATTCTACATACATTTCATTATATTGCCCAGTATAATATTTTTTTATGGTGAAGTATGAGTGAATAAATATTTTGTAAGGTACTAAATCAAAACAAGAAAACAGGTATTAAAGATGCTTTAGTGAATGACTCACCCAGTCTTCCAAACCCGAAACTCCTGCAGGAATAGAGGGTCACCCATTGTGAGGCTGCAGCTGAATCCCTACCAATAACAGCATAAACCACCGGATAGTTCCTAATGAAGACTAGTAACATATTTCCATTTGTTTTAAAATCTCAATATAAAATATCTTTTACAGTATGAAATAAATATTATTCTAAGGTAGTCAATAGAGGATTTCATTGACTATAGAATCATACAATTGGTATGAGAAATATACGATGAAGATAATCAATGAGAAACAGAAATACTATCTCTATCTCGCAATTTTGATTTAAAAATGCTTTTAAACAGCGAGAAAGAGAAAACCACCTCTAGACTATATTTCCGTTTCTCAATGATTATTTCTATTTTGTATTTAGAAACAGAATATCAATCTCTAGAATGAAATTGATGAAGATTTTTTCTACCTAAACTCCTTTTAAATTTGAGCTAGCAATAATTTGGAAAAGTGAAGGGCATATAGATACCCAATAGGGTGGAGTGAAAAAAGTCAATATTTTTTTTTCGGAAACGGGTACCCTTCAATGACTGTGTATGAGACCTAGCAACAATTCTGTAAAATATTCATTTTTTACGACGTCATCTTGAGTCTGCATATTTGGCTTAAAGTTTGAAATTTTTTGAAATTTTTTGCATTTTTACAAATTTTTTTTAAATACTTGAAACAAAAAAAAACCATAACTGGTAGTCACTTAATAGTTGAACAAGACCTTAACTAAAGACAGGATTAAACTTATCCAAATATTCGTAAATTTCTGATATTTTCAACGTTTTATAATTTCTGATATCCTCTTATGATGTTATCAAAACTTGTTTTAATCGCTTTCGTTAATCAACTTTGCCTTGTGCAACTCTTCGCTAGTTCATATTAAACTACCCACGACTCACCACGGGGAAGTGGTTGCACTTCGAGTCCCACCCATGCCCTCCGAACCACCCAACCATGAGAGCATGTATTTACATCTTTAAGAAAGGTCTTCAACAGGTAAATTGTTTCTTTGTGTCATATATTGGACGGATATTTCTATCAAAAATTCTAGTTTTGATTAAGCTTTCTCTTTTCTTTTGATCACAGACCAATTTTGAGGAAGCAGTGACTTCTTTGACGGCTCTTTCTACCGCTTGAGCGTGTGACGGGAGTTCAAAAAGAGTGCACTCAGAAGCTATGTTTACACTCTCGGTTTCCAGTAACTTTTGCATATCCTGATTTGTCAAATGACTTGTTAGAGGTGGTTCAGCCACTTCCACATCATTGCAAACAATCATATCGACATACTCTGATGCTCCAAAATTTATTTTCGGGATTTCAAACCTTGTTAGTGGTTTACAGGCTTGTTCTCTAGATCGAGCCTTGATGATACGTCTTAAAGTCTTAAATATTACATTAACCTTTATATCGCAATATAGCTTAAATTGCAACGTGAGAAAATAAAATTGGTTTCGGTCTATAGAGGAATAAGTCGGGTATATTCCAGAAACTTGATTCATTAGCAGAATATTGATGATTAATGCAAAAACAATAGGGAAATTTAGTGCTTTTCGACTATAAAATATTTAATAAACCTGTTTCTGTACATTTTTAAATGGATTTCTAATGAGTAAAACAAATGAAATATCTAATATTGCAATTTTAAAGCTAGTTTGCTTATCGTGAAGCCACGTGTTTAATTGTCAACCTACTTAATTAACAACATTTGCAGACTTAATAATATAATTATTGTTTTGCAATAGGCCAGGTCAATGAGAGAGAAACATTAGCATCGCTGAGGTTCTTCACAGGTTGAAAAATTTTTTAAATTTTGATATTCGATGAAATTATTTGTATATAACTAAAGTATACAAAACTTAACTTATGCTGCAAGTATTTTAAGCTCAGCAATACAACTTATTTACTCTTTAAGGATTACGGAATGGCGTTGCCATTACGAGGTATACTCACAGTAATTACTATCGTAGAAGTTGACTGAAAGTGAGCCCGTGAAATCATTATTACTAAGTGTGTTCACGGTTCCTGATATAGTCACTGTTCCGGTGGCTGTTGTGGCGGACCTAGATCTGGGAAAGAGAATAAATGATTATAGAGCGTTCACAAGGAATTTGTCGGGTAAAAACATGTATTTATCAAGTCTCATTGTGAAACTTTATTGACTCAAAAGTTATATATTCTCAAACAGCCATAGATTGCTAAGAGATTAAATTTCAATTTCAAGTGAGCTCACATGCTTACACTATGATCTAAGATATTAGTAACACATAATTATTTCCTAGTCATCTCTGTACTTACATTGCAGAAATTCAAAATGTTATGGCTTGTCAAATTTTCATTTTCATAGTCACTGAAAATGTCTACTCTCCACTGATTTAAAAGCATTTCAAACCTTTTGGATTATAAATTATCACTGAATGTAAATACTGAGATTAAATAAGCCATAAATGCCTGTAACTAATAATTACTACTCGCGAATCGCTATTCTATCGTTTTGGGCCTAAAATATTGATAAAGACATCCCAGTCAACATAGACACTATGGCCTAATTTGGATAAAAAGGCCACCCACGACCAAACGGCTGGATAGAATGTCTTGAAATTTAAACCCATATACCTAATAGCACTGTGAAAAACAGGTTTTTTTATTAAAACTACCCTAGGGGACCTTATGTGAACCCTTTTACACCAACTTTTATTTCCATATTAAAAATATTGGATATGCTACGGAGTTTAATTTGCTTGCTTTTTTTATGACTCAGTGTATTTATAATCTGCTTGCTTTGCGGAGTTTAATTTGCTTGCTTTTTTATGACTCAGTGTATTTATAATAAGAGAACTGAAAGAACAAAGTTACACATTTTTGCATTAAATAATCGTTTACGCCTCAGTTTTTCCTAAAATTCGAGTTTTATTCTCATAAATCTTGAATGTTTCTGCTATACCAGCAGTAGAATTGTATATTTACTTGGAAACTGTAGTGCGGGTTTGAAATTGGAGTTGTGTTTCGATACACTTTTTTTGTAAATTCCCGGTTTCTAATTCTGGCTAGAGGTACCTATTGGTTTCCATTGGTTTAAATTAGATTAAAAATCCGATATGGAAGTTAGTCAGAACATATGTGTAACATCAAATCTTATTGGGAAAATCAAAGCTGCATGTTAAAATGAGTATCTCTGATGCATCTCTTTGCCGTTGAATTTTAATGGGTACTTCTACTAGTTAACGATTGAATTCACGCGTTAAATACTCAAGTCAATTCTAATGATAGTAACTTAAACAATCAGCTTCAAGGTCAACATAACAGCATCATACACCTGTAAAGGGCCATTTCATAACAGCAAAAGGTAAATGGAATGCATATTTTTAATTTGCTCTTGCTGTATTCGGTATGATTCACTTTTGATTCCCAAATTCAGCATAGTGTAACCGCTCATTCCTAATTTCAATGTTGTTTCTCATTCTTTCTGCCACAATCCACTTCGAAACCGTTGAAGTGACTGTATATTCAAATCCTAACATCAGCTCTTCACAATTATTTATTTCCTACCCTTGAAGAGTATTTTGATGTGACGTGAGATGAAAAATGAGCAAAATAACAAAGTAAGCGTTAACGATGATTCAGATCATTTAATTTCATTTTGCATGCGAATCCAATTAATTAATCACTAAATTGTTTTAAGTTCAAAAATGATTTATTTCATGTGCTGCAATGTACTCAAATGTAACAAATTTATTTGTTGGTTTAATATACTGATTTTAACAATTCTGGTCTTCTGGTGTTCCTTATGAGCCACCAGCTCACTGGATATTTTGAAGCTGTGATTAATACTTGCAAACAGTGAATTAGAAATAAATTCGAACTGAAAATCACTTCAGGAATGAATTTATACCTTCTTCTTACCAAACGTTTTGATTGCCTAAATTGATCTCCCTTTTTTAACTGCTGCGTTTCACTCTCACTATTTCTTAATGGGTGTATTTTTTGGGGCTCTTTCATTCTCTGGATCGTGCATGGGCCCAAACAAAGGTAAACAAAATCTGAACTCATTGTAGTACCTTAATAAAACTGCTATCCCTAGTTTTATTTATATTCGTGGCCCGTATGGCTACTTACATTTTATTGTGGCCTCGCAAAGTGAGCAAAAGCATGTGGTTCGCGAGGATAGAAGAGAACGTATAGGTGACGCATTTCCAGTTGTGCTGCTTCAGCGTAGGAGTGCGAGCCCATTCATACCACGAGGACAACAGCTTGAAAGAAAATCAGTACAGTGGAATGTTTACTGCCCATTGTAGGTGGTTAAAATTATTATAAAGCGTAGTGCTAAAGGAGAGTAAACAAAATACTTCAGATGAAGGAAGAATTATAGCAAAGAATAGGTTAAAGTTCTGCCCAAAAGCTTGGATTGGTTAAAAATGTAAGCAGAGCCTTTCCAGTGATTAGCACGACAAACTTCTTCATCTTTGATGCACCATTTCATATAGAATGCATTCACACGATGAAATGTGGGGATTGTGAGGTATGAATTGTGATAAGCCCATAAAGTTGCTCTCCATTAAAAGCAAATAGCCACATTTTTTATCATAAGTGCCAAGGCGTGGCGTTTTTATAGTTTTGCACAAATATATTTTGATAGGTAACAATGCGATTGTTTTCTAAAATACTTAGTAGCAAATTCATAATTTCATAGTTTGATATAAAGTTAAATGGCATTAACCTCCTTTCTATTCCATCTTTATTTTAACAAAACTTTCTGTAAAAATATTTTACTACTGCACTTGCTATATAATACAACAATTTAGGCACTTTCAACTTACTCCTGGATGAGCGAGATTAATGTCCTCCAATAAGACAGTGGGACAGGAACCAAGGCTGAATTTCTGTCCACAAACTCCTCCCAAGTAGTCTTCGAAGTACACAATCCAAATCAGCAAAATAATCAGATTCCGGCTCTTCTGCATTTTTTCGCCTTTTGAAGCCCTTTAAAAAGAACGCGATAAAGCTTAAAAAATGACAGAATAATAATTTTAGTCATTCTTATTATCCTCTTACTGAGTATAGAGCAACTAATAGGGGCTATATATTTATTTGAATGCTATAATAAAATTATACAATTACAATTTCAATTATACAATTCATGCAGCGAAATATTAATATCTTCGATATTTTATTTCCGAGTAAAATGAGAATTTTACTCACTTTAAGCAGCTAGTAACGGTAACAATAATTTCTGTAATATTTATACTAACTCATGACATCCATCTTACTCGGCGTATAATCTTTACTACCACCTACATTTCAGCACTAATAAATAATTCAATCTTATACACTTCCAGTAGAAAACTTAACAGCCACATCAATGTAGCAATATTGATGGAATATTTATACGGGATGTGAAGTTATACATCATGTTATCGTACTAATTTTGCAGCTATGGTTGGGAAATAAATTTTGAAGTGTTTACTACCCACCGCTGAAAACAACGGGATTTATTAAAAGAATTGTGGAAAAGTGTTTGAGTGAAAAAGTAAGGAAAAATTTTTTTTCAGACTAGTGCGTTATCGACAATGATTTTGAATCCAAGGAAAAAAATGTTTACTCTGCGACTGAATAACATCCAACGAAAGCAACATGGTTTGATAATAAATTCCTATAAGGACTCGGATATAGTCACTCAGCTATAGCTGTGGAAAGGCTTGAGTCAAGAAGATTGCTCTCAAGATTGAATCCAGGGACTGGAGCATTTCAAATCACATGAGCCTGACACTGCGTCCAGATTGCATCAATATGAGAGAAGCGGAAAATTGGAAGGCATTAAATTATGGACCGGGAAACACAGGGGTTTCCACGAAAACTACACAACCATGATGCAACCAAAGCCTAATTAAAAAAATAGTTATATTACACCATAATAATTTCACAATGTTTTTCTTTCTATTTTTACGTCTGAAGTTCGAACACCTCCTGACCGCCTGCTACTTACGCCTTTGCGGAAACTTGCAGAGTAACACGTAGATTTAGATCTCGTTTCTCGCCAATATGAATAAAAATTATCGTATGTACAAAAGAAATGTATAAAATCTGCAATAATTGAAAATGACTAACTTGAGCCACTATGGCCAAAATGCTATTTTTATCAATGACCTGCAGGATTTTCTGCATATGACACTATGAAATCCTTGTAGAATTTAAGTTCAGTAAACTTTAATCAATTGTTAACCACTAAATTTCTTGGCAAGGATGCTGCCTCAAATACCACAACAGGCTTTGAGTTACGCATGGACGCACGTTTTGGCTCAGGTACATTCCCTGTACGGAACCAGGGGGAAATATATATTAAACTAAAAACTTTTAGGCCCTCAATCAAAGATGGAATAAACTAAACTAATATTAAGACTGGGGACAGGGTCTGACTTAAAATTAAACAATTTGAAGCAGCATTGACAATCAATCATAAGAGCCTCATTTTTGCCATCGAATAATGTGTCTACTAGAGATCGTTTCTTGCCTTATGAAGAATGTTAAATGATAACGAATCACTCATTAATGAACGTTTCTCTGGTTTTCCACCGGTTAGTAGGCTCTATTGCTGCTATTAACTGGTGGAAATCTCGAGAAACATTCACTAACAGTATTCGCTGGGAAAATATTAGATTATATGTGAATCATTCATTGTTCCAATGTCAAAAGTGGATTTCAATTTTTCAATTGAAAGATTAAACTCAACTAAATGTAAAAACTTTATAATTTAACTATAACTAGAGATCAAGTTCAAGGTCTTACCTCTTGGTTGCCTGCAAACGGACAACTGTCGATCCACGACTTACGGACGGCCTTTTATAGATTTGCGAACTTTGTGGCCAAACCAAATTACCCTCAAAATTCTCCTTGTTGATCCAATGCTTTCTTGAGCCAAATAAGCGCATCGTGTCCGTATTCAAATGCAACATACAATTTGCCTTTTAATTCCGTCTTCCGTGCCATCTGCCTGGATTTTGAATAGGTCCAGTAATCGCCCGATCCCCGGTCAAAATGAGCATCAAAAAGCGCCCACTCGAAACGAGAGTATTCAGCCATCACCTGAACACTTCTCCCATAACGTCTCGGTCAAATGGTCATCAACAACAAGCAATAGTAGTTACTCAACAGTATTGAAGGGCATCAGAAATGAAGTCATTAATTTTTTTGTGGCTTCCACAAAAACTTGATAAGCTGATTACAACAGAGGTGGTATGGTACTTATCCTATAACGTTGTCACATACAAATAAAGAAACAGCTCCATTTGGTCAGTAGCCCTTATGTTGGGTTCTGTTATTTTCAAGTGGAAAAAATTCCGGCATATAATTATAGCTACATAAAAAAACTGGCACAGTTACTGATGACCATTATTGACACTCATTAGTGATTTACCAATCAATAATTCGTTGCATTCATTTACCAGATATGTATAATTATGAGCATAAATATAAAAAAATATTAATTTAATTCCTTTACATTTAATTAGATATTTCATGGCAATTTCTTTCGATAATACACCAAGTAAAATCGAAAGCACGATAAAGTTCACAAAATATTTCCAAAATAATCTTTATTCTTTTTTTCAATTTTATATTCACACTATTTAAGTCGCATCAAATTTATATTTTTAACTCATATATTGTATTAAGGCTGTCCTAAAAATAATTAGCAATATGTCTGATCCACTGGTTTAAAGCTAAACCTGGAGAGATTCTTGGAATCGATGGCCCTTAGAGCCGAGTTGACAGTGAATTGTGGCGGCGCCCGCTGTCTGGTTAATATTATCACGTTTTCTGTAAATAAAAATATCAATATCAAACAATTGCTATTTTACTTTATGAAAACATAATTAAACATTTTATATCGAAACCTACAGATTTATTTCATAAAATGAATAATCTTTCATTGAGTAGAAATCCTTCCATGATTATCCTCTCATTGAACTACGAATAGATTTGGAAAAAATTATAAATATATCCTGAAGATATCCTTATAATACCATTGCTTACTTGAATGTCTCTTTCGAGTTAAGAGTAGAGTTCTCAAAAATAAGAAAAGTCCACGAATCGCCTATTTGAAGAAAATACCAATTGTTCATAAGTGATGTGAAAGAATTGGAGAATTTTATTTTACCATTTGGTGTTTGACGATGATTGCTTTTGATTGAACAGATGGATAAAAATTAAGGAGTTTAGGAATGATAAGAGCCTTCATGAATCATATATGAGAGCAGAGCAGAAGCAGGATTGCACATACCTTTGGATATGAATGATTTGCTAAGAAAAAATTCAGGGAAAAATATAAGGAGAACCCCAGACCTTTGAAAAATCATCAAATATGAGTGAATAAGCATAGGATCAACTTAGGCGAATAAATTAAATAACTACAATAGAGTTATCAAAGAATGTGGAAGAACAAAGGGCTGAATTCCAACAGTCTTAACATTGATATATAATCATAATAGCCTCATTTTTGCCATCAAATGCTATGGCAGAGATCGTTTCTAGCCTTTCATATTAGGTTCATTACCAACAAATCACCCAGTATTCCAATGCCCAGAGTGGATTACAATTTTTGTTGTGGAAACACTGATGAGCTTATTGGTGAAAAATACTCAACGAGCTGCCATTTGTGAACATACGATGCTCCGTAAATAAAATATCCTTTATTCCGAATAAAAAGAGTCGTTTCAGGCGTGATGTAGTGGAATAACATAATTAAATAAGATTGGCAATTTTCAAGGCAAGATTGGCCAGAAGAATTTTTTGTTGAAAATTGGCAATCTTATTTATTCCTTTTTTCCGTATAAACTGATCAAAACTTACGAATATTTTCAGATAATCTCTGCTGACAGGTCCAGAGAACTGCCCACGATGTGTAGTCTGTGCCAAGGATCAGGTAGTCATTCCGTTGTGTAACTGAAATAAAAAACAAGTTCTGAAAACTGTTGTCATGATGCTCGATACCAGGCAGTTCTTGGGTTGAATCTCGGTCTTTCCTCCTTTCCAAAGCTACTTTTCTTCTTCTCGTATCGTGAAGTTTAGTGTCATCTTAGTGTCATGACTCTAACCGAACTCTAAGAAGTCTTGCCTCGTATTCAAAGTAAAATAATTGTTTTAATTCTCAGTGTGAGTCCAAGGTCATAAATTGTTTTCTAAATAAATAATAACAGCATTCGGTTGGCATTGAGGCAATCATATGAACTAGTAATTCCTCATTAGTTGAGATATTCAAAAACATCCAAAATGAGCCCTAAATATACAAATCAGCCCTCTCTTACATTAATGATTTACTAGTTTTAGTTTCAATGGAAATAACGTTCAAATAAAAATTGTCTTATAAGAGCCCCTATTACTCTAGCTTAACAGTGGATTTGACTATGTGTAGGTAGGTAACGATCAAAGAGCATGACTAAAAACATAGTTACTCTTTTCATCACTTATGGATTAACAAGCGCACAGAGGTAACATATTAACTACTTTGAGCCAAACTGTGAGACCCGAGAATGTGCCTGGAAAAATTGTATTTTTCAAGAGTTTTGTTTGAAATATTCGATGAATAAGTGTTCATCGAATGTGAATAAATATTCGATAATACAATTTTGCCGCAAAAATCCTTACCCCGGTGAACGTTGAAAATTACCGTTTAAAAAGGTGAACATTGAACAAGTCTGTGAAAGGATACTTCTATCTAGATATCAAATTCAATCAAATCAACTCCAGCTAACTAAGTGATAATACAATTATACAAGCCGATGAGTGACCGCACAGATGAAGAAGTGGATACGGTTATTATTTATTGTAGCGTGAAAGTAAGGATATGAATATGGTGAGGGCGTACCATCTGAGAAGTAGGATAAAAATAGATGTATTTTTGCAGATGGAATATGTTTGCAATTAAAAACCCATGGGTTAATCAGTTAAAAAAGCATGAGAGCTTATGGATAATTCTAGGGGGGCTGTTAAATCAATTGCACAACATTTAAGTTAGACAGAGACACAGTAAAAGCTCAGATCACTCACAATTCACAGATGCTCGGAGCATCCATTCACTCAGCTTACCAGGTGCTGACGCAGACTCTCGCGATAACTCCCATGGTAATAATAAGTGCGTTTTTAATTCAGAAGAATGAATGGGAGAATAAGATACATCTATGCGATACCCTACAAGACACCGCGGGAGTGTGTGGCAGGGGGTGAAGATCACCAGACATTTAGAACATATTCACATTACCAACAATTTTACGCTTTTAAATTATATCCTATTTAAATTGTATATAATTTAAAAGCATAAAATGAAGTTAATAAGTGAGTCCCAAGGGTAAGTAGATAGCTTCCTCATATCTTCGAAAAGAAGTATGATAAAGGGAATAAAAATAGCAAGTCAATACGCTAAGGAATCTAGAATGGGACTGGAGGGGTAAGAATTGAATACACATGCATGGAGCAGTTTGCCTAAGTAAGTATTGCCAATGAGGACTCCTGATGAACAAGAATAGGACGGGGAATTCGGCATCGTTGCTCGTTGCTCTTTGTGTTATTCAGTATGCATGGTGAAAAAAATGGTATCAGAGCCGTGGAAGGAACTGGATGTAGACGTAAGTATGGGAGGAGTGGTAGGTAATTCTATCAGTGAAGTTAACCGATGATCAATCGTTGGTAAAAGCATAATGGATATATTAAAAGTGAATTTAGAAATAAGAGAATTAAAGAGAGAAAAAGCGTAGTGATGTAACCTAGAGATGAATGAACGGCAAAGAAGAATAGAGGTACTCCATCAAACCTACCCTAGCCGGTAGAAAACTGATAATAAAATATAAACAAATCTTGTGTAACTTTTATAAAAACCTTTTGCCTCGCACAAAAAAATGAACCGAAAATGTCACTTATAGGGCATAAAAATTAGTAATCCAATAATTCTTATAACAGTAATCATTAGAATCCATAGGTCTGAATTGGCTAGCTCCCAAGCTCGTCAGTTTACATTGATATATTTCAATTACATAGAATCCAAACGCTTTAGGTCCAAGTCTAAGCAAGTGAAAATGAAACGCCTTTGATAAGTGCAATTAAAATAAAAGACATTCTTCATGCCAGTAGTTCGGAATGGTATAGTGAAATCCTCGAACCAATCCTCAAGCATGGTCTACTATGACACGGGTCACACCAGTAGATAAAGTCTCTTTGCCTGCACTATTTTCAAAACCGCACCAACACTGTGTTAAAATGTGTTTCACCATGAAGAGACATAAGAGCTTATGGATAATTCTGGGGTCTGATAAATATCTTGGATATGCCAATGGACGACATGTATCCTTCTCCAAGGAGATCTTTCTGAATCATATTATTTGGTGATAAAGACATGCGTCTGGAAGAACCCGATTGTGAACAGTGGCCTGGAAATATGCAGGTATTTATAGGCAGGCAAGATTTACCTGGCGAGGTAAATGGACACTATCTAGAATTTTGCAGATGAAGCCAAATATTTTACATTAATGTTTTCACAAACTGCTGCTGATAAAACACGTCATATTAGGAGTTGCAGCCTCTTAATTTAAGCTAAAGAATTAGATTCAGTTGGAGACTTAGAAGAAAATTGTCTAACAATAAGCAGCACTGGGAAAATAGATGGTAGGCCAAATAATTTTCATCTTTAATTAATAATATTATCAGATAAAATTTCAAAGAAAAGTTGTAAATTTTATATCGCAGCTATTGAAATTCCAAACAAGATGATATTTTTTCTTTTTATTTACAATTTTAGAACTCGTAATCGTGAGCAGGAGTATAAATGCTGGAAAATTATTCAAAATAATAAATGATAGTGAATTTGTGGAATTCTTTCACGCCAGTAAAATTGGAAATTACGTAAAAAAATATTCTTTAGGGGGGCGTTTGAGGCCTAGTGGGTAGAGCGCTTGGCTCGAAGGGTCCGGGGTTTAAATCCGGGAGAAGCCTTTGGACGCCCCGGAACGAAAAATCTTTGGAGTCCGAGGTGGCCCAGAGAAAGGAACTGGCCCGCCTGCGCTGAATGTGTGAAATTCATTCGCCTGTGGCTTAGTTCAGGGTGAGCTCAATCCTATCCAAGCCAATTCTCACCTATTCAAACCAATCGAAACAAACCTTCGGGTTGAATCACTGAGTGAGAAAGAGATATTCTTGACTAGAAATCGGCCTACGTATGAAGGCAATTATTTTGGGGAACAACATGGACTCCTTAAACATTTCAAAAATGCTGCAATTCAGGGGAGGTTAAAAAGGTAAGAGAAGACTTTCAATGCCATGTGCAAATGTCATAAGATT
Source organism: Platycnemis pennipes (assembly GCA_933228895.1). NCBI lineage: Eukaryota > Metazoa > Arthropoda > Insecta > Odonata > Platycnemididae > Platycnemis > Platycnemis pennipes. The sequence continues at coordinate 25,102,678 of OW121849.1, read as the reverse complement.
CCCTACAATTTTGTAGTACGCTTAACTACTTTTGCAATGATACTAATATGGTATTAGATTCATATACTTAAGAAATAAGAGCATTATCACACGGGTCTGCTATATAAAAATAAACTGGAAATGGGTCATGAGTACTCACCAAGTGATGGAAATTTTACCGACAACGTTCCACTGCTCCCTGTCACAGCTGCTGTACCCCTGGCTGTGACAGTCTGAAAATTTCTGAAAAATAAATTGAGAATTTGTACAGTAAAAGGAGACAAACAGTCGTAAATGTACATTTGGAAAGTAAACAGACTATTGATTACAATCATTTTAAACGGAATACACATATACTCACAGCATGTTTTTTCCCGACAGCTCTAAATTCATCACCCCGAAAGTAGGGTCCGAAAATGTAAATTTGCTGCATCGGTTAATATCATCAAAGATGGGAAATAAGTCTCCATACTCGTACCACTCACCTTTAAACTGAAATCGTCAGGAATTATTTTAAATCAACTATTCATTAAATATTATTCTATTTAGATTAGAATACAGTAAAGATTGTCTTTTGAATACTCCAGCTTGCACTTCCACCGAATTGGATGGCTGTTGGAAGAGGAAATTTAAAATAATTTTCACTCTTTCTAATATTATTTTGTGTAAAATATATAAATATGGCTATTCATGGTCAAAAATTGAAAATTAAGAGAAATTTTTCTGGGTAAAATACTGAGTAGTGGTTACGGTAGCAGGTCGTTCCAAGACTCTATAGATCTTACTCTTCTGCCAGGTTACCATGAAATCCACATCAAAGCTAATGAAGCAATATAGAAAGTATTTGGATTTAGTTCGTACCTTCATTTTGTACGTCACATGAGATAAGAATCAGTATAATAGAGAAATTGATAGGTAAATTACGTGATTTAGAAGGATACACGGGGGTAGGTACACGGGGAGGCGCGTAGAGAATAGAGGCAATAGGATTAATTAATAAATATCGTACATAAATGGAATTGGTCGGTTGACTGTCTCCACTATTAAATAAGTACTTCTCGCGATAGCGAGGAAAACTTAAATTTTTTTCTATGTGTTACTAAATGAAACACTCCGTATTGGTAATGATAATTATGAAAAAATATATTCAATATTGATACAGGAGGAACGAAGTAATGTCGTTTGAGCATTAATTGGTAATATCTTCTGTTGCCTAGAATATAATAGGTATATAAGCAACATTTCAGGAAGTATAAAATTTTTAATTATTATCATTACTATGATTACTGCAATAAACCAAAAAGCAAATGATGATTTTTACGATTGAGAAATATTTAAAATCACTATGCAAATCTGAACGCAAGCTATTGTCTGTGTGATTAGCAAGCGAAGTATCTAAAGAAATTTATCTCACCGCAGTTAGCTGTTCAAGTTCCCTTATGTTCAGTAACTCCTTAAACCTTATAAGGAATGGGTATTTAATTGCCTGTTATACAGAAACTAGTCCCTTATTAAGTGTAATTAGTTAGCGAGGCATAATAAATCATGTTTGATTACGGGGCGAACAGAAGAGTTTTTACTTACGACATTAGGATTAAAGAAGGAAACTGCATCCAATTTCGGGCATGATCCGGCAAACCTGCTTATTGCATCGACTTTGCATTCAAACATTAGTACTCCCACACTTATTGCCAGCAAATAAAATGCTGGGGAAACCGCCATATTCCTGTAAATTTTCCAAGAATGAAAGTCATGTTTTAATTCAAGGGAATTAATATCGAAACAGTTTACAAATGAATTATCAAGTTATAATCAAAGAGCTAAATATGATATGTACTCAACTAATACCAATGAACTACTGCAATTACTACTGCAAAAATCCAAGAATTTCTAGTATTTTCTTTTGAGTTTTGGTTTGGTTTTGCATATGCGCTTTCGCCCTAATTAAGTAAGGACTTGTGGTTAAAAAACCAACGTATATAACTGAAAAAATTCAACTCCTCCCTAATTGATTGGGAAGGGATTTCTTACTGTTTTATACCTTTATGCCAATTGATTTCCTCTAAAATTCATTTCTCTGAATACGGTGATCATTAGGTCTCCTGTTTTCCAATTGGTGCATTAAGTTAGTGATATTCCTACTTAAGGTTAAAGTCCAAGAAAATGTTTCGGCAGCGTCAATTAATATTAATGGCCATAAAACCTACTATATTCCTCTAAATCCTCTCTACTGCCACTAACACTCAGAATTGTCCCCATATACTCAACTCAAACGTAAAAAAAATTTTAATCATAGTGCTCACCTCCTTCAAGCATGTCATTCTACCCTGAAATTTAGTCCTGAAGCGTTCGTTCGGACCACCCTCCAACATCTTATTAAATTATGATGACGTTAACAACTTCAGCTTAATAAAACACTCTAATTCTTTATTACTAATAATTTTAAACGCGTAATCCTCACATGCACATGGTTTTCACTCACCTTTTCAAAATCCAAGGGTGTTGTTTGCAAGACGGCTTTGTGGTCGAGTGTTATTTTTTCAAGCGATATCCTTTTATAACCGATGCTAGAATCGCAATGCGCAGGCGCAAAATCTTTCTGCGACAGAAATCGTGAAAAAAAGGATGTTTCTCGTGATTTAAACAAGGACCTTCGAAGAGGAGGAAAATTAAATGACCGTCAGAGATGAAGTAGCAACACACCCAAATCACAGCGGATGACAGCCTGCGCTAGAGGCTCTCGGGCGACTCTGGGGTCAGAAGTCAAGGTCAATGGGTTAGCCCCTGGGGAGAAATAGACCGTAAAGTTGGAATCGTGATCATCCATACAATATTTTATCGACGGCGCTGACACGATTTAGGTCTTTGCGTCCTTCTTCCGCTCCCCGCTCATCGTGGTGAGAATATTTTAAGGAACTGACCAATCAGACTTCAGGGACTCGTCCAAGAAATTATATTTTCGCTTGGTTTTCAAAAGGTTTTCATGTCTTTTCTCCACGAAGGCTGAGAGAATAATTATTTTACCTTTGCTCCACCCGCTGTCGAGATGTTGTTGCATGGTGGGTGACTTTTGTTTATGACTGTTCCGCGGTGCTTCGGAGATGGGTTGTCAAGGATACGTGCCGTGGATCTTAGGGTCATCACTTAAGGAAAGGATGATGCCTGTGAGGGTAAAGTGAGGCCGATATCATCGTGAGGCGGGAGTCACGTGCGTCCCAGGGTAGCGGCTAGCCGACATCTCTCGAATGCGTATCGAAGGTCGTTAGAGCGAGGGGAAGTTCCTAAACACGGCGCCAAAAAAAACTCACATCAATCCCTTTTTCGCATTGGTGGTGTTCTGATTCATCACACAGGGTAATTTAATTAATGCTCCGAGGAAGTACATGTTAATAAGCATTCTCGGTTTCATCATGGGAAAGTCGGCCATTTTTTGTCTTATTTCCTTAGCAATTAGGCACTCATTCATAACATGAAAAGAACCTTTTAAGATGAAATCCGTTACCGTCAGCTGTGACGTTAGCGATTCATGTTCACATGAAATCACAGATGTTGTAGTGTACTTTTTTATTCACTTTCAGCCATCCATGATATATTTCAGTGCAACTCTTACAACAACGACAGTTCTGTCTTCCTTTCCCCCTCTCTCCTCCCGTTCTCCTTCATTCACTTGCTCATATTTTCTCTTCTCTCCTTCTGAAAGTACTGCTTTCGCTCTCTCCTAATTTTCATCCAACTCTTTCACTGCTGCAATTTTCTCTCTGAATAGCCTTCTGCCTGCTATGCCCTCCTCCTTGATCCCACTTATTCTATTATCACGATGTAATTCTGTTGCCAATGGAACTGGTTTTTCTCATCTCCTGGAAGCTGTGGATCTTATAAGTTATGCTTTCAGGTGCCATTCTTTTTGTGTGTCCATAGAGAGTCATTCGTCTTGTTTATCATAATAGAGATTCTTTGAAGGTCTTTATATAATTCACCACGTGACATCAGGCAGGATGTGAATTTATTTGTAATTGCTTTCCTTGGTAGGTACTATAATATTCCTGAGAAACTTTCATTACTTTTTTCTATTCCTGAGAGCTACAGCTTTTTGGCTGTAGTTTCTGCTGCATAGAGTCATTCTGGTTTAACTAACACGCTGTAGTGTTTGAATTTAGTTTTCCTGATAGGGATTTATTATTTCGTATATTAAAATATATTTCATGGGTGTTTTCAAGTCTGTTTCCGCACTAACAGGCGCTTCAGACCGGGAGAAAAGGTATAAGGATTTGAATTGAAGGGAAAGGACCTACTCTACTTTTCTTCATGAGTTTTTCAAGTCTGTTTCCTCAATAATAGGCGTTTCAGACCGGGAGGAAAGGTATGAGGATAGGAATGGAAGGTTTTAGTCTACTCTACTTTCAAGTTTCCCTTCATTCTGACCATTCTCTGAGGGATTAAATGCGTTATTGATATTTGCGACTCCAGGATCCAGTCATGGGCAAAACTATCAATTATCTCCAAAAAAGGCAAACGAGACATTCGCCATTTATCTTCCATGTCATGATGCTTTTCATTTCCTGAATTTATAACTCACTCGAACCTTCATATAGCCCATGACCACTCAATTTCTTTGCTGCATTCCTCCAATGCCATCTACTAGCGTTAAATTAGGAACGGCTGTAATTATTAGCCTTAGCGCGTAAATCACGTTATTCCTAGATGCGTATCATTCACAAAATTTATATTACACCGGCCCATCTATAGCTCTTTTCTCGGTTAGTACGTGATTGGACTTAAATTCGATCTCAAGTCTAAGCCATGTTGAAATATATGCCGTCATCCCAAGCACGTGCAAGTGTGGCGGTGAAACTTGATATGTAATTAGGTGAAAGAAAAAGTGCCAACGTGTCATTAAGATTCAAGCAATAATTCTCCGGATACGATGTTTTATATTCAGTATGCGTAAAGAAAGTGAAGAAGGCCTTTTTATTATATAATTAACAAATTTTTGTTATAAAAATATAACGCTTGTGCCATTAAACATTCAAGAACCTTATAAAAATGAGATATGGGTTGGTATTAAGTGGAATGTAGATTATATTCATAAAGAGCCAAATGAGAAGGTACCTACATTTTCATGGACTACAATTATGTACCTTAGCTACCATGTTTTTTGGTAATCTTTCTTATTCAGGACAAACTGCTTTTTATTTCCCAGTATAACGAATAAAATTAACCTTATATTTGTTCCCAGGAATATTTTCACAATTAACGTATAAATATGTCTACTCGGCTAGGATCTAACAAAAGTTATCACTCCCTGTTACTCCCACGCTGTGGCTCACAGATTATTACATAGATGTAGATGTAAGTTCATCACGTTTTTCTTTGTCCAAAATGTCTTTCGTAAAACAAATCTTGTTTAAAATTTCTGGGTAGACTTCATTCCTACATCTAATTTTAGAGTTTTTAGAACATAATATTTTGCCAATAGTAATTAACGATTGATCATTACAGGATATTATTAAGCCAGTAGTGGGCATTATTTGAAAGTCATATCTCAATTTGCTGCTACTTAGTGCAGTGGAAAGTGACTTAAGGGTGGTTAGTTTCTTCCCGCGTTTGTTATTCAAGATTGACGAGAGTTTCGCTAGCACTGTAATACGCATTCAAGGCCAGAAATTAAGATGACGTCGTACTTGGGTCATTAAAAATTATAACACTGCGAAAAAATGTGGAAATAAATTCCGAAATCTGTTAAAGGTCCTTGTCCCCGTGAGCACCGTTGACAATGACACGAGAGTGTCGAAACCGGTAGGGTTTTACTCAATAAAAAGTGTGAAAAATACATCAACATTTTCTTACACTAGTCCACAATACTATAATATAGCTTTGGGATCTAGTGGGATTTTTTCGCATTTTGAGAGAATTGCACCGGATAAGACTTTGCTTCTACTGTGTGATCATCATTATGATGAAAAAGTCAGCTCCATAAGAAACTCCGCCGATTCTGGATATCTGACAGTCTGTTTCGGTGACGACTTAGTGACCAGAGAATTTTTTACTGTAGAAGATTATCCAGCGCGATATTCCATAATGCGTAATTAATTAAACATATACGATGAAATCATTGAAAAATTATTACCTTTAAAATGTTTGAGCTGATTAGTTGCATTAAGAAGACAATGAATATAATAATTCAGGTGGAGTTAAACATTTTTCGAGCGATGTATTATCAAATTATCAAAAATGCACGACGATGGAAAACGAAAAGAAAGTTGGAAACCCATTATCATAACGTTGTAAGTCTCAAAGAGTCAGCATGCGGCCTGAATATTGCACATTTCATGGCCACTGTGGATGAATGAACGAATGATGATCTTCCCACTCGATATTTTAACCTTTTAACCTTAACCTTTTCATATGGGAGAAAGAGAGCGAAGAGGCGGACACCGTGTGAATCTCAGGACCTTGCCTGTATGCGAGACAAGGAGCGAGGCCTAAAAGAAAAAGGTAGGAAAGACGGAGAATGCGGAGTGAATTTTGGCGAGAACGAGATAGTTAAATGGAGTGTTTAAAATGCTTGCAAGGAATAACATGCCTCCGTTCTGGACGCCAGCTCGTTTACAGCTCGGGGCAAGCAAGCTGCTGCCGGTATTCCGTCACATACTCGGGCGATGAGTCCATCACCTAACCGTGTTTGAACTTCCCTCGTGGTGGCTGAGACCTAAAAATATTGTACCGCTAGAAACGAATCCGATTTTTTATCAGAGCGAAAGTGGCGGCGCTCCATTTTTTGGGAAACTTTTTTCTCCCATAGTACATAATTTTCATCCGAAGAGCACACAGACTACTTTTTTCGACTTTTTTCTTTTTTCCCTGATTTTAATAACTTCACTATAGTTTCATTCAAGGAAACAATTTTGTTCAGTATACGATACTGAAGCAGCTCTTGCATTTTTAAAACCCCTCTGACATAGATATCGGAATTATACCTGCCTCACTTCTGCTATACAATTAGGTAGACGTTAGCACAGCTCTATATGACGTGAGGTTTGAAGCTCCTCCAAAAAGCATTATAGCGAAAAAACACATCCATTAATACGACATGCTTGCGTTTGCTTGTCATCTATCAAGAACACCAGCACTAGCTTTAAGTCCCTGGAAATTTCCAAGGAATGATAGAGTTTTGGACATATGGAATTCTAGAAATGCGTAAAGGAAAATCTTACCGGTCAAGGTAAGTGTAAGTACGGCAAGGTAAGCTCGGTAAAGTGCTACCATAGAAATCCAAAGTTCACGGGCTCGAATCCCACGCATGTTATCCGTTGTATTTTTGTCTTAGGATTCACGCCCTAATTTAGATAGTGCGATAAAAACGTACTGCTGGACCACCCAAAAACCCTAGCCTACAACTAATACATAAAGGTCATTCAGATTTACGAGTACCATTGGAGGGCACGAAATAATAATGGATAGAAGAATGTGGAGTTGGCCAGGAATCTAGAGAGAAAACTACAAATCTCATTGATGCTAGTGGGAAAATATATGGCGAAACGCTCATAGCCCAAGGCGTGAAAGCTGTCACGTTCAAGGTGAGCACATCAGCGGCCCTTTTCCACTGCCTCTAATTATCTCAACCTATTTTTTCATGTTTCTATCGCTTTGTGTGAGTGAACTCGCCCTAAGGCTAGGACTCCAAGAAAGTGGTGGGGGCTAAGAAGGTCGAGTTGATTAGGAAGAACCTCTCAGGAGAGTAGTTTGCAACTGACATATCTCATGCGTAATCTCTCTTTCTGCTACATGAACGAAGCATCAGTTTGATCCCATGTAATCCGATTTTTAGGAAAGAAATTAAATTGCTTTGGTAATTCCATTTCAGATAGGAAGTTAATGCAGACAGTCATATTTTTCAAGTCAGGTTACTTTTTCAATGACCATTTCAACACTTTCTTAGCTATTTTCCTCTTAAATTGATAATATTTCTATCTCCCTTAATGTAGTCTACATAGCCAATCCTATTCGTCCGTTAAAACATTTTCCTATAGCAGTGTTCAACAAACAATTGGCTTGCATTATATGATCAATGTTCTCTCTCGTCATTCACCGCCACCTGAGGCTTTATTTTACCCGCAACATTATTTTACCATTTCTTCTTATTGCATATCACATCTTTTCCATTAAATCATCTCAAACATATCCTCTCTCCTCGTCCCTTTCTCTCCGGCCCACGTCTTGCAACCATACACTCCTTACTCTCTCACTCTGAACACAATCGAATAGCTTATCTTCAGGCAAAACATTGATTCATTGACGTGGCTATACCTCATATGCATACCTTCAATACAACGTCCATCTTAATCTTAAGTAATACCTAGCAGCTATAATGCTCAGCACTTTCAAGTATCGGCCCTTTTACTTTCACAATTAACAAGTGAATGAGTGCATTTTCGGCATCAGCTCTAAACCACCAAATTAAAAACTCAATATTTTGTCCATGCTTCTAAATTTCTGGAATAGTTTCTTCATTTGATAGCTATTTTCTAACTATCACACAATATATTCATTTATTCGCAACTTTTTCTCTCAAATAACTCTATTTGAAAATTCATTGATCTTACAGAAGTCTTCTTAAGCTATTCCATACTGTTTTGTATGGTCATATTTAAACTTTCAAAAAGTCCCTTAGAAAAAATAGCATGCCAAAAATTCACTGTCCAAGTAAAATAAATTTGTTTCCAAAACCTAGAGAATCAGAAATGAATACAATTCTTGCGTTAAAAACTCTTGTAATTCGTTCGAAGGATCGGTTTTTGATTCTCCCCGTCCGAACAGTCCGAACTGTCCAAACCATTAGCTCACAAAGAAATTTTTGAGCTTTTTGGTAAAACGTGAAAAAGTTTATAGCGTTATTCATGAAAGAATAAACATTTTTGATACCCAGCACTTACTTAAAGCCAAAGTAAATGCCTATTATTTAAAAAAAGATACATAAATGGTATCTCCAGGTCAGAAGCATTAAGAAACAGATATGTGATATCAATGAGATATCAATGTCACTCCTAAGTATAACGTCCATATCCCATGAATGAGTAATATATAAGTATTAACCAGTCAATTTGAACTTTTGGATTTACTCTTTTTTACTTCATAGTATTTCGCTCAAAATATTGATGCTAGGTTGGCTTTATTGTAATCGATAACAGAAAGTTCACACTTATTTACACTATAGGTAATATGGTTACCTATAGGTTAGTTTAGACTAAAAAGATGCATGATGAATGCAATGACAGAACAGAGTCAAAGTCTCAAATAAGAAATTTTAAATAATGATCAAATGAAGTGCATCGATAACGGGGCGTATGCAGCAGTAAATTATCACATGTAGCAATAAATTATCTATAGATGAGGCAGGTAGGAAAGACATCCCATCAGAAGTTCCAATGAAAAAATCATTACTATATTCTGTGTACCGTTGATCAAGTTTTTCTTGAAATACTTATCACCGCTGATGGATGTGAAGGATGACAAATGAATATATGTCGAGTACGCTTGGATAGGAAGGAGGACTGTTGGCGAAAATGAAGAGAGTAGGTTGGCAGATGAAACGGATAATTAAGGATAATGGGATACTAAAGTCATTTATCAAGGGTAGAAAGCTTGATAAACGAGAAAGAGGACGGAAAGAAAATATAATTTGGATTACACAGAGGGAGTTGGAAAATTCGCGGATGGGAAGAGCTAAAATGCTTTCAGTCAGAAGCAATGAAAAGAGGAGTCAGGGATATCCATTAAAATCTACTCAGCAGAACAATCAATCAATGCATACAGAATGTCAAGGCTCAGATAAAGGCAAGTATAACTGTAACTGAAATTCAAGAATGTAGTTAATAGGTAAAAAATTAACCTGAACACATTTACGAGATTAATTACTTTATTTCCACTCTCTATGCTCGAAAAAAAATAAAATTTTATGCCAGAGATGAATAATGGAAAGACTTACATTCTTTTGAGAGATATCAGGTTAGAAGTTTGAATTGCCTCAGCATCTACATGTTCATATTTAAGAAGTCTTCACGGCTCTTCCACCGAGATAAGTTTTCAAGAGAAGCCGACGCTTCGAAATCCGTCTCGGACTCTATCCCCATTTGCTTTTAGGATGGAGTCCGAGACGGACTTCGAAGCGTCGTTGGTTTCTATTGAAAACTTATCTCGGTGGAAGAGCCGTGAAGACGTCTGGAATATTATTCGCCGGGAAAAAATCATACTTTACATGTTCGTATCGTTAGCAGGACATTAAATTAGGCGCTTATGTTTTTTTAAACTTAATATATTTATTCCTTTCGGAAGGAAGAAAACTTACGTATTCCACGAAATAACCTTTAGTTGCGAAAAGTTGTCACACAGTTGTCTCCGTGGAGAGTGGAAATAAATCTGTAGGATAAGGCGGATTTCAGTGAAAAAGGAGTGGTAGAGAGCAAACTAATTCTTCTTGGGCAATGACCACGACCTTGACCATTAAAGGAGTTTTAAGGAGGGAGAGAATACATGAAGGATGGCTAAGCAATTAGATTTACAAGAGTTCTTCAGCCAAATTTTCACTAGGTTATGTTTGATTCTGGAGAACTTCATGCAGATTCCACATATGCACGGTACACTATGGTAACTGCTCAAGTGAAAATCACATTTTGAGAGACCAAAATCCACAACCGGGAGGAGCTCCTCCACATGAGAGCATACAGCGCTACCTTCATCATTTAGGAAGATTTGGGCAATGGTGCACAATCCAACATCAATAGAGAAATCAAAGCTTCTAAATTTAATTGTTAACTGAGTGAATCAGTGACACATCCCTTCCAGAGTTCATGACTAAAATTGTAAAAACGCTGATGAATTACTAGCACTGCCCTATTCATGCACCAATAGGAATGAGCTGGACATTTTCGTCCCAATTAATGATAACTTTTCCACCGGAATACCACGTGCAAAACTTTCACAGTAAATGCCTTCTGGTGAGATTAGAATTTGTTTGCATCAATCGTTTCTTGAAACGAATGCTTTGATTTTTAGCGCAACTGAAATTGGCATATGAATGGAAATTGTTATACAATTTTCTAATGGTGCTTGGAAGTGACATTCTAGTCCACTGACTTAGAGTTGATTGATGGGCTATGGACTAAATATACAAAAATCATACCCTAAATCATACGGGTGGTCTCAGTTAAATGTGTTCTACCTCTAACACGCTAAGGTATTCCGGCGCTAAAAGGCCTAAAATTTGGCAAAATCATACCCAAGTGGTGTCCGTTAAATTTGTTCTACACCTAAAACGCATGCTATTCCCGCTCTAAAAAGCCTCAAATTAGGATAAATCATACACAAGTATTGTCAGTTAAATTTGTTCTGCATCAAAAACTCATGCTTTTCCCGCAGTAAAAAGCCTCAAATTAGGATAAATCATACCGGATTGGTCTCAGTTAAATATTTTCTACGTCTACAACCCTAGCTATTCCTGTGCTAAAAGGCCTCGAATTTGGGTAAACCATACCCGAGTGGTGTGTGTTAAATGTATTCTACATCTAAAACGCTATCTATTCTTGTGCTTAAAAGCCTAAAATTTGGACTCGGGACCATAAGATATGCATGAAACTCACGGCACTCGCTGTAATTTATCGCGAGGAAAATGGCCGGCCCTTAGCTTCACATGAGAGGAAGACGAGGCATCTCACGTTGGAGGGTGAAAAGGTTTGGCCAAGGCGCTTCGGCCGGATGCTTTGATAAACGCATAAAGGTGAAGCAGAGAGAATACCAGTTGTGAGCTCGGCGAAGATTCCTGTGTCCCATTCCTTGGTTCGGGGGAAGGGGGAGAAGGAGGAGCGGCGGGGTGTCGACGGGGGAGGGGAGCGGGAGGTGGCGCGGTGGTGTGGGGAGAACTCCGCCTTCGCGTCTTCCGAGGAGAGGAGAGCGAGAAGGGAGGATGCAAACTCGTCGATGCCTCGTCGTAACTTTCGGGTGGACGAGCATCAGTCGGAGGAAATAAATGGCCGAGGATTTCTTGACGGGCAAGGGGAAGGGCTTTACGGCCCACTGGTCACTGAACTCAACGAGAGCCGACAAAACGCCACTCTTCCTCTCCCGAGGTGATTAAAATGCGTCGCAAACTGAAAGAGTTTCGTGCCGAAGAACGCCCAATCGCTCATTATTCTCCATTCTCAAATTCCATCGCCAATACACATTAAAAAACTTAATGACCCTCCTGCGGTCGAATTCTGACTCCGTGAGAAAATGTTCAGTCTGGATTAAATCATATCCTGATTGAGTTTTGCCGCTTCATGTTAATTTTTTTCAACCCACACTGACACGCAATATCTTTGCACTCCATTTTAGCAGAGTTATCAAGTTGTAGAATTGTAATATAAGCAGCAAAAATACTTTGAGCATTTAGTAGTATTGAGTTTTATTAGTTTATAGTACTGGTATAGTAGACGCGCAATAAAAAAAATACGTGTTTCCGTAGAGCTACAAAATTTGGTTCAAATTTACTCCAAAATCACATTCTTGACAATTTCTGCCAGAAACACAAAGTAATGATTGGAGATTATTCAGCAAAAATGATCAAACAAAAATTATTCAAAATACTATATTCTTAGTTTTTAATCCCTAGATGGTAGGTATGTGATTTCACTATTGCATTGGTACTAGAAAATGATTTTAACAGCAAGAATTTTCACTTCGTAGTAACCTAGTGGTCGGAGCTAAGAGATTATGTGAGAATTATGTGATTGCTAAATCGTTGAGACATGGCCAATTGATTCGAAATATATGAATGTTATGTGTCAGTGGCCTTCTTAGAGATCAACTGGTTAACGATATTTTTATGATAATCTAGCATCTGAGTAAAACTTTCAAGAGGCATACACACTTTTGCCCTAAAATTGAATGACAAAACAGTATGAATAATAAAGATGAAATACCTCATTGGATACTTAAGCTCGTCTTATAAACCAGTTCCAGCATCTTTAATTCTACGATAACTCTTGCTGGCGGTGTTTTAAGAACTGATTTGATTATTTTTCTTGTTATCCATATAATACGGAAGAATTCAAGGCAACGGTGGACGACGAATATTCATTTCTGAAGGAAAAGACACTAATACGCGTGCGGAGGAGACTCAGCGACGTGGAAACATCTTTAAGGCCATTTCCTGCAAAGAGGGACACTCAGGCGTTAGCTTAGCATCCGTTTCCATGGTTTAAATTAATTTATTATTTACACTTCTTTTACGGAACTTAAAAGGTGCTAATTATTTAAGATTGAAGTGTCCATTTACAATATTCATTTGAGATTTATGAGAAAAATGAGTATCACTTTTATTTCTTTTATTCGGCACTTTATGTAGGTCTGATAAACCTAAACTAACCTGTTGCAAAACTATTATCGGAAAATTTTCGAGCCGTGCTGGCACATCTTCTGTTCATAGTGGTACTTTTACAGAGAAAGATGTAAAACAGATGAGAGAAAAATTGAATTGGAACTATGAACCATTTTATGTGCCGGAAGATGTGATAAACGCTTGGATGGAAATAGTTAGGCCTGCACCTGCAGAGCAAAGTAAATTACAATTCGATTTCGTTCCAGTACTTGGCCACTGAAGAAGAAGAAAAGGAATGGATCCCAGTTTTACTTCTAGTCTAAATGTAACGACATCCTTCCTAGTGTAATTTATCCAGGAGATTTGCTAAGTGGTAAGATTTGTCCTGATATGCTACAGTTTTCAGAAGCCAGTTCCACAAATTTGTCTGTTAGTCTATCAGGTGGCACCAATTCAGATGTATCTTTTCCGGGAAACGCTTGCATTTCACAATCCACAGGTCCTTTTGAATACACAGCATTGACGCACAAACTCGTATGTTTTGGGCGTAAATGTGCGTATATAGTAATTTAAAACCTGAAAAAACTTAAGCGTACCTAATTCTTATATCCATCATCTGCTCGGACTTCTCGCCATATTCCGTTTGGAAAATTTATGACTTACCGGCACTTACCCTGGTCAACCCGTTTCTATCCAGTCATTCACGCCACTACCACACAATTTATTCATCATTTGACTCTCATTTCTTCTCACACAAGACTAAACATCAACCCACACTCATTTCTCACAAATTCAACATCGCCAGTGACAATTTCATTCACAAGATATGCATTTGCAACGCATCCTTTACGTCATTGTTATCCCAAATAAAGTATAACTCAATGATTATCACTATCGTAAGAGGTGAATTAGAGCTAAAGTGCAGTGCATCCAGCATTAACGTTAATCCAAACTCAAAGAACAGCGAACGAAAAGTGAAAAAATATTTTTAAGTTATGGAAAAGTATGATGACTCTGCTGCATTTGTTTTTGCTAGTTTTTCACGGTTAAAAGATGTTCAAGGATAAGTACGAAGGAGGACATATTTAAAGTTTTTAGGGTTATTTGCTGGAGCCATTGCACATTATGAGTACAAGTTGTGAATATATTTATGAAATCATAGAGGTTATTGTTACGCTAAACTCACTTATCAAGTAAATAAATTTAGGTAATATTAAACTAGATAATATTAAATGTTTACTACCCTCAGGTAGTACTTGAAGACTACCTTAAATGAATATTATCTTAAGGAATTCTGTATCTAAGAGTGTACACATTTTCCTCCGAATAGTAAATTTTATTTATCGGTCCTGAAACAACGATAACAAAAATGTTTACTGCTTTCATTCCTCAGCCACCCCATTATATGCCATCCTTGCACTATAAATCACAAGACAAAAACTAATGTTTAATATTGATCCTCTAACGACTTGTTATTAATGAGTGGTAGTAGTAGTAGTATATTCCAATTAACTGGTCTGGCAGGATATTCCAATTAACTGGTTGAAGTTAAACCCCTAATATTGAATGTGTACATTTAGTTTTGTTCGTTTTTATTTGGAATTTGCTTCGTTATTTCGTTACTTAGAAAATTTATTAATGATATAAACGTCTTTTCGGCCCATTGCACTTCACGGCTGCCTGTTTCACAGTAAGTACTACATTTTCTCATGTTAATATTCATTCTAAAATCTAATATTTAACACCTTTCCTCTTATTGCCAAAGAGTACTAACTTAGAGTACCTAATCACAGGTGCTGAGGAAGTGATGGGTTATTTTTCCGGGTACATATCCATGCTGGAAAGGTACAAACGGAAATAAACCATTGTTGGGTTTTCCGCTCTTAATGGTCAAAACATAGCCAACGGTACCCGACTATTATAACGCACTACTCTTCAACTCACATGTTGAGCGAAGACGGATATAAATGACGATGGGATGCAATGCTCCCCAAAAGGAATGGAGCGGCGGCGTCAGACTCCTTCGCGAGACCTTGACTTATTATTCTCCATCTGAGGTTCACTGAACCGGCCTCTCCTCCGCCTTGACCCTCAACAACTCCCCACCCCACTCCTCCCGGAAATCTCTCTCGGCAGAACTACATCCCCCTCCTCCAGTCCAACCTCTGTTCTCTCCACCTCCGAAAATAATGAAAGACACTTTTATGGCGCCGCCTCCTCTCGTTCCCCCTCCTCGTTCTCCCTGCCGCACCGTCCCCACCCCACTAACACCCGAAACACTCCTTGGAGGAAGGGGCAGGTTCCCGCTCCTCCGCGCACTTCTCCATATATGATCAGAGACTCTCCTGAGCACCTTTTCTCCTCTGAGACGTGCGTCGGCGTACATAAGACTGTGAGACCATAAGTTTCGCTGGTAAGCAAACACCACCCCTTCAAGAAAGAGAGAAGAGTCGTCAAGTGCAGCTTAACTTCTTGAAAAGGGAAACATAAGAAGCATCTCTCCGTTTGAAAACAGCTTAAAAGTTGTAACGCTTCGGTTTGCTGACTTGGTACCGAGATCCTTCAGAAACTATGTCTACCATAATTATATCGTGGCTTCAGAGTAATCGTGCATTCTCAGTGGAGTTATCTACATGCTATTTTATCACCACAGCCGTGCAAATTTCTTCAACTGGTGTAAATATTTTTACTCTTTTCTCTCAGGCACAGATAAAAACTTTTACCCAAGTAATTTAAGATTTAAAAGTGCATTTCATTTGGATTTTTTTAGCAAATGAATACATATTAAGCAGGGCACACATAACCATAACAATCGTAGATAATTATGGAAAAAATAAACTAAAGTGTTGAATTGCCTATCCAACAAGAGTTTCATTCGCTTTTTACCGACATCTGCTGGGCTACATCTGATTACGATAACATCTATATACTTAGCATATCTATATATATAAAAATGAATGTATGTGTGTGTGTGTGTCCTTTATGCATTACTACACCATTCATCGGATCGCCATGAAACTTTGGGAAGTTGTTGAGTACATTCCCGAAAAGAGGACTACGGAATCGATATTTCAATATCGATACTTTATCGATATAATATCGCTAAAGTATCGATAAATTGATACATTATTGATACAAAATTGAGGTTAAATTATTTAGTTTTTTAAAAGGAATGTATCGTTGCAATATCGATACTATATCGAATGTATATAATGTGTTTGTCCTTTATGCATTACTATTCATCGGATCGCCATGAAACTTTGGAAAGTTATTGAGTACGCTCCGCGAAGGTTTCTACAAAATCGATAATTCAATGTCGATACTGTATCGATATAATATCGATAAAATATGGATACATCGATACATTGTTGATACAAAATTGAGGTGTAATTATTTAGGTGTTTTTTATCAAAGTTTTATGAAGTATCATTACAATATCGATACTGTATCGATACAATATTGATAACTTCATCCATTACCACAACATTCATCCAATTTCCATGAAGCTTTGGTTAGTTGTTTTGTTCACTCCACGAAGGTTTGTACAATATCGAGAATACAATATCGACACTGGAGACGGGATGTGCATCCCATTGAACTTGCAATTCATTGAAACACTCACGTGCAACATATTCAAATCATCCGGCATGGGACAAATATTTCAGAAATGCCACCTTATTGCTTGGGATGAATGCACAATGGTGCACAAAGCGTCGCTCGAGGCTCTGGATCGATCATTGCAAGATTTCCGTTGAATCCTGAGACCATTTGAGAACGCATTAATATTGCTTGCACGACATTTCAGGCAAACATTACCTGTAATTCCTCGATTGACACTAGCGGATGAAATAAATGCTTGCCTGAAATATTCTACTTTGTGACGACATGTAAAGACGTTAAAATTATATACAAATATGCGTGTCCAGCTGCAAAACAATCGATCAGCTGAGATATATTGTATACCCATAAGAATTGTGAAATTAAACATACTTTAAACGTGCGCTTTCCATTTAACCAGAATGAGCCACAGCAACGCGTGGCCGGGTCAGCTTGCATAGAATGAATATATTTAGCACAATAATTTCTTCTAATAACATGAATTCTATACTGTGTAGTTAAATTTATTTAACAAAAGTTTCACAAATGGCACTGGAATACCATCTTAAATTTATTATCAAGAATGAAAAAAACTCAATAAAACTATATTAAGAATGAATAGATTTGATTTTTCCACATTTTTTTTTATTTTTGGAAAAATCAAGTTTATTCATTCTTATTATAATGAATCGTTTTCACCATGTCACGGCCGAGAACACCATCTACATCAATAAAACTAGTTAACTTATGGTGTTGTACCAGCCATGGTGTCATTCATCCTCACAGAATCCGAATATCTGATGGCTTTTTATGTGAGGAATATAAAAGGTCGTTTCAGTGGTATTAATCCTGAGGAAGCAAATGAAAATAAAGGTCTATCTATCCTCTGGGCTGCTTCCACTCTTACAGGCGCTTCAGAGCGGGAGTAAATATGCAAGGATGAAATTGAAAGGGCAAGGAGGAAGGGTGGAGAAAAACCGACATTGACATTTCATCTGACGGATGGAGTACCTACTTAACTTCAATGATTTAATGTTTTTCTCGTTTATGCCGCGTTTGTTCATTTTGGCGGACGACAGTTTCGGGCGCATTTCAGCTCTAGTCTTCGGCTCCTAATGATCGGCAGAGGTTCGGTTTCATGCATAGCAAAGATGCTGATCATTAGGACCACCCGTCATCCGCCATGACCGCCATGACCAAACTATCATACGCCAAAATAAACAAACGTGGCATAAACCCGAAAAACATTAGATGAAATAATGTGAGCTTCTAATTTGGCTTAATTGTAAATTTCCGAAGACTATAATATCTGAATGCCAAATTAATTATGGAAAACGATATCTCCGAAACCGGTTTTTCGATTGTCTAGGGAATCATCAACGAGGAGAGAACCGAAAAACATTAATGCATTTGATCACCGCGGATGCCTCCGGACCGCTGCACTTGAATGTTCTCCACAAAACACTAAATTACATACCAGTTTTAAATCACAGCCGGGATTCAAACCCGGACCTCCGCCCAGAATGTAAGGGCAATACCCTAAATACTTAACCAGCCAGACACCCCTTTTTTTACAGGACAAATGCGCCATTAAGGACTGGTGAGGTGGGAATTTTTCTGGAATTGGAGGAAGGTTGGAGAAAAACCCGGTGCTGGCATTATCCTACTGTTAACGAATAGTGCTCAGCATAACGTCCCACTTGGCGGGCGGATAATTTAACTCGAATGCTCTCCAAACAACACTCGAGACCAATGACAAAAGGCGAGATCTCTGGAACATATTTTGATAGTTGGCCCATGTCATAAATTAAAACACCAAGGGGTTTTCAGTATCCAAGAGTCATAAAAATGTTAACTTATTTGCAAATGAGAATAATTTAGTTCTCTAGTCTAATTACAAAGTTGTGTAAGGATGAAGAGGTAATTAGTTTTTAATGACGGATTAACTAAAATTTCGTCATAGTAATGGAGACTCATCGTCAATACTTAGGTACGTTATTTTGTATCATCCGCCCAATTCTCACGAAGGAACATACAAAAAAACGATTTTCCTATAGGACAAGCCTCTGAAAAATCGTTACCAATTCAAAAAGTAGCATAAATAAATTTAATATTTAATGGTCTGTATAACATAGCTCAAAATAGGCGCATAAGTGTAGTACATCCTATAAATAAATAAGACATTTGAATATTGTGCGACGAATCCTTTGATTCCATTCGTTGATACGGAATCCTTTTTTGTACAAGAGTATTTTTTCTTCGACTCTCTAACATAGATTCTCGCACTTAATATCACGCTCCAGCCGATGTTTTCCTCACATTCTGATGACGTTGAGGACAGTCACTGTTTTCATAACAACTGCGTTTTCTGCGTTACGCTTAACGCCACAGCGTACGTTGGAAGGAAACTTCGTGGTTTCACCGGTGGAGAGGCTTCACGAACATATCCACCATCCTTCCTTCGTTGGGCGTGGGACGGGGAGAGCACTTGACGGTGTGACATGGCACTGCCATCTCTCATTCGCTCAATGGTCGTCCGGGCAGTGTTTCTGGTCCGTGCGGATGAAGAAAGCCCGGCTGATTCCATTGCGGTCGATAACTGAGTACGCCTTTTTCATGACGTCGATGCTTGGATACCTCTCACGTGTGAGCAGCCACGCGTTCCCTGTGGAGAGATAAAGGTGAATTTAACGGTCATCTTCTCAACTTGAGGGCATGTTCTCAGCCGAGAAAAAGACACCAGTGACTTCAACCGATGCATTCATAACTTTACATAAGATTACAGGCAGTGTTTAAGATTCACGATAAAAATCTATAGATTTTAAAGCTAATTAAAAATCAGTTATCTGAAAGTTTGAAAATACCAGAATGTTCTCTCATGAAAAATCTGCTGTTCAATAAAATGGGAAGAGAAAGGAAAACGGGAGGCAAACAATAAAAAGAAAGATTGTGAAAAAAAATTTAATGTTTAAATAGCGGAAATAAAAGACAATAAATTTTGTGTGTTCCAATTAAGATTTATGTTAATTATCAAGGTTTATGGAATTCATAAGTTGATTCTTTTCTTTCCACAATGGAGAAATTCCAAGGAGTAAAACCTGACGCCGTTCAGTTCTATGCTTTAAGGTAAATCTGCAATTACTTAAACACACATTTAGATACCCAATTATATCCTCACATTCTAATTCTAAGGTAGTTCTATTTCAATAGTGATAGTTGACTCCCCGTTTAGACGAAGTTTCTATGAATAAGACTTAAGGAAAAAAAGGATGAAGAGGATTTTAGTTTTCTTTGAAAAATTTTATTTCCGACGATGGTTTTTGCTGTGCTCAGATGAAACCCAAAAATTTACCTTGTTCAGTTTACTTAGGTAACTTTTGTGTGGACCGTGGGTATAGATTGAGCATGGGAAAACTGAATAATTTAACCTGTTGGCCCCAC
Source organism: Platycnemis pennipes (assembly GCA_933228895.1). Taxonomy (NCBI): domain Eukaryota; kingdom Metazoa; phylum Arthropoda; class Insecta; order Odonata; family Platycnemididae; genus Platycnemis; species Platycnemis pennipes. The sequence continues at coordinate 25,082,307 of OW121849.1, read as the reverse complement.
ATTGATCACTCACTATTTGTCGCTTATGTTTGCCCTGCTAATTTAATTATTATATGTGAGGGTAAGAATAAATTTGCAATTTCAACCAGATAGATAATTAATTTGATACTGCAGGAACTATGGCCATTATACGCCTTGAGCTGTCAGTCACCTGCCTCCTTTCTCATTTCTCAAGGAGACGTTTTTCAATGAGACGACTTTAATTGCCTTTGCTCCTAACATTCTCAGTTTTTCAACTGGTAAGAAAAGGAGCTATATTTGCCGTATTTGGAAAAAGGAAATGGGAGAATTTACTCATTCCTCCAACTTTTTCTCTTAATTATCAGCTCTTAAAGAGTGCAATAATCAACAAATTTGCAACTTTTTTCTCTTTATTTTAATTAAAGATGTGTCTCATGGGATGTTTTCCCCGGATTTTCAAAATAGCTATAAAAATTCCGCATAACGTCACATTTTACCACAAATCATAAAACGCGAAAACTAAAAAAACCCTTTTTTTATGAAAATTGCTGCATTGCAACATTTGGGTTGCCATATAGCAATTTTCAGAGAGGGAATGTCGATTTTAAGGTGTTCAGGTGTTTCAATGTTCTTAGTGATTTTCTGGATGGAGGAAATTAATGTATTAGGATTAGATAAACATTAGTGCGTAGCTGATAGTGAAAAATCAATTTTGTTTCTGCTTGACGCGTCATACAGTTACAAGGTTTTCACGATTTTCCGAATTCTCAGAGGTGGAACATAAGTGAATGCCTTTCGTAAAAATTGCTTTCAATTCTCCGAGATCAAAACAAGCAGATAAGAAAAGAGCGTGGGCTCCTCGTAACGTGTGCCAGATGTGTGGAGGGGTTGAATAACTGCAAAATTGGGAAAAAAAGGAACCAATGCATTTTGCTGTACCAATTTTGGCGTGGGCCAACAAACGAGAGTGTTGACTGTACTTCTGTGCGGTGAAGATGTTGGGCCACGCCGATACAGTAAGGGACATTCGGATGCTTTGTGTATCCCAATATCCCATCTGTCATGAGACGAGTGCCCAAGAGTGAACTCATCCCTGTGCCATAAACTGAATGCTTTGTGTCGCGATCATAATTTTTCTAAAAATGCAGCAAGGATTTTAGGGTTACAACTTCATGAAAAGAGTTTACTGTGGTTGAATAAAAGGTTTTCCTAGAGCAGACAACGAGAAGCTAAGTTTGTTTTGTTTTCCTCTGCGGCAATTATCTTCGAATATTGTCGAGACATTTCGCCAGTCATGAAATATTTCTACATTATTTACATTCAGGAAATTGGAGGTTATTCATAGATCCTAGCAAAACCAGTTTAAAAGGTGTTTTTCGACAAAATGGTATATTCCATCTATACATTCCAATTCTTTGAAAGAGGCAGACGAAAACATTAAGTGCTGAATGATCCCGGATGTCGAAGCACCATAAACATTAACTAACTCACCAACGAAAACCTTACATTTTTGCCAGAAAGTGTATATTACAAGATTCATGAATGGTCTGTGAACAGGAATTTATAGATGATTGGAATATTCATCAGCAACAAGCAGTCAACGCCATTTTTTTGCATTTTACTGACTAGACTGCATGGCAAGGAAAGAACATTGGGTTCGGAAAAGTGGCCAGCCAGAAGTACTTTCGCACCTGGTGAAAAAACATCACTTTCATTTCCACTGGTTAATCCTAAATAACTGTTGCCACCATTACACTTAAAACTTGACTTAACGAAGCAATCCATAAAAGCCTTAAGTAAGGTCATTAAATGCTTTCAGCATCTTGGTGTATAGCTTCCATCAGTTATGCCTGAAAAAATTAAAGCTGGTCTTCATTTTTATAGGCTCACGATTTGAAAACTTAACGGCGAATAACATATTCAAGAAATCCAAGAGTGAGGAAAAAGTGAGGGTATGGACTGCACTAGGTTGGTTAAAAACTTCTTAGGTAGACAGAAGGCTGTACATCACACCATTTTAGTTGAGCGGATGTTGGAATAATATGAACTGTACGCTTGCAGCATGAGCGTCAAAGTAGGTACACATTATTCATGCTCATCTAAATTACTTTCCGGACAATCTTGGTATTTATACCGAAAATATGAGATCTTCCATTAGGATATCAAAGAAAGCGGATGACATATATTTTTGGGTGATACCAAGTTTTGTTTAATGGTTAAGGAAGACTTCGAACAAAAACCGATGTCCATGCAAGCACAGGAAATGTTAGGGGAAGAGTAAGGGTAAATTTTGGTAGTTTGATTTTAAATATGCATTTACTATATTTGCCTGCGTGAGCCGCAAACCTTATTGCCGAAACCGTGGTGAGCGGGTGAGCGGTATATAAATATCCTCCAGATTTTTTTGGTAAACCACTGTACTTCCTTCTTCATATTCCTTCTGTTTGAACCGCACATCCTCCCCCAAATGCATATTACTTGTTTCTATTCCTATTCCTTGGTTATTTACTAAGGAGTGTGCTTTCGCGAAAGCGGCGGGCTCAAGGGAAAAAAATTAATTTTTATATTTTTCTCGCAAAACTGGCCAAAAAAATGAGAGTGCGCGGTAAACGCAATGCGGCTTACACGAGTAGATAAGGTATGTTTTTATCTATCTCTTATACGTTCATTCCCACCCTCAAGAGAACATTCTCAAATTTTACGAAAGTTGTCATACAGTAATTTCATTAAATTACTTTTTTATTTTTAAATTTTTGGGGTTTATAGAACAATCTGACTTGATGCAGAATTTTGAATGCCATTTTCGGAATCTGAAGAAAAAATTTATACCAACACAATTTCCATTTCAAAACAACAACAAGAAATTTTTGAATACTATTTTAACGCATGCGTGTTGAATTAAATCTGAGGCGGTTACCATTCTCAAAGTCTTTCGTGTGATCCTCCGCGTTAGAGGGTCTTTGGGCGACAGATTTTTGGCCGTCTTATGTGGGTAAATGATGAACCCTAGGATGGTGCTGAATGGTCGAGATGGTTTCTGGTCAGTAAATTCAACAGTTAACAATTATGGCCGTTTATCTTGGATGATCTCTTCCAGCTATTAGACTGCTAGTAATTTTCGGGGATTTTGGTGATTTCTATGCCCTCCCGGATAAGCCTTGGATAGTACCGGCTCTAATTACAAATAACTTCCGCTTTATCAAGGTCCACCGTGTGTCCCAGTTCATACAACACGTGATCTTTGACGGAGGAAAGGCTAAACTTTTTTTTCTCCGCGGCACGTGCAAGTATCCGTATTCTGCACTCCATGGATGCACCCGTCTGCCCTATGTACAGCATGTATGCCTATATAACTTTCCACACAAGCCTTGAAGCAGGTAGACTCCCACGCAGAGAAGAAGGGAGGTTGGGAGGTTAGTTGACTGGTTTTTTTACAGTAAGTGAATCACGTTATTTCCGGAGAGGACTCTCGCGATTCTATACGTATTTTCCGCAACTTGTGGAATGGCGGCATACGCTGCAGGTTTCTTTGTTGAAGATTTGTTAGCTGCTCTTTCACCTTTGCCTTTTGACGCATTGCAACTTCGGACAAGGAGATGCAACCAAGATTGCTGGATAAACTGTTGTCATTTAAAGACGACCTGACGCGGAGGGACGCCCGAAAGTAATTACTAATGTAAGCGTAGGTATGTTTAAAAATAAGTATCGATCTTTAAATCAATTTTCATTGGAAATATAAATGCGTTAACAGTAATGGTATAGAATACACGAGTCCTCATTGAGTTCTTGGCAAGTGAATTTCATGTTAAGGTCGTCTCCTTTCAATGTGCCGGGAAACGGCCAAGGATAAAACAATAACTCTCAAATGTCATCGTGAACCTATGTATTAAGGGAGTGGCCAGGGCTTCTTACTGGTGAGATGGAATGTTTTTATGGAGCAATACTGAAAACTTTACGGATGTGAGAGCGCTGAAATGATCATAAACTTGGAAGCCATGCAAATCTCGTTGCTTATTTTTTCTAATGAAGAAATATGCATGCATATGAGCGTTTCGCAAAGCATTTAGCCAATAAAAATCAGGTTCCACGCTTTGGCCTACCACTTCAATCACTCTGAATTACCCAACTCAAATTTGGGCGAACCGTGAGTCACGAGGAGTTTCTCCAGAGATGAGCCAAATTGAGTGTAGGAAGAATTAGCGTATTCTTTTGAATAAGAAAATGTACAGAATTGCAGAGAGGGAAAGAAAAATACAAGAGATTATTACATTTTTCTGGCCTAAGAGGTGTTATACAGTGTGATAGACCATGTATACGCCTAGATATCACATATCAATTATTACTGTTTCAAGCATTGAAACAGTCCCTTCCTCAAATACCTAAATTTTACGGTGTCTACGGTAGGTAAATCAATTCTGAGAGAGTTTTTTTTCCTGTTTTTAAATGGTCTTTTTATAAGGGGTGGCGTCCCTGTTTTGTAATGAAATCCAAAATTTAAGGATGAGGTCAACAGAATCAGTCGCTATCATTCAAAGCTTGACAGTATTAATTAAAGCCGTTCACTGGATATTCTATCCTTTATGAGTTGACTGCATTAATTTTGGACACAGATTACTGGCGAATGAGTTAACTTTGATGAAACGTTGCTCACTCAATCCATAAACAAGATGAGAATTAAGATTAAGAAGCAATGGGGGTAACACGCGTTCGTAACGAGCAGACGTCCAGCATCAGGGGGTCAATCAACGTTTTACTTCTCCACCCATCCCCTCACTTGATCCACAGTCTCCCTTCTTTTCACCCTATGGCACCCAAAATGACGCAGGAGTGCCTAAATTGGTTCTTGGAATCTGACTTGATGATTTATTTCCTGGCAGATATTTCGAAAACACGTGTTCGCTTGATGGCATAAGTGATCGCCATCGGCTGAACGAGAGCTAACGGTTAAACTAGCCAAATTCTTCCAGCCCTCACGACATTCTTCAGCTCCGCAATCTTCACAGCCGTGTGAACTAAATTTCACTTACCGTCTTCCCGGAGATATACGAGCTGAATCTCAAACTGATCTTTGAGTTGCCCACTGCGTAAAAAAGTAGCGTTGAGCTTGGGGCTGCTGATATAAATAAGCGGAGATGTATGATCAATTAGGTTAGCTAAGTTCGTGATTATTCCATTTATTTTTTTCATACAACGAAAGAAACTGGCGAAAAGTATTTGAGCTTGTGACATGGCACTTTTTTGAGAATTTCACGACTACACCTAACTACCACACAACCCTGAAATGAAATACCGAATTATAATCTAGCCACACATAACTGCTCTCTTCTGTATTGATCGAATCTCTATCAATTCCCAACATGAAGGAATGACATTATCTCATGCAGTGTGGCTGATCACTTATTTTTATAGAATAAATGATGGATGACTATTGCCATAAAGGTTTTTTTGTCTTACAAATATCAACCTAAACGTTAGTTACTTCTAATCGTCATTATCTCATCATAGATAACACATGATGAAGACACTGAGGGTAAAGACTACAACGAGGAACTTGTAGAATCAATTCCCAATTTACTCATAACATTCACATAAAGTGGATTTTACATTTTACGTTTTCACTGTGAGTTTTGAGTACTTTTTAATGATTGCAACCTGTTGAATACCTGTTGAATACCTGTTGAACCTCTTAATAATCATATTTTAATTTCATTAACCAGGTTACAGGCGAGAGAATTCTGAAGAAGGAAATAAAAGGTAGTAAGGCTCATTGCTTCATTCGTTCATTGGAGGGAATGCTTCATTGGCAGCATGCAGGAAGATAGATCTCAAATCTAATTAATTTTATAAGATGGTGATGTACCACTGTCTTCATTATGAATATGTATTTTCAGCGACGTGACTGCTTTCATTCTTTAATTATATTTTGGTGAGGGAGATAAATATCTGTCAATATAGCGTTGATGATGAAAGATAAAATTCCTTTGCCAGTAAAATCTTCGATACTCTTTCACTTATATAATAGAATATAATTATCTTAAAATGGTGAAAACCCTTATCGTCCATTAGCTAAATGGGAAGTAACAATCAGAAATGTTGATCAAAGATTGGAATTTTTAAAACGGTTTTATATACTCACTTGTACTGAAGAATCCAAGGTCATTGCATGACCATACGACGGCGTATGTTGTGTAGTCCGTATCCAAAATCCAGTAGGGTGCATCGAATGGCACTAGATGGTGTGAACATAGTCACGCAAAAAATTGTTGATTATAAATTGGTTAGGTACAACATTATTCAAAACACACATTTCAAATTACATGCCTCGGCATTGAAAATCTAATTGAACTTTCCATACCTGAATATTCATTCGACCTTAATACTCTCGTCTTGATATGAAATAGTAACAGCAAGCAGCCAAATCGGTACTTAGGTGAGGGATACTGAGAACACCCTTTTCAGCAGAATGCAAACATTTTGTGTATTTAGGCAAATATACTTGAAGTGGTGAAGTGCAGATTTAAGTGCACAGTTTTTTAATAGCATTGTGTTTATGAAGGGAAATTTAAAATATTGGAAATTTTTTAATTATCGAATTGTTTTTTTTTTGCATTCTGATCGATTAGTAAAAGAAAAATGATTAGCATTAAGTATCAATTTGTATAGTTACTTCATTTTCTAACATTTGATTTTGTCTTTTGCCCTATAATATGTTCCACAGAGAAACAAACAGCAATATCAAGATAATCAATGACATAAATTTTTTTGAATGCATATATAAAATATGCGAGGGAAGTGGTGGAAAGTGTGTACAAATTATGAGATAAAAAAATCCTTCTGAATTATTATGGCTTCACATTCATCATCTGGAAGCTTTTATAACCACAATAATGCCTCATTAATGCCTATTATTACTATTATTACCTCCAACGCCTATTTATGGCTATAATCACCTTGATCTAATTGTAAGGCTTCTATTGAGCTTAGCTTCGACCGAGGGGATTATGAGGTGCTTAAGATCCACTCTAGTTTTAGATTGCACTCTAACCACTATTCAAAGACGTAATAGAAAGAAATTATTAAATATGCTATTTTTTTAATGCCTCACATCTCTGTATCATGTTCATGTATGAAGATCAATGGAAAGTAAAATATTCAAAACATTTCTTTGTAACACGAGTACAACATATTTTTCTGTTAAACATTATATCATTTATTAAATTACTTAAAACTTTCTTGAATATTATGGTCAGTCCTTGCTCTTTTTGAAGCAATGTTTCCATTTCATGAGATATTTCAACGTGAAGGAAATATATATCAGAGTTTACAAACCTGGTAAGGAGGGAAACCTCACAGCAAGCTTGGATTGCTGAGCAGGATCGACGATTTTGGCATCTCCCTCGATGGATGACATGATACCAGTTCTGGAAATGATGATAACAATTCAATGGTTGAAGCTGTATTTTCTAACGATCTCATTATTAACAAAGTATTGTCTAATTTAAGGTTATTGAAATTTTAAATCTGAATAAGTTGGTATTCACAGGGCTGACTACATTAAAGCTCATAAAAAATAATCCATTGTGTAACATATTTCAATAATAAACAACATAATCGTGATGGAAGTTTTAACCTCAAATATAAACTTCAGCAAAATAAATTAACCACTACCAGTAAACCACCATTAAATCAGGGTAATATGTAATATAAAATATGTGCATGGTATGGATTAGTAAAGACAGAGAATATTCATTTTATTTACAAGTAATGAACAATCTTTGCCTAAAAATTTTTACAGCAACACCTCCTATGGGGCAAACCGAAGCAACTTCATTATTGTGCAAGATTACTCACAAGGAACTAATTTGTCGGTTGATGACTCCAATTACTCCATTTTCCTTCGCAGCATAGTTGGCAGTAACACATTTCCCGCCGAGCTCGAAGATTGCAAAATATCTTTCCGCTTCGTACCATTTCCCCAAATACTGAAAAAATAATAGCCATTAAAGCGTAGGAATAATCAATAAGTTAAATTAGTTAGATAAAAGTTTCTATTAGAAAAAATATGCATTGCTGCCGAAATAAATACATAGTTAAAATGCCTCCAAAAATAGTTCACACGCAGGTACAGGTGAAATAAGTAAGGTAGCTGGTACCCGTACCCTAAGGGTTTTCAGTCAATTATTTTGAAAGGTCTAAAACTATTGCGACCGGTGCTGGAATTTTTAAAGCAATGCTCCAACGGATTTATGCCCCTGGAATTTTTGAGTTAGTGAGTAAATCAAGTACACTTTATTTCCTTAGATTCATATATACCAACATATTCAACGTAATATATTTTATCATATGAAAGTATTGAAAGTAAAATTATACAATGAATAAATAATACTGGTAATTTTCGTTACTTCTACAGCTATGACCGCATCATCCTATTTTTATGCCTGTTCATTTTTTTCAACAATTGACAACGAAATATTATGGTTGATCTCAGTTCAGTTACTTTTATCTACTATTTACTTTGGTATTTGTTAATGTTTTTTCCTGAAACGTAGGATTAGGTATGTATAAATTCCACGTAATCGCTCGTTAATACTCCACAAGATAACGAAGGATATCAGAATTCTTTTTTGGTTGAAAATCGGCAATTGGGGTATAAATGTGGGAAAAGGAATGTGGAACCTGTTATTTGCTAGGGGTAACATGGTGTGAAATACCCATGCCGTGGAGAGAGAGAAAAATGTCAATGACCTTATTCAGGTTCAACGTCGAAGCAACTCCTCTTCTTTGGAATCTCGCACGGCCGAAAAGTCGATATAAGCCGAAAGAATTAAAGTCATTCCTACCAGGAATGTTTTGGTGAAGAGCTTTGACCATCAAAAACAATTCTCACGAAATGATAAGCACGGGTTTCCTATGCTCAATGAAAATAATTCGCCCATATTATGGCCACTAATCTGTTCTTCTTTGATGAAATTCAATTTTTCGCTTAGGCTAGATCGACTAGATATATATGCGTCATATCCGCAGAATTCCTTGCGGAAAATAAACTCTTTTACGAATATGCTGCGCAATTATAAACACAATAAAAACCTACCCTAAGGAGAAGGCCAAAATTTCCGTATTTCTCCGGATTTCACCACAGAAAAAATGTGGATTTTTTTTTATTTCATGAAAATTTAGAATTTTAATGCTACACTTATGATTTTTATTGATACTAGCATGATTATTGATGCGTAATACAAGGCCTAATTCAACTACCACATGTGGAAAATATATAATGATTGGCAATGGCAGAAATAGGTGCTTTGACGAAATACTAGGCACGCATAAATTGCCAGTTAAGTTTAACATATTGCCATATGTTCCCAGTTAAGACTGAACGTATGTACCTACTCGCCCATTTTGATCTCGTAGACTATCAGAATTAGATAGTGGTCGTATTGTAGTCATCCCCCTTCACATGGCATTGAAATTCATCATGGCCAAACTTTAGTCTGGCAATAGAAGCAAAAAAAACTCACCTTCTCTGGCACGAAATCCGCTTTCGTCTCGATCTTTGGGCAGCGCGCGAGGAAGGGAACTTGAGCATCAACAGCCGACGTCAAGTACGCTAAAGTCACCACTAGAGGCAGCACCTTGAGAGACGCCATGGAAGTCACCGCAACTACCCACGCCATCTCTGCAACTGACGGGAATGTCTCGAACTGAGATCCACCGATGAGAACACCCGTTTACGCGCTCGTTTTAAATTCCTGAGGAGGCAGGAAACAAAATATTGTCAATGGAGAAACTGATGGGAAGGATGCGGCCTTAAAGATAAACTGGTGGTCGGGAATCGATCAAAGGGCTGAAGAAACTAAGGCCAATGACCACAGAAATCACTAATGAGATCGAATTGACCAAGGGGTGGAAAAAGGTTCTGACAAGTGAAATTTAATATCTGCGGGAAAATTAAATTTTTGATAGCTGGTAGAGGTAAACGGTAAATATATAAACAGTTACACAAAGTTAACCCCAGAATAAAGTAAAGGTTATTCTCAAAAAACAAAATAACATATCCCTTAGATTTTCTTCTTACATATTACGAAAAGTTCCACATGCTTGAAATAAGGACATTGATGAAAAAATACGGGTTTTTCTATTTTATTTTCCTACTTTCTGAGAGGAAAACTAACGTGAGATACTACTTTTTTTGAATTTGCATGGTACAAGAAAAAGAAGATACTACTTTTGAGAGAAAAAAAGAGAAATCATTTCGAATTAAAGAGAGCTATTTCACTTTGACTGTACTAAATTAAATATGAAATAATATCAGAACGAAATTCATTTGTAACTTTTCATAAACAGATGCCATATTTTTCCTTGACATCGGAGTGTTGAATCATTAGCTTTGTGCCGCATAGCCTTAAAACCCTCCTATCCACATGAAATTACTGTGCTCAGCTATTAGAGTCCGAGAGTTTGTAATTTAAAATTTAAAAATTATAATTAAAGAATCATTGATAACTTTAAAAAGTCATATTAATCGTATCCATGTTTGCCAAAACCTGTCACAATCAAGGCCATTGGGAGTCTATATTGAGATGTAAATCGACCAATCGTTGTATGGCACTATTTTAATGCTCTTTCTCACGACAAATGACACCCAAAAACCTCTCTCAGCTAGTTTTATGGAAAGGAATTCCAAGTTTGCTAATTTTGAAAACGATTGCTCGTAAATTCAATCGATATGAACAGCATTGTAAGCCCTTCTTATCCGCAAATCAAAAAGGTGTTAAGTTAATCACCTTAACCTTTGTTTGAGCAAGCGTGAGAAATGAACAACCTTTTAACTCTTCAGAACATTAGGTATCTACCTGGAGCACCCGAATTCCTAAGATGGCTGATTCGGTTGAGTACCCACGTACCCGAGTAGTAGTCAGTAATCTGGTGTATGTGAATGCGAAAAATCGGCGTCCAGAAATAATTCTTGCATATTTGTGCAAATTCCCGTTTCTTTATATAGATTTTCCTCTTATGCTCGATGTATGCGGCTCTAATTTATTTCTTTTCTAATAGGTCTGTTTAATTCAGTTATCACGCACATTCAGCTTTGACAGCAAAAGTCTGTTTACCTCCATGATTAAATGATGGAATATGTAGTTCTAAAGGACTCATTACCGCTGCCAGCTGGAGACAAGGAATAAAGTGTAGTTGGAAGCAAAATAAATAAATGTGATGTTCTGATGCACTTGAAATTATTTCTCAACGTACACTAAATTTCCATTAAACCACAGGAACGAAATTGCATGAGAAAAATCATATCATGAAAATATTAAACCACACGTATGATAGTATCTAATCTGTGCTCATGAAATGTATCCTTGGTAGCGGTGAGAATACACAATTCGGATCTTCTATGATAATTACCTATTCTCCATGTTAAAAACAACGGGAATCAAAATCCTTCTATGAACCACGGTACAATAATCCAAAGGCTTGAGAATCGTAGCCTCTCATAGGTACACTGTTCCCGTGTTGCACACTCTGCTCACAAATAACTTTATACTTAAGCATTAAACCTTGACCAAGACGATTCTCTAGCTCAATGCCATCACCATATTCAATTTCGACATTCACTATAACATCCAATATTCTACGGTGCGCGACCACATGTATAAAATCAGAATGAATTTGATTGGAGAAATATTGTAAAAATGATCGACAATAATTCCTTCTGAACAATCAAATTGATAAAAATATGAACTATTCGTTAGTTTTGTGAGTACAGCTCTTCTACTCTGGTTTTTTGATGGCGCAATACGGATTTAATAACGTGCAGAATATTTTATAATGGTGCCTTACATTCAGCCGCTCAATAATTTTCAATACATCCCAATTTGAGTTCGAGGACACGAAATACTCGTAGGAATAATGATGTGGAAGCATTGATCATATATATTGCTAAAAAGAAATGGTGGTGATGGATATGGTTAAAAAGATATCATGATGATTCCTAAACTTTGGGATAATAGAGGATTGAACACACGATTAAATTTACATATCAATCGTATTCGTCAGATAATTCGAGCGCATTAATTATGCCATGCGATACAATCTTTGGTTATATTTCTGTCACGAAGAATCAATTTAGCTTATTTTGCGCTACATTCACAAAATTTCGAAAACAAATGTGATGTGCGAAATTTGTACATTGTTCTTGGAACGAATGAATCACTTTCTTTTCCATACCATCCGAGCCATCCCTGAACTATAACTTGTCTCTCTCTGTCGAAATTTTTCATGAGTCTCCGAGCTAACGTCAGTGCAGCAGTGGTAATTCATGTCATCGCCCTTAGTCTTGTTTATTTTCAGAATGACCTTCCTGTGTCATACATAATTATTTCCCGAGCTTCTTTTTTTAGTATTTCCTTTTCTTTTTTGATATTGGGACGTTTCAATCGTTCACGAATAGTACTTTAGATTACGCAAGGCGTTCGTGTGCGGAAGATCGCTTTATTTGTCCTATCCAGGAATCAAAGCAGATTATAATCGAAAGCAAAGACAACAAACTGAATGGTGAATTTAAGGTCAACCTGTACTGTAAGAAGTGTAAGAGCAAAAGTATCCACTTGGTGCGTGCAAGTTCCTTTACACTGGGTAGTGTGTAGTCCTTGACAGACTAGTGCTACCACTAATTTAGAACACCGATAATTATGGTGTATTGTGGTTTTTTCACATAGGCTGCTCCACGCTCAAAGTTAAAGATTTTATTTAACCTGTTTTTGGACAAAGCTTTAGCATTCTATAACATACCCAAATCTTTCTATAATGTATAACAAACATTATTATTTTGATAACGATATCGGGTAACACTTTAATTATTTTGTCTAAGAACCAAAAGAAATAAAATGCAATAAAAATATCGCAGCGGATATACTAAATACGTTCTAAAATGTCATTTTAAAATAATATGTTATCAATTGACAACAGAGAATGTTGCGTCCGTTCTCTATTTCTGCAATATTTTTACTGAAACTAAGCAGGGAAATTTAGGAGTATCACTGTTTGACGCGCGGCATTTTTTTTCGGTTTTAGTTCGTAGTTGCAAAAGCATTCGTGATGTAATATCGCATCCAAATAGATATAGCCCTATTAAAGCCCTATAGTTGTGGAATAATTCTGTGCTAGGAACATGAAAAGAACCAAATATCAAAAATTCCAAAGTTCTGTTTTTTTTTTGCTTCGGACTTGTTAATTGGATGCAATACACGTTTAATTTAGATTACTCCTAAAGTGGCAGTGAACGCAATAAGTATCCTTCGGTTTTCATGAGCTCCGTTCCCATGAGCGAGGTAAGATACGTGATATTTTACGCACGCCACATTCATACGTGTTGAGAGACCTCCAAAACTTTTCATTTTGGCGGTCCTAGCACCTATGCAGTTATAGAAACATTCTGTAAAAGAAATTTACACGGTATTGAATGAATTGAATGAATTTATTTTCTCCAGTATCATTACATAAAATATAACAAGACATATATGCATACACTTAGCACGTGGAGATAATTTAGGGTGTCAGAAGGGTACCTGTATATGACACCCTTACAAACATTGGCACATGTGAAATCGAAGAAAATGGAAAAAAATGAGACAATTTTAGTTTTTAACACTGACAGGGAACTTATTCCTCGCAACATAAGGTAAGCAAAAATTTATGAAAATAAAGAACAAGACAACATAAAGTTAATTTTTTTTAACAACAAAAAATCGTAAGTAAAAAAAAAAACCAGTTATAATCAGCACAAGTATGAATCTACTTCCTCTTTTTGTAACAACCATTTTGTTAATCTTTTAAGAAAGACAGGTGAACTATTTGCATGAATTATGTGGTATGGCAGCAAGTTGTACATTTTGGGCCCTAGATACACAAATGATCTTTTGTACATAGATATGTTGGGTTTGGTATACCTTATAAAGTATTTGTCTCTTGTATTATAACCAGTTTTTTGGATAGTCGTTCCAAACAATATAGGCCTATCACCAGATCGGATGAAAAACATCCTTAATGTTCTGTACAAGTACAAATGCCTTATTGGAAGTAAGTTCAATTTTAGGAATAAAGGAAATGAGTGCTCATAGCGGGTTTTTAAAGTTAGAATTCGAACAATCCTCTTTTGTAACACAACAACTGGTTGCAAAGCATTTTTATAGGCACTTCCCCAGCAAATCAACCCATATGTCAACTTAGACTGGGCAAGGGCGCAGTAAATCGCCTTGCGAAAGATTAATGGGCATTTATTGCGAATAAAATACATTTTGGATAAGCAGGACCGTAGCACCTTAGTAACATCTTCAATGTGCTTTTTCCATTTTAAACATTGGTCTACGTGTACACCAAGGTATTTATACACCTCTACCTTCTCAATTTTCGGACAGAAACAACATATTTTATCACAATCAGAGTTGTGATAAATTATCTTCCAATTGTGCACACAGCTATTAGATAAATCATAGCATATAAACTTAGTCTTTTCACTTAATTCCAGTCCATTATAGTCGAACCAATCACGTAAGGTACACAAGTCCATGTTCACATTGTTTTCTAGCTGCTTCCACGTCAACGAAGCATAGCAAAAAGCTATGTCGTCCGCAAAAGCAGTTAATTTGCCTTTGAATGTGTGATCACATAAGTCATTAATATATATTAGAAAAAGGATTGGTCCTAATACAGAACCTTGAGGTACACCAGAACAAATCATTTTGTATTCACTGAGATGATCATTTACTCGTACACACTGGGAACGGTCATGTAAATAGCTTTGGAACCATTTTAGTGAGACTCCACGTATACCCAAATGATACAGTTTACTTAAAAGAATGTCATGGTTCAAAGTATCAAATGCTTTCGAAATGTCAATAAATAAACTAATCACCCTCCTATGGGAGTTTATTGCCGAATACATTTGACTGAAGTGTAAGGCAAGTGCATCCTCTGTGCACTTATTAGACATAAAGCCGAACTGATTTTGACTAAAAAAGTTGCACTTGTTCAAGAATTTAATCAACCTAGATTTAACAAGCTTTTCTAATATCTTGGAAAAAATTGACAGCAATGAAATAGGCCTGTAATTCCGTACTTCAGTTTTGTCACCCTTTTTATGAATTGGAATCACAATAGCCTTCTTAAGTGAACTGGGAAATTCTCCATTTAACAGGCTCAGGTTGCATACGTGAGCAAATACTGGTGCAATATCTTGGATGATAACCTTTAACATTTTAGTATTTATCCCGTCAGGACCTGGAGATTTCCTCTGTGGAAGTGATTTGACTATATTAATAATATCAGTGGGTAAAACTGGCTCTAGGAAAAAAGAACCGGGGGGAGATTGTGTAGCACAAGGGTTTTTCAATTGCTTACTGATGTTTATACGGGTTTTACTTGAATCAAAGATACTAATAAAGTAATTATTAAATTCAGACGCTAAATCAAATGAGTTCTTTATTGTTTTACCATTTAATTTCAATTCTAAAGTATCAGGACATGCTGTTTTCTCTCCCACCAATTCCTTTAACAAATTCCATTGTTGTCCAACATTACCGCGAAATTCTTGAAATTTGCTCATATAGTATTCATTTGACGCAGACCTTAACTTATTCCTTAGTTTATTTCTATACTTTAGAAATTTCATTCGAAGACTGTTGTTGTTAGGATGGCGCCTAGTTTTCCTTAAGAGATCGTTTCTATTTTCAATCATTTTCAGCAGGTTTTCATTCATCCAAGGTTTCAGAAACATCGGTGAAATTTTTGGACTTAGTTCGTATTTCGATTGTTCAAGACTGGTACACAAAGAATCCATCATCAAATCAAAGGCTGTGGAAGCATTGGTCTCTGTGTATACCGGAGACCAGTCAACATTGTTAACTAAGGATATGAAAGTTTTAATGTTTGTTTTTTTTACAACATTTGTTTTCCCCTTGGTACAGTCATCGGAATGAATTTCAGAGGTAGAAATGTTAAATTCAACCATGGAATGATCAGTGATAGCCAAATGGTGCACATTTACAGACATTTTATATTTATATGAATGGTAAATTCTGGCAAAAACATGATCAATACAAGTTGCGGAATTTTTAAATATTCTGGTAGGTTGATCAATTAAACTGGTTAATCCGTAAGAACTCATCAGATTAATGTAGTGATCACGTTGGTCATCATATGCCAGTATATTTATATTAATATCCCCCATTACTACTAAATTATTTTTACAGTCTCTTAAAATAGGTTCTATATCCTCAAAAAATGATTTTGCTGGTATATTTTGGTATCGGTAAATACACAACAGATGTATTTCTATACTATTTAAGGATAAGCGTAACAATATACAGTCAGCGGAACCTACTGTTATTGGAACTAAACAAGATTTGATCTCTTCCTTAACGTACACCATCACACCTTTTGCTCTACTATTGTCATTACATTTTGAAAAACATTTATAACCAGGAATTTTATACATATCGACCTCAGAGCTCGTTATCCATATTTCTGTTAAAATTATTACTGCTGCTTTTTCGGTGAAGGAATTTAGATTAGTCAGCAAGTATTCGAAGTTACTTCTATGCGCATAGTTCGTTAATTTGAGGGGCACACTGTAACCCAAGGCATTTGCTATGCGTTCCATACATGTGGAAATGACAAGTGATAATGTATGACATTAAATTGCGCATGATGACTTCTTAGACTATAGTAATGCCCCATACCATAAACTTTTTTCTTGAAAATAGTTTGATGGCGTTCTCCAAAACGACAACTGGTGCCACGGATCCCAAATTGGGGAAAGCGAAACCTCCTCGACTCGTAAGAAGATATTTTTCAAACGACATCGCATGAGCAATTTTCATAAATGGACATTTCGTAACCACAACATCTCGTAACCACGACTGGTTTGGCCCATTCTCCACATAATACCAAGATCAGTAACTAGCTTATCGAAATATTTTGTTTTTTTTTTGCCAGCACTGCTTGTGGCCCCTGTAACGCCTTCATACAACACTAATGGCAGCATTATCCCCATTTGAAATTATTCCATTAATTAACAATAAATCACACTTTGCCAACAGTGAAAACCACAAGTTTTATCAAGCGGCTCTTTCCGGATAAAATGCGTAATCTATTTATTCAGTACTTGAACAGAAACTTTGATACAATTGGCAATTAAATTTGGCCCAATACTAGAGCAAATGGTATAAAGTAATACTTAACAAAAAAGAATGGGAAGAACTATCAGCTATATTGATAAAGTCGTGGACACATGCACAAGCTGTTGTCAAAGTACCGGTTGCACCATAATTTAGTAGGAAAACAGAGTAAATTCATAAAACCATAATCAAGTAGGAAAATAAAAGGAATAAATTTGCACATCGCTCACCGTACACCATACATTCAGTACATCATAGTGGCAATATATTTACATACCTACTTCACAACTAGTTGGTTGATATCATTATTTTTAAACATTAAAGGAACAGTAGATGACAGTTTACGTAAAGATACATCAAGAGTGAAAAATATTCAAACAAAATGCCAACAATAACAGTTTCTACCAATTTTGGCAGACCTTCCAAAACGTCCTCAAAATTGTTTCACACCTAAATAGCTCAACACGATCTGATTTTAAATAAAACGCGCTCCATTAACAAATAATAGTGTGGGTAAAAATATTTAACTGTGGAGGAAATAAAGCCATTAGTATTATTTTTAATATGTACTTTAACATATGTAAATTACAGGAGTGTGCACAGCCTCGTCTCACTCCTTTCCTTATTTTGCTTCTTCACAGCCGGGTGCAGACTTAATCACAGCTACTTGGTTTTTATACAAACCGTGGACAATTCTTCGGTCATTGTCAGATATTTCAATTCCCTTTAGTATTTTAAGCATTGAATTCCAATCCACGTTGTCAAAAGCCTTCTCTAAATCCACAAATACAATGATCATCGGTTCTTCTGCATTTTCTTCTCTATGAGCAGCCTAAGGGCCAAGTGCTTGTTTGTCTTGTACACTTACTTTTCCTGAATCCTAATTGATCTTCATGCAGGAATTCCTTTGTTTTTCGTCCTATTCATCTGTAAATAATCATTGTCAATATCGTCGATGCATGCGTCAGGCTTATAGTCCTAAATTGTCCGCATTTCTCCACTCTCTTCTTTTTGGGAATAGGAATAGGTCGCGAGGTCCCTAGGTATTTCTCCTGTTGAATACATTTCGCAGAAGGCTTAGTAAAGATCAGTTTAAGCCTTCTCTCCTGCATTTTTAGTTAGTTCTGCAGGAACATAATCGATACCAGAAGCCTTAATTCATCCGAAGGTCCCTTAGCCACTATTGAAAGTCAAAGTTGCCTTACTGGAGCGTAGAATTCTGATCTAATATTGATGATCCCATGTCATCGTTTTCAACTACGCTTTCTTCTTCGATAACGTTTGCGTTGAGATTATTACCGTTGTATAACTCTTCCAGATATTCTTCCCATCTCTTAACTTTGCCTTTATTTTCATCAAAAGTTCTCCATTCCTGTCCCTTATGGAATTTTATATTTAGCTCCTTTCCTTGAAGTGGTTCCTGCTTCCAAGTGCAAGGTTGTTTTGTACATATTTGCATAGATTCTTCATCCAAATTTCTCTATCTTTCCTGGCTTTGGGACTTATTTCGTTCCTTATTCTTTTGTAGCGGAGCTGCCCTTCTTCAATTTTAGCATTCTTGTAAGTCCTTTCTTCTTTCTTCAATCCAATCTAAGTTCCGTGATCCATGGGTTCTTCTTGACAGCTTTTCTTCCTCCAATAACTTCATTTGCGGCTTCCTGTAGTCCACATTTAATAATTCCCAACGCTCCACAATGGTCGGAAATCGAAAATTCCTGCACAAAATTAGAAAATAGATTTTTTTTAATTTAGGCTTGTAACTTCACACAAATACTCAGAAAAGATAGCTGACTAAGGAATAGTGAATCATTTGTCATGATTTTCATCCGTCGGACAGATACAGGGGCTCAAACTCGACCAAATTTCCAAAAATACTCCTGAATTCATTTTTCTCCGAATATCTTCCAAATTAAGTTGAAGGTGACGTTGTGGGAAGAATTTGATCGAATAAAAAATAGCACGATATATTACAAAATCCTTTGCTTTTACAAACTTAAGCTTCAAAAATTTTTGAAGAATTTTAGTGCTATTCCATTACTAAATGGCGTACGCTGTTTTCAGACAGTATTTGTATAAAATCAGAAAAAATTATCAGGTTTTTGAAATGTTTTTAGTAACTTTTTTTAAGGACTCATCGCATCATAGAGCGAAAATGAAAGAAAAAAATTACAAAATATTTGACAAATAAAGTAACAGATCCCAGAAAATTGTTTTTCGTAATTATGCTATTTAAAAAGGCTCCCATTATATTACTTTTACATCATTTTCACTGTAATTCGGATAATCAACATCCAATCCCGCTTTGGAATACAAATATTCAAAAACTTTTGAGACTTATTCCTTCAGGGTTGTACCCTAATACATGACTCGGATAATAAGTTATTTGCAGATTGTCTACAAGTATCCTCCTTATGGCATACCGAATATTCACCGGAATTGGCATTAGAAATAGCTTACCTGGTCTATTGTCTAAAAACAACGTCATTTGGCAGCATTTCCAATATCCTTTAAACCATAGACCATCGCACCTTATCATGTTCAAGTGAAGCCCTCTCAGCTTCCGCCACAGTAAAAACAGGCTGAAAACTTAAGACTTGCTTTTGAAAGGGGTTCATTGTGTTCAGAACCTGTCCCCTAGTTTTTTTCCCTCCATATTATCGTATCTTACTTGCCACCAATTATCCACCTTCGCGAAAATATCCTCTTCTGTTATTTCCGACATTCATATCCTATAGTCTGTGCACTACATCTTGGCAGTAACGTCAAGCCGCTGAGTTGCCAGATTGTTTTGGATGCTTTCTTCTTCGTTCTCCCTCGCAAAGTTTGGTGAACAATTGAATAACCTTTTGCGGTGTGTAACCAAAGTTTTTCTTTAATAAAATACTCTACCAGAATGTTTTTTGGAATTGAAGTTAATTGCCGTTCGTTGCTGTACAATGAATTCTTTGTCAGGAATTCAGGGCGTCCTCAATTTCTTATTTACTAAAGCGCATTCGCCACGAGTTGTGCAAGTGATCACTCATAGGACATTGGAGTCAGTACACCTAACTAAAAACTTCAATTTCAGTGAATTAAGCGAAAAAGTGTCATGTATTAAAGTTATATGGTTGAGTGAGTTATACTGAGGTACAATGTAACCTTGGCAGTGACTGATGGCGAAATTTGTACAAAAGTTGCTACATTTGAGCTCTGCTCGAGTTTTGAGTGTTCTTTTTTTTCTCGGTGTTTTCTGTGGAGTTTAAGCATTTACGAGCAAAAATTCGAGCTTAATTGTCATCATTACTTTCCCCGCTGTCTAAATTAAGTGGTTAGTGACGTTAAAATTAGAATTTTTCAATTTATACGTGTAAAGCAGACGCATGGGCTCGTGACGTGCTCACATATTTCCCTCTGACAAAGGCCTCAAAAATGAAAAGAATATGTAATAATGGTTTGTGATGTTGATTTAATGTGGGATAAATGGTAAGAAGTGCATTTGTTGGGATTTAGCTAGAGAAAATTTAAAAATATTTCGGTTACGCATGAATTCATGCTCGGCATGCCGACAGGCATATTTCAGATACTAAAGTACAGCTGGTGCAGCCAAAGTTAGAAAGATAGTGTGATGAGTCGTCGTGCACTGCATTGTAAGTAAAAAAAAGTTTAAACCATGGTGTTTTTCGTGATATAAGTACTGTTGGAAAAACATTTACCGTGTCAATCAATTCCACATTGTAGTTATGATGTAAATGTTTTGGTGATTTTGTGGAGCTGGATTTATTTTTCAAATAAAATGATTTTCTGTGTCATTAGTAAATTTTTAAGCCATATGATAAGAAATTTTTTTCCAAGATCCCAATGGGGGACTATTTTGTTAACATCAACCACATAGGAACAGCGCAATAAAGCCTTGTATTGCGCTGTTCGTATGTGGTTGATGCCAATGATGAATATATTTCATTGAGTATGAACGTAATTTTCTGGGGAATAACTGCACTAATATAAAGTAGAAGCGATGAATTTAGTACAGCGTAGAATTTCTGAGCAAATTGATTTATAATGTAGAATCAGCTTGGTGAGTGAGGGAATCATTACAAGATGCAGATACTAACGCAAGCTAAAGAGAAGAATATATGTGCACCAAGATTTACCGTTATGATGTAACACATTCATTTCAGTGTATTTGACGATTAGAAATTCATTATTAAGTCATCAGATTCATAGGGATCAAAGTTTAATCCAGTGTTTACTGTTTTTTCAGTGTTAAATTCCTCAATCCAATTTTTCAATTCCAATAAATTTGTCACGGAGTCCCATAGTATAAGGACTTTGTTTTCCTTATTCCTTTCCCCAATAAATTCTTTGGTGTCGCTTCTTCTCGAGCATAGACATTTGCAAAGAGACAGCGGCTGTATTAATATACTACAGAGAATAATCAGAGAGAAGGTTAAGGTTGTGGTACTATAAGGGTACTGAATAGGCAGCATAGCAAAGGGAAAGGTATGGGAAATGTTTTAGAGTAGTCTGTAGTGCATGATGCATGTATTAATCCCTTAAATACCTACTATTGATACTAACAATTTAGTTGCATGAGACCCTATAGTTGCTTGTTTTCATGTCGGTAGTGTATGCTTGGTGATCTTCACCCCCTGCCACACACCCTCTATGTGGCTTGCATGGTATCATGTTGATGTAGATGTGGAGATAACAGCACGTAGCAGAGTACTTGGTACAAATTCCTTCAAGTTGTAACACAATTCCATTAATGTCTACCGTTTCCATTGAAATCTTGCGCTGTACGCCATTAAAAATGCATTCCACTTCCATGGAGAAGAATTCCCTGTCAAACGACTTGAAGTTCCCGCAGGGTCATTCACTATTGTCACAATAATAGTTATGTACCTCGCAAGTTGACCATAGAACTTGGAAACGTGCGTGATTTTTAGCTTCTCTCATTGCCCAAAAATAACCGATTTGTCGTCATCAATTTTGATGGCGTCGCTGCCAACTAAGGCCGCACAGACTATACCGTAAATCGTCGGTCGTACCACGTATTTATATTCCATAAACTCTTCTATCTGCTTCCAATAGCGTTCATACCTAGTAGCAGGTGGAATAATAGCTTCGTACTCAAGTCTGCTGGCCCGAATATTCTTTTCTGACATTTTCTACGAGCCATCACACTTTTGACCCCTTTGTGCGGCAAAATTTTTTTTTATGCCTTATTCGGACGATTCTAAAGGTGTACAAACATGGCCTTGTATAAGGTCTCCTTTCTCTGACATTTGATACTGTGAGGTCACCTGCATACATTACGTGTTTTGTTTTTTACCCAAAATATGAAGACAACCTTTTATTTGACCTTATTTCGCCGTATTCTTTCCGATCGGAGACAATATTAGAGGTTATTAGAATCTTAGAGGCGATATTGCAACATCAATGACAATATTAGGATCTAGAACATTACTGCCATGCTCATAGATTTCTCATATTGTTTGATGAATTTATAAATTTCATATTCTATGTTTGTTTGCTTAGTACTTTTTATTCCTATCCCCCGCAACCTTAAAACATGAAGAGGGCACGTAAGTTCTCGGCTACTCATTTGCGATTTCTTTCTAATTATGGATTTGCATTAACAATTTGAGTTAAACATATCCTAAAATTCAAGCAGACAGATGAGTAATAAAAACTTAAAAGTTATAATTCTTATACCCATTTATCTAAGTAGGTGAATACGGATGCAGTAAGGGAAACGGATATGCGCTTTACTTGAATTTCTCTTTACGCAGAGAGCCAAATTGCACTCACAGTTTGTGTGCAACATAAACCGAGTCTGCCTACGGATCTGTCGGTGGGATAAAGTTTACTCAAGTGTTCGACTCCTCGACAGTCGCTTAAAACCAAAAATGCTCTTCGCAAGGCAATTAGTGAAACTATTGGCCGCCCTTACCAAGGTCATTACTGAACCTCAGGATGGCGTGCTAACGGGGAGAGGGCTGGTGAAGGGAGGTTACGAAATTCGTCCCGCGGTGAAATCCAACTGCGCCTAGTTACATCAAGTTGCGAAAAGATTGGAACTATTTCGAGGTATGACGGCCTCATGCGCACTAAACGTAGTGGAGGTACGTATGTCATCTCATCTATCCCAGTACAGGAGAACCGTGACAACGGTTGAAAGCAATGGCAGGGACACGGTAATGTGGCTTTAATTCGTTAATAACATGCACAGGGCAAAACTCTATGATACGTTTTTGATGGAATATTCAAGTATCTGTACATATTACTAAACGAAAAAGGTAGATAGCATATATAAGGCAATTGATATTTTAGAGAAAAAATCACTTAAGAGTGGAAAAGACTAATAACAGCCGAAACACTATCCATGCCATAAGATAAAAGTTAAATTTAGCAATCCTTTATGACGATTATACAGGTACCTAATAATTATTAGAAAATATTTGAAGATTTCACCGGAGGTTAAACATAAGAAACAAGAATGTAACACTCACAGGTGATGGGAATATTTCGGTGGTCACAGACTGCTTCTTCAGCGAGAGGAGAGGACCTACTGGGGGCAAGGGTAAAGGAAGGTCAGATCACAGTAGCACTGGAGAGGAAGAGGAGTGAGAAGAGGAGAGAGGAGGAGGAGGACTAGTGAGTCACGTTTAAGCAGGGAAGATTGAAAGCAATTAGGAGCCAAATACCAGTGATTCCTACGGCATGAAATTTAAGGGATGAATCTTCAGGATAGAGAGACAGAAAGCGTTTGACACATAAAAGTGATTGTTAAAAGAAAAATCTATCTCGATGTACTACCTGCAAGCCACCTCTAGGGTGTGTGGCAGGGGGTGAGTTATAATTAAACATGTATTATGCACATGCACTAAAGTGTAATTACACTACTTATCTAAATAGATATTTCAAGGAATGTCAAAAAGAAAACACTAATTTTCATCCAACATGAAAATGAGCTCTTAATAAGTCATAATATTGCGAATAAGCTTACTTAGATCATAATTACTTATTATTTATATTGTGTTTAATTCTACGATTGGCGTAAAATGTAAATTACGAGACAAAAGGATTCTTAGTTGCCTGCAAGGTCCTTGAATGCCATGCCAAAGATTACTAAAAACCAATCTAAAAAAACCCTTTAGTCTATTAGATTTGCTGGATTGAGAACATTTGGCCTAATTTAAGACTAAATATGAGTACTACGAAAAATTTGACCTCATTCTTTTAATGAGAAACTCAACTTATATTTCATAATTTATCCAGTACCTATGTACCAAAATTTTCCCAAAGTCGTTTTTCACAGGCAAACAATTGTCATTTTCTTACTCGAATATTGCAAAACATGCATTTATTCAAGTTCCTATGCATTCATAATTCCTAAAAAAACAAATCCCCAGGTCCCGATCAAATTCCTTCCAGAGTTTATAAAACATTAGCTTCTGAAATAGCCCCTATCTAGAAATAATATTCAATAAAACACTAAAGAACCACACAGTACCCAAGGATTGGAAAGTAGCTAACAATACACCTATATTTAAAAGCGGTGATAGGGAAGAACCTAATAACTACTAACCCATTTCACTCACGTCAATCTCTTGTAAGATATTTGAGCACATTGTAGTCAGTTCGAGAATGGGGCATTTGGATAGTCAGGGATTACTCATAAACAACCATCATGGGTTCTGGAAAGGTAGATCTTGCGAGACACAATTAGTTTTATTCGTACACGATAATTTAGTCCACGGCGAAAACAATACTGAAGTTGATGCGATATTTTTAGATTTTAACCATTCGATAAAGTTCCTCATGATAAATTAATCTTGAAGTTAGAGAGTTTTAGTATAAATAAAGGTGTTGTATGTTGGGTGAAAGAATTCTTAAGTGGGCGAGAGCAGAGGGTTGTCATAGATGGTATCATGTCGGACACAATCGAAGTCACCTCGGGAGTTCCCCAGGGTAGCGTATTAGGTCCGCTTCTATTTCTTTTATACATAAACGATTTGGGTACCGTAGTTAGTAGTAACCTTAGACTTTTTGCCGACGATGCGGTGGTGTACTGGGGTATATCAAATGAAGAGGACAGGAAATCGCTTACCAAGTATTTAGATGCAATTCAAGAGTGGTGCGACAAATGGCAGTTAGAACTCAACCTTAAAAAGTGTGTAGCAATCAATTTTTGGAGGAGGAATAATTCGATAGAGTGATCCTATAGAATTAGTAACACGAAGATCGTAAACGTTGAAACCGTAAGATATTCAGGTGTGACAATCACTAAAGATTTATCGTGGGGTAGACACATCCGGGAAATATGCGGCCGAGCGAAGAGAAAGCTAGGATTTATAAAAAGAGTACTAGGGATATGTGATGAGAAGACAAAAGAGTGATGTTACTTTTCACTAGTTAGGCCCCACCTTGAGAATGCAGCCAGTGTTTGGGATCCCAATGAATTAGGTATGATTAGAGAACTAGACAGTGTGCAGCGTAGAGTAGCTTGGTTCGTCCAAGGTGTTACGATAGGTTGAGTAGTGTATCAGAATTAATACAAGAATTAGGGTGGGAATCATTATCAGAGCGTTGGTTAAAATACAGATTAGATCTATTAGAGAAATTTCAATCGGATGGCTTTACTGAAGATGTTAGGCACATATTGAAAACACCAGCATATTATGCTAGATTCGACCAGATAAATAAGATTAGAGAGATAGATTGTCGTACCGATAGATTCAAAATGCCCTTTTTCCCCCGTACTATAAGAGAACAGAATAGGCAGCATAGCAAAGGGATAGGTAGGGGAAATATTTTAGAGTAGTCTGTAGTGCATGATGCATGTATTAACCCCTTAAATACTATAGATACTAACAATCAAGTTGCATGAGACAATATAGTTGCTAGTTTGCATGTTAGTAGTGCATGCTTGGTGATCTTCACCCCCTGCCACACACCATCGCGGTGGCTTGCAGGGTATCGTGTAGATGTAGACGTAGATGATGATTCAATCCTATGCCATTAATCGAATTAAGTATCCTCAATAGAAATTGCATTCATGCTTTTTAGATTGGCAAACGTAAGTCTAAGGTAAAACGATTTCAAAATGTAGAATAAAATCATAATCACAATGATGAAAACAGTGTTGCCTAAAATTGAGTTGTAGATGCCACTTCATTTAAGTTTCATGTTTCAATCGGTAGGTGCCGAACTTTTCAGCATAGAAAACACGAGGATTTATAAGAGAAGTACGGAATTCAGGAATACTATGCTTAAGTGCAAACAGGAAAGCATTGTGCGCTAATTGTTCAAGGTTCAGCTCAACAGGAAATCATATGGGATCTTTGAATAAGTCATATGTGTACGATGGATTCTCAGATATGAAAGTACCCGCAAAATGACGATTCATTATGTATTTTCTCATGTCTTAATCTAACCACCTGTGTTTTTTTTCCATTTTCACTACGAATGAATTATCTACCGAAGCTTTCAAGTTGTTCTACTCTAATATGAGGTCAGATGTCACAGGATTGAATAAATTCTCTGCTGGCACAGCTGCGGTCGTGACGTCAGCTCGCGTTTGGAATAATATGGTGTCACAATTTTCTTTAAATGATCGCTTTTAAGGAAATTGAATCTACAATTAGAAAGAGTTTCAATGCTCTACCATCTTTCGAAATTCATTGTACTAAAATGAAATGCCACCGAAAATTTAGTGGACACATGTAATAAATAATAGTGGCCACAAAGGAATCAAATGTTGTCAACATTAGCGTTGCGCTTACCATAAAAATATTTCAAACTTATCCTTGACCCTCCACCTGGCCGCCACAAATATCTAATCCATCTAAAGATATTTAATCAGTGACCACGTTTATGCGGTATTACTCAGATACTGCCATTGACTCGGTCTCAACACTGTCAGGTAATAGCCATGACTATCTTAGAAGTGTAGAAACTCTGAGACATCGTTTTAAATATTCCACAGAAAATTTTTCTACGAGTTAGTAAAGACAACTGCCAAATCACAGAGTGTTACTATATTAGCAAATTTTCCACTCTGGAATCTCTCAAAAATTCTAAAAATCTCGTTTTACTCCAATATAGGAGTGAATAAATATGTATTCCATTTTTGCAGCATGTTAAGTTTAAGTAATTTGTGAAGGTTCTTATAGGATTATTAATGTTCTTTGCAAAAAGAGCTACAGAATCCTCGCGTCTTACGTTACGTATGCACTGATTTACGCAATGCCCTAAGGCCTCGAAAACGACGTCGCTACTGCCACTTCACCGGTGAGTGGAGGCTTAACCTGGAAATTCTCTTTTGTAGTGCTTGGATATGGCCCAGAAACGCGTTCAGGAAATATCCCCATGGCCCCATGTGATGCTTGAAAAGTCACTGCTCCTTCACCTCAAAACAAGCTCTTTTAGGTCACAATCGTACAATGAGGTGCCAATGACGTAGAGTGCTAACGATCCCGTGAATTAAGTTACTGCCCTGACGCTATCAAAGTCTAATTGTAGCTCTCGCAAAGGGCTTTTATACGCCTCTTCCAAAATAATACCAAAACCACCAATGGAATCAAGTTCTATTTCTATATTTCAGGACGCATCTTGGTACAAGGGTATTTCAAAAATATTAACTCTATTAATACGAACAAACAAATATATATAGGACTCACAGAAGTACCTAAGCATATTTTTTCGATCAATTATCTCTCTCTATACCATTAACCAGATTCAACTAAAAATATGCATGTAATTGAAAACTTGTAGTAGACTGATCTTTACGTTCTCCAAAGTCTAAGATGATATCACACAGTCTAACCTAGGAACTAAATTCTAAGACAAGTGCAATGACCATGACCTAGGCGGCATTCATACCCACAAATATTGAATTGAAAATTTGGCGCGTTACAAAGCTATTTGGATCTACCGTGGTTGGATATGCGAAATAATCAATTGAGTTAAAATTAACATCTTTTAACATAAATTTAAACTATATAGGCACTGATGCATCAGTTCACAATTTAGAATAAAATTTTACAAGACTATAACGATACCATCTACCACATTATATGTAGCCATTCTTTCACCATTGGCCGCGTTTCTTGTACGCTGAGAAAAAAATATAATCCTTCGTATTTATTTAACAGCACCTTAACCGAAATTATATTCCCCTGCCACACACCCTCGAGGTGGCTTGCAGAGTATGTCGTAGATATAGATATTAGAAAAATAATAGTATTTTTTGCAGTCATATAAAGCATAGAATAATAATAATAGTATTTTGTGGAGTATAAACATGTATCCCATCTATATCCTTGCATGCAATCGATGAAATGATATTGGAACACATCAATTTTTTTTCCTCAAACGTTTCAGCAATAGAAATGAAAATCCCTGGCTAGTGAGTAAATGCCATGATTGAAAGCGTCACATTACTTTTGTAGCCGATGTATTAGAGACCAACTTATTCTAACTAGGACTCTGAAACCCGAAGCAAGTTAAGACTGTATTGAAGCAATTACCGAAATCATAAATTACTTGATACCTTGATAATACCTTGATAACATCGTCTAAACAGTCTAAACTCATGTTGATGAAGAAAATGTTTTGGAATGGGATACACGACGTTTTCATTATTGTAATTGATGCCAAAGCTATGCGGCAATACGGGCCATATTCAGAACCTCAACTACGGTCCCGCTTCAGCGTCTTATGTCATAAAAATCTACTTCGAGTCAAATTGGTTTGCAAGTTGGTATTACCATACTGTATACCCCTATAAAGCATATCGAGGAGAATATTTCGCACTTTCCTTTCGAACTCATAATAGAGATTTTTTAGCGTAAGAGAGAAGTGAGATAGTAGTTGACATTCTGACTGTGGTAAAGCCATATTTGAAATCTTAACTCAGTTCTCACCGTAATTCTGAGAAGTAATATCACCTTTGCAAGTAGAATCTGTACACCATTTTTCTCGTTGTAGGGATTTTAGAACGTAAGCCATACAAGCGAGACGGTAGTTGAGATTCTGCATATGGCGTTACGTCTCAGTATAACTTAAAATAGTTATATTACAACGGAATATATTTCTTAAGGATGATTACGCAGCACAGGCAAGCACTGAATGTACGATACATATCTCCCGGTTACATCATGGCCGCTGGACCGGCAAGCGCGGTTTTTCGGCCCTCGCCTCAGGTGCCGGCGGCCGTCGAATGCACTCGGAAGTGTGTCACTGTGCTCCGTGGCCGACGAATGCTCACTCACCACTCCCGCCGCCCAAGTCGCTGCCCCTAAAGGGTCGACCGCGCCGTCCAAAGTCTGCCGCGCTCGCCGCACACGTTCTCCTAGCCTCGGCACCGCACACTCGTCTCGGCGAAGATGCGACTTCCAGGAACCTCGCACGGCACACAACTACCCCAAGGGAGTCACTCGTGAGGAGAAAACCGTAGGGCGAGCGTTCTCATTCCCTCGCGGAGGTGGTAGGGGAAGGGAAAAGGGGGTGGTCGGGAAGGAGGAGGAGAAGGTGAATGCTTTGGAGGAGGAAAAGTAGGCGACGGGTAATAGGAAGGATGCGCAATGAGCGTAGCCAGGTGGAGGGTGCCTCGACGATCAAACGGAAACGCTTCGAAAATCTGCGTCGTATTTTTACCATGCGACTCGAAAATTCCCTAGTCAAAGCAGAGCAATTCGATGCAGTGAAATTCGGGTTCTCGGGCACTCCAACTGCTAAGGTTATATCTCGCCGCCTAACCCGAATTACTACTGACCTTGATCCTAGGACAAAAAGACCCATTCCTGAGGCGGGAATCGAAGCCGCAAAGTTACAAGCGCATTCAGGCGTTAGCAACCAGCGTCCAGCGATACGGATCAAAACTCCATTATATTCGAATGTTTATTCAAATTTGGAGTTGACTCTTTACAATATACTAGTAATTTCAAACGTGTACGAACGTTTGTTGGATTACATAGCGAGTTGGGGTGGTTAAAATTACTCAAGCCTAGTTGCATACCAATAATTATTTAATTAATGGTGAATATCACCAATCATGATATGTTTGGTGATCTTCACCGCCTGCCAAACACCCTTGCGATGGCTTGAAGGGTATTGTATGGATGAAGATGTAGCCCGTCTTATACTTCTAGTAAAAGTATGACTCTGTTGTTTCGGTATAAATTTTTTTCAAGCAATTCAATATTGCGTAGCATATTCATTTGCATATCAATGGTTCATTGATAATGCCACAATCCAAGATTGTTTCAATCATCTTCATCTTTGGTTAACCATTCACTAGAAGTATATCCGTTCAATTTAAGGCATGTAAAACTCTTGATTCTTAGAAATGTCAGCTCATCGGCATATCTGATGTAGATTAACCTCCTTATGCACAACTCTGCGGAAGTTGGCAATGTATGCACCATTTAGGCATAGGGCAGGTTATGTTGATTACATGTGATGAAGTACACAAAATTAGCGTAGCAAAAGTGCTTTGGAGCAACAAAATGACAGCAATCGTAATGTATGGTAATATTCTCTCCCTTTCTATTTTTTTACGGCTTGAGAGAAGGAGGAATGATCATAAAGAAAGCGAGGGAAAATCCGGGGAATAAGGGTGAGTCCTATAATTACTATAAGAGTCAAAGACCTCTTCTATTTGGGGAGAAAAACGTGCATCCCAGAGGCGGAGCACAATCGTCGATAGCCTTGCGCATACAATGTCAATGGAAACAACGGTGCTGGAGAAAGGAACGTCCTGTGACGACAGCGTCACCAACTTGAATTCGTACACCAGTGGAAATGGAATTTGCGGTTGAATGGCAGAGGGAAGGGTAGCATAATCAACGAAATTGGGCATTTAACACGCAAAAAACACGTCGTGCCTAAATATTACCCATGACAATACCCTGTAACAAAAAATTCTTGTGCGTCAACGGAATAAATCATGACACCTTCCACGTAACATATATAGTGTGAGAAGAGGTGACCTCGAGCTGTCAGGCTTCTTTGTTGAGTTACTGGGGGCTTTACCCGTTGGCTTCTTCCGGCAAAACTATTCGTCATTCTATCATCATGCATGCATAAACAGGACGACTAACACAAAATTTAGTAGAAGCTACACGGAAACCATTGGTAGGAAAATGCGCCCATGAATAGCGGGGCAATGAACCTCTGGATAATTGCGCGTGTTCACATCCCATGTTATTTACATCGCGGATTTGACGTGCCAGTACGTTCTACAAATATTTGTTGCACCTCTCTGATGACGGCCCCTTTCCGGTGCCTTCACTACAACGATTAAATCCTTATTCTCCTCTTTTTCTGGGACAGCATTTTATCACCGTCACCTGGAAAATGTTGGGTTTCCCACAACCACGAAGGTTACTAAAAAAAAGTTAACACGCCTCTTTTAATGGCGTTAGAAGACTGCTTTGTAGACAAATTCATTGTTTCACTTGTATATGATACAATGACTCACACCGCCGAAATGTTTCATCGCTTTAACAGGAAAAGTATCCACGATGGAAAACAAAACACCCTGCTTCGTATCACTGATTCGGTCGACGTGAAAATTAATCACCATAGCGAGAAGACTAAACACATATATTACCTATTTGTTTTTACCTTAAAAAGTTCAAGAGCTTTATTTCCCTAAGCCCTTATAGTCTTCCTTCCCTAAAATCCTATGCCTTGGATTTTAATAGATTTTTTGCGTTGCAAAATAGTTTTGAGAATTATTACTAAACAAACACAAAAAATGTATTTGAATTTATATTGATTATTCAACTATATACTTCCACACACTTTATACTTCTTTTTGCGTTCTCTTTCCCAAAAATACAACGTTTATCATTTAGTTTTGGTTTGGTAAGTCGCGGCCAAATATGCCTTACCCGATTTTTTAACCAGGTACCTCCTACCAAAGATCTAAAGCTCTTCCTGCTCGGGCCACCACGTCGTATCGCCTTGTACTTGACCATATCTTCCCTCTCCTATGAGACTGACCATCGTATTCTCTCTTCCACTAACACTGAAAGCCACCATAAGGGTGTTTAGTTAGGGGTAAATTGTCACCAGACATCCATTTTAATTCAAAAGAGAGTTGAATTACACATTCTATCACGTATAAATGCAAAATTGATAGTACCTACGGGTATGCTCTTCTTCCATGCAACTGAGAGGTGTAAACGCTACTGCGTAGAAGAAAATAGTATATTTGCATTCACGACGATAATGTTAAAATATGGGCATAACAAATAAATCACTAGAGACTACCATGCCAAATCACAATCTACAATACCTATTTTATGTTCTACATGTTTCTTTGCTGAAATCTAATACTGCCCCTAATTATTCGCGGCACAAATGAATTTTTCAATAGCTCTGCCGTACCATCTCTCTATCTAATTCTATCTTTATGATCTAGAGTGGAGATCTATTAATAGTCCTCGCAGCCAAATGGGTGTGACTTGAGTTTGTTGGACGGAATTTTGGAACTGGAAGCAAAAAAAAACTGTTTTTTCACATGGTTTTCTTGTTGAAGACCAAAATTGCATCATGCAATTGGTGATGTTCTTAAGTTGTGTTTCATTTTAATAACGGAGACACATATCTTTATTACGTTTGTAGGATCCCCAGGTTGGGCACTGTGATATTTTTATAATTCTTCTTTAAAAGTTCAGCAACATTAAAATAGCGATAAGATTATGATGTTAACCATAACGCTTTAGTAAACATTGTATAATATTCAAATATGCATTTACTGACCATTAAACTATATACATTCACATGCAACTTTATGGTAGTCGGTGACGTTGGCCAAAACGGCAATGAGAGTATTTATTGTTAGCACTACTGCATGCATACATTATTTCACCCATTTATTTAGAAGTTTATATAGTCATTTTCAAGAAGTTTGTTTCCAACGTCACTGCATTGGTAAGAACTGTTTTGCTATCAATAATCTATACATTGCTGCCTTTTGACTAAGGTTATTATAAAGCAGTAAGAAAGTACACAGTACATCACAATCGATTCAGACAATGAGAGTGCCAGCTAGACAAAATGTGTTGATCCCAGGCGCAGGGATATTGGGAAGATAGTCCGCTATCATATAACCATTACCAACATTTATCTTGGAATTAAGCTAGTCATGCGAGAGAGAATTTTAGAGGGAAGTGTTAAACCCATTACAAGAAAGGGAAAGTGTAAGTTTATACCTGCCTTATATCCTCAAACTACTGACTAAAAATCATACTAATACGAAGCAATAATATTTTAAAATGGGGTTAATTGATCTATTAGACGGTGCAAAGGAAGCAAATATGGAGAAGAAAAGGGAGAGGTTATATAAAATAAATTATGAGAAGTTGGTTGATGCCATATTTATTACGCAAATATTAGGAATCTACTCATAACGCACAAACTTAAAGATGAAGGGTGGAACTACAAAAATAGCATTCTGTAGCTTCAGAACCCAATCAGGAATCAGCACTAACCCAATTTGGTTAATGATGAACTAGAGTGAAATAGAACCTGCAGTCAGTTCGATTCTCACGGCAGTAAACGTTTCCCAATTTTCAGGGGAAATTAGAAAATAAAACAGATGAAACATTTGCCTCAATGCATATAAATGTAGCCTCAAAAAACAGTTGGAAGGTTACTTGCGGTTTGGGGGAATGTAGATACTCAATGGTGTAAATATCAATCATAAAAGTCAGAAGGTTAAGTAGAAATTGGTAGCGTAAATATCTCAGGTCCTACAAGCCTGAAATTATTGAAGCCTAGGTCGAGGAATTCAATTCCGATTCAATCGGAATAGAGAAAATTGAAGAGTACTACGTGCTATGTGATACAAAGATGAGAGGGAGTGTACAATAGGTATGAAGAAATGATATATGGATCAAGACAATATTTTCTCAGATGACATTAAAAACATTTTGCGGACTATGATATTTGAACCTTGAACATTAAAGTTAGGAAAATGATAGCCGAATCAGCAGACTTACAATGCCTTTCTTTTCTCGTACTATTTAGGGTATGAATAGTTGTGCTGTATTCGATAATATATATATACAAGTGTATCAATGGCTAAGCCTAGGTAGTTGCGTGCTAGCATTAAAACTTTATCCTAGCCCAACTAACAACACGTATTTTCATGCTTGCTTTACCTTTAAAACTCTTTTTGAAATTGTTATAGTTCAACTAAAATACAGCTACTCTCTATATCTTCTTAAATGTGATAGGTAAATCATATTTGGTGAAGATTTACAACCGGCCACGTAACTTAATTTCACGTAATCCGCGTAACTTGTAGATGGCAGAGAAGGAACTGGCGTGGGAGTGGCGGTGATGCTGCGGCAGATACTACGAAAGGTCAGAAGAGAAGGAATGTGGAATAACCTGGTAGAGGAAAAGGCAACTGAAACGTAAAAAATGGTCCAAAGATGAAAACTGCTCTTGGACGAGTGTGTTACGTTAAAATCAAATTGACGTGATGTGTACCAGAGATGTAGACCAAAGAAAGAAGAAGAAAAAAGTACACCTAAAAAGGCAAAGGGAGATTGAAATATTGTTGATACGGAATAGGAAGAGCGATTAAAAATATAGCTTGAAAACGGATTTTAAAAAGAAAAACATAAACAGTGACTCCACAGGGAGGAGAAGTAAGCTGCAGATTAAGAAGGAAAACACGTTTTCAAACCAGGCTAAATCAAGGGTGAAATTTGAACTTTCTCTTCCACTAAGATTTGCTATGGCTTCATTAAAATAAAAGAAACTAAGGTCAATAAATCAGGGTATTTTATTATCCTGCTGGAGAACCTTTTTAAATCCTGCACTACTACTTGTTTTGCATATTCCCCACGTCCAAATACTCATCGCTAGTTCTCCTGGCCAAAGAGTATACTGCCAAGTCATTGAACTGCTCTTTTGGAACTTTTGAAATTTGCAACCTGAGAATAAATAAATGACTTCTAGCTTGAACTGATTGTGAGTTACGTATTATGGTTTCGTGTCAAGGCTAGTTTAAATTACCTCGTCCTATCCACGACGTCATATTGTGGGTACATCATTGTAAAAAGATCCCAGTCACTCTCATTCTGAAGTCTATTAGATAAATTTTATCTATTAGTTAAGAGGTTTTTTCGTGGTACCTTTCACGGAGGCTGTATATTTGAGCAAAGTTTATCAAACTTTTCCATCAATTCTCTGTCTTGATAATGGAAAAATCCTGAAATAATCCTAGATGAATAGGCAATAATTTTAAATTTCATAACATCTGTATCTACATCTACCCTTCAAACCACCGCGAGGATGTGTGGCAGGGGATGAATATCACCAAAACATGCACTATCGACATATTACGTGGTGTAAATTCATAGCAATACAGCACAAGCATCCATACGTAGTTGTTCAAACAAATACCGAGACAATAGTCTGCAGCATTTGAAAAAAACAAAAGCAACTTGGAACGATTTCGTCACTTACCTGGCGAGAGAAAAAATTGAGATGTCGAAGCAAGTATCGGGTAACCTCTACTTTATCCCTTTAAGTTATTGTAAAAAAGGGTATAAATGTGAGAAATGTCATCTCCAATTTAAAAAATGCAAACCCACTTGAAATTAAAAACAATATTTATGTACAAGTACAACTCAATACCACAAATATGATACCAGTTTGGGCTGACTTACTGCATAAGAAACCACCTGGAAGACTATTAATTGCAGAGAAAACACACTCAAATCAACGCATAATATAATACCGCGGAAGCGAAAATTCCTATGAAAGATAGAGACATCTCAAAAGCACTGGGATGAAAAACTTTGCGATACTCTCTTATATATTGAAGAACCTTATTCTTATATCTTGTAAATATTATAAGAGGATTAAAGAGCATTTATTTTGTCCATCAATTCTCACAGCTTCTCTATGATGTCTTCGCATTTGTATTTCTCATATATTTCTACCACTTTCGTCTTCCATTGATCATTTGATGCTCGCGAATAAATTTCATTTTCATATATTAGTACACATTTGCTAATATCAATTTATTTTGAGTGATGAGTAGTCCTATTTACAAAACAGTAACATTTATAACTTGTGGATCGTAAGTGTTTACTCTTGATTTTCATTTTCCCTCTTCATCTACTGCATTTAATTCTATAAGAAAACTTTTTCGCTTCTGTTAACTTTTGAAGGGCTATGAGCATTTTGCGTTTGCCTTCCACAATCTTTAATTTTTAACTAATTTTGAGTTCTCTTCAAACTGCGTTTTCATTGCTTATTTTGAATGAAAAAACATGAAAGGTACATGATTTTTATCATATGAGACGAAATACAGTTTTTAGGGAAAATACATCCAGCTCTCCTGTCGCCGTTATATATTATGATGTCGTTTGTTTAGTAAAAAATTGCCTTGTGCTTGAAAAGGGAATTGAAAAACTTTCATTAAATTTTTCACTTTTTCTTATTCATCACATTACTTTTGCTTCATCAACAGTTTAACTATAATTTAAATGAAGTTATTAATAATTTTTGCTTATTCAAATGAATCGGAATGAGTCTCCACTCTTAACTCTTATAATATTTTCTGAGAATTTCCAAAAAATTCGTGACAAAGTCCATGCTGTATAAGAAACGGTTAATACTTTTTATAAATGTTTGCAGTTAATGCTAAATAAATCATTGTTTATCTAAACCTAAAACACACCATGCAAGTTATCTCATGGCTGTGCCGCAAGCCCAAAACAGGCATGCTACCAAACGATGGGGTGAAATTCTTTGTTAGTCACCACGACACGAGCAATTTATCAGTCCAAAATGTCTAACATCAAATCAGCATCTAAGGCCCAAAACCATATCACAACTATATGACAACATCTTTCCCTTCACTTCGATTTATGAAATGATATTCACGCGTGTGAAGGCCAACATCGCTTTCCCCTGCGATTTCCATTTAAAATGTCCTATTTTACCTCCCATGCTATCTTTTTTCATGAACATGTGAAAGACTTTTAAAATGGAGAGATGTGACTCCAGTAATATGCCTTAAATAATACTAAGATAAAAAAACGTATTTCTAATGCAATCCAATCAATAGGAATGCAAATCAAAATAGGCATGCAATGTTTACAGCTCATTCCAATAGCATTCCTAAACTCTTTTGCCTCTGTATATATCATTCTTCGCATACTCTATAAATTCTTATAATTTTTGTCATTGCTTGGCCTTGAAACTCACAGAAATACACTGGACAGTATGTGTGTTTCTGCGGGTTTATCTTCCTTCATGCCCTCATTATAACGGAGCGTTGTCTACTTTCAAAGAGCGTTTCTCAGATTCTTTAGCTAGCTCAAAATTCTGGGTTTCTGGGGTTTTGCTTTATTCCAAAAATAATGGAAAATCATTTTCGCTTAGCCTTTTCTTATCTGTTAAGCTTCGCATTAGTTTAAAGCACATGGAGTTCAATCTTGAGCAGTTAATTATGTCTAGTTAATGCAAAATGGCCAGAAATGAACAACCAGAGAATGTAATGTTCAAACGTTTATCCCCTGGAAGGGCATATCTATTTCTGGACAGTGTTCTTTATTATAAACGTATTCCTGTAGCATGATTCTTCATTCGTTAAGATAAGGACGATGACACCACAGAGAAGTCAAGACCCTAAGTTTCCAAAATATGGAGCAGTTGAAAATGGTGAAGATAAAATCTAGCATCAAGTAGATGAAGAAGAGTCAATGAAGAAGAGTCAATGAAGAAGAGTAGGAGAAAATAACAAATCTCATTATAGTTTAAAAGAGAAGAAGAACTTAAAAGCATGACTGACTTTTGGCTCATTTGCTAATCAATCCCTTTCTATAATATAATAAACAGATTCTCAGGGCATTAACACTAGAACGCCCATAGGGGTCATTTTGACCCAATCGTATTTTTAAATTTATTTTTTGATCTCATTTTTTAAGAGAACAGAATTTCCTCTCGTGACTTTTAATAATTTCAATAGGTGTTCACTTACATAAAATTTTAAATTCCTAAAATAATCCATTGAGGAGTTAAGTTATATTTTACCTTGAACGCCCAAATGGGGTCATTTTGACCCAAGCGTTCATTTATCTCTGCTAAAGGTCCTTTTATTTGCATTTTTGTAACATTTTGCTGCATGTGTGTTCACTGCTCTATCGTCTTATCTTTTTCATTCAGTTACTTATCGTCCAAGTCCGTATCAGTTTCCAAAACAGTTTTGTTTCCTTTCCCCATCACGTCCTCACTTTTCGTTTTGCTTACATGTGGAATATTTAGTAATTACTTTGTTGACATCATCATACATTGTCAATCTCTGCGGGGTGAGGAGAATGCAATTTTTTTTACCACTTTCGCATGTAATTTATCTACTTAGTTGACTCCAAATCTTATTAGCTCTCTTCGGATGACGAGTGGAGAATAAAACTCGTTCCCTTCATGGAAAAGAAAAACCACTTTGTACCTTCCACACAAAGGTTACATTTGTTTCTACTATGATTTTGGCAATATATGTCATTATCAAGATTGATATTGTCGAAACCATGGAATAAACCTATAAAACCTTTGCGTGGAATGTACACGGTGGTTTTTATTTTCCAATCGAGTGGTTCCACAAAGTAAACCCTCAAACTTAGAACTCATTCTCACAGTTACAGTAAGTGAAGTTCGTGTTTTTGTTGCCCATTGGTCGTGGCTTTTAGGGACGAATATGTGGTGCGATCGTTATTTTGAAGATAGCTGTAATCAAAAACTTTTCAAAGACCAGCATAATGTTCTGCTGACATTCTTGCGGAGCTGCATAAGATTCAATAAGATGAGTCAGATTGTGGAGAGTGTTTATTTGACAATTCCAACGGCAAGCTGACATTTGAAACTTGTGAAGAATAAACATAATCCTCAGAATTTGACGATAAGTACCCGTTTGATGATCTCAGTAGAGACACTAGGAGGGGTGGATCTAAAAGTAAGCTCACTATTTGATATAATATTCATTCACTATTTTCAAGGCACTCGGGGTCAAAGCAATAGATACCCTTGGAATAATCAAAGATAGCTATGACAGTGGAAGGCCAGCAGAGAATTTCCAGAAGCGTGAAATGATTGCAATCCCGAAGAAGCCAAGGACAGAGAAATGCGAAGAACAGAGTACCTTTAGCCTGGTGTCACACACATTGAAAATACTTACTAAGATTATTAGCAGAAGAATGGAAGGGAATCTTTCGGAAAATCAATTCGTATTCAAGAAAAACCAAGAAGCTAGGGAGGCAATGCTCAGCTGAAGGATACTGGCCGAGAAAATGATACACGTAAACAAGCCGTTGTATGTGACATTCGTGGACTTGGAAAAGGCCTTTGACAACTTCGAATGGAACAAGAATTCAAAATACTGAAAGCTATTGGAATGATTGGAATGGACTACAAGGATAGAAGAAAAAATGTATTCTCTACAAGAACCAGGTCACTACAATACAAATAAAAGACGGAAGGAAGATAGAAGACAAAATAAATGAAGTATTCAGATAAGGATGCAACCTCTCCCCAGCGTTATTCAATATATACTTGAAAAAAGCAATAAGAGACAGAGGAAATTGGTATCAAGGGCATCAAGGTGAATAGCGAAGAAATAAATATGCTCTGGTTTGCTGATGACATCGCAGTTGTAGCACAAAGTCTAGAGGACCTACAAGCATCCCTGACTACTATGGACCAAGTACTTCAAGAATATAATATATCAACAAGAAGAAAACTAAAACCCTAGTGTGCGGAAGAGAGAAGCTTAGGGCAAATGTCACAATTCGAGTGAATTTGGTACAAGTGGAGAAATTCACCTGCCTCAGCAGCACTATAACCTGGGATGGAAGAAGCTCACGGACATCAAGCAAAGAATAGCACAAGCTAAGGAAGCTTTTATGAAGAAGAGACAACTACTGTGCTCAAAGAACCTACGGCTGCAAACAAGGAAGCCCTTTATCGTATGGAGCGTGGTACTCCATGGATCAGAGTCATGGAAAATCGGGAAAGCAGACCAGCGAAGAATTGAAGCCTTCGAAACATGGTGCTGGAGGAGAATGTTGAAGATTAAATGGACAGATAAAGTGAGGAACGAAGAGGTATACAGAAGAGCAGATGAAGAAAGGACAATGTGGAAAACCCTACGGTATAGAAGAAACAGATGGATTGGATATACCTTGAGGCACAATGAGTTAGTTAAAATATATATTAGACGGGAAGATTGAAGGTAAGGTCCCGCGAGGAAGACCAAGGGGCAAGTATATAGAGTAAATAAAGAAGGACGTGAAAGAGGAAACATACCAGAGCGTGAGGGAATTAACACTAAATATGGAGGGCTGGAGGGCTGCAGTAAACCAATCATGGGATTGAAATACTAATGATGATGAAAACTATTTTCATTAGACTACTACATTTTTTTACATTTTTTCTGATGGTATTTCTAATTTTGGTAGGACAAATCATTCATAATTCAACAGTTAAAACTGCAAAAACAATAAATACATTTTAATAAAGTATATGACATTTGTTGTTTACTGCGTGTCACCATTTTAGGCAAGAAAAAATGAAATTGAAGAAAATCGAGAAAATGATTCCAACACTCAAAGTTGGTGATTCAATAAAAAGTTATACCGAGAAAAATATTACTATAATGAACTGAAAAAATCGATGGATGTGAAGAATTAGGACATCATTTAATGAAAAAACACTAAAACTGTAAAAATATAAATGCCTTGTGATAAATGAACTTATTAATTACCGGGGGTCAAAATGACCCCATTTGGGCGTTGAATGATGTCGAGAAGTCCGGGCGTCCTAGTGTTAAATCACTCGGGTATCCTAAACTACGGGTGGAAGAAAAAGGAGAAAATATACTCTTTGTCACTCAAAGTTTTTGACTTCAAATGTAAACGTTTTACTCTTCCTTCTCATAATAATAATAATATTTTATCGCAAGAGATGGTCGTCAAAAAATAAATAAAACACGAAATATACCGGCAAGCCCTTAATTGATATTATCGAAATTAACCTCAAATGTCAGCAGTAATTGAGAAAGTCGGAATTCATATGATGTATAAAATGTAGTCATGCTCAATTTCCGAGATTTAGAACCCCGTGACGTAAGGCAAGGTATCTGGTATGCATTTAATGCCCTTCAATTATAAGTTTTGGTGAGTGAGGAGAACGAGGACGATACTATTTTGAATCAATCACCGGAAAAAAATGAAAAGAGCAGCAACTTAACGAGCTCCCAAACGTGGGGTATTGCGCCGGCGGAATTTCGCAGAAGTGCGTGGATTGGCTGCACAGCGTGACATCAGTGCGGTGCAATTAAGACGACACAAAGAGAGGAGAGAAACGGTCCCTGCTAGTTACAGGCACTTTGCCTAATTACTGAAACTTTAAATTCAGTGTGAGGTATTATAATTATAGAGTTGTTAGTGAAATTTCCTATCACTCCTTTGTTCCCAAAAAAGTAAGAGAAACAACATACTTTCTCCCGTCTCTGACTCATAAATAAAAAGTCACGCAACATTTATATAAGTACGTTGAATCGATCGGTAAATTCTTGAAAATTTTGATTTGTGTCCGATTTTCATGAGCTCCCTTGAGCAGTTGAGTTTCCCAACCCCATAGCGTTATTTTTTGAAACTCCATTTCGCCAAGATGGATAAATTTAGTTTTCATATAACGGTAATAATAAATACTTGTTTTACTGGAATTAAACCTGATAAAGAATGTTTCCATAAAAATAATTCCACGACTATGGCCTCGCATTATAGCGTGGATATAAATGTTTGCCACCATTTATAACAGTTGTCATCAGATTTTTGAGACAGAAGAGCCAAACTTGTCACTAACACGAAATTAAAACTTATTCGAGAGCAATACATATATTTTCTACAGTTAAGAAAAATTGAAAGTATATATGAGTGATAGAATTAATTTTTACATGTCAAAATAAGTAAATATCCGGCAAAATTTTGTTTTAATTGTGGTGAGAAATGAGTTCACATACCTGAAAAAAATAAAAGAATCTGTGTCCGCTTCGTAGCTTGTGTTTAATTTCAAAGAATAGTTCCTAGATGGCAACAGGAAATAAAACTTATAGCCTCATTAGCAGATACAAATACGAACGTTTATGGATTTAACTGCGATAGTTTGATTTGCATATGCAAATTTACCTAAAAGCCATATGTACATGCCCACAGAGAGCATGTGGCGTGGGAGTCTAAGTTAGCCGACCCCAGATCTTGTGTCCCTAGATCTACACCTTAGATTGATCCTTTGGTTTCTTTGGTGCTTTTCTTATACGTCCGCAAGGTCCTTCTTATTTGTAAACCTCTTTTTATTTGCATCATTCACTAGCCGTTCCTAGTATTATAGCACCTAATACTCCCTTTGTCATTATTCCTGTTTACATCCTCACATATTACTGCCTTCCAAACACCAAGGTGTCTCAGAACGTGTCCTGTCTTCCCTTTAAGATTGTCATCGGATTTTATTTTTCCTTCTACTCTCCAACTATGTACTTAGGTTTTTACTTTACCTATCATCTGATCTTTATTACTCTCCTGTATTGGGTTATCATGAGTAAACTTTTAGCGGGGAAATTCAGCGATGATTTCAATTTTAGTACCATCGTTTCTGTGGTCAGTACCCAACATATGCCATATGTTGGGTATTTAGTAAGCCATAAGATGTGCTTATCGCTTCCGCTTGCTTCCTTGAAATGCAGCAGTCCTCTCACGAAGTCATTGACAACAGCTCCCTCCTAGTGTATTCCGCCAGAACACGGGATCACTACACTCTCCGCGGCAAGTTAGCAGCTTTTTCGTGCGACTCCCGTATCGTAGGAACAATATACCTACCATCTGAAGAATTAATGAACGTTCGAGGAAGAGAGCGAGTGCTTCCGCAACACAAGTATGTCTCATTCCTTTACATAATAACGAAAACAAGCTATAATATTTTCCAAAGTTCCGCAATAGCACACTAATTTTACATTCATAACTTCAATGAGATGGTTTTCTCCACAGCAACTAACTCCAGCAATTATTGGTTTGACTTAGTGAATATTCTATGAGCTGCATGAAATGAATAATTATGTCTGCGATACGTAATATGGAAAGATACACTGTATTTAATACACTTTTCCATAACAAGAAAAGCATTATCCGACTTTGGTTGATTGTGATAAGATTCCATGAAAATTTTCTTCTCTTATAAACCATGTTTCATTGTTCATTATAAAGTGTCCTTGCATCAATATTATACGAACGATGCAAAAATCTACGATAGCTATGCTTAAATTAACTCATCAAAAATTATAAAATTGATGGATTGAACTCATAGATTTTAGGTTTACTGAGCGATGACGAAAACGATTTCTCTCATAAGTGATGATAACGTAGTGAATTAATTGTTTTTTAGTTAATATGAAAGACACTCCCAAGGTAATGAAGGATCCCCTGGCTTACGTATATGCAATCACTTGTCACATTTCAGAAACCTACACTATGCTGATATGAAAGATTCTCGCCAATAATCATATTCTTTTTTTACAATAGCCAGAAGAAAATCTGTCAAAATTTGAATGTACTTGATATAGAGCTTCATATTTCAGAATATGTCATACGAAACTATCACATCACCTCCGTTGTAAAGCTCATCATATCATACGGCAAGGTTTATAAAACATATTGGTCTTATTATATGGGGCATGTCAACGAAGTTTCGCAGAATTTTTAATGCACATATGGCATAGTAGAGAAGCTGAAGACAATGCCGAGAACTGATGCAAACTCAACTCTCGGTATTGTCAGATGGATTTATAAACGTTAGAATTCAACATGAAGACAGCTGACGCCATCTGACTACCCTCACACGTTTCGGAAAGGTGTGCTTGATAGGAGTGGGTCACATGTATTCATTCATAGTTATTTTAGTACCTGAATGGGTGCACGGGTACCTGATGAATACATGAGTTGGCTTGTTTCGGAAAGGCGCTCTTGGTAGGAGTGCGTCATATGAGTGTATGAGTGTTGTTCATATGAGTTCATATGAGTGTTCATAGGTGCATGTATGAGTAGATACCTAAATGGTACATGGCTACCTGACGAATATATGAGTTCCTGGATGTGTACATATATATCTCGATGAGTACATGAGTAACCGAATGAATACCAGAGCGAATAGATGAGCGCCTCGGCGAATACTCGGATTAGTACGCATTACGTGTTCGTTTGGTGTCATTAATCTGAATACGAGAACCCGAATTAATCCTCGTAAGACTAACCGAGTACCTTGATGGTTTTCTGAGCATCTGGATGATCACCTCTGCCTTTATTCAACCGCATGCGTATGCACAGCTGTCAATTGGAAGTCGCTACCTCCAGTGAATTGAGTCGTCAGAACCCTAAAGGAACTAGTTAAATACCAAATTTTCATGGAGGTGCTTTTACGTGAGTATTCATTCGGGTTCTCGTATCAGGCTATTCAACCAGATATTCGAATATTCGCCGGGGCGCTCAAGTAGTCCACGTAGTAAGTAGCCCACGGATTCATTCGGGTAATGAACTAACAATTTTAGATTTCATGTGATCATCGACTTGTCCAGGTACCCCTGTATTTACCAGGCACCCATACATTATCTACCCCTACCACTCCCTCTTGCGGCTGTTCGTAAGGTGACACAAAGAATTGGATATTTTCCTATGAAAAAACATCTAATTCCAATAGCCTAATTCATAATTCCAAATGGCTATACTTCGCTAAATACACATGGTACACTCCTTCCAGCGCTTGGGTCTTCAAAG
The DNA here is from genome assembly GCA_933228895.1 of Platycnemis pennipes. Taxonomy (NCBI): domain Eukaryota; kingdom Metazoa; phylum Arthropoda; class Insecta; order Odonata; family Platycnemididae; genus Platycnemis; species Platycnemis pennipes. The sequence goes on along the minus strand of OW121849.1, from coordinate 25,037,330 downwards.
GACGAAAGTGGATGGCTTGAGGGAATGGTGATGAGTGTTATGAGGAGAGGGAGCGAGATTTCAGCGGCTCGCCGCGGGGGGAGGAGGGCGCATGCGTAGTATATGTAGGTGACACGGATGAGCAACCGGGCGGCAGCGTCTGCAGAGCCCTCACCCGGAAGTGGCCGTGAAATCCAGGTTACGAGAGAAGATGCCGGCGCGGGGGGGGGCAGGGGAGGGAGGGAACCGGTGTGCCGGTTACGGAGAGAAAAAGTGCGCGGCAGGCCAAGCGCATCGGCGGCAGGTTCTCTGAACAACGGCTGGTACTGGCCTCTAATATGTATGCACTCCTGAAATATTATTTTTCCCGAGCCAAGAACATCTCAAATGACGATGGATGATCAGCCCTCAACCAATCGCAAAAGAGATATGCGAGACATTTTAAGACGCATTTTGTGAAATTTGATTGCGGTGAGTGCTGTAAACGTTTTATTGCCATTGCAACACTTTCATGGACAAGCAGCAAGAAATTCAAACCTTGGAAAACGAGGTTATTTTGTGACCTACGCTAAATCTCTGACGCGATACCATAAGGATATGAAAAGCGAATAAGATTTCTAAATTAGCACATATTACGCACCGGTATATCACTTAGATAAAATTACATCTTAGGTGAGTGGCAATGTAGAGATGATTCCTTACCGCAGGCATGTATAAGGTACCTCTACGCCTAGGTACTGCTCAAAGATATTTGGTATCCCAAATCATATATCCGAATGAAACTGGGTCTCTCTTCATATGCAGAAGAAAAATCGAGACTGTTAGCTTCACGCACCATTTTATAGACATAAACCTAAATCCATGCAGCTGTGAAACACTTTTCTTCAAATGATCCCGATAACCGGCTCCAGTTAGAGCCATTCAAATGAGAATATATGGTCCAACTGACCTATCTAAACCTTCGAGATTTCAGCCAATGGGTTATTTTAAGCTGCTGATTATTGAAACGTTCATTTAAGCATGTCTTCGAAAGCTACAATTTTATGAAAGTACAGATTTTATTAGCGGAATGAAAACTGAGTCAATCATTAGTAAATGCTAAGCGTGGTAGGCGGTGGGATGTACCCGACTCATCTGTCAGTAAGTTGTCGCACCTTTCTTTCAATTCCTCCGGTCGGTGGTCTTTCAATTTTCCCCTTGGGCCAGAGCTGTGGGTGTAGCCAGCTAACAATAGGGGGATGAACGACCGTCATGGTTCGGTCGGTATCCCGACAATGGGGCAAGGCCACGAGCCACCCCCACTTCCACAATTTGGCCTAAATTACGTATTTTCGTGCCAGTTGTCACGAGTTAAACCTTATGCAACTTTAATAGAGTTTCAAGAATGTGTTTTCATCAAATTATATCCTAAACCTAAATAACTAAGTGCACCCCGAACTCAAGGTAGATAGGAAGACTAAGGGGAAGGAGAGGTCTCCTCCCCCTGTTCAAGGCCAACATGGAATATGAAGCTCAAGTAAGATAACAAACTCGTTGAGGATAAGTTACTCTGTTCGTTATTATATCATTTACTACTTCCCCATCAGTTTCCTGCTGCCCTTTATCGTCATCGCGGAGAGGGAACTACTCCGTTGAAATTATATAATGATTATGATTATCAATTAGCATAATTCAAATTCAACATTATACTTTCATAGATCTTCAGCTTTTTCAGGGTTGAATATAGTTCATAAAATCTTAATGCATCAAAAGTAGATTTTTAAAATTGAAAAATTATTTAGAGAAACATTTAAGCTAAAACAACCCTGACTTGCTGAAACTGAAACCTAAATGAACAAAATACCAAAAACTAAGTTACAGATAAAGAGATCAGAAAGAATAATTTCCCCGAAGAAATAACTCAAAACTACTTGATTTACTTGACTGCAATAAAATTGGAACATTTTTGTTTCTCCCTGTAATTGTCGGATCTAAGAATAAAATCCCGCGATAAGTTTAGCCTATACTTGTTGTCTTGTTGTATACTTGTTGAATATACTTGTTGTCTCAAATTTACTTTTCACCAAATTTTCAGAATGTGATCATTTGTGTCCTCGAATCACTGCATGTTAAAATTGTATCGTATAGTGCATAATATTGCTGTACAATATTTACTATCATTAATAGCATGCAAATCTCCCCGCCAAATTTCTTGAAATTAAGCCTCTTTCCATATATTAGATATATGACCTTAAAATTTGACACCGTTTTTGAAAATGTCATTGACGTAAAGACAAGAGGATAGTGGAGGCCTAGTGGGTTGAGCGCTGGGTTACAGGCCTGTGGGTCCCGGTTTCAAATCGGGGTGAAGCCTCTCAGGGCTGAGGTGTGCAATTTTCTGACTGTCAGAACCACGTGAGAAATCGCAGATGGCCCAGAGAAATGAACTGGCCCCCTGTAGATACACTAAATCGATGAATTACACACGCCAGTGGATTAGTACAGGGTGAGCTCTACCCTCATATATCAAACTAGCCTTCGGGCAGAACGATGAGTGGGCTGATGTCCAATTCCTGTAAAATTAGTAACACGAAGATCGAAAGCGTAAAAATCATAAGGTATTTAGGTGTAAAAATTACTAAAGATTTATTGTGGATAAGACACGTCCGGGAAATCTGCAACCGAGCGAAGAGAAAGCTAGGATTTATTAAAAGAGCACTTGGGAAATGTGTTGAGAAGTCAAAAGAGCGATGTTACTTTTCACTAGTTAGGCCCCAACCTAGAATATGTAGCCAGTGTATTTTTAAAGGGTTTATCAAGAGATTACTTGGGAAATGTGATGAGAAGACAAAATAGCGATGTTACTTTTCACTAGTTAGGCCCCACCTTGAGTATGCAGGGAATGTATGGGAACCTAAAGAATTAGGTTTGATCAGAGAACTAGACAGTGTGCAGCGTAGAGCAGCTAGGTTCGTTAAAATGGTGTTACGATATGTTGAGTAGCGTTTCAGAATTAATAATAGAATTAGGGTGGGAATAATTATCAGAGCGTAGGCTAAAGTACAGATTAAATCTATTACAGAAATTTCAATTGGATAGCTTTACTGAAGATGTTAGGCACATATTGAAAAACCAGCGTATTATGCTAGATTCGACCAGATAAATAAGATTAGAGAGACAGATTGTCGTACTGATAGATCCAAATATCATTTTTTCCCCCGTATTATAAGAGAACACAATAGGCAGCATAGCAAAGGGATAGATAGAGGAAATATTTGTAGTAGTATGTAGTGCATGATGCATGTATTAACGACCAAGCCCTTAATTACTATGCGGATACAGACCATCTTGTTGCATTAGACCCTATTAAGTAGCGTCTTTACATTTAGGAGCTTGTATGCATGTCAATTTTGCATTCTTGGTGGATTTGACACCCTGCCACACACCCTCACGGTGGCTTGCAGGGCATCGCGTAGATGTAGATGTTCATTACTTCTTTCTGGAAAAAATATCCATTTTCTTCCTCTTATGCCAACATTGTATCCTTAATCCTCTTAGCCTTTGCACGTCACTTATCTCTATATTTAATTCTCATCTACCCCTTCCGAATTGCTCTCTACGGATCCTTCTCCTTCGAGGTCTAATTATCTCTAGCTAATTCGTTCTTACTATCCTTTTCCTTGACCACGCAATAAAGTCTCTTACAAATGCTGACGGTACCATATCTCACCTCCTCAATGAAGTTTTGGAGTAACACTAGGCCTTGACCACTCTGTTCTTCAGTAAAGATACTTCCTTAGGCTCTACTCAGTGGAATGCCTTCATGCTAACTGCTCAAGGAAACAATACTAATCTACAAAAGTATTTATTTAAAACATAACCGTGGTTCTGACACTTGAAATCATTATCATGATATTTAAGACAATATTTTTGTGGAATGTGTTACTTCCATAGCAAGTCATTTCTATGTTCTTCACGGTTTTACTTGGAGTTCCTTCAAAAATTGCTCTTGTCACCAACAATTATTTTCTCGTAGCCATTCTTCTTCCTTTATACTTCACAATAAACTCAGTATTTTATGTACTTAAATCAAGTTTTTTGATATTAGGCCAAGTCTTTGAGCTCAAATACCATCATTATCCTTTCACAGGTAATATCCAGTCCAAAATGTGGTTCAGTCCTAAAATCTGATTCAAACATTTTCTACACTCGTTTCCACCGCAAATTCATCCCAAGATGGGATTTTAATGAGAAGTATAATGGGTTTACCGCACTTAACAATTCGTTAGTGACATTAGGTCCAGGGTCTCTTCCAGTACGAAGGCTGAGACACTGGCGAAACCGCTGGCAGAAACTTAAAATGTATAACCTTCTTGATAATGTTGTAAATATATTAAAAACTCAATCGCATCATCAGATAATATCAGAAACATGGATAGATATCTGCATGTCATTTTCTCTACATGCATGGGTGGCAATAACAGGGGCAACAATAGAGATAAAGGTAATCGAAATACCTGAAAGCGAAGTTATTGGGGATATAGGATAGATGATTTATATTTTACATTTTTTCATGCATGAGAAGTAATATGCAAATGGATATGTATTATGGAAGTAAATATTAGAAACTTATTCCGTAAGCAGCAGACTGTTGTTGGCAGTCGTTGTCTGATGACTATTTGTCAAATCTTATCCGCTTATCCCGCACGAGCTCCATCTTTTGCCGTGTCATAAGTTGCTAATCGAAAGCACTAGCCCAAGGGCGTCTGTTGCCATTGAACTTTGAGGTGTGAAAATATTTTCAAACATACGCGACCGCCCTAGCCTACGACTCGTGAATCATTCATCAAAGCAAAGCACGGTGGTGTACGAGAGATGTGAACGAGATGTGAACAGGTGTGCCCACCTAATATCCGATGTTGGTCACGGCAGCAACAGGCAGCAAGAGAGGTGGTTCAAATTCAACAGGGCATTCACCTCTCCTCCATCCTAAGTCCGACTGCACTACCTCAAGTTCGCATCACTTTTGTTACGAGTGGCATTCTTGATGAGTACAGATTTGCTTTAGTGAGATGTATTTTCCTACTTTATATGTGTGAAATAAGGGATGTTCACTATTTTCTACAGCTAACCCAAGTGGTCACTTTCAAAACTTTTGATATTTTAAAATGCCAACCATATGTTCTCATGCTTCAAATGCTTGGATACGTTTTATTTTCAAGTTCTCGTCTCTGTCTCACTCAGGATAATAAAAAAAATAATGAAATGTTATGCTCAATATTGGATAGAGAGATAATATTTTTATCTAATTACAAAAAAGCCCCAACTGCTCCTATTCTAATTGTATGTGAGAAATGACTTCAATTTGTTTGAACTATCACGAACTAAATTCATCGTAAAACGTTATTTCTTTGATGAGCATCATTATATTATGCATTTGGTCATTTCGACCGAGAAAACTAACAGATACATCTATTCATATCTATCAACACACGTCCATGTACTAATAAGTAACATTAAAAATTCTTAATTTAATAATGTAGTCCAATCCTTATTTTTAGATCACTGCAATTTGGCAGCTACCCAATTATATGCACTACAAAAATATAACCAGAGTGGGAATCATACAGCTCAACGTTGTAGTCTCCGTAAAGGCCTACAGATTTTTCTTTTCTCAGTAATGTGCACCTGCTGAGGTACTATGGTGCGTGAAATTCTGTAAACGACCAGGTAATATTGTTTGAAGTTTAAGTTTAATAACAGGTTATCTGCAATGCCAAATAAGCCAGAAAAAAAAGCAATTCAACACGGTCCTGCGTGGCTGGCTTCTGAAAAACGAATTTAATATCTGCCAGTATATTCTTGAGAGGCGATTAAGATTACTTTTATGCCAATAATGTATAAAATGAGCATTCAAGACTCTTGAATAAATAGGATCTTTAATCTAGGTGGTTTATATGTAGTAATTACATTTCCCTTTTGAAAATTTCCCATTGCATCATCATAAATAAAATTAGTGCTATTATTCTTGCTAAAGCTGCATTTGAGAATGGAATGGAATAACTATTGATCTAGTTCATGTTTTACACTCATCCATAGCAGTCAAAGCCAAGAAAATGGGCAAAGAAATTTCATTTCTTTAAGATCTAAATCATAAATCTAGAAGTAAACAAAATGCATTTTACACCTAGTTAAGGTTCATCAGCATTTCATCACTGTTTCTAGGCCGTGATTTTTCAAAATATCTTGTTTGACTATTACAGCTTACAAAGCTAGGTTTCCTACGGCGGATAAGTGCAGCACGTTTCCTAAAAAAATTGTATTTATCCAATCATTACAACTGCAACACTATCAGTAATTATTTTCACGCAGTGGACTTGAGCAAAGAAATAAAACTAAAGCTTAGTTATTGGCTAATTGAGAAACAAATAATTCGCGATAAAATAATAAAGCGATGAGAAGGGAAAACAGCAGCGATGCTTGTTAAGGTTGTATCATACGTAATGCAGTATACTTTTTGTTTTCTTCACTATGTGTGGACTCTTTGCATGCCAAGTTAACACGCTGTGGTGGATTCTGGAGTTCACCTCAAAAATTGTTTGCCATTGAAATTTCTGCGAAAACTGACATTCTGGCACGCCTAATAGAACTTCATGCGAAGAAATATTAGGTTTCTCTGGCTGTATATTTACCAATGTAAAGATGTGTCTCATACAATATCTCGTTGTGTTTTATATCATACAAAAAATGCTTCCTTTAAGGCTGAATTGTTACTTAATTGGCACTTTAATACAATTCTAATACACAAGTCAAAGACTAAATGCGTTTTCTTATTGAAAAAGAATTATTTATTGCAATGTGTGTGGTAAATATGAGCATTTAATACCGTAAAGTTTGTACTTATTCATGAAAGCGAAACCACATACTCCGAATTGGAAATTGGTAGGCTCCGAGACCAATTGCATCTCCGTTGGCAAGATTTCAACGAAGTATATCGAAAAGAAATTTCCTTTGCCCGAAAATATTTTCGGTTCTCATTCATCGCGACAAACTAAATAGCTAAAAAGTTAGCCCAACCATCATTTTTCAGAAGGATTTCTTGGCCAATCTTGCAGATATGCTTCCTTTGGAGAATATATTCTTTTGAGGTCTTGCGGATACGCCTCGCCATGCATTGGGCGATGAGTCTCTGATCGTGAACCGGCGGTCACCCTTCAACGCGGTGGGTCGTGGTCACAGCGTCCTGCTGTGTCATCAGTTCTTGGGGACGTCGTCGCTGCTTTCGACGGCGACGGGGTCTGAAGCGGGTGCGGCATCCTGAGCGGACGCCGCCGCCGCCTGGGCAGCCGCCACGACGGGGATGGGCGCGGCGACCGCATAGGGGCGTGTAGGGGCAGCGGAGCGGGTGGGCGTGGCTTCGGGCGTGGCGACTGGACGGTGCACCTGCGCGGCGATGGGCGCCACGGCCTCTTGGGCCGAGGCCGTGAAGGCGTCCGAAGGCTTCTTGGCGGGGCTGGCGACGGACGGGAGCTCCTGCACGGGGTCCTCGCAGTCCGTCTGGTCGGAGCGGACGAAGAAGTTGCGGCTGAGGCCGATCTTGTCGAGGACGCCGTACGCCCTCTGGAGGACGGCCTCGGTCGGGTTGCGCTTCCTCGTCATGACCCAGGCGTGAGCTGCAAGAGATTCCCAGCTGGCGTGAAGAGTTTTGCCGCGAAAATAGCCAGAAAATCATACGCGAGGCATCCTTGCTCTCGTCTCATCGGGGAAAGAAAGGTTATTACTCCCACAATGTTGAATCCATTTAATGTGAAATAACAGCGATCTTCTAAAATATTTCGTAAATTGACATGTTATCCAATTCCACAGCATGGCAACTGTTAAATTTTAGGGAAAAACTTAGTTAAATTGTTAAATAATACTCATTTAATTATGTTTTTATCTAAATGTGCACTGATTAGAATCATTTAAGCAGGAAATCACTAGCCTAAAGTTTGCTGTTTTGGTCCCCAGCAATTGTTTTCTCCGAGTTTGATTAAATTAAGCTTAATTATATTTCCTGAGGGTATATAAAATTTTCATTACTTTTTCTTTTTTTTGACAAGTTACCTTTACCACATTGCTGATTTGAGATTTTTCACATCAATTACTCTCTATTTCAATAATGTGACAATTCTATTTCTTCAACATCCCTATTCTTGTATATACACTTCTATAATGCCTCTTGGACACATTGAAAGTGAAGGTACAAACCAAAAGGAAAAATTTAAAGCAAGAACTAAGACATACATTATGTGTAGGAAAAATAGTTTTTTCCCTCAAATAAGTTACTCCAGTAAAAATTTTTCATTTCTTCTTGAAAATCAGAAGTGAATAATATTTAGAAGAGATCAGGGGTCTTAAAAAAATGCAATCAACGCTCTAGAAGAAAATGGATTTTCTTTTAAAGCCTAAAATATAATGACAAAGTGAAGTCTTCATGATGAATTTCTGGTACCAACTGGAGGATCCTCATTATATGATTTCTTATTAAAGTGATTTCCTAATTATTAATTCTTTATTTAATTTTTTTCAGTGGATATTTATGTAAATTGTAATAATTTCACCAAGAGAGGTCACTAAAAATTCAAAGAACTCATGCTGAATATTGCAGTAATTTGCTTGTAAAATTTAGGAAACAACATATCTCTAACTGCATTATTTACAATTTTTTTTAATTTTGACCGTTACTTACTTGAGCTAAATGGACCCAGAGCATTGCAAGACCATGCGATGGCGTAGTTGTCGTAATCAGTATCCAGAATGCTGTACTGAGTGTCAAAAGAAACTGAAAAGATAAAATAATATCATTCTCTAAAGAGCAATAGTAAATATAAATAGCTCCCCGTTGCAATATGTTACATTCATTATAAATTTCACATTTTTATGATCCGTGGATGTACCTGGAAGGTTTGTGTATTTCACTGATAGCTTTGCTTCTCCGGATTTTCCAACATTCTTCAGCTCTCCTTCGAGTACCCGTCTTATTCCAGTTCTAAAAAAGTAAGAGGATATCAATACCGATACAAATATTGTCATTACATTTATTCGTTAATAATTTGAGCCTTGACAAGTATAAATTTTACAGAGAAATATATAATGATTAACTCACATTCTGGTAACCATTTCATTGGCCACACCAACTTTTCCGTCAGGCCTCATTTTGTACACCGTTGCTACGCAGCGAGTGCCGACCTCAAGGACTTGAAAGTAACGCTGAGATTCGTACCACCGACCTGCAAACTGAATTAGAAGGTTAAACGTATATTATATACCATAATATTTCCTTAAATCTACGTGGCCTCAGGTAACAGAAACAACATGATGAGTGAGTGATTAGATAGCAATTGAAGGTGAAAATGTAGTTACTTCGAAATATTTGTCATAAATGCGTGGTGTTTCATGATATTATTATTATTTTTAATATGGTTGTCATAAATTCCTTCTCATTACACCACCTTACCATGTTGCTAAAAAATCAAACCAAAACAAGTGTTTTGAACAAGATATTATTTTTTAAATATCATATTTGCTTGGAGATGGTTTTTGTTATACTTACTATTAATATTTTAGGCACAATATATTTCATTGTTTATAAAATTTTCATTATCATTAAAACTGTTCGTTACTCCTTTAGGTCGCGTTATTTGCGAGCAACGTTACAAAACCAAATATATAACATAATCTGTGATAATATTAAGTTGGTGACATGTGTGAGAAAACTTCATCTGAAGAAAACAAAGTTTTAAATAATCTGCATTTACAATAAGTGTTAACCAATTACTTCACGGTACAAAACTCTTTCATCTTTTAGGGATCATGAAAAATTATCACCATAGAACTAAATTCCTAAGAATGTCCTAAAAACCGTAGATAAAAAAATTTTAATATCATTACAGATCAGTCTTTTTACGCTACTGCCTTTCTTCTGCAAAAAGAAAGGCAGTAGCGTAAGTTCAATGAGAAGCAAGTGAGTGAAATGAAATGATGAATGTTGACTTTGTTTCATGGGACGTACAGAAATTGGTACATTTAAATTTTATTCATGATACACCAACTTTTTCCAAACTTCTGATTACTAAAACAAACCAATAATCATTATATAGCCTAATTGATGTATTTCAAAATCTACAACGATTTTTTTAAATTGCATTTTGAAAAATAATTTAAAGTTAATCTAAGGAGAAATAATTATGATTTCTGAAATTCGAATGTCATTATAAAAATTATCCAGATTATGCAATAAGTATAATAACTGCTTACAAGATGAGTCAGGTAAAAAATATTTCCTTTCCAACATGAGTTGTATTTATTATTGTTGTATCAATTACACGATGCATTATTATTCCTTTATTACAAACTATAATAGTAATAGGGAGTAAAATTCCCTAGGGAAAATGTAAGTAAGATGATGCGAGAGGACACTTACATTGACATCAACACAGTGAGGTAAAAATGAACAAAAAAAATAGGGCATCGTAAAGAACAGTTGACCTCACAGCGCTAAATTCCCTAGATGACCAACCTTCGCCCGACCAGCCTTTGGAAAATTTGGGCTTAAGTCTTAATGGGACCACATGATTTTCCACGGTATATTTTCCAACATTCACTTCACGTGAAAATGTTCACCACTCCGGTTTTATTTATCACATGTCTATTAAAACACGTGTTAATGATAACTTTTTCCATCCATCAATAGTTTATAGATAATTACTCTCAGAGAGAAAAAATTATTAATTAATAAAGGCATATTTAGATTACATGCTTATGGGACTAAAACTACGTATCCAGCAACAAGGGAAGAAAGCATGTTTACCCTTTCCATGTCGAAGTTGTCCATAGCCTGATACCCTGGGCAACCAGTGAACCCAGGAATCTGGGCTTTCGCCATGGCCAATAGCGCCAAGGTAATAAGGGCCAACATCTTAGCGCCTTCCTGAAAATGCTATCAAAAACAGATTATGGTGACGTTTCGCCAGCATCTTTAGTTGGCTTCATCAGCAATAACTCTAAATCATTGCAGCAATTTTTTTTCTTATTTTACTATTTTATAATATCTTAAACTAATTTTAACATGAAGAGACAAAAATAATGCAGGAAAAAGGAAAAACCTGACATTTTTTGGAAAGGCTTTGGAAATTTGCTTCATGCATCGTTGGAACTCATTTCGAAGTGTTCATCTACACCTACTTTTACATCCAAAACTATATAATACTCAGCAACTCACCGATGTATTCCAAATATTGAGCTAATAAAATTTCCAAAAATATTACCAAAGTGCTTAAATGGGCGGGTATTTAACTTCTCGAAGGGAACTTAGTATAAGTCTCTATTAATTATCATTAATGTCCTTTCAACTGGGAAGTAAAAATATGCATGTTCCTTTGATGGCATTCATTACCTTCGCAGTGTTACGATGGCGTATATTTCACTTAAAATTATTTCATCTCGTATCTGGTTTTTCGGATTATCTCTTTGTTGTGCAATGTTTCATCGCAAATAATCGACGCTAACACAAATGACCGACCATGTAACCGACTCTTTGTTTTATTTTTTGTTTAGAATTAAGAGTTACCGTGATTGCAATTTTTTCATTGCATGGAAAAAATAGCCGGCACGGGTGCAGGCGCTAAGCAAATAATGATTATGTTATCGATGGAAGCGATGGCATTCTCCGTCTTATGACATAGGCCCACGTTCACCTTATTTAATGCTTTAAAAACTACATTGATCATTTGAATGTAATTCATTTTTCTTGTTATTTATTGATTCTACTCCCTGAATTATTCGAATAGCACTGAATTCAAATTGTATGAAAGGCCAATTATATCTCACGATGAGTAAAAAAGCAAGAACTCAGCAGAAGAGAACCTGTTGTATGGGCCAATCTGAAGACATAACTTTTGACTTCACACTAGATATATGGAATGAGTAGTGAGAAAATAGGAGAGGAAAGCGAATTTAGAACTAAAACATCGAGAGTATGATGGAAGTAGTGATTTGAAAGCCTATCGTAAAAAATCAAAACTCAAGCTGATATAGCTGATAAGGAAATGGAAGGGAATTTGCTGCAAAGATTTAAAGAAATAACTCTCTAGGATAATTATTGAATAAAAAACTATTCTTTGATTATAAAGGAAATAAAGTACAGTTTATAGAACAAAACGTATTTACTTGAGGGAAATATTTTTTAAAGCGAAAATGTTTTTAATGTAATGCAAAATTTTGTTTAAAAGGATTGAATTTCCCCTCTCAGCACTGACATGGATGAAGAACGTTAAAAATAAAACGCTATGACAATATGACCAAGATTGGCCTAATTCTAACTAGGGGTTAGGTACTAAGGTACAATTTACGCAGTGGAAAATTTAAGTCCGAGACCAATTAGCTCTCTAGCTTCACTCGATTCGTCCCTCAACAAACACTTAGCTGATAAGGAAGAGGAAGGAAAATTCGGTGCAGTAGAACGGAGAACCCCTTAACGTACCTCTGAATGCCTCGGAGACGGAGCCAAGTGGGCGAAGAGAGATGAACGGTCGCGCGTCGGCACCCAGAATGTGTCTTCCTTGCCTTAACACCTTCGATCCCCGGGATGGCGTCGATTTGAGCCAAGCAATGTCACGGCCACTGTCTTTTATACATTCCTCGCGTCTCTCCCTCCCACCCTCCGTGGCCCAAGCCCCCGCCACCCACCCCCAGTCGAGGGGTGGCATGAGGGGCATGAGCGAGGCGCGACACCGGCCCGCGGGGAAAAGGGTGGGGAGAGGCGGAGACTGGAAGGGGGCGGGGTGGGCAAGTGGGGGGTCGAAGACCGAGGAGGGAGTTTCCTCGTCTTGGGTCTTCCTGGTGCGTGAGTGAAGGGTCGGAGGGAGGGAAAATGGGGAAAAAAGAGCGACGGTTAATAGGGTTCCTGGGTATAAATGTCCCCGGGATGCACTATTACGGCGGGAGGCAACGGCCTATCGGGCGGCGGATGCCCCGGAAACCCGCGGGATGAGTCTTCACGGTGCATCGTCGCCGTCCCTACCGTAACTGGGGGTGGTTTGAGCCTCCGTAGGCAAGGGGCGGCGGGCGCGGAGGAAGGAGAGGGGAGCATCTGGATGCGCCGGGAAGCGCGCTCGCCGAGAGCAATAGGCAGGCGATCGTAGAACGGTTCCCCATTGGAATGGAAGGGAAGGAGACGAAAGGGGTGGGGGAGGGAGAGAGAAAGAGAGAGGGCATGGGCTAGAGGACGAGGAAGCAAGCATTCCCTTTACTCAAGTACAGCCTTCGTAGTTCTCACCACTAAGCATAGTGATTTCAACGACTGCATTGTTTTGGATTTCTAAGGGCAGTGTGGGCAAAAGAGGTCATGTACAGTGAGATATTTGTCAAAAATAATGAATTAAGCAGCACATACGGCACTTGTATCTTAGGTGTTTTCCACAAAGGATCATTCCGGCTTTCGATGAAATGTTTTCATTCATGTTGAGTTTCAATTCTGTAAATTTACTAAATCTGTAAATGAGAGTATTTTATATCGTCATTCATTAATCCCTGAGTTAAGTTTACACAACACCACACTAACCAATTCATGTTATTCAAAATGGTGCTTTTTCATCTTTTTCGTAAATAAATCATAAGATTTCAGCACTCCATTGACGTCCTTTCTCGATGACAACGTATGCGATGTTTATATTTTTACAATGAAATCAAGATTCTCAAAGCAGTAAGTACAAAGTGAGGTAGCACATTTAACTATCCTGTCAGTCAAGGAGGCAATATAGGTTACAGTATTAAAACTTATGGCCATTTAGCATTATTTTATCAAAAGCATATTTTTCGCACATAAATCAAGTATCTCGCCATATTATGTATATCGAAAATGATAGATTGTTGTAAAGAGTTATCAGCTTTTTACCACATTGGATCAGGGCATGGAGAACATTTACCACACGTCTTCTTCACCGGCATCATGATTATTTCAAACTGCATTTCTTGATGGCACCTAAGTATTCCAAATTTATTAATACCTACGTAAAAGGGCTCACACAGATTTAAAAAAGAATTGTTCGTTTTCTTCATCTACATCTACGTAATACCCTGCGAGCCATCCGTGAGGGTGTGTGGAGGAGATGAAAGTCTCCAAATATGTGCTACTTACATGAAACTAAGAGCTATGTGACACCTAACAAGGTGGACGATCATTCACGCAATCGAATATTCCTTTTTGCTGCACTATGTGCTCAGTGACAAGCATTAAAATATTTTTTTCTATTGTTACAACACTGCTCAAATCCAACAAGTGGGATTTTTTTAATATAAGGCCTGAATAACAAAACACTCGCTCAATTGCTTCCGGATTCAGAAAAGGTCTCGTAGTATTTCCGTCTCTATCAAGAGATCATGTAATGGCAAAATTCAAATTTTACGCTATTCGTGATGGAAATAATTACAAGTTCATAAAGTGATATACCTTAACTCATCTTTTTTTCCTTCCTGTCAATGAATCTCGATTTGGTTCTTCCTAAATCTTTGTTGACTAGTCGTTTTTATTTTAGCATTTTCACATTTATTAACGCCAATTTTTCTGACCTCTTCATCTTAGCAGCTATTCAGTGAAGGACACTGACATATGTAGTCCTTTGCGTTTTTGATTGTAGAATAGGAATTAGTTAGAGGCAGGAAATTTCAGGGAACGGAGGAACTCGGAGCCGGTATCAACATAATCTAAATGAAAGGCGCCGAGAGTTCCACATCTTAACTTCACATCCGTCAGACTGAGCACTAAACTTGAGGTGCTTTCCAATTCACACCCTGACTGAAATACCGTTAAAGTGACTGGAACTAACAGGATTTGTACTCGAACCCTCGTTACTAGGGGGCTATGGTGTCACTTATGTTCTTCTGCTGGTCTACCACAACTTTTCCTGAGTATGAGCAACCCATATAAAGAAAATCTTGTTAGTTTCGCGATAGACATATTTTCAGCATTTATGCATGTAATCTCAGCGTCAATATCAGTGACGAAGTTCCGTAACTTCAACACCAAAGTACAGATTTTTGGAATTTTAAAGGCTCCAAGCATAAAATTTAATATTTTTAACATGTTTTAAATGTTATTGACATTATTGTTATTGTTTAAGAGGTTATTTAGTCCTGAGCAATACTTCCGTTTGTGATAACCATTTTATTTTAACGAACGCATTTTGAACAGTTATTTTCTTCTGCTGCTGATAGGATGCATAAGCATTCCTATCAATCCATTCATAATGGTTATGAAGAAAAGAACTATCCGACAGGGGTCATGTCACAAATTTCGTAGGTTTTTTTCTTGATTTGCATTATGTCAATATTTGCATACCACTGTATCATCTACAGAAAAAATATGCATACTTTTTATGCAGTGTACGAAGGATGCAAACTGCATTACCGTTAGGCATTGTCTCTGAAACACCTATGGCTTTTAAATGAAACGAATCCCAAAAGATTTCGAGAATACACACTTCTGTGATTTGAAGAGGATATGACATTTGATATTCAACAATTTTCCATTTTTCATAACCATACTTAATATTGCGTTCGTAAAGTGCTTGGTACGATGACGCCTTGGTATTTATGTGAAGGTCAATTTTGCGTTTTATGACTAAATACCTCTAAGCTGAAAGAAAAGTTGTTCGGATGCATTTAAGCTGGTTAAATTGGTAATGCGCTCTGACCTTTTTCACCCAAAATTTCCTGGGAATATGAAGAATACTCCAGGAATTTGCTTTTTTTTTAAATTAATATAAATTACAGCACCATAGCTAAACTACACAGAGATGAGGTGGTGAAAAGAAGCAGGAAGATAAGTTAAGGCTTGAGAATGTACCGATAATCTTCCAACTACCCACGCTAGATATAATTTTTTATCTTACTCTTAATTGAATGGTTTGATTAATGTTAAGGCAGTTTATACCATTGGTTGTATATTCGCGCAGGAGTAAAAAAGGATAATATTTCCAGGCATAGGTATGTAATAAGTATATTTAAAATTATCATTGGTCACATGTCCCTTGCTCCTAAAGCTGCATCGTAGTGATGGCGCATATTTTTATTAAGATTGGCTACTTCAATTCTCATTTAAAAGTGAAATTGTTGTTTTACATTGATAATTTACTCAAAGTCATTCACGTGGAAAGCTAAGAAACTTCTACGGCCACAATAATGGCATCAAAATTTTATACACATTACAGCTACAAATAAGTTTTGATATAAATGGAAAAGTATTTAACCACCATTAACGAGTTTTTAGTTAACAATTCACAGCAACTCGCACAACAAAAAACGATGACACTTCGTTTATGTGTAAACAAAAGTAAATTAAACATCCATTATGATTCTAAGATTCCGTTGCTTTAGGTTATTCACATATTTGTTTCCTGTACGTTGAAAATAAGCTTCAATATTGATTTAAGTTCAATTACTTTACAATGCGAACTGTTTCACCCGCACCAATTCAAGGATCAATCGATCGTCTTCCTTACGACCCATCGCACTTTTCCCATTCTCCTTCAAATCCATATTTCAAATGCCCCCTTTCATGTTTCCATCAACTGCTTACGCCTTGAAAGTTTCTAATACCATACTACAGTACAGCTAAGGAGATTATCACAAATGTCCAAAGGGATAAGATTCTCCAAATATTAACTCTCAAAGCATCATTCATGGATACGATGGAAGAACCCTATGTGTTCTATTGTGTGCCCCAAAGGGATGAGAAATTGTCACTGCATGTAACGGGCACGGTGGTTTCATGGGTCAATATGTACCAAACTTAGCATTCATATCAGAGCTTGAACGTGCGATTTTAATGTGGGCCGTTTCATTGTTACTCCAAAAGACATTCGGGAACCGCTGCCAGGAACTCCTGTTGCCTCACCCCAGCTCTCTTTGACTCTCCACACACAATTGGCTTCCCTTGTTACCCGGTAGATCGCTGCCTCCAAATGCAGGCAGGTCCTCCAAATTAAAAACCCAAACATGAAGCATGCTCAGGAATGTCCGCCTTAAGCGACCTCCTTAAAAGTGGGGTTCATCAAACTGAATCCATTCAAATTGCACCGGACATATTTTTATTTGATTTTTTTACTCTTCTTATTTGATTTCTAGCTCCATGTAATACGCATTTTAAATTTAATACCATTACTTATTATTACTACCATTAGTTAATTATTTACTATAACGTAAATTCCTCCTCCGAGTCTCCGGCTAGCATCAGGTTTCGTTGCCATCATAATTGCCGGAGACTCAAGAGGGGTCGTGCCTAAGTGTAGCCACGTCCGCCACCGGTGGATAGGTGGCTACCCAGCATTAGAGTCATGCGCACGAAACAGGTGGAGGGACCCGAGAAGAACAGTCTTCTTCATTGCACTTGTAAGTGCATCCGCTCGCGCCCTGCACGCTGGGATGAACTTGAGATTTTCAACCAGTAAGCCCTTGACACCACCAAGCACGCCCACGATGAGGACTACCAGTTTCACAGAGTAGCCCGAGCACATTTGCCGGAGTTAGCTCAGCAGATCTTGATATTTAGTCCTTTTTCAATCTCCTTCGCTGTCGTGTTCGTTTCGGCCGGTACCGAAAACTCGATCACGAACATGGCATGCGAGAGATTTTCGAGAAGAACGATGTCGTGCTTCGTCGCCTCCAATTGCCTGGTGGTGGAGAAGGAATAATTCCACCAGATCTTATACTTGTCGTTCCCCACGACGGACTCGATGTCTCCAGGGACGTAAGGCAGCACCGGATTCGCGTCTATACCGTAATGGTGTCTTAGATGGTAATACAACACCCGTAGAGCCGAGTTGTGCCGGTTTATTTATCGCATAAATTATTATTATTATTACAATCATTATTGAATTGAATATTAGAGCAAGCAACATATATTTCCAACTCTTATGATATTTTTTAAATATCTATAAAGCAAAAAATAAGATATTGTCTTGGTAACGTTAACTTGAATGTGTTACAAAGTAAATGCTAAGAGAGGGAGAAATGCATGCGATAAAATATCAGATATCCGAGCTGAATTATTTGTGCCACTCCACACAACGGGGAGGTTTTCAGGTGGGATAAGCCGTTGGAAACAAATGGAAAGTGCTCATAGGAGTAATGTTAGGATTCTCTATACGATGATTATGATTCATCAGTGTTGTAGTTACTTCAACAAAACATTTTTTTTTAATATATTGTGTGCCGACGTAAAATAACTAGCGTAAGTACAGCTGATTTCCAAGGAACTGCGATTCGTATTTCCATTTTAGCAGAAAAAAAATTATTTAATTAAAGTAAAACTTTATAATGTTTTCTTGTGTGTGGAGGTATCTGTGGTTCTGTTATCAGTATAAATGTATCTACATTTTTCGGGACATAGTGGCTGGCAAGATCACCGACGGGTAGTTAAAAAAGGCCAATTTATCTTCCAAAAACGTCAATTTTGTAAATACTCTACAATGATATCCTTCACTTAATTTCAGATTGTATACATAGGTTGACTTGAAACACATTTTTCATCTAGTACATTACTTTATCTCCAAAAAGTTAAGCATTTAACGTGTTGTTCATGGCTGACTAAGTGCGCAAATTTCGAAAATGCTACTTTTAAGGACTAAATATGCATGTTAGTGTCTCAGCACTAGCTAATGAGGGTTGTTATACCTGCCGCCAATGACAAAAGTAAGGTAATAAGAAGCTAAGAAAATATCTCAGGAAATTAGTGGAAATATTTGGATAGATTCCTACTTTTACCTCATAGGCTACGAAGGATCTTTTATAAATGGTAGCAAAACCCTTGGTACGTTAAATTCATTAAGTGCTTAAGCATACAGCGTTTCATATGGCGTCCTCCGCTAATAGCAACCGGAAAATTTTCAGGTTTCACAACTTGTAATGAAATTGTAATGAGAGAGAAGAAAAACTTCACCACTTGACTTCTAGAAAGAATTCTAAACACAAGTTTGTGGTGGCGAACACATTGTTTAAAAACAACAATTGAAAAAGATGTACATGAATATGCCACAATATTAAAGATGATACAAAATTGAATACATTTTCGTGAAGAAGAAATTCAGGAACCAAGTGAAGGATTGCAAAATCTTCCAGTTCACAGATATCGACAGTCACCTCAACTTAGTAAATGTGAAATTGCATCTGATATTCAAGAATGTACAGGCAGTAGTAAAGGGCATATAGAAATAAGAAAAAGTAGTTTCAACATTATCTGGCTTTCAGAAAGCAGTGAAGAACAACAGGAGAAGACCTGACTGTGAAATTGGCGAAGAAGGTTGGGAAGGCATTAAAAAAGGACTACAGGAAGGGGCAAAAGATTTTCTTGGGAGAGGTAAAGTTGACGAATAAACCATGCACCGCGGAAAAGTATTAGAACAGATTGAAGAGAGAAGAAATTTTAATAATACGAAAGCTAAAGAAGGGCAAATCTGCTTCAAGCGTTAAGGAATTAAATATGTCATGAAGAGAGGAAAGCAAGAGATATAAGGTTAAGGGATGAATACAAAGCAATGCGAATGTGTAAAAGAACCTCATTCATGAAAAAGGAAGTAGCATACAGAATCGTAGGGAACAAATTCAAGGAATGTAAGATTTAATGTAAAAAGAGAAAATGACAATAATGGAGAACTTTAAGTTGAAAATGATGATCAAAAGTTGAAGGATAATAAGTGCAGTTGTGCAACGGAAGATATTGCAGTTCGAAGAGAATTGTAGAGGAAAATTAGGTCAAAAATGATTATTTAGGAGACTTAGTACTGAGACTAGAATTTGACGCAGAAGTAAATGACCTACAAATTAATCTGGCTTCTATAACTGCTGATGTTCCTTCCAATATAATAAAAAATTCAGGAGGGAAGACTTTAAAGCAGCATCTACAATACCATTTCCGGCTTATGCTCAGGAAGAGAGATAACCATAGACTTCCAGAAGAATATCATATTCATCATTTCAAAAAAGAAGAAGATTGAGTTTCCTTGTTTAGCAGCACACCATTAATATGATATAGGGATTTCGTACTGTGAAAATGCTGGGACTATAATCATGCATGCATCGAAAATATTGACTAGAATGAAGAAGAATAGAATGAAAAGCAGAAGTGTTCATAGAGGAGGACAATTTATATTCAGAGAAAGCAAGGGTAAAAAAGAAGCAATTTTGGCCCTCAGACTACTCATGGAGAAGAACAAACAGACGTTCATTGATTTTGTGTGTTTGTAGAAGTCATTTGACAATGTTGCCTGGAATCCAATGATAGGGATTCTAAAAGAAATTGAGAGGTTTCATAATAACCGAAAAATTATGCACAATTTATATAAAAACCAGGTGGCTAGTATTAAATCTGGACGGCTGTGAGGAACCTGTAAATAAGAAAGGAGGGAGACAAGGTTTTTGCACAGTCTCCTTTAAATTTCAATGCATACATACATAGTATATCTTTTATAAATTCTAAGAGAAGGCTTCATGACTAATATCCTCGGGGGAAAAACAGCATGTTTTGATTCTACAATGATATAGAGGCCATCGCAGAGGCAGAAAGAGATTTAGAGAAGACTCTAGTCAAGATGGAAAAGACAATGGTTAGATTTCACCTGAAGATAAACGTAAAGAAAACATACATAATGGTATGCACTGGAGGCTAGGAGGCCAAAATCAATGCTAAACTGGGTAAACACAAGCTTGAAGAGGTGAACGAGCTTTTAGGAATCCCGAGGAATCAGTGATGGACGATTCAAGATTGTTCGAAAATTTGGAAATCATCTTACCTATTATTTTAAATGTGAAATAAATGCAAGACCCTCCACTTCATTTTCACAACTCACACAAAAAGATAAAGTTATAGCGCACAATGGCAAGCTATAGGTTGTGAGGAGCTTTAGACTCCTCGACACAAAATGAGGACTTCATATTTCTCAATGCGAATAATTTCTACAGCTAAGTTCCTTATGCGTCATTTAATTATTAATTGCATATTCATCGATCTATCATTGGAAGCTACGTAATGCTGCTTAGGAAAGACAAAAATTCGATTGGACCTCAATTTTTCAATCTGTAAATGTTGACAGCAGAAACTGAGAAAATTGTCCTCAAGGCCTCGGATGAACGCGGCATAAAACCATAAAGGGCCTCGGATCTTAAATATACTTCACTTCTATTTAGTAAACTGACTTCAATAATTTGAGAATCCCAAGGAATATGAGTACGCCAAGTCTATAAAGGACTTTGAGAACATCATTCCCGCCTGACAACAGTCTCAGGATTGCTTTCAGAAGGGTCTTCAAAAGTTATTTTCTACTCAAAGAGGAATGAAAAATACCGAGGTAGATAAATCATAACAATTCGTTGATTTATTAATTATTCTTCAATGTCCCTGTTCTCATGCCAGAGGTATAAGCTAACGTACTTTAATTAATTAATATCTTTCCTCTCTTCCCTTCTTATTTCATTAAATTACAAATTAATTAGAAATTTGTGATACAGGATACCAGACATTTTTGAGAGGTATTACAATGGCTATCTCGATGAATTAATTGAGTGGAAAATGTCGTAGGTGTGTCTTGCATGATTGGGATTTGGTATATTTTTTCTTTTTTCCCCTAATTACTTTCAAAGGTGTGGTGTTTATTTGTGTTGTTCATTTTTGTTTGCTGTGTCATTGTTCCTGGAGTGAATGCACCCCATGCCCTCAAGGTGGATTGCAGGGTATGTTGTAGATATAGATAAAATTGTAAGATATGAATTAAAAAACCAAAGCAGAATGACCAAAATCATTAGCATAGGAAATCAGATAGAAATAGCGCATACATAAAATAAAATACGCCAGAATAACTCAATTATCAAAGGAGTGATGTGCCTGGTGTATATCACCAGCCCACGGTAATTTTAACGCGTTCAAAATCATGGATAGGAAACTTGGCAGAAATCGAGTATCTATATCTAGAGCTATCCATTGTAGATTCATCTGTATCTATGTATATAAATATCTATTAACATATTATAGATATCTATTAACTACCCTGTAAGCCACCTTGAGGGCGTATCGCAGGGGGGTGAGTAACGAGCATACAACAACTTGGATTGAAATTAATCGTTGACGAGCACACTCTGTGGAACAATTTCATAATAACTCGTAGGTACATGCACAAGTTTACTTATACGACTTATACTACGTGCATACCTAAAGAAAGATTTCTGTGAATGTCATCCTGGACACATAGTAACAGTTCCACTATATACTCAGCATGCAAATTTATACTTTTTTACATATTGGACATGCAGAACACATATTAGTGTTTCATTAAGGCATACCTCATTCCTTAATTTTAAAAAAATGATCACCTGAACTCCATTTTTGCTTGTTTCATTAATCAATATTAATCCAAGGTAGATTAATCTATGCATTTCATTAATCTTAATCTATGATTCTAGTCAGTCAAGCAGTTTTAAATGAATATAACCGATCACCCTACGTTGGTCTTATTGAGCATGGAGTTTTCGTGCACATGAAATATAGATGAGAACTATTGACCCGATCATATTTTAAGAATTATGATACTACTTAAATTGTGAAAGACGCACTTGAGACACATTTTTAGCTCTCGACTAAATTATAACATCCCTACACCACAAATTCTGCGCGTATACTCAACCACAATCTCATTTTCTTAATATCTCAAGTATAATTATATCCCCCAAAAAACTGAAGATAATATAAGACTCCTCAAATTCAGTAGCAAACGAGAAAACACTTAACATATTAGATAACGTTTGATCATGCTGTCTTGACCAAACACATTTTTTAACTGAATAACTGCACCAATGCGGAAAGATACTTTTATGAAAAAAGGATTAAAATCCACGTTTTCTAACCAAGAGTCTGGCTTTAAACTCGGGAGACATACTCAGAAGAGGCTTTCCAAACGTCTCAATCTCGAATGTTCAACTCTTCCATTCAAAAATTCAGTGACTCACAAGTCACTCACCTTCATGGTGGCTTGCAACGTACTCTGTAGATGTAGATGATGGTAATGTAAGTGACTAAGCTTAAGGGCAGAGGAGTGGGAGAGGGCCATTGAGTATTGAGGGAATTCCATTGAGGGAATTGGAATTGCCCACCGTAATGGAAAATGGAATATGTATGTATAATTCCATCGGAAAGTTCATCGTCAATACTATTGAAGATTCTCCCTGCAATAGTGATAAAAGCTAGAGATAAGAAATTATCTACGCAGCACAAAACCCGGAACTTCGCTTAAGTATGAGAACAAGCCAGTTTTAATTGTCAATGCTTCTGAATAATATCAATTTTTTCGAAATTTATCAGGAAAGACCAAACTACTATCCGTTACGGGAAATTAGGATCTATTGTTCAAGTGTGACTTACGTTTTAACAGTAACTCCTAGTTTTTCATAGTAATAGTAGATGCATAGGTGCATGGGAATCTCCTGCTTCTAAATATTATTTTGGAATTTGAAAGCTAATTAGAAGCAACTTAATTGCCTCAACAACGCTAGTAGTCGCTAGCGCTAAAAGGCTAGTAAACGCTACAGGTGTAGATAAGATGGGAGGAATAATGAAATGGGGCTAAAAGGAGCAGAAGAAAGAATCTTAAAAAGGTGATTTGTGACAAGAATATCGTTCGTTGAAGAATTGATTAGAAAAACTCAAATAGGATAAGGAAAAATGTTAATTAAGAGTTTGGTAAGAACATGCTCAGAAATTTTAGTAAGATCTCGCAAGAAATTGTAATAAAGACGCAGGACAAG
Source organism: Platycnemis pennipes (assembly GCA_933228895.1). NCBI lineage: Eukaryota > Metazoa > Arthropoda > Insecta > Odonata > Platycnemididae > Platycnemis > Platycnemis pennipes. The sequence continues at coordinate 25,013,543 of OW121849.1, read as the reverse complement.
CTAGTTGAGAATTGAAAATATACAATATTACCATAAGTTAAATTGCATTTATATCAGAAAAACATTCAAGAGTTTTTAAAAGGGGAGTAGTACTGAGGATTACAGGCAGTCGAAGTGACGAACAATGGGCGTTAACTCGGTACCGAAATCGCAATTTTGTACACGAAATCGTTAGATGGAAACGAAAAAAGAATTTTAGTGAAGAAATTAATCTTCTTACCACAACCATTCACTCAACCATGAGAAATAAATAAATAAATAAAATAGACGTTTTATCTTCACTTACATGACCTTCGAGAGGGTGCACTATAGAGCACATTAGACTAAGTAAATGAATGTATGTATTATACAGTAGATTTGAGCGGTAAAAGATGCCTTTTTGAAGCCAACCCGCAATTAGTCAGTAACGCGCCGGTCTGGCAAACAAAAGGTGGCGGTGGAAAAGGATGTACATTAGAGTAATGTACATTAGAGTACAGAAGGTGCAGTAGGTGAAGAACTGAGAAAATCAGGTTTGCAGGTACCAAGCAGAAATTAGCCAGTCAGTCCCATATCAATAGAAGGGGAACCCCAAAGCTGTCAATGCAGTCCGATAAGGAAAGATCGAGATGAAGATAAATAAAGATGAATTATTAGAAGAAAAAGGCAATGATATACTCTGAGAGTTTGGAGACTAGAATAGCATAATGATGATGGATATAAGCAGGAGAAAATGAAGCATTTAAAAATAAAAAATGGATTTCGTAATAAGTACATAGAACCGAAATAGGATGACGTTAGATCGGTAAAAGAACAATGAATTGCTTTGGAAGTCTTTGAGCAAGGGCAAAAGGGAATGATTAACAAAATCGCTGGTATGGAGGGGATATTGCACGGTTCAGGATCTTGGTTGTTTTGAAAAGAGGACGAACGTAGTATAAAGAATTTTTTCATTCGAGTGAGAACTCAGAGTAAAAGTGTATGAATGCAATTGGTTGAATCAGTGACCATAAATAAGACATGATTCGGCTTTTCTCTTTTTAAAACTGCTTGGTAACTTTTCTAAAATAAGTCTTTTACTTTTCTAAAATATATGCCACCTCCAAAAATTTAAAAAAAAGTATCCTAACGCATTGAAAATGCAAACAACAGGCGCATAAAAACCCCATAACTTTAAGATATTGAGAATATGGGATATTATAGTTCTTGCATTAATACTTATCGCTTATTATTTTTGTTAATTTTGTATTTAACCATCAACAACATTCAGTATTATTCTAAATATGTCTTGCTAGGTCAACTTTTTTAATGCTTTCAGTAAAGACTGTTCAGATGCTGTTATTGTCAATACCTTACATCTACATCAAGGTAATACCCTGCGAGTTATGGCGAGAGCGTGTCACAGGGGGATGAGATCACCAAACATGCACCATTTACATGGAGTTAAGAGCTACCAAGACATGTGACCGTGCAACTAAGAGATACCATGCAACTGAGAGCCATGCGATGCCAACCATTCAACAAACCATGAAGCTAAAATCTACCACCAAAGACGAAACTGTAACAATAGTTCACCTACCTATCTCTTTGCTTAGCTGCCGGTTATGCTCTCTAATGGTACGCGGGAAAAACTGGGATCATACTGCAGGTAAGTAGGTAGAACTAAGCATTTGAATGTGAAATTGTGAAACAATGACGAAGAGAAATAGACATCAAGGAACAAACCAAAATATTCAAATAAGATTGAGGTAAAGAGAAGTGTGATGAAAATTCAAAAAAATAAGCTCTTATTGGCCAAAAAATAAGTCTTATTGGCCATATCTTGGAATATGGTAGAATCTGGAGACAGTCACCAAGGGAATAATGAATTGGAATGGCAAAGAAAAACCTCGTATGACACATGTGTTGTGACAAATTAGTGTCAGTATTAATATGCTGGAAAATAGAATAAACGAGTGTAGAGCTGCATCGAATGACTCGCAGAATTGATGACTAGTGATGCTTTTATCTTGCTTTTAAGATCTGCATTCAATTTTTGTTTTAATTATAAGCGTAATTTTATCAACTGAATGATTCAAACTCATTAACCGCTGGTAAGAACTTGAGTGTGCTCAAATTCACAGTACTATTATAGGGGGAGGTGACCGACAACTAAGGTCAAGCGCACTGTTTATGATAGGTAAGTGTTTAGGTAATATGAGGAACGGAGGAAAGATGGAAAAAAATCTGGACAAGTACATTAGCTTTAGGAATTAAGGGGTACGTATTTTAACACTCACTCTAACACACGAAGTCTGTACTCAAAAAAGCGTTTCATACAGCACTCCAGCGGAGGTTATTACATTTGATGGTTCCGCGATGTATAACTGAAGGCTTTATATTACTTCCGATTATCTTCGTCACGTTGGTTGTTTTTAAGACGATAGGCTCACCCCTCATCCCGTGGGGCCTTCAAGTTACATTGACATTTTGGTTGCTATTTGTTGGTACATCTATTTTCCTGTTTTGTGTTTTCTCTGGTGACTATCTGTCCCCGATTCATCCATTTGGCTGCACTTCTCCCTGATTTTTCTGTGTCCCAGTCGCCTGCTCCTCACGGTGGCCAAACCACTCTTTTCCATATCGAGATGAGTGGATATCCATCCTCTCTATTGAAATAAAGCGATTTTTTCATTATTTCCACGGTCTCTCTGATAAGCGTGGGAAAAAAGCGATTTCTACTTTTTCTTCGGCGACCCTCTAGGGCTCCTAACTCTGCATTAGATGGCTCTCCCTTTTGTTCAGCTAATGTAATATTTACCACACTCACATTTGGTTTCATATATATCCCCCTATATAAGATAAGAAATTATTTCCTTAGGTTTAAGGACGATATCCCCTATTACCTATGTCATTTGTTGCAGAGAATCTCATTACTATTTCATTACACGTCCCGAAGGAGGCTGCTCTCATTACTATTTCATTACACGTCCCGAAGGAGGCTACTTAGGTTTTCTTTCTTCTCTGCGATGCACGGAGTTTTGGCATATGCGGCTTTTAGTTTTATCCAGAGTTTTGTTCGTTATCAGTTCTCACGATTTTGTCAATTCCTTGAATTTCTTTTTCCTGACGATCCTTAGAAAATATCAATTTTCCCAGGGTCGTCAGAGAGTTCACAGAAATATTGAAAAATGTATCATATTTCAGTAGAGAGGACGGATTTACATTCATCTGGTAAAGAATGTACGGAAATTCAGCGAGGAGCGGCCAATCGGGCCTCGCAGAGAATAAGAGTTTATTACTGCAAAAGAGACTGATGAGGGGCTATTAGAAACCACATAAAAACAAACCAGATAAATACTTAAACAAGGAAATAGCAACCAAATGTCAATTTATCTTGGAGGAGTCCCAAGGATAAGGAGTGAAGCTGCTGTCTCAATGAAACAACAAGGGTATGGAGATTACCGGATGTTTAATTAAGCCAAATAAATATTAGAATTTTAATCAAGGAATAGTTATTCCTTTCACGGTCATCATTAAAAAATTACTCAGATATTCTGTAAGTTTTAAAATTTCTTATTTTTTTATCATACTTCTTCAGGAATCACGTAAGGGCTTCGTCACTGATTAACGAATGTTAGAGTATTTTTATTTAAGGAAAAATCTGAAATTACTAGAAGGAAACTACTCTGCCTCTCGATTGGTATATCATCTGGTAGTTGCTTCTTATTTACTTATATTGTTTTAGTTCGGAAACTTTGTTGGCCAAAAAACTTAAAATAAAGGCTCTACAGATTAAACTACCTTAGTGGATGTTAAATTGTAACAGTCTGCAAACAAGTTAAAATCCTTGAGCTCAGTAGAAAGACCTAGAGGGGTGGAATGATTGTTGAACTACGTTGATATAAAAGTATAGGCAGTAGATTTGTACTCATATCACCAAGAAGGTGGAAGGCTAAAATAAGCGTTCTAAAATGGAGAATCACATATAGCTATTCTTGCATCAGGGCAGAGTGTGCAAGTAATGAATTCATTATCGTGTATTCTTTTTCCGGAATTTAATGTTTCAAAAAGTAAGAATTCATTCAATACGTATCCTATCTTAAAGGGAAAATTCATAGTCTTTCTGTGCATTTGACGGTGCATGAAAAGGCCCAAGAAGTGTCCTTGCTCGTCTAATCTAAACCAGAAAGAATATAGCATGGAGTTCATTGAAATGGAATATTTATGCAATGGAAACTGAAACAATGTCAATCAATAGGATTTTCTGGTGGGCTTAATTCCTATTCTCTATCTCCGAGACCTAAATAATGCGAAAAAGTATTCTCCCTGCTTTCTGTATTATTGGGCAAAAATATTTTTGATTACTCACCGAACAGGACATCCAGGACAGGATCCACCATAGTTCACATTTATATAGGTTCAGGTTTTTTTCGTTGATTTTCTGAGAGTAAACTCTCCGTCCACATCGACACATTCATAGAAATCTATATTGATACTGGTTCAGATGCCTAACTTGGAAGATGTAGAGGCCTTGTTTACCCACCATGGAGACAGCTATTTTTATATTTCCCTAATGGGAGGCAAGATATAGTAAAGCTGAATATCCATAACTCAAATTAGTCGACTAGTGGCAAATTAAAAAGCAGAACCAAACTCAAGCTGTTACCATTGGTTATAGATTGGAACCAAATTACCAATCGGAATATTTCCACGACTTATTTTGCAATTGTATTACCTTATGTTAAAATTTTATTTTCAAGTTCACCAGATGTGCGTCTCTCTATTTAGCCCTTAAGTAGGCGCACTTGGTTTTGTGACGTAAGTGGGCGCTAAGGGTCTTTGAATACCTCATTGGGAATCGTCTATATCATTGCCACTCATATTTGTTTTACTTTGAAAATTTTCACATTAAATACTCGAAGCTGCGTTAATTAACTTAGATATATTCAGAGCCCATGATGTTATCTTGGCACCCAAGGCTCCTACTTGAACTCAATGTAATAGGACCATTTCCTGTAAAGTTTTGAATGCTTTCATAACTTAATTTCGCATACATTTTCACATAATTAAAACCCCACCGTGGGCTAAACAACTATCTTATGACCATCACTTTAGCCAGGAATGTGGGTAAGGTAGGATCAAGATAGACGAGCGCAGAACCTTGCGTCCATGGCGTACTGAAATCGTTATGTAAGTAGGTGTGTGAGGTCTAAAAAGACCCGATCTCTGAAAAACATTTTTTACGTGAAATATTTTCATGGCAAAATTGGGTCTTTAACTTACCAGCTGCGTATAAGTGTTTTAGGAAATACTTAAAAGTTCGAATTCCAATACGCTTTATGGGATAAAGAATCACGCTTTCTAAACAATTGAAGTCCTATTCACTAAATTCTTTCGTGGAGGACCCATGTTTTAGACAGAAACCTTGGACCTTGGAAACCTTGGATATATTCAACAGTATTCAAGTAATAATAAGCGTCCCCGTTCTGAAACATATGAAAAACCGTAAAATATAATTATAGGAAATGATTATTTCCATGCTTAAACGAGTCAAATTTTTGGCACGATAAACATTTGCTGGTTCAGAAAAAAGATGACGAGAAAGTTAATTAAATTATTAGGTCTTTTGTACTCAGTGTTTTCTTGTGGATACAAATGAGAAAAACGCAACGATATATATTCATTAAGAGAAAACTGAGGAAACTAAGTACCTATTTCTGTTCAATTCTGCCGATGCGGAAAGTCAATACGGTCAATACCTATAAGCTTCTATTCCAATATATTATCTCAAATTGGTATTCCTAGTGAAACTGTGGCTCGTGGCCAAGGATATACATGCTCGCAGCCACTCAAGTACATGCTCTTTACACGTGTGAGGGCCCTACCGTCGGTTGGACTCATGAAAGTGAGAGAAAGACCGGCTACGTTTAGAACGACTACCTCGGCCGAATGCAACTCCTTAACGGTCATTCTAACCCGATTCTCGGTCTAAAGCTCTCGCTCACCGACACTCTCCATGAATGCTCCCCTCCTTCCATCCCTTTCCTATTATCCACTTCATCTCCTCACCGCTCATCCCATCCACGACTTACAGCTAACTGTCCATGAGGTAGACCGTCAGCCAATAAAACCACTTCAGTGGCCCGTGAACCTTCCATGAGCACCGAACGGCCATCCATCCCTTGGTTGGGCGAGTGCAAGAAGTGCGTTGAGAACGGTCCCGGGATTATATTAATCAGGGGATGCGCTAAGGATCGTAAAGGAGGGAAATATGCATCCAGTTGAAGAGAAATGAATGCCTTTCGGACGACTCAATGTCCTCTGGAATCTCTTACAAAATCATGGATTCCCATTAAAAGTATCACGTAAGTAAAGAATAACTTCAAACAGTCGCTCTTGAGGCATCACGAGGTCACCTCGAGGAAAAAGGAAGTGTTTTACGACAATTTCCGTACAAAAAAATCTTCACATTTCTACGCAGCATTCCATCGCTTATTTAAAATTATCGGTGGAGTAAATAAATTTTAAAGTAAAAAAAATATTAAACGTACTATAATTCTTGTAAGTAACGGCAATTTTAGCATGGTCATTTTAAAACGATTTGTTTTTGAGTGAAGTTTTATCGGGTTATCTATCAGGTGATTTGTTTATTTCCCTTCATTTATTTGTAACAACAGAGTTTTCATGGGAATTTACGGTAGTGATTCTGTAAAATCGAAAATTTCTGTTACTGTGATCCAATACTTTAAGAGCTATCGAAGGCAGACAAAAACAAAGAGATGAAAAGTCGGTGGACAGCCGTAGCATATATTACGGAGGGTTTTGTTTATTGAAAATAACTGATTCTTTCCTCGCCTTTCTACTCGATTCCAGCACTACCCATCAAGTTTCCTCGAAAGTAGAGTAGGGATTTAATATTTTTTTAATCCCGTTACCCTGCTAAATGGAATCGTATGCACCAAAAATTAGAATCATTACCAGGCAGCACCACACTAAGAAAAAGTTCACTACTACATACCAGGAAAACATTTCAGGCCACCTCTCCTGCAATGTTATTCGGTAAAATATATTGAGTGAGTGAATGTGGATAAATGTTGCGTCGACATTTGAAGTTATTGGGCCGTTGATTCTCATAACGGTTGAATGTCCTTGAAAGGCAAATATAATCAGTAAAACATGCAAAAGTTTAACTCAGCCAGGATTTGAACCATGGACCTCCAACTATCCGGACCAATGTTTTCGTGTGATACATCATCGGGGACAATGGGTACAGAAACATGGCTTTTTATAGCCACGCGAGACCATAATGCCAGTGCCAGTGATCCCATGTAAACACGGTAGATCGGTCGAGGGAATCGGTTTGGTACATTGGTTAGAGTACTGGCCTCTCACTCAGAGGCCCGACTTCGAATCCCGGCAGTTGAAGATATTTTTCATTAGTAAGCCCATCCCCACTTGAATACTTTGTGGAAAGCATTGGAGTTTAGTGCTCCGTCCGTTGTTTAACCGTGGTCCCCTTGGCGCCTTTTCTTAAGAGCAGGCTACTGCCGACGTGCCTGGTCTACCCTTCCTAATTCCCCTTCCATTTCCATCCTTGTACCTTACCTCTCAGTTTGAAGCACCTAAAAGTACAGATAAATACAGAGTGTACAGTGCAGGTACTGATTTGAAAACCACAGATAGATTTATTGGAGGTCAGCGTTGATGATGAAATGTTTTGTATCTGGAAAGGATCTGTAAGACAACTAGATTTATTCAAGAAAACTTTGAACAAGACCAGCAAACCCTTGCTATTTTCAGAAGGCATAGAACAAGACGTTTTATTAATAGTTTAGGATCCAAAAATTCCACTGGTCAACCAAAGCATTTCTAGAAAAATTACTCCTACTGATTAAACAATACACTCGTCATCCAGGCATCATATCACTCAGAAATCAGCTACCCTCTACTCAATGCTCCACCACTTACTACCCCATTCCTGGGTCGGATACAAAAGAAGGAAAAAGTTCAACACTATAGAGCATATTGCAATATGAGATGGATACACAGAAAAATTTACCAACGATCTATATGGCAAAAAACATGTGATTAGCATCTCGGTTAATTTACGGCAATAAGATAATTGAAGACTCAATGTGGAAACAAATGGCATAATTTTGAAGATTTAGCCTCAAGTTGAAGAGGCATCCGTCGAAATGCAAAATAACGGATTACCACAAAGCTATTGAGAATTATGTTTAGCCTCACCAAAATGGAATCGACAATGCTCAAAGGAGTGGGTTTTACTGATTAAAATATGGCGACTACCCGGCTATTTATATCGGTCAAACAGAGAGAATATTCAGAAAGGTTTGAGGAGCATAAAGCTCGCTCAATAAAAAGATACCCAGCTTCGCTCATCACTAAACACCCCCTAGATAATAACTACGCCATTAGTTTTTAACTAACCAATCTTCATATAGAGAGCAAGTGTCCAAAGTTTGACTTTTTAGAAGAGTTGGAGATTATCAAAGCTACAACAATTGACTTTTTCAACGATATACTGCATTCTCACCACTTCCCATTCCCCGATGTTGGTGTGCATGCCGTGACCCCCGTGACGTTCTTATCCATGCCTCCCGATCAGAGTCCTCCAACCTAAGCTACGGCAGACAGCTTAACGGCGTAATTTTACACAGACCAGGGCAACGGACGCTCTCTCACCCTTTTAAATCCTCCACTCCGTCACATATCCTCTTCTGTCTCCTCTAAAGTCCGCCCATCGTCTGCGACTGTAAAATCCCATACTTCTGTACCTGTTGTACCTTATGATATTGTGATGCAATGAAACCCTGGTGGTACAAAAATACATCAAATTGTGGGAAATAAATTCACTGTTTCTGTCAACATGAAGCAGTTACACAAATTAAGAGACAATACCGTCACTTTTTTCATATTGATTCTCAACAACTACCTACTCTTCTTCCTTAATGATAATATATCAAATTCCGATGCAAAGCTTTGGTCGAACTTTGGGGTCGGGTATCAGAAAATTATGTCGATTGGTGACGCTGGCCCTAAATTTATTCCTAATCTCTACATAATCTAATTAAGATCCCATCAAGAAATGACCCTTTCTGCGTGTGTTCCCATGCATGGTGGTGTTAAACCATTTATTTATCATTGTCTATCACTGAAAAAATATCACTGCTTAATATTGGTGACCATGTCTCTTAGCCTATGCTTCCCAACTTCATCCCCAGCCTACGTTCACTGATTAATTCGTCGCAATCCCTTATTATTATTGCTTTCTATGAGGAACGTTAGCCCTCAGTTTATGCGCGTCATCAAATTTTACCTCTGCCTCCGAAAAGGCCACTCCTTGGTATGTTCTGAGGCCTGTAGCATAAGTAAATATACTTGATTTGCCTTAGCTCTCTCTAGGAGAATTCTATATGTCGCCTACTCGATATTCACCACTTTTCTACGATATTTCTCATTTCTTTATAAAACTTATTCAGATTATGTTCCGTCTCTTCCATAGTAATTTATCCTAACAGGGTTATCACTCAAATTAAATCCAGAATCCAACGCTGTCCTCCCATTTTACCTCGTGCTATTAACCAATGACGTCCAAAAGATTCTTCATAAATAATCCAATATTTTTTAACAGTTCTGATTGGTTTTATCACAGCAAGTCCCTATTATAGCTCTGTTTTCCTCTCCAAATTCTACTTAATGCTGCTACCTAATGATTTCTCACGATTATAATCTCCGTGGTCTTGCCATCCTCACTGCATAGCACAAAACCCTCTCCAACTCACTAGAGAGGGTGTTCTGAGGTTACCGGGATTAGCGAATCTGTTATTTTTATTTATCATTAAATCAGAGGCAAAAATAATTGGGAGATCATATCCCGTGGCCTTCCCCAATATTATTTCTAAAATGACACCGTCACTTGAATGTAACAATACGCTCTTCTGTACCGGTCTCACCGAGGAAAGGAGGAGACGCGACGTGAAATTCCTTCCGTCTGTTTCCCTACCATTTAAAATCTCTGGCATGAATGACCTAGCAATCGTTGCTCTCAATTGTTAAACACTCCTTAGTGGAATATCAAAAACCCTAACATTTTAAGTTGCCGATTTCATAACAACACCATCCCACATAGCATTTTAAGACCTTCTTGACTTCATTTAAGATTTTATCCGATCAGCACTGAAATGAAAACTAACAATTGTCCCGGATGCGCACGACAGGTCGATGTTACCCCAGCATAGCCTCCTTGTGATCACGAGTACGAATACCATCTCGAGTATGGAAATCGTGTTTTATGTTCAGAGTAGACGAGTCAATATAACAGTACTAGCTCAAGCACCTTAACCAATCAACCATATTCCTGTAACAAATGCAAGTTGTCACATCAGAAAATGAGTAAGACTTAAACTTGACTTTCTTCACTTACAAATATTACCGTAAAAGGGGGCATAAGTCCTCATTCATTGAGCTGCCTTTGCATTGGAAAATGATGGCTGGAAGCTCGGATGAAGGGTTTAATGGATCAAAATGATGGAAAACCAAAACGATGGTCGCACGGTGGAGCAGTCACTCTACCGAATTCATATATATAGAAATGCCAAATGAGAAAAATGACTCAATTTTGTTAATTTAAACTAGCAATTCCACAACCAATATCGACCCCGACCTGCCGTCTATCACACAAGGTTATGGCCTTGAATAAGTATATGTATTGCACGAAAATGCATTAAATTTCCACGTCGAAGGGGATTTATTTTAGAATTTTAGATTAACCATGTAATCCGCAATGATGTAACAAACAAAATACTTGATTCCTTAACATGCTCATGGTTTCTCCCTGGCCCCACACCAAAACCATGCAGTTTTACAGGGTATTGTGTGGACGACTATAGACTCCTACTCCCTCCAAGCTTCGCATAGTAGCTGTCGTGGGCTCGGAAGAAGAAAATCACTATGTCCGCTCGCAGATGGAACCCTGGGTCGTGGAGGTAGGGAGTAATTCCAAGGTTTGGGGTGCAGCGGCGAGCCCGCGTTTGGGCGTGGAAATACGAGGCGCGTTGTCTCATCGAAGCGGTCGGAAGGGGGGGGGGGCGTCCATAGCGGACTCTGACCTCCCCTGACCCTTTCACCAACGAGACGCTCCGCTACTCGTCTATTTGCCCCGCACCTGACTCCCCTTTATCTCCGCCTCTAAAGGGACGGAGTCTACTACGTGCAATCGGAGGTGAAAACCCATCGGTCGCGCACTCACGCACCCGTCGTATGTACGCGAGCGAGAGCGGACCGGAGCGCCAGCTACCCTCACCATTGAGGCAGCTCGATCAAGGCCGTTTTACGGTACTCTCCCTCCCTCTCGTCCGTCTTCCCTCCGATGCTCTCCTGCGGTCGCTCTATCCGCTGGAACGAGTCGAGTTCGTTCGCTCTTATCTCTATCACGCTCGTCTTCCAACTTAGGTCCCCGGACGTGCATTGAGAGGGAAGAACCTAATGCCTAAGATATTCCGGGTTGATTCAACGATAGGATCAATGCCACCTGTATTCTGATGAAATTTAAACCTTATTGGAACAAATGGAGCTGCATATTGGCTATCACTTAATAATTTAATTATTTTGATATTACGTCGGTATATTTCTTGAGGGTTCACTTATTCTACTTGTGGTTTAAATGAATTAATAATTGTTTAATTGGCCTGTTGCCTGTTTCGTGCACTCTGGAGTACTGGGAATGCAAAGCACTTACGACTCGCTCCATTCTTTTGCACTGCATTTCTCTCGCCTAACGTTATTCCATCAAAAATGCTAACCTAAAACCTCGCGTCTACCTAATAAAATTAATTAAGCTGCGCAACATCTGAGTAATGAAACTATAACCATCAAAACTTAACATGGTTTCCGTAAAAGTAGATGTGAGATTATTTCTTCAAGAAACACACACACTAGGTGATATGAAAAAGCACTGGACGTAGTTTTTTTGTTGGATTTCAAGGAGACATTTGACAAAGTTAAAAACAACAAGCTAATGTTCAGGCTCAGGCATGCGGACGCAAATGATAAATTTTGTTTTGAAGAAATGATTTTCTCGCTGATCATGTGTGAAAGTAGTAATTTTCATAACTAAGTAAGAAAAGTATGTTTAATGAAGGAGTTCCGATGCTCCAGAAATAAGTGCTATCGGCCTCTTATTATTCCTTCATTACATCATGTAATTGTTGAGAGCGTTTCATGTAACAGAAGCTGATTCTACGGTCGTCTATCAAGAAATAATTTTTTAAAAGTGGACTTCGAGGCTCTCACAATTTATTGTTTCAATGAGTGGTGCGAAGACAAGGGGCTGGATTTAAATGTTGAAAACATGCACCAGAATACTCTTCTGGGGAAAAGGTTGAAAACTAGCTAAAAAGTATGTTGGCGGAGTAAACGTAAGTAGCATACGTAATATATATTACTTTAGCATCACTCTAACATTGCTCTAATTTCGATTCTATCTTGGGGAATCATATTCAAAATATTTGTTGCGCAGCGCTGAAGAGACTGGCATTTATCAAACGAAGTATGGGAAAGTGTTCGAGTAAAAAAGTAAAAGAAAAATTTTTATTTCATCCTGGTGAGCCTTCACCTGAAGTATACATCGAGTATTTGAAACTCCAAGAGTAAAAAAAACAAATTTCTATGAATGTGCAGTGTGTGTCCCTTGGCTATTAGAAGCGCTTGCTAGGAAAACCCTTGAAACTCGAAATTTGTTCGGAAGATTGAAGTACCCTTTCAAGTCATACGAGTTGGAGGCTGACGCTTGGGACTTAGGCATAGCCTCCCCCCCTGGAGGGAGGAAACCCCCCACAATTGGTACATAAGCAGGGCAGACATATGGCAAAAAATTGATAGTATGGGATATACTGTCGGAGCGAAAGATACGAAACTTCTTTTTCCCACGCACAATACTCGACTTCAGTGCAAACAAATTGCAACTCTTTCAAAAAGCATTGAAAACCACTCTTTATTATCAACGGTTTGTTTTCACAGCAAATTGTCATCTTCAGGAGTGGAGACCCACTACCTCCGGCCAAAAGTCCTTGCGGCGGCTCGTAGATGACATAGAGATAACATAATCTAAATTAGAGCTAGCAGAGAGATGTCGATTCTCTGGACAAAATTCCCTTACCTTCACTGTATTTGACTTCGTTCTTAACGGTACTTATCTATTTAGTCTCTGTCACGTAGGTATCCTCCAACAACTCTCTTCATCCTGGCGTTTTGTTAACCGTTATTTACCTTTGAGTCCAATTGACTTACTCCATCTGCCACCAAAACCTCCCTTTAAATGCAATCATTCCCCCCCTTCCCCACACCCCAGGTCGTCTTCGAGCATCAAGAAAGGAATACGTGGTCTTTTAGTCTCCTTACCACCCTCTAACTTTACCAGTGAAAACCAAGTCATGCAAAAGTTTCGATCGTATTGTCTATTCCCTCTGATTTTCCAGTAATTGCATGTTTATTTAGACATTCCAGCCTTCCAAAGGCTCCCTCAAAATTAAACAAACAAGCAAAAGTATCTTGGGGTCACTCTAGATTCCTACTTCACTCATATCTTATTTAACTCCTTTATTTTTTCTTTGCTTTAATTATAATCAAAAAAGTACAAATTAAGGAAGTACAGCATTGAAGGATTATGAAAGGATTAAAAACGATGGAAAGGTATCTTGATAAGTTACTGAATGAAGAAAATCCTTTGATTAAGTGCGTAGAAAGAGTAGCAAACGACGACATGGCGAATGATGTCGGCCAAACCACTGTTTTTCCACATCGAGATGAGTGGATATTCATCCTCTCTATTGAAATAAAGCGGGTTTTACATTATTTCCACGATCTCTCTGATGAGCGTGGGAAAAAAGCGATTTCTACTTTTTATTCGGCGACCCTCTAGGGCTTCTAACTCTGCATTAGATGGCTCTCCCTGTTGTTCAGCTATGTAATATTTGCCACACTTACATTCGATTTCATACATTTCTTCTTATATAAGATAAGAAATTATTTCCTTAGGTTTAAGAACGATATCTCCTATTACCTATGTCATTTGTTGCAGAGAATCTCATTACTATTTCATTACACGTCCCGAAGGAGGCTACTTAGGTTTTCTTTCTTCTCTGCGATGCACGGAGTTTTGGCATATGCGGCTTTTAGTTTTATCCAGAGTTTTGTTCGTTATCAGTTCTCACGATTTTGTCAATTCCTTGAATTTCTTTTTCCTGACGATCCTTAGAAAATATCAATTTTCCCAGGGTCGTCAGAGAGTTCACAGAAATATTGAAAAATGTATCATATTTCAGTAGAGAGGACGGATTTACATTCATCTGGTAAAGAATGTACGGAAATTCAGCGAGGAGCGGCCAATCGGGCCTCGCAGAGAATAAGAGTTTATTACTGCAAAAGAGACTGATGAGGGGCTATTAGAAACCACATAAAAACAAACCAGATAAATACTTAAACAAGGAAATAGCAACCAAATGTCAATTTATCTTGGAGGAGTCCCAAGGATAAGGAGTGAAGCTGCTGTCTCAATGAAACAACAAGGGTATGGAGATTACCGGATGTTTAATTAAGCCAAATAAATATTAGAATTTTAATCAAGGAATAGTTATTCCTTTCACGGTCATCATTAAAAAATTACTCAAATATTCTGCAAGTTTTAAAATAACTTATTTTTTATCATACTTCTTCAGGAATCATGTAAGGTCCTGATCATGCAATAAAGGTCGTGCAATACGTATTGCAGTCCTGGGACAAAGTTGTACGTATAACTATGTTATTTAGGTTTTTGGTAGCTCAATTATAACCCATGGTTTATTGTTCATCTGTCATTGCAAGTGAAATCAACTAACAAGAATAACGAAAAATAAAACCTAATTATGCATATGAAGAGAATCACCTTGTATCCCAGCCAGTAAATATTAATGTAAAATAGTAAAGGATATACTTAGGCTATCCACAAATTTGAGCATCATCTATATCATTAGGTTTGATATACTAAGGACAATAGCAGAGTAACAGTATTTTCAGAGTCATTCTCAGGATTCTAAACCTAAAAATAAATTTCAAAACATAATTGTTCAATTCTTCACATAAACGTAAGCCTTTGCCTCTGCTAATATCCCGCTGCTTCTACTGGCAACCATCATTCAGAGATAAATATTTATTCATTGCTAACAGCAACACGAATGATCGCGTGTAACGTGCTTTGAAAGAACAGAGGGCTTATAATGAATCAAGGAAGTGATGTCCATATCAATGGAAAAGAACAAGGATAAATACCTCAGTATGTTGAGGAACATTCGACCTCGGTGAAATCTATTTTCAAGTGGAAAGGAAAATAGAGCATCTATAGCTGAGAGTAAGTTCGCATGTTTACGAATTGTTTATCGCCGCTTATTGTTTACGACTTGTTAGGGACTTAGAGATATGGATAGAAGACCAAAAGATTCGGCTTCTCGATTCTCCCCTTTACACATGCACACCTCCCGTCCAATACCATTGAAACGACTCGCAAGAATTACTATGTAGTACATTCTTTGAGAAATTCAGGAGACAGCCGTAGTAGCCAGATCGGAAACGCGCCGACCTGGTATCCCAAAATTTTCGGATTAAAATCCCACCTCAAGCATGGATTGTGTTTACCTTGGGTTTGGAGCCGTCCATAAATTGCGTCACGCTTAAGAGGTTTGGGGGAAGGGACAAATGTTACGACGCAACAACAAGGAGGAAGGGGGCCAGCCTTCTGTTACTTTGGGAGAAATATATACCTATCATAAGTCCTTGTAAGAATAATAATTATGATACACATAATACAGATCTATTGAATAATAGTATTGAGAAACAATGTTGTAAAAAACGTCTTATTACTTACAAAAAAAGAGACAACTCATTAGCCGCATCGATTAATTTAGGAGGACGGGTCTTAGAAAAAGCAGGCGGAGCATAATTGAGGTGGTAAGAGGTGAAAAAGTTGAAAATTTTCTTTACACCTAACGTGGATAGCCCTTAAAAACGGTATATGGCCAAAAAAATCAAGTAGACTATGAAGGATGCAATTTTAATATATTTATTTATATTTTAAGCACTAGGTAAGAGCGAAATTCCACCCGAAACGCCTCTAAGGTTGATGGATTTTTCCAATATTTCACCTTAACCGACAAAATACAGGGACAGTTTTTTTCTGGAATATATGATTCCCCCTTAAGTTCAGGTAGGAAGGTGAAACATAACATTAGCAATTGTGAAGCCTAAAACCCGAATTTGTGTAGTGCTACGACGCAGGCAGAACGTGTATCCTGTGCAATAGGCAGCCTTCCGGAAAAATTATCAGAAAAATGGAGATATCCCCGCATCATTGCTTCAAGTCCAAATGTTGGCTGACACCTATACGATTAAGACCTAGTTATGTATGCCCTTCTCATGTGTCTCATTTGGTTGAGTAACTACTTAACCATTTAAGCAGTGGAAAGTGTTGAGTGTTTGTACTTGTTGTGATATAACTCAAGCATCAATACGTTGTGCAGTTGTTTTCTACTGCTACTATCCTTATTCTTTTGTTCGTGACTCGGCCCATGCCTGGTCAGCTGTCTCTGTCTTTTTGTCAGTCTCTCGATGTACACGTTCTGATGTGCACGTTCTTGTAATCCAAGTACGTACATTAAAGTACTGTTCATTATCTGAACCTGTGAATTACGTTTGTTCTACCTCGGCCTCTAACAGGTTATGGGCCCAGAGTGTCACGACTGCAATATTAATTAACGTATTCACTTTCCGCATTCTCGCAATATATTTGAACTTGCGTTTTGAGCGAAAATGTCGGATAACGAACAGGAACGTTCAAATGCTGCTGCAACTGTTCACCATTCGACACCCGTTGACTTCGCACAGTCGGTGTTCGTTGCACCGGCAGGCGTGCCGGGTATTGAGAAGTTGGAAGGCGAAAGGAACTACAACACGTGGAAATGGCAAATGAAGATGCTACTCATAGATTATGGTATGTGGGAAAGTGTTACTGGTCAGGACATAGATCCAGTCAAAGATCGACGCGCGCTAGCAAAGATCAGCTTGGCTGTAAGACCCGTATGTGCTTCTCACATTTACGCCTGTAGCACAGCCAAAGAAGCATGGAATAATCTACAAAAGGCTTTTGGCAGCTCAGGGCTGACTCGTGAACTAATGTTAGAGAGACAGTTAATGAGAATGCGTTACGAAGATTTTAGTTCCATGTCCGAATACATTAATGGGATCCTTTCCGTTGTGAATCAGCTGGCAGATATCGGCGTCGTTGTCCCTGATGACAAAGTTGGGAAAATTTTGTTAAGTGGTCTATCGGAGTCTTTTGAGACTTTGGTGCAAGGTTTTGCGTCCACTCACACTGAAGTTAGAAGTGAGGAAGTAAAAAAGCTTTTGATAGAGGAGGACTGTCGAAGAAGTGCCAATGCGTGCGAATCTTCACTAGCATCCGTCAAATTCAGGTCAAGTGCTTCTCATGCCCCTAATTCAAACAAGAAAACTGTTCCCAACAACATTATTTGTCATTACTGTAAGAAAGAAGGACATAAACGACCTCAGTGCACTAAGTGGAAGAGACTGAAAAACAAAAATTCCTCAAGTTTTCAAGATACATCAAAAAATTCCAAGAAATTTGATGGCAATGATGGCTTAGTTCTCATGACTGCTGCGACATATAGTAGAATTAAAATGCCAAAAAATCAGTGGTTCTTCGATAGTGGTGGAAGTCAACATCTAACATCTCGTGGTGATTGGATTGATGACCTCAAAACTTCTGTGAATGCTGATATCTTAACGGCTAATGGTTCTGTAATGTCATGCCAAGGTGTTGGAAATGTGCCCTTTATTTTTAGTAGTAATAGTTCTCTAGTTAATGGTACAATTACTGATGTGTTGCTTTGTAAACAGAGTGCTGCAAATTTATTGTCAGTTTCTAAAATTGCAGAAAAAGGTAAGGTACTTGTGTTTGACAGATATGGTGTTAATGTGTTTGATGAAAATGAAGTTAACATTACAGGTACAAGTCAGCTTACAGGTAGTGCTGTTGGTGGCATTTATAAATTAGACCAAAATGGAAAAACCACAGCAACTGTTTGTGACAATGGAATGCCTAAGATATCTACTATGGCAAGTGCATCTCTTGTATGTCCATCTAAAGGTATTGTCTCTGATATTCCTAAACAAATTCCTCATGTTGTAGACGATGTGAACAAGGTTTTACCCTTTATGATGAATGTCTCCAATGTATCTAAGGAAATTTGGCATAAAAGGACAGGGCACCTTAATTACAAATATAAGTTAGATCCCAAATCAAAAGAAGTAATTATGTTGGGATATGGTCCCGGGAAGAAAGGATACAGATTAGGTGATATACATGATCCTAAAAAGGTTTACATGTCTAGGGAAGTCAAATTTATTGAGACCCTAATGGCTGGTGATATTCCTATTGCAAGTGAAAACAAAGATATGGATAGAAATAAGCTTGAAATTGACAATAATGTTATCATTTTTTCAGATAGAAATGTTCAAAATGTGGATGCTATGAATGATGTTGGTACTTTGTCAGAAAACAATATTCAAAATGCACCTATTGTCAATGATATCCCTAATGTTGCGGGTTGTAATAGACCCTCACGCATGCGACAGCCACCTCGTTGGCATGCTGACTATGACATGTCCTTTCAGGCTTTGACTGATATGTCTGTCAATATTCCTAAATCGACTAAGGACGCTTTATTGGATCCCTTGTGGAAGTCAGCTATGCAATCCGAATATAATTCTTTAATGAATCATAGAGTATGGGAACTAGTGGACCGACCATCAGATTGTAACGTTGTAAAATCTAAATGGGTTTTTAAATTAAAAAATGGAAGTTCAGGTGAATTTGAAAAGCACAAAGCTCGCCTGGTAGCCCGAGGTTTTTCTCAAACTTATGGGATTGATTTTCATGAAACATTTTCTCCAGTTGTTAGTTACACCACACTGAGATTGTTATTTGCGTTTGCTAATGAAATGGATCTGGATATAAGTCACATGGATATAACCACAGCCTTTCTAAATGCAGATCTTAATGAGAAAATATACATGGAACAGCCAGAGGGTTTTTCAGTTCCAGGAAAAGTATGTTTATTGCGAAAGAGCATTTATGGATTAAAGCAATCCAGTAGGATGTGGAATAGAAAAATTTCTGACGTTATAATTAAAACAGGTTTCAAACAGTTAAAATCTGAATCATGTGTTTATGTGTGTCATAGAAATAAAAATCTTACCATAGTGGCTTTGTATGTAGATGATATTTATATATTCTCAAACTGTAAACAAGACAGTAAAATCTTGTGTGATTCACTGTACAAAAACTTTGATGTGAAGTTACTTGGTAATGTGAAAGATTGTTTGGGAATGCGTGTGATCAGAAAAAGAGAAAAGGGAATTATTTCTCTTGACCAGGCTCAATATGTTAAAAGGCTGTTGGAAAGATTTTGTATGACTGATCTTAAACCTGCTCCTACACCTATGGCTGCTGGATTGGTATTGACCAAAGCCACAGATCTCACTTTTATGTATAGTGGAACTGTACCATATCAGGAAATAATTGGTGGACTTATGTATTTAGCAGTTAACACGAGGCCTGATATAGCATTTGCAATCAATAAATTAAGTCAGTATAGTACGGCCTATGATGAGTCTCATTGGTCAGCTATAAAGAGAGTAATGCGTTATCTAATAGGTACTCAGAATCATGGTTTGGTTTATGTTAAATCTGGAAATTTAAATATTAAAGGGTATGTTGATGCTTCTTATGGTGGTGTGCCTGGTGATAGATGTTCACAAACAGGTTATATCATGCAACTTGGTACCTCAACTTTTAGTTGGGAATCTGTAAAACAAAAAACTGTAGCATTATCCAGCACAGAGGCTGAATATTTAGCCATAACTAATGTAGTGAAAGAAGCATGTTTTATTAACAATTTAAGTCAAGAGTTGGAGCTGAAACTTGGTGTGATAGAAATATTGAATGACAATTTGTCTGCTCAATGTATGGCTGAGAACAAGCAAACTTTGAAACGCAGTAAACATATTGATATAAAACACCATTTTGTTAAAGATGTAATTGGGCGTCAGATTGTAAAAATGAAATACAATCCAACAGATGACTTGGTTGCTGATATTCTCACCAAACCTTTATGTAAAGAAAAGCATTTATATTTTTCTAGGATTATGAATGTTGTGAACATATATGATGCTTAATTTAAGGGGGTGTGTTGAGTGTTTGTACTTGTTGTGATATAACTCAAGCATCAATACGTTGTGCAGTTGTTTTCTACTGCTACTATCCTTATTCTTTTGTTCGTGACTCGGCCCATGCCTGGTCAGCTGTCTCTGTCTTTTTGTCAGTCTCTCGATGTACACGTTCTGATGTGCACGTTCTTGTAATCCAAGTACGTACATTAAAGTACTGTTCATTATCTGAACCTGTGAATTACGTTTGTTCTACCTCGGCCTCTAACATTGTGATAGAAATTCACAAAATGAGAGTCTCGTGTTGTGAATTTCAATTTTTTTACCTTTTTAATATATGTATGCGATGCCATTAACATATATTCTGTTTACCAACACAATATGCATTATTATGTTCAGACAACTATTAATAGTGACCACTATAGCGACTAACAGAGCCAGCATTAGAGCTTCATGCAACTGATAGGGCAAGCCTCCTCAGGTTGAAGGGACCACAGGGAAGATTTTACAGGATTCAGTCAGTTTAGATTTCTCAATCAAAAATTCAGCTGGCTGAAACTTAGAAAAAACACTTCGGTTGCAGTTAATAGAAAATAAAAAGACTATACAAAAAAAAGGGTTCCCAAGACTTCCTGAATATTTCACTGTGTATTTCATAAAAAACAGAAGTTACATACATGCCTTCAAGGTTGATGTTTTATCAAAAACTAGTGAGTTATAAAGAAACAGGAAATCTACGTTAAATTTTCTACCTAATTATGTTTTTGGAGGTTGTTAGTAAAAGTAATCAGTGCCTTAATAGTGCCAGTCAACTATCAAAACATTTTTACCCTAATTCCAGTCTGTGTAGAGTATTCCAAGAAGTTACTGTAAATATAAGGTTGTCAGCTCTCCTTTACAAATCTTCTCATGAGATTAATATAATTTAACAGCACTAGTATACTATTACCCCAACAGGGACATAAAAGTTAGACATTGAGTTCCCAGTTGAATGGAAGTCAATGTGCCCATCAACAATTAAGACGATTATCCCCCGCCTGCAGAGACAGTAGATTTATGGGTCAATTGAGTGCCATCGGCATTATAAAAGGCTACTACCATGCAGTTTTGCATTACCAATAATTCTTTTCGGTTTCACTTTAAGTTCCATATGTATGTGACTGCAGTTAATTACAGTTTTAATTTTAAAACTTACCATGTTTTACATAGTTTTAAAAGAGGAAGGTTGATAGAATTATAAGTCTCCAGAAAATAATTTAGATTGGTAGCAAAAGATATGAAAATAACCTATAAATGGTGGTTAATATTGTAAGTTACCTTAATTAAATAAATTGCATGATTTAAACTTGATAAAATGCTATTGCAAAATATGCGTTCCTCATAAAAATCTTTCCCACATAAACATTACAATCATTTAACTTTTCCAAAACGTTATTTCCTTTACATTTCTAAGACAAAGTTTCTTGTCCAGATTTTAAAAGAGAAGATGAAAAATACACATGAGAATGAAACTTTCATTTTTTATAAGAAATACGCTTTTAAATACACTGCTTTACCTATTGCTTATTTTATTTCACAGAGATGGAGGTCGAAACAAAAAAAGAGAAAATATTTGAAAAAGAAAATCTGCAAGGTTCCATGCCTGAAGTCCTCAGCAAGGATAGCTTTGGAACTGATGCCAAATTTATGCAGCCCTCAACAGTTTTGGAAACTACAAGTGAAACGCAAACAATTCAACATTTTAGTGTGTTTGATATATTATCTAAAAGGAAGATGGACAGGAGAGCCATTGAAATGAATAATGTTAAGAGATCATCATCAAGTAAAAAAAGAGATACAGAGAATGAATTAAATGGGAATGAGGAAAAGAGATCTAAAAAAGACTTTTGCCTAGTTGAACTTATTTTGACTGCAATCAATAGCATAATTCAGAAGTTTTCCAAAAGAAAAAACATTAGTGGAGAATATTTTAAGCACACCTTGAATGAAGAAATCAATTCTGTTAAAAAAATATCAGTACAATCAGAATGCTTGAATCCTAAATCAGAAATTATTAGTGATGAGTGTGCAGCTGAAACCAAAAATTTCCTAAACCTTTTTTCCTCTGACAATTCAATGTTTTCATTGGTCGAAGTTGTTGAAATCAGTTCAGACTTCTTTCTTGAAATTTCAAAGAACATTTTTCATTACTTAAAGAATTTCAAGGAAGAAAATTTGGAAGAAGATTATCAAGGACACCATATGGTAAATCAGTAGGTATATTCTTACTTTAGGCACTATTACCAACTACACTGAGGTTATTCAAGTCTAAAATGACCATTGATATTTTACTCAAATAAATAATGCAGCATTAGAGGGATCATATTGATAAATGAGGGTTAAGTATTTTTTAAGGATTCTACTATGTCGCTGCCTGGTTAATAGGTGATAGATCTCTGTCAATTAACCTGAGTAACAATTCACCACACATAAATTCCATATGCTGGTTGAAAAATATATTCAATTCCACACTGAATTGGTGATAACAATGGATTTTCACCCACAGTAATTCTTCTTCTAAATATTTTTGAAGAAGCTACGAGAAAAAACTTGTTGAGTCATGATATGGCCCCTGATTTTTTCAGGGATGATTTACAGAAAAATAACAACTATGAATTTATTTCTCAATTCAGACATCATCCTTACTGTCTTGACAAAAGATATGCATGTGTTAAGATTCCCCTACAAAGAGGAAACTTGAGTGGCATTGAGGGTCCATTGGCTCACAATCCGAGAGGACATAGGATAATAATAATAATTATTTGAAGACTTTGTTACATCCATGCTGCAGGAAAGTTTTCAGGTAGCAAACATTTTCCATGCTGCTTTATTTTTTCATTGAATTAGATGGCTAAATGACTGAGAATACAAGTAAAATGCCCTAGGCCTCAATAACTAATTGAAAACTTATTTTTCTTCAGTGCTTGCCAGATATACTTTGTAACGACAAAACCTTTAGGTTGTCTATTTACAATTTAGCCAGCTCATAACTGACCAAGAATTTAAGAGCAGAAACACATTAGCATACCCACACTTCCTTACACAAAGGGTGATGGATGCACATACAGTGGTGTAGAATTACATGAAGAGCAGTAGGAGTACCTAACTATAAATTTAAAGAGAAGAAGTGAGCTTAAGTCAAATAGAATTCCAGCACAATTACAGTAGTCATCCATCCAATGGACATCATATGTGCCTCCAAATCAGTATAAATTTTGCATAATTATAGATGATAACTCTTGCTAAATATAACAACCTACATAATAAAATTCATATTCATGTTTTAAAAGAACTAGAAGCAAATGTTAAGGGGATCTGTTATTCAGGTATATCCTGGCCCCATTCCCAAATTAGGGTGAAGCTTGGGAGTAAGAAATTTTTGAGCTTGTAAGGTAAAAGAGACCATTGATGTTTTTTTACCAAGAATCCAATGCTAAAGAATTTACAGCTATTAGCAGTATTAAGATACAATTTTAGCAACTTGGGAAATTTATAACAGAGGCATTGAAATTGTCTAAATTGCTCAGTTGAGTCATGATATATTTGAGGAAAATACAATATCATGCTCTACTTAATATTTTAGTCCATTCCTGATTCTTTAGTTATCTCAAAATTGGTCATTATATTATTTTTTGGTTCACTAAATGCTAACTCCCATTCTTTTTTTCTGTTAACCTATAGTTTATACAATGCATATTCATTAGATTTATTTGACATAATAATGCATTGCTTAATTTTTCATCTATAAATCATCACATTTATTGTAGTCAAAATAAAACAATAGTTTTATGATTTTTATAATGTTATCTCTGAAAACATAAATAGACAAGAATCTCATATAAGATCTTTTTCAGCTTATGAATGGAGGGGAGAAAAGAGTGTCTCCTAAACTAAAATGGTTAAAAGAAGTTGAGCATGCATTACAGTCAAGCTTACGCACTCTGTCAAGGTTTACTCCAGTGTATGACTCAAAACTGCCAGGTGCAAAGGAATGTCTTTTAAATGGTAAAAGTGTATACATAAATGCTCAAAAAAGAAGAACTGAAGTAGAAGCTCACACAGTTTCAAAGTTGATCAGTGATTTCCTAGTAAGAAATGATGCTGCTTATCTACCCACTTATCATTTGCCCCATATTTACCAAGTGTCACTCTACAAAGATGAAATAACTAAAGATTGCATTACCAATGAAGAGGCAAAGTCAAAAATGGTAAGTATAAGGACATTTGAGAGAATTGAAAACAAAGTTGGGTAACTGACTAAAATGAAATGGTAGAAGCTAGTTATTTTTTTTTGCCATCCATATCTCAAAAGTGAAACCCATCTACTATTACTGATCACAAAACTATGTATGTTAAACTCTTTTTCTCACTCAGAATGGAATTTAATTAATTACATATTAAATCAGAAATAGATTTTTCTATCATAATTCATTACCATTTAAAACAGGATTCTGTAAAGAATTTGTATACCAAATTTACAGAGGAGGTATTTAGGCTATTTTTGGCGAAAAGCAGTCAAGATATTGTATTAAGCATAAAAGTTTCAGGCTAAGCTTTAATAGAGATGAGAGCAACATGTGCCAAATTTGATAACCTAATGATTATTTTTCTGTCAAAATTCTGATAGATATGTACTAATTGTATATATGTAATTAATTTTCATTTTATACATACCTATTTGTAGGTATCTGTAAATCTAGAGTAATTTTTTTTAACTGGTGCCACATTCAATTTCATTGACCCAATTTAAAGTAAATATATAATGTCCCTCAAACTTATGGATGGTATTTGTGTATGTGATAAAAATCACACTAACAATATAATTTTCTTATTCCAACAACACTACAACTGACTATAATCATGCATTTCTACTGCTACCCAAGCAGCATCGTGATATCAGCCCAATATCATTTTTTCACCATCACATATCACTTATTGGTGAATCCGATATTGGCTACCAATATCGGCAAATGTCAAAAGTGATAACATTTGCCACTATAAAAATGACATTTGCTGACGATATTAGGCTGATATAAATTTGATGAGCAAAAGACATCTTTCACCCATATACAGTGGCATGAAAATGATATTGGGATATGTTTGACATTACCATGGACTGATTTGTCATTAACATGATATTGGGATGATTTAATAAGTAAGATAGTTAAAATGTATCCTGGCTAAACATGTTTAAAACATTTATAATGAGGGACAGTCATACAATAAAACTGCAGTGGAAAAGAAATGGTGAGAGATAATTTTGATCTAAGAATGTTCACATTGAGAATCCTGCACTTTACCCTAGACCCAACTCTTCTTGTTAAGAAATGGGTCATTTTAAGCGTTTATCATAGTATTGAGATACTTACTTTACTCCTGACCCAACTGCCCTTAATGAAAGATGCGTGGCTTTGAATGTTATCATTGTAATAAAATATTTCAAACTCGTTTTCCGTTGAAGTTATTAGAGTTACAACCCAATATGGTGGGTACACATTAATTTCCATGCGAAAAAATTCACCTGGGCAGGGAATCGACCCATGGACCATTCATAGATTTTGCGTGAAGAATTTCTGTGAACTCTAATGTTGTTTTCATTCATGACTTAACTGCAATTGACTAAATGATTGTTATGGAAGTTCAAAAATTGCTCAGTTTTCCTAGTTAATAACACTGCATTATCTCATTAAATTGCTGACCAGTAGTCATTACATGTAAGCATAATAGATGAATTTTGGAAAGGAAAAAATCCACCTCGACTGGGGTTTGAAACCAGAACCCTGATTTCCTAGAGTTCCACCAGGGAGAAGGAAGCCTTAGTAGCTTAACTGGTAGAGTACCTGGCAGGAAATCAGGGGGTCTGGGTCAGAATCCTGGACGAGGTGGATTTTTTCCTTGTGGAAATTCATCTATAGTGCATTTTCAGTAGATGACTCCACTAAGGCATTCACGGCTAGTTTACATTCCTTGCATTATAATATAAATAAGTACCTAACAAAATTAAGCAATCTACTTGCTTCTAATTATATTTTACATTGTAGGCACCATTTAAAAAGGGTTTAAAACTGATCAAAACAATTGGCAAACAACTGATCAAAAATGTGGCAATGCAAACAATTTTTTTAGCAACAAATGAGAATGTTTTACATAAAAACATTTTAGCAGCCACTGACTAGAACCTCATTTGCTACAGTCATAAAACAAACTGTCTAAAACTAGGTAGCTGCTGTGTTACCCAATTTCACTGCAATTGTGTTCAATTCGTGTTTCAATTTTCAACATGACAAAAAACGTGAGAAAAATTTTATTTTTCAGGCTTTAGGAGTTTTCCATTCTACTTGGAAAGAAAAAATCAGAAATAAGCATTTCCTTAGTCCAACAGACCTTTACAATTATTTATGGCAGACAGAGGAAGATAGAACAGGTGGGACTGTGTTGAAATGCAGCATAATTATGGTAAATATACATCCTTCTGAGAAAGATATTCTAAACCTGCCCACTCATTAGCTGCATGAATTGCAATAGTGCTCCATTATGTTATTATGATCAAATATAATTTTTAATAGAAACAACTTTCAAAACATAAAAATACCTACTTCAGTGTCAACTCTCTAACAGATAATCCAAACTTTCTTAGAAGAATATGCCAAGAAATGGGATCAAGTTCAGCATTCTGCCCAGAGGCCATATTCTGGAGGACTTCAAAAAGATTCAAAGAATGGAATTAAAAATAATGGGCATGAAGATTATCCACAGTGTTTTTTTTGCCTGAACATTATTCTTGATACATCTACTGTAAGTAATGGCATTCACTTTTTCTTCCGAGTAGCATAAATATTTCACAAATCATAAGTTTTTTCACTTAGCCTTGACTTTCACCATAGCAGCTTTCTCATATGGAATTGATTTTTTCCACTAATAATACAGTAGGTAGTATTCTAAAAAAATAATGTCCTAATTGTCAAAATACTGTATCTAAAATGTCAATGGTGACTGAAAATAAATGCTTTCTTATTATCCATAATTTCCTTGCATTCTACCATCAACTAATTATGCTTCAATGTCAACACAAAAGTAAAGCGGCACATAACCATCTAAAAATTTACCTATACATAATTGCCTTCATAAATATGTACTTACACAAAATACCAGAAACATATACATTATGCAACCAAACCCTGGTGAAAATAAACCGTGACAGACTGTGTGACAGACAATGTGACAGAAGCGTGAACACAGTGTGCTTAGAATGTGACAAGAGTGTGATTACAGTGTGCATACACCGTGACAAAAGCGTAAATTGGGACTCAAAAGCGTGCAGAAAGCGTGATGGACACTGTGACGGCACAGTGTGTTCACAGTGTGAGGACACTATGACTAATACCCATGTACAGTGTGCTGCACATTGTGGTCACACTGTCCATCACACTTTGAAGGGAGCAAATTGTGCGTACACTGTGACTAATAGCCTTGTACAGTGTCCAGCACATTGTGGTCACACTGTCCATCATGCTTTGAAGGGAGCACACTGTGCGTACACTGTACATAAACTGTGACTAATACACTTGCACAGTGTGATACACATTGTTGTCACACTGTCTGTCACGGTTTATTTTCACCAGGGAATTTGAATTATTTCCAACAACTCTTATTTGTGGGAAATACATAATGAGTATTCCTTTCCCCTGTTACTTCAGTAGACACTACTGAAGTAACAGGGGAGGTGAGGTGGTAGTTTAGATCCTCTTTGTTTCTTCCTGTATTCCTAGTTTCCAGGGACAGTCCCTTGTTTTCCAAGTCCTTTGATGGGAGTTGTGTTGCCTCCCCCCATCCATACTGGGCTGCTCATTGATACTGGAGAGTTTTTGATTCATAGTCTCATTCATAGCTATATAGTACCTCATTTGGCTTTGAGACTATATAGCCTCATTGTGCTCAATCAACTGGCCTCACTCTTCTCCCTTCTGCTGCATCTCTAATGGGTACCTGTAGTGGAGGCAGAAGCGTATTCAAGAGAAGGTTCCATCATTAAAGCTGTATAGGGTAGCTACCCTCCAATTTCTCATCTTCTGGCTCCAGCTTATAGTCTATTTTTCACTTTGTTTACTATTTTTTTCTTGTTTCCATGTGCATAATCTCTTGAGTATCCTCTAAAATACACAAAGTTTCCAGAGGAAGAATTCTCATCCTCATTTAGGGTTCAGAACCTTCCCCATTCTTGAAAATGCTGCAATTCTTGTGCCTGAAAGTTAGTCTATTATCAGCAACACTAGTTTTCCAATGCCCTAGTAATTAACTTGGGCATAAAGCCCAGGAATTCCCTAACCCAAAGGGTACAGACCTGCTGTAAAACACCTGCTGCCACTGCAATCAGTTTCCATTACAGATACATCTACATCTACACGAAACCCTGCAAGCCACCGTAAGGGTGTGTGGCAGGGGTTGAAGATCACCAAGCATGAACTACTGACATGCAAACAAGCAACTATAGGGTCTCATGCAACTAGATTGTTAGTATATATAGTATTTAAGGGGTTAATAATCATGCACTACAGACTACTCTAAAATATTTCACCTACCTATCCCTTTGCTATGCTGCCTATTCTGTTCTCTTATAGTAGATATGAGTGACCCCTCAGATATATTTTGCATAGGCATTGTAATTCTGACATACTTAAAGGTTCAATGTACATGCATGGATCCATAAGTATCTAATGATGGGCCAGGGGAGGCAGAAAAAGTAGCAACAAGGGCTGATGCTATCCTTGATAAGATCATGCATTGAACCTTGTACACCTGTATTGTAGTGGTTGACTCGAGACCGCCCAATTCAGACCGCGAAAGCCGCACACAAAATTCCCATGTGCCTCCTCTACCGCCACCAGGAGCACACAGTAACCTTACCGACCTGCTACGAGTATTTTGATGGTCTTCTGATCCAAGGAATCTATGTTCAATGCCATGGGGGTTCTTGATTTGAGCCACTCTCAAATTAGTTCCTCGGTGTAAAGAGGGGAGGGAGGGGTGGATAACACACGGCTGTATATGGGTAAGGGTTATGTAGGTTGGGGAAGGGGTTCTGTTCAGCAGCGGAGGAAGTAAAGAAATACCTTTCATAGAGCAAATTCACATGCATTCAAATACCCCAGAGTACACAAATGAAAATACATGTGCAAATGGCAAAAAATTGTGATCTCTGATGGCTTGATGGAATAATTTAGATTATGTTAGTAATGATGGTGAGGGTGATAGAATACAATAATAATCAAATGATAGGCTCCTCTCTAGAGCAATTTACACATCATATGGAGTGAATAAGTTGAATGATTGACACTTTACAGAGGTGGGAGGTCACAGAGTCCATCCCAGAGAGTAATTTGATGTTCACTTGCGGAAACAGGAGTACTATGTAATAAGGATTTGTCACCTTTTCAAACCCCCCCAAAACCCTAAAACATTCTTTATGACGTCTTCCCAAAATTACGTAATACTACTAATAAGACCCCTTGTTTCTAAATGATAGAATATAGATGGTTTACGTCTTGGATTTTTATAGATAATACATCTCTTTTGGATAATGCACCTTACTCATTTCTCAGTACCATTATTTATTCACTACTTACTTTTAATATGATCATCAGCATTTAAAGAAAGAATGAACTTTACATGTATCAGTATCCCAACAAAAGAGGCCTGGTGTTCCTCTCCTTGTAACACTCGAGAACCCTGGTGTCTTCCCAGGTTCTTTGATGGAGAAAATATGGCTCTGCGGTGATAAAGTCAAGACCCCACATGCTATAACTGGGGCTGTTGTTTCAAGCCCAGTCCAGGTCAGATTTTCCCCACCCAGGCTGTGTATATTTATTATTGGTTAAAATACCTGATTTAAAAGTCCATCCATGCTATTTTCAAGGTCATGAAAAAGAAAGTTCAAAAAAGTAAATATGAATCCCAAATTTCCAAAGTTATTAAAGGAGATTTAAAAAAGCACCATAAATGAGCGTTCCATTGAAACATTGCTTTATTATTTATTACTAAGTTGAACCCAGCAGAGTTCTTAAGAACTTTTCAGTTTCTTAATTCTCATCCTACCTCAAGAGCAAGAAGGAACCCTGCTGCAAGAAGGCAAAATTTCTGGCAGATATCAGAAATAAACTTGATGGATTATTGACTGAGAATGTCCAAGGAATATGGGTAGGTTTCCTAAGTTTGTAGCATACTCTTAAGACATTCAACAAGCAAATGCTGTAATTATAAGAATCAATTGACAACATGCAAATAGTTACTAAGCTGTAATGAAATTTTGTAGACTTGTGCAGAATGCATAAAACATTTGCATTGTTGATGAAAAGAAATGATTTTCTTGGAAGGGCACCTGATTTATAAAGTAACCTATTAATAGATAATACCAGAACATATTTACCTAAAGGTCTATTAACCTAGGTGAACTATGTTGTTGCATTTCATTCAATAGTATGCATATTCTTCTCACCAACAGAAGAAATCTACTTTGTTTGATATGGCTGAAGACATTTCACGCCAGAAAGTTTTAATCATGGCAGAAGAGGGAAGAAACTTTCTGAAATGTACATCACGTAAAATGAATTTCACCTATGCTGAAACTGCCAAACTTCTCTTGGCAGTGGCATTAGGAAGAAGAAAAATGGGGTCAACAGGCGAATTGCATGCTAAAAATGTAATGGATTGTGAGAGCATTACCTCCCTGGAATCAGATAAAACAGATGAAGATCCATGTGAGGGTGTGATTGGCACAACAATTGAACCACTCTGGAGGAAAGTTTTAGCTGCATCACAAGATATGACATTAATGAACACAATGTATGACAAAAACATTCTTGGCAGCATTAAATCATTGAAGTCTGTTGGTATCAAAGATGATACTGAAAGTAGAGAAGGGATCAAACTAAGAAGCACATTACAGGAAAGTTCAACTTCACCAGGAGGTGTGCCGCACAAGAAAAGCGTAATGATAGAGGACAGAGAGGATCAAGGTCCAAATTACAAGAAAAGAAAGGGAGAAAAAGAAAATACTGACATCAGTAATGAGAAAAACAAAAAGATGAATTCCGATAAGTCTATCAAAAGTTCAAGTAAGCACACTGCCAAAGAAAAAGGAGATATGGATAAAGCTTCTAAAACAGCCAAGACCAATAAGGGTAAGAAATGTTCCTTCCTCTGCTTCTCTCAATACATGATTGTCACTATATTTTTAGAAATACATAATAATTCATATGAATCACATGTAATTCAGCTGATTAAGTTCAAATAAACTTAAGAACTACTATATATTTCTTGCAAAATGGATCACATTTGATACTGATTCATTAACGACATTCCATACAGAGATTTTTTGTTTGTGTTTATAAATAACTTATAGTCATGATATACACTTTTTTTTTTAGAATCATCTAGATGACTGCAAGAACAAAGTTTGGAATTATTGCATTCCATTTTGGTCTGTGCTTCATTTTTTCCTCAGGTTTTAGAGTTTCTGGCTCGGAAATATGTATTTCTTCCTTGAATAATAATAATAATGCATTTATTTGTCCAGAGATTTGTGGTATAGACATATACAAATATAGGACACGTCAAAACAAGAAAATCACACTTTCAAAAATTCATTTACAGAATAAAACATTTCAGTTTTCAGAAAAGTTAATAACTTTTTTTTGAACACAGGTATCTTTGCTTCATGTTTAATTTCCTTTGGTAAATTATTAAAAAGCCTTAATCCCATTGACTTGGGCCCAAGAGCAGCATTTTGTGTTCTAACAAATGATTGATGCAGATCTTTACAAGCTCTCGTGTAGTGAAAATGGCAATTGTCATTTGTCACGTATTCAGATATGTTATTACTAACATACATAATTGCAATATAAATATATATGCATGGAATTGGTAAGATTGACAGTTTTTTAAAAAGAGGCTTACTGGGTGCATCACAAGGAGCGTTGCTAATAAGCCGAACAGCCCTTTTTTGTAACTTATAATCGCTGCACTTACACCTCTGACTAAATCTATGCAAATAAGATAATGGGGCTTTTCCTATCTGTTATGCTCTTTTGTTATTTGTAAGCAGCAAGAATGTTTTACCTAGCTCACACAATTATGCTTGCACAATCCATTTATAATTATAAATTAGATTTTTGATTTTACAGAATTTAATTTTCTATTTCATTCATTAAATAAGTACCTGGATATTAATTTTTCACTTTCTTTTTTTATTATTTTGTGGATAAATCTTCAGAATTTCTTAATCTTGCAATTTTTTATGCTATGAAATCCAGATTTCTCTAAAATGTGTATATTTATATAAAAAATTATCATTTTTTCAGTTCTTTTTTGAGTGTTACTAATTCCTACGAGAGGATATATCGATGCATCCATTTGATGCATAGCTTCATGATGCTTAAACCATTTTTCCATTTAGGGATTTTGTTGTAATGATAGCTATAGCTTCACTATTTTGCTAACAAGGATTTTGAAAGTACTACAGGGATCATCGCTGGGATTTCGTGAAGCTAGGCCAACCACTTTAATTGGCATAGAAAGATCAAGCTGTTTTTCATGCAGTAAAACTACAGTAGTAAGATGAACAATGGAATATAATTTAAAAATTAATTGGATAAACAGTAGGTGCACACATGCAAGCAAACAAATGCCAGCAATGCATTTTAAATAGGTTAAAAATATATCAGCTTTTAGTCATTGGAATGAAAAGCAATAATGCTTTCCTAAGATATCCTAAGGGAGATTGTCTGAAGTCACTGTGATGAATTTTGAGGATGAAAAAGCCATTGTTATGTTATGTTTAATACAAATGAAATCTTGATGAGAGACCATAGAAAACCCAATATTTAGCACTGAGAAGGCAGGATCTAATCGTTGCAAAAACTCTATTGTCACAACTGTGGGCTATAATGCATATGACTCCTCATATACCTTCTAACCTCCTCAGTTTCCCACTGCCCAAAAGGTCTGAAATACTATTTCCATTTTTTAAAGGCCTTGAGTTGAGGCCTGCCAATTGCTCATTGGTTTATATTAGATTTTGAAATCCAATGTGGAATGTAATCCATAGGGAGCAATTCAGAACATAAGTTAGGTTTCAATTTCTTTTCAAAACCATAAAGAAACATATAAAGTATTAATATTGCACAAAACAGGCAAATAAAGGTTACTATTATGATGAAAACAGTACATTTCATACTCCCAACCATGAGCATACAGAACTGTGGACAGAAGAAAGTTGACTTTTTTCCTACTTGAGTGCCTTGAGTGGAAGGCATTTCAGGTTCACTACTCTGACCGTCGGATGGGACATTAAGCCATGGTCCCCTTGGTGTCAGTCATTAAGAGTAGGCTAATGCTGATGCTGGGTTTCTCTCCACCCTTCTTCCATTACCTGAAATGTTCCTACCATTACCCACCTATCTTATATAGCACAAATGACCTCAGCTGCCAATCACCACCCCTTAATAACTAACTGAAATAGTACCACATATAACATATCATTTCAGGCTTAACTATGTGGAATCTCTCCATATCACAAATTTTAAAAAATTGCACATTTACACTAGAGAGATTCATTGAGTACCATCTGGGTTTCATTACATAATAACAATATTGGTTAATACTGACCAATTAAAAACCGTATGCATAAAAAAAACCAGGTGAAGGGGGGTCAGAGGGGAAGGGATAGGAATAAAGGGGGCTGGGCCTCGGAGTGTGGTGTTGTGGGTAGGAGACGGGGGGGAAGTGGTGGTAGGGAAAAAGGTAGGGTTTTGCTGGGTAGGGATCCTCCAGTGTTGATGGCTCTTGGGATAGTGGGAGTGTGGCAAATGAAGAGGAAGAAAAAGGATTAGATGGGAAACACATTATGCTAATATCACAATAAGTTCTGAGAATCTATAATTTCACTGCCCTATAGTCGGTGTGGGTAATCAGCAAGCCCAGTTATAAATATTTGGAGGGAAGTTTTGCAGGAGGGTGAAAAGAGATGCACTTTGGGTTTCTTGGAATCACTAATGGTTTGGTCATTGGGAATATCATGGAGGGGTGTGAGCCAATACATAAACTACCTTCATTTGACTAAGTAACTGAAGAGAGGGAAGCAATTGTTAGATATTTATGGTAAACCAACTTTCACTGATGTAATTATCCCAGCAGATTCATGCCACCCATTTCAACAGAATACAGCAGCATTTCATGCAGTAATCAGTAGACTGATTAAAATCCCCCTCAGAAAAGAAAACTACTCAAACAAATGGAATATCATCAAGTACATTGCTACCATGAATGGTTACCAACCAGATATCATCGATAATATTCTGTAAAAAATTCTGCAAGAGGCTTAATTCTCTTGAAGGATTTTTTCAGAATATTATTGATGCCTTTTGGTTAGTAACCATGCCATACCAATGGTGTCATCCCTGTCTCCTATCAGCACCCCAAAAACATGTTGCAGGCTACCATTTCTTGGGCAGATTTCACATGCTGTAAAATCATGAATCCCAAAGGAAAAATACAGACTGCTTTATTACAATTCCACAACCCTGAAAACCATTTTATTCAATGCCAAAGAACCCTTCCCACCCACACAAAAGTGGAATTTATTCTCTCATGTTCAATCAGTGTAATGTCATTCATATTGGTAGAACAGAAAGAAATTTCAATATCAGAGCAAGTGACAAAAAAGTGCCATGAAAAGGAGTAAGTCTGATCCAATTTCACCAATCACCTGCTAGATCAGAATCACCAAGATAACCTTGTTCTGGATGTCCTGCACCCAAAGGAATTTGAAGGAAATGGAGGAAGGAAAGGAAGGAAAACACCTTGGAAATCATTCAGCACTTCAGAAACAACGTGCCCCCAATGAATGAGGAAGTGCTTCCCTCTCATTCACCCTTATTCTCCATCCCTCTAAATGAGCTATTTCATCAAGATCATTCCAGATACCAACAATAGTTCTTTCTTCTCTCCCCACACCTAGTACAATGCATACTTTTTTTAGGGGAAACAATTAGGGAAAATGTTAGCATGCTGCTATTCACCATGGTGAATGACATAAAAGTCATGAAAGAGACAGAAAGAAATTTAAAGGAGACTCTGATAACGTAGAAAAGGCATTGGCCAGATATCCCCTGAAGATCAATAACAAGAAAATAAAGCTATATGGTATGAAGTAGGGGAAAACTGGAGAAGAACATGAGAAACAAAGCTTTGAGAGATGTAAGAGTATTGCTATCTAGGAAGCTTAGTGACCAGCAATGGACAAAGCAATAAAAAAATTATTAGAATAAAATTATATTTTTTTAAATTATTAGAATATCTCAGTTGAAGAAGGCATTTTAACAAAAGAAGAATCTGCATCAACTGGAATTACAAGCTAGAAAGTAAGGAAACCCTTCATTAGAACTGAAATTTGGAACATACTTGTCCATGGCAGTACAGCATTGATAATAATCTGATATGAGGACGAATTGGGTCAACAAAGTAAGAAACAAAGAAGCTCACTGATAAGTGGAAGAAAAGAGAAGACATATAGAAGCTTAAAGAGAAGACAGTACAACCTATTCAGTCACATTTTGGGACATGATGGCCTTATATTGAAAGTTACCAAGAGAAAAGAACACCAATGAATGGCATTAGACATCCTTATAAAATATTGAAGTGATCAGTAAAGAGAAAACTTATGTAAAAATCATTTTTTTGGCCTATAGAATAATTGAGGGGAGAGTTGCATTAAACCAATTTAGGAATAAATAATAGGTGGTAAGGATTTTTTTTAAGGATATCATGCACTAATTTTATATTTGTAATCATTTTGAAACAGCTGTGAACTAGTTCACTTATCTTCAGTCGATAGCACATATGGCAAGAGTACCAGGAGAATATGTATTTCGGTTGACTAATGTAGCATTCATGAATGAGTTAATCTTATGATTAGTTATTCTTTATTAGTAGATGGTTTAGAAACTATGGTGATTTTTATAAATGGTTAGAAAGAAAGAAAAATTAAATGGCTCAAGATAGAAAGTGGGTTGACTGAAGACAATCTAGGAAGGAACAGAAATTAACAGTGGGTGTACTGATAGGAATCAGAATGTTCAAAAAAGTATTGTAAAGTCCATGACTTAATTAGGATAGCATAGGTACACAAGTTTCATACATTATTTAAAAAAAATCAAATGTTCAGGTGAATTTGGAGATGTTAAGTAATCTACAGTAGGTGCAGAAACAGGATGGTTTATGACAGAATTTTGTATCCTAATGCTGCCTTTTGAAGAGCACCACTGAACAGGTTATTTTTAGAATATCCAATTGAATTTCAATAGGCAATATCACCTAGAATATGCATAAGTTTATTAATAAATCCATTAAAAAATCAAATTGATGTGAATTTCAATGGAACCATCATACTTATTTAATGTTTATTTCACTCAAAAGTAATATCCTTTACTTCTTAACAGGTGAAGATAAGGTGAAAGAGGAGAAACAGAAAAAGGTTTCAGAAAAAGTTTCAGAAAAACATCAGGGCTCACCAATTGATACAAAAAGTGAAAAACGAGTAAGATCCTACTTTATTAGGCTACTTTCTATAACATTACTTTTAAGGACTATTGCAATATTGGATAAAACTTTATGAAAATTGAAGTTTTTCCCACCCATCATATATTTATGGTCAATGCTCTCCAAATACTTAGATGTTCTGTAACATAAGATTTATACCAAACAAACAGAGCATCCATATGTTCAAAATGGCCATGGCCTTTGCGTAGCCAGGGAAGCACCCCAGTAAACACAATGTGATGCGGAAACGTCGCAGAAAAGTTGTACGAGGTTGCAGGATGCCACGTCATTTGGCAACGTTTCTGCAACGTCATAATTACATCGCTGATGCATTTGTTTGGTCAGAAAAATTTAATTACAAAATATTTGAGCCAGAGGATACATATATTAAAATTCGATTCTTCCTCTTCATGAGACACTGATTGTATATGGGAGTGGAATATTCACTAGGTTGCAGAAAGGTTGCGACATGTTGCAGGTCGCTTTGTGAAGTATTAATTGGACACAGTTTATGCCAAACATATATTCAATTATAGGGTTTTTATAGAGTTTTTTCATCTTCTGAAGCAAATTAGCTCTTTCCGGTGAAATATTTTTTTTCGGTCGTGAGATAATTTTTTGCACCTAGAAAAATTACAGTAGACGGCACGAGATCGATATACATATTCGATACATCGAACGCTATGATATCCCGTCAATCCCATCTGTTTACTCTCTGTCTAGGGCTTGCCTTTTTCGGTGTGGTTTTGTGTTCTCTGGGAATCTTGTAGGATATTTTACAATTATTTGACCCCTACCTGTTTGGATATCAATTTTTGGAAGTTATGTATACTGTTTTATTGCCTCTCATTTGTTTTTGACCCATCTAGTTTGGATTGTGATTCTTGGAAACTGTATTGGTACTCTCTCGTTAGCATTGACCCACGCCTGTCTGGAATTATGAATAAATATTTTTTCTGCAAAGGCATATCTCGAGTGTTATTTTAAAGGGTTGCATAAATGTTGCAAGTACGCTGCAGGAGTTGCATAAGTGTTGCAAATATGTTTCACCAGAAGTTGCAGTTATGTTGCCATTACGTTGCAGGAACGTGGTAGAGAGGACTTTTGGCTGATTTTGCGACGTTGTCATTACGTTGCAGTGACTCCAATTTGGTTGCAGTGCAACGTTTCTACAATGTGCTCACAACACATTTTGTTTACAGGGACCTTACTGATTTGGGATTCCAGCTGGTGAATTTTTTCATTAATAATAAATTCTCTGAATTTAGTATTTATTTCACTGAGAAACTGTTTTATGCATCAAAAGGGCTGGATTTGTTAAGTGAAACTATGCTATCATAAGAACTTCAGCATAAAAATTATGAGTAATTGCAATGAAGACTACAATTTTCATACCAGACTTCTTCCATTTTCAAGAGAGGCTACAGTGAATCAACTAACCACAGAAAAAAATAAGAATCGATTGAACATAAACAACCATTGTTAGTACATAGGGGAGTCCTCCCCAAAACTTTTAGAATTCACAGTTCACCTTAGGGCACATATTGTGGTAAAGGATTGAAGTTTCTGGGAAGGTGCTCACATTCTATTTTAAGGATAGAATGAAATTTCACCAAAATAATTTTCCCTTTAACTTTGTCACTTTTATTTCATATGCCACCTATAAGTGGGTGATATCATCACTACAGGGATAAACTGCAGCAATAAGTTAAGAAGATGATAAAGGGGGATGGAAGGGAAGGAAATTGGAAAAATAAACTTCAACTGGGGTAAAAAAGAGAGATCTATGAGTTATATGAGCCATAAAAAGGAGAGGAAAAAGGAAAAGATAGTGCAGGAAAAGAGTGAAGAACTAAAATGATAATGATTGCACCTGGGGAAAAATAGGAACAGCTAGTGGCAGAATAACTAAGAAGCTGTGGTAACTGTAAAAAATATTTGTAAAATGGAGAGAAGACAAAAGTGGAAGATTGCAAAGGATGAGGCAAGCATGCAGAAGTGCCTTAGATCAAAAAATATGCATACATATATTGCAGACAAATGGTCTTTAATTCTCCATAAATTTCAAAGAGATATGTATAATGGAAATGTTACAGAGAGGGGAACTCATAGTTCCTCTCTATGGTGGACGTCACTCAGTGAATTCAGTAATAGACAATATGCAATTTAGATGATTTTAAACAAAAATGACTGTTTGTAAGTAAAACAAATTCATTGACACTACTTCCATTTTCAATCATTGCACTTAACTGTGTTTAAAACACATAAGATTCCAAATCTTAGGCATATCTCAAGAACAGCCAATGCAACAATCACCAGTATTAAACCACACAGTATGAGAATCAAATGCTGTGATCATGATCTTAACATCTTCCGCCCCCCATACCACCCTCCTAAACTACCCCACCCCCCTTCCAGTTTACGTATATAAGAGCTTGCTACTCTCTGTCCTGTTACCCTGATAATGTCTACGGAGTAGACGAAACCCGGGTCGCCAAATTAAAAATAGTGTGGAATATACAGAGTTTTTTTATTTCATTTATACTCACCATAACTTAATTTGCCATTAGAATTTTAAAATAATCTTCTATGATCACGAATTATAAGAAAACATCATTTTTGGAGGAGAGAATTCTTTCTCATGTTTCTCGCTTATCACCATGACACAGTCTAAACATGAGACCACGAATACAGAAACATGATGACTGCCATTTTGAATTTCTAAATGGTCGAAGTTTATTTGCTTGCAATTACATCAATAGTGGTGTATTCGATATGGTTGATAGCTTTCCAAAAACCGCGAACTATGAAATGAATCATGTTAAAATTACTCTTGGGCACCAAAGTTGTCATTTATGGTTTATGATAGAGAACCATTAAAAAAAAAAAGTTTTCTGAACTTTATTTGGTTTGATCGACTTGGAATTTCATCACTGAAAATTGAAACTCAATTTTGAAAGGCATACACTTGGAATTTTACTTCATATATTCATTGTATTAACGAAGGAATGACTTTAAGTTAATTACAGCTAAATTGTCAGTCCCATCTAACTTTTTAAATGATTGTCAAGGAAGGTGAATAATTTAGCATTTCTCCACTTTTTCAGCATGTTCTTGACTACAATTTGACTTTTCAGTATTTAAAATGAAAGTGATTGTGGTGGGTTAACTGTGAGATTTACTGAAAATTTTGGCGTAAAGAGGTACTTAAGTTATGGGTTTCCTACATAGTCAGAATTTATACTATATTAATGCATTTTTAGTTGTAATTTGTAAATAGGAAGTCATTTTTCAGTTACATATGTGACTGCCCGGGTCCGTCACTGACCTTTTCTCCTAACCCCAATTCTTTTCCCACTCACCACCCCACCTCTCTCTCCCCGGCTCCTGGTCCCGGCACACTGTGGCTGGCAGTATATTACGCATGAGTGGATTTGGAGTGGCTAAGTTCCTGTGAGCAGTTAAGTGGGACAGTGTATGTGTGTGGCCTGGGAGGGGCTATTTTACCTCACCTCGGGGTCATCGCCGACAGTGAAAGTAGCCAGAGGTGTGCTACACCCATCCTTTCCCCCGCTCACATGACCCCCCTCCCCCCTGAGAGTTCCGGTATATAAGAGGTGAAGGAATTCCATTCAAGGGGGACTTTTGTGGAAAACGGGAGAGCGAACTGCCAAAAGGATGGCTTGCTAAGACCTTTTAGTGGACTGCAAAACAGACTGCTAGACTGATCTTTAAAGGACGCTTCTTGGGAGATGCTTTGATAAAAAAAGGAAACGTGAGTCTCAGGCTGCAGGGATACGATGGAGAGACACTCCAGATCCCCGACTTGGAGGCTTCGATGGCTGAAGCAAAGGAGAGATGCTCGGCAAGTCTTCCAGGTGTAGAGACTTGTGACGGAGCGAGGCGGATCGGCAGGTGCGGGCAGAGTCCTTGGCATCTTGGTGCTCAGGGGCCGGAGAAGGCGGGTGTTTCCAGGAGCTGAGTGCATTCAGCGGCTCACATAAGGTTGCAGCCACCCCTCTATCCCTCCACAGAGTTCATGCTGCTTTTCCCCTGGCGATTCTCCCAGTGTCACCAGAAGTGCCAAACCTCAGCATTTCGATGCCCCATCCCCCTCCCCATCTCCTAGTTCAATTGATGGGCTTCCCACAATGTGATTAATCGTGTCGTCCTGGGGAAGGACTCAGTACAACTTCCTGTTGATCATTGTCCAAGTAACTTTTATAATTTGCACTAAACAACCCATGTTACAGATGAGGCATTGATTTGCAATTTTTTCCCATTTATTGTCCCTTAAGGAAATCTGTTGGCTGTTGCCTGAAATCAGGCTGAAGTTATTTTATGGTTTTCATTTCATGTCAAATAATTTCACCAAGGGTTCATTTATGTCACACATCTCATCCCTCATTAGCTAGTAAGGTTTAATTTGTTTTTGTTTGTGTCATCCATCATCTCATTTTTTTTGTAATGTAAAGTGTATGTTTCTAAGGTGTTGGAATATACGACATATTTAAGCCAAGAGAGAGAGTATGTCAGAGATCATTTGAGTGCTACCCAGGAGCCGAGGGGCAAGAAGTCCCTGAAACCCCCCCATGGCCTTCCTTTTTCCCCATCCAAAGTGGCCATACCCACTCACCCAACCAACCCAATCCCGCTTCGTAAAACCTCACATTTTATTAATTTTGGGCTATTGTCTATTCCAAATTACTTTGGGAAGATGGGTTTCCGATCTTGAGGGTTGTGCCTCCCATTTCAAGGGAGACGGCTTGCCCACATATGTGGACGTTTGTCCCGGCTCTACCACCATGGTCCGCGGGCGAGGTTCGGGACTGTCACAATATATTTTATGAACAGTGTAAATGTTTTATTGAAGGTCATTTCAAATTCAGTATAAAATGTAGCATATTACAATGTTGCTAGAATTATAAATAAAATGAGACTTTGTGATGTAACTCCATCGGGAATCCTTACGTGCTAAGTTTCTAAAACTGGATTCATGTAGTAATGATGTGATGTTCTCAGATGGAAAAGGAACAATACTGAAAAATAGTTAAGCAGTGGCAGCTGCTGTGCACTGTGGAAAATTATATAAGAGGACTTGCCTTAAGGACAGCTTGCCTTACAATGGAAGCTGAAAATCAGAGGCACCAAAGTCTGGTGCACATCTGCAAGGATGGCTTAAAGAAATTTATCACTCAGGTGGATGGAATTAAAGAGAATAAATTCAAGAATCCATGTGAGCATTGCTTGGCTGGGAAACAAAGAAAACAGCCACACTCCCTTGAAAGAGCCAGGGCCACATATCCACTAGAACTGGCACACAGTGATCTCATTGGACCTATATCTCCAATCTCATATGATGGGATGAAATATGTGATGACATTTCTGAATGATTATACCCACTTTACAGCAGTGTTCTTTTTGAAATGTAAGCCTTCAATTACCTTAAGATTTATGAAAAAATGGCAGCAAATCATTTCAGTGTAAACCTGAGCGATTTCAGGTGTGATAATGGCAGGAAGTAGTTCAATAATGAAATGAAGGCCTATTTTGAAGAACGAGGCATGCAACTTGAATTTACTATTCCATACATTCCACAGCAAAATAGGATGGCGGAATGAATGAATCGCACGATACTCAAAAAAGCAAGATGCATGCTCTGCTCTGGGATATCTAAAGCCTTATGGACATAAGTAGTAATTACTACTGTATATCTAATAAACAGGACTCCCAAAAAAAGTCCTAGAAAAGGAAGAGCCAGCTCATCTTCGGTATGGAAAGAAACCAGATCTTAGTAAATTGAAGATTTTTTGGATGTAAGTCGATTTGCATACTCCCAAAGAATTGATGAGTGGTAAGTTAGAATGGAAATGCTAGAAATATATTTTTGTTGGGTATTGTACTAATGGGTACAGGCTTTGGGATTTGGATTTGAAAAAAAATTTTAGAGGAAGAGATGTAATATTTGACAAAAAGAAGTTCTTAGCTAAGAAGGAATTTGGATATGGGATGAAACTCAAGACATTGGAAAGGAAAACTATTCACAGGAAAAGACAGACCAGAATTCAGGTGGAAAATTAGAAGTAGAAAACCAAATCAGGAAGTCAACCAGAGAAAGAAGAAGACCTATCTATGTATTTAGAAGACTATGATACAGAATATGGAGCAGTGTGCGTAATGAGTTCAGAAGCATTTAAGAATGAGGTACCTGAAGATTTATCTAGTATCAATGGATGAGAGGATCAAGACAAGTGGTACAATGCAGTCCATTAGGAAATGAAGGCTCTTCATGAAAATAAAACCTGGTTGTTAACTCCACTTCCCCCTGGGAGGAGAGCAATTGACAGCAAGTGGGTTTTCAAAGTAAAGTGGACTGAAAATGGGGACATTGATCACTACAAGGCTCATTTTGTTGTGAAAGGATGTGCTCAATGCAAAGGATGTGACTATGAAGAAACATACTCATCCGTAATAAGTCTTGTTACCCTCAGAATCCTGCTAGGAAAATGCAATCAAGGTGGACTCTATGCAGAGCAACTGGATGTCAAGAATGCATTTCTTCATGGGGACCTTAGTGAAAATATTGATATGAAACAGCCAGAGGGTTATACTGAAGGAAATGGAGAACTGGTCTGCAAACTTCACAAAAGCCTCTATGGTCTTCAGCAGGTTTCACAAGAATGGAACAGGAAATTTGATTCCTTTACGAAATGACTGAGCTTCACTCAGTCTCAACATGATCAGTGCTTGTATATCAAAGTTAATGATAACAGTGTAATTTATGTACTTTGTTATTTTGATGATATTTTTATTGCAGCTAGATCTGAAGATGATCTTCAAACAGTCAAAGGGAACTAAAGAAGGAATTTAGAGTGATGGATCTAGGTCCCCTAAGATGTTTTCTAAACATAAAGATTGACTGGTGCAGTGATAGAATTGTCCTCAGCCAGTATTCCTACATCAGCAATCTGCTACAGCATTTTGGCATGGAAGATTATCCAACCAAGACTCCAATTGAAGCCAAACCTATAACAACCTTGGAAGGCCCCTGCATAATTAATGAGAAGCCCTACAGAGAACTAGTAGGGTATCTTATGTATTTGGTGTACACTACAAGACCAGACCTGAGTGCATGTGTCAATTTGTTTAGCAGATATTGAACTGCAGCTACAGAGGCCCAATGGGTGGGACTTAAACAAATTTTGCACTACCTAAAAGAAACTACATATTAACTACATGGCCTTGTTTTTGAATGAGGATCAGCACCATTAGTAGTGGTATATGCAGACTCAGACTGGGCTGGGGACACCACAGTCTGTAAGTCAATATCTGGATATTTGTTCCAAGTTTATGGAGCATCTGTAAGCTGCCCCACTTATAAACAAACCATTGTAGCTATTTCTACTACTGAGGCCGAGTATGTAGCCTTTGCAATGGCATGTAAAAAACTTTTATGGTTAACATTGGTATGTTCTTACTGATTTAGGTATAAAGGTAGAACAGCCAATTGTGGCATATGAAGACCACAATTGGCTGTTCTAATTCATGTATTGCCTGCTAAATGAAGTGGGAGCAGAAAAAACTTAAACATGTAAATGTTAAGTATCATTTTC
Organism: Platycnemis pennipes; assembly: GCA_933228895.1. Lineage (NCBI taxonomy): Eukaryota > Metazoa > Arthropoda > Insecta > Odonata > Platycnemididae > Platycnemis > Platycnemis pennipes. The sequence continues at coordinate 24,969,042 of OW121849.1, read as the reverse complement.
TTAGAAGCTTGGTGTTGGAGAAAATTCTCTTTGTGAGATGTATACCAACTGGTCAACAGAGGGCAGACATACTAATAAAAGGACTGATGGGAGAATCTTATATTGTGCTTCGTGCGGGTTTGGGTGTAAAACAAATGTCCTAAACAAATCACTCTACTTCCAGTGGTGCTTTATAAAAAAATGTTGACCCTGTGTATGCCTTAGACATACCTTAGATATACCATACATATCTGTATACCTTGTGTGCAAGTTGCCATCCACTGGCAGACTCTCATATGCACTCAGCATCCTCAGGGATATCTGAAATCCTAGTATCACTAACTAAAAACAGTATCTTTTTCCGTAACCAAAGCATGATAAAACATGTACTACACCATCCTAAAGACTGGGATGACCACTACCAGAGGATTGATTATGTCAACCAAATTGTGATGACTGCCCTGGTTATCATATTTAAAAAACAGAAAGGAGTTCCTCAGCAAGAATCAAAAGATAACTGTACTGCCTCTGCAATAAGGATGTGTCATCCAGCTCCACCAAATATCTAATGGAAGAGAGCCACCACTGGACATTCAAAACCAAGACTTAGAATTTTATTCCCAAAGGATGCAAGATGCGTGGCAGCAGCGGAAGATCAGCTTCCATGTCAAAGACCCAAACCTCTTCAATGGCATCAGTTTCCTTAATCTGTTACTCCCTGTTTTTAGTGTATTCGGAGATGGCACAATGGCTGAATCCTGTCAAAAAAATTGCAACTAAATATACTGTGGAATGCACAAGTTTTCCTTTTTTCTGTTCAGAATGAAAAAAGTACATAAAGTTAGCTGTGAGTCATTAAGAAGTAATTTTATCCCATCCACAAAATTCTGCCTTAGGATGATTTTGCATCATAAACATTGTATAGAATGAGTGATGGGTGCACCTACACATTGTTAAAATAATTATTGGTAACAAATAAATGTCAATAATATTAATGGTTATTTTTAAATATACCTACCTATATGATGAAATGAAAATGTGTGCTCATTCTATGAGATTTAGTACAGAGGTTTGCAGCTAGATGACATGTGTGAAAAAAGAGTTTTTTGCTTTGCTAAACTTGAGTTGACCCCTTGGATTAATGAATTTGCTTTTTCAAGATGACAATACCTTTTTACCATAGGGAAAGAGAGGGAAAGCTAGAGGTAATGATGGAAGTGATGATGGATCTTTAGATACACCAAAGTCGAAGTCAAAGAAAAAGAAGCTTGCCAAGAATTTCAAGGAAAAAGACCAGACAGTTGCTAAAGGCAGCAATCGATCCAAAGTCTCCAAAGGCTCTAAAATGAATGAATCTGCATACTCTAAGCAAATCGAAAAAACAGGTTTGTTCTTTACATTGAAAACCTATATTTTAGAATTAGGGTAAAGAAATAGAGACCTTTTTCGGTTTGACCTAAAATCACTCCCAAATAAAAAAAATTAATGTCAAACTAGGATAAATAATAACTTGGATCTTTTACTTTTCATCTAAAGTGAGGTGACATTATTGGTGCTTGCATATAATATTATGTGTGGCGGGAAGAATGTTGAGCTGCTGCCCAGAAAAATAAAAAATAATAAACTTGTATTCATTTAACCCTTTCGCTGTGGCACACTCTCCGGAAACCTACTCGTCACATGCGGCGGAAAAGTGAAAGCTCTATAGTGAGAATGAAAAAGTACGTTCACAGCAGCCTACCGTGCAATCGTACTAGGTACGTTCACAGCAGCGAAAGGGTTAAACAGCAAATTTAGCACTTTGAAGTCCTCTCTTAAAAGGAGTGTGAAGGAGATCAAATAGTGCTGCCATCTTACTGGGAGGCAAAAACTCTCATAAAGATGGCCTCTAGGAGCAATAACGATTGGGCCTGATAGTGTTTTTCTCTAAATAGGAGGTAAAAATTCTTATGAAGAGATTCACTAGAAGGGTTGTATGCTTGAGTGTGTGATTACATGGGCTAATTTCTAGCGTAATTTCTGATTGGCTCATGTGTTTGAGAAAATCAGTGCGTAGCGAGTGTGTTCTTGAGACATTGGTCCACTTCCACCTAGGACAAAAGGTTTAATTATTTATGACTTTGGGAGAAACCCACTTATTTAATCCACACACCTTTTCTCCCAAAACTCTTATGAAAAAAGTTGGGTGTGGAGCTTAAACAAATTCTCGGGATGTTTTTGTAGGTGGCACACATTTTTTCTTAAAATTCCTATTGCTTATCTACACATTTTTCCCCAATCCCTATTTATTATTTTAATCTACTCTTTTTGCTTTAATTTTTTAAAAGAATATGCTTTCAGGTTATGATGAAAATTGGCAGGCTCAAGGGCAAAAATTAATTTTTGATGGCAATATTTTTTTCTCATCAGCCGCACTCAAAAATAAGGATGCAATGGAAATTCATGGTCCTGGCTCCCATGAGTAAATGGGGTATTTTTTTCAAATTGAAGTTCTAGAGCTATGGGGTAATCAAACCAAGATAAAAAAATTGAAATCCTGTCGCCAGCTAATTGTGTCTGACATATATTTGTTTTAATTTTAATACCATGCTTGAGGTATCTATGAAAATAAATAAGATAGGAGTACATATATGGTGAGAGGACTTCAACATTAGAATTCCAGGCATATTTATACAGGCATAAAATTTTTAGTTTTATGGCTATATGAAGTCAAAACATGAGTTAAAGAAGCAATTTAAGATCAAAAGCTATGAATCAAATATATTGATAGTGGATGAAATTCCTTTCAGGTGCTAAAATATTTGGTTTTATACCATATAGCCTCTCTGATCCTATATATATTGATAGAGAATGGACTAATATGTCAAAAGTTTATTATAAAAAGGAGGTTGCTGTGTATCATACCAGCCAGAGGAGAAGTCGATTTATATGGTAAAATATTGATTTGCTTAATTTACACATATATATATATTTAGGATGGACATTATAGTGTCAATATTTGATGAATTTTATCAAGGATCATTACAATATGTATTCAGAAACTGAAGCTTCATAATTCATTCAATCATATTAAAAATGAAATCACCATTTAACACTAGGACGCCCGGACTTCTCCACATCATTCAACGCCCAAATGGGTTCATTTTGACCCCCGGTAATTAATAAGTTAATTTTTCACAAGGCATTTATATGTTTACATTTTTAGTGTTTTTTCATTAAATAATGCCCTAGTTCTTCACATTTATCGATTTTATCAGTTCATTACAGCAATTTTTTTCTCAATATAATTATTTATTGAAATATCAACTTTGAGATTTGGAAACATTTTCTCGTTTTTCTTCAATTTCATTTTTTCTTGCCTAAAATGTTGACACTCAGTAAATAAAAATGTCACGTACTTTATTTAAACGTATTTATTTGTTGTTTTTGCAAACGGCACTGTTTTATGATGAATGATTTGTCCTGCCAAAATTAAAAAACCATCTGAAAAAATGTAAAAAAATATTGAGTAGCCTAATGAAAATAGTTTTCATCATCGACAGTATTTCAATCCTATGATTGGTTTACTGCAGCCCTCCATTACGCCCTATTTAGTGTTAATTGCCTAACGCCCTGGTATGTTTTCTCTTTCACGTCCTGCTTTATTTGCTCTAAATACTTGCCCCTTGGTCTTCCTTGTGGGACCTTCCCTTCAATCTTCCCCTCTATTATATTTATATTTCTAACTAATTCATTGTGCCTCAAGGTATGTCCATCTTCATTTGCTCTTCTGCACACCTCTTCATTCCTCACTATATCAGTCAATTTAATCTTCAACATTATCCTCCAGCACAATGTTTCGAAGGCTTCAATTCTTCGCTGGCCTGCTTTCCCGATTGTCCATGTCTCTGATCCATAGAGTACTACGCTCTATACGATAAAGTGCTTCCTTATTTGCAGCCGCAGGTTCTTTGAGCACAGTAGCTGTCTCTTCTTCATAAACGCCTCCTTATCTTGTGCTATTCTGCGCTTGATGTCCGTTGAGCTTCTTCCATCCCAAGTGATAGTGCTACCGAGGTACGTGAAGTACTCCACTTGTTCCAAAGTCACTCCCCCAATTGTGGTATTTTCCCTTGATTCTCTCTTCCGCACACTAGGGTTTTAGTTTCCTCTTAGTATTGCTCTTATTATATTATTGAAGTACTTAGCCATGGATGCTTGTAAGTTCCCTCGACTTTCTGCTACAACTGCGATGTCATCAGCTAACCAGAGAATGTTTATTTCTTCGCCATTCACCTTGATGCCCTTGATACGAATTTCCTCTGCGTCTCCTATTGCTTCTCCCAGGTATAATTATATCGAATAACACTGGGGAGAGGTTTGAATCATTCTCTGACTCCTTCATTTATTTTGGCTTCTATCTTCCTTCCGTCTTTTATTTGCATTGTGGTATCTCCCAGGTCTCCCAGGTATAATTATATCGAATAACACCGGGGAGAGGTTTGAATCATTCTCTGACTCCTTCATTTATTTTGGCTTCTATCTTCCTTCCGTCTTTTATTTGCATTGTGGTGACCTGGTTCTTGTAGAGCCAGTAGATTTTTCTTCTATCCTTGTAATCCATTCCAATGGCTTCCAGTATCTTGAATATCTTGTTCTATTCCACGTTGTCAAAGGCCTATTCTAAGTCCACGAATGCCACATACAACAGCTTGTTTACGTGTATCATTTCCTCGGCCAGTATCCTTCAGCTGAGTATTGCCTGCCTAGCTCCTTGGTTTTTCCTGAATCCGAATTGATTTTCCGAAAGATTCTCTTCGATATTCCCTTCCATTCTTCTGCTAATAATCTTAGTAAGTATTTTCGATGTGTGTAACACCAGGCTAAATGTTCTGTGTTCTTCGCATTTCCTACTAATTTCACCCTTCTGGAAATTATCTGGTGGCCTTCCACTGTCATAGCTATCTCTGATTATTCCAAGGAGGGTATCTTTTGCTTTGACCCCGAGTGCCTTGAAAATAGTGAATGAATATTATATCAAATAGTGAGCTTACTTTTAGATCCACCCTTCCTAGTGTCTCTACTGAGTTCATCAAATGGGTACTTATCGTCACATTCTGAGGATTCTGTTTATTCTTCACAAGTTTCAAATGTCAGCTTCCCGTCGAATTTGTCAAATGAACACTCTCCACCATTGACTCATCTTATTGAATCTTATGCAGCTCAACCAGAATGTCAGCAGAACATTAAGCTGTCCTTTGAGAAATTTTTAATCACAGCTATCTTCAAAATACCGATCACACCGCAAATTCATCCCGCGAAGCCACGAACAATGGACAAGAAATACACGAACTTCACTTGCTGTCACTGTGAGAACGAGTTCAAAGTTTGAGGCTTTACTTTGTGGAACCACTCGATTAGAAAAGAAAAACCACTTTTTACATTCCACACAAAGGTTTTATTACTTTCAACAACATATGTCATTATCGATTTTGATAATGATATATATTGTCTAAACTGTGATAGAAACCAATAAAACCTTTGTGTGGAATGTGAAAAGTGGTTTTTCTTTTCCAATAAAAGAACGAGTTTTATTCTTCACTCGTCATCCGAAGAGAAATAATTAGATTTGGAGTCAACTAAGTTGATAAATTCGTGCAAAACGGGTAAACAAAATTGCATTCTCCTCACACCACAGAGATTTTCGATGTATGATGATATCAACTAAGTAATTACTAAATAATCCACATGTAAGCAAAACGAAAAGTGAGGTCGTGATGGGGAAAGGAAACAAAACTTTTTTGTAAACTGATACGAACTTGGAAGATAAGTAACCGAATGAAAAAGATAAGACGAGAGAGCAGTGAACACATATGCAGCAGAATTATACAAAAATGGAAATAAAAAAGGACCTTTAGCAGAGATAAAGCGCGCAAATGAACGCTTGGGTCAAAATGACCCCACTTGGGCGTTCAAGGTAAAATATGATTTAACTCCTCAATGGATTATTTTGGGAAGGTAAACATTTATGCAAGTTAACACCTATTAAAAATATTAAAAGTCACGAGAAGAAATTCTGTTCTCTTAAAAAACGAGATCAAAAAATAAATTTAAAAACACGATGGGGTCAAAATGACCCCTCTGGGCGTTCTAGTGTTAATGCTTTCAAAATGTATTTTCTGAACTCAACTGAGCAACATTTGCCAATATGTGTTATTTAATTGTTCCAAGCTCAACATTATGATGATCCATGTAAATAAATTATTCTGTGGTAAACCACATTTATTCTTCAATTCTGAAATCCATCCTCATTCATTCATTACATCAAAATCTCTCATTTTATTTCCAAAGCAAAAGTCATCATTACCCCATTAATTATACACTCCATTTTCTCACCCTTAATGCAATACCCTATTTGGATCCTCAAGTATTAAGTACCCTAAGTTTAGTTCTTTGGAATAAGATTGTGGTGGACTTTTAAAGTTGCTTTCCTCATGTTGCTGATTAGAAACAATATTGTTATATATATTGCCTAGTAATAGAAATGTGTTTATATGGAGTAGTTTGTTCGTTTTTGATAAACACCAATTTGTGCCAATAATTTGCCTCTTTATTTCGGCTTCTTCAGTGTTATTTAGTACACAATGTAAGTTTTTAAATTTCAATTACTTTTGAACAGACTTAAAATAGAACAGAAAAAAAAATTACAGAACAATATTGATATCTTGTTAAATACTTTTGGTGACAATTTTTTTTAAACAACAACAATGTTAAACTTATTGGATACATAAATTCATCAACAGACTTTTTTGTATAACTGAAACAAGCAAAGTTTAAAATTCTTACATAAATTACTTAAACAATTTTTTAACAAAAGTGAATATTGAATGAATATTTATTTGCTAGTTAATGCTTATGTTGAGCTAGATATATTTATGTTGTGGATATAATATTATGGTATATTTCACTTAAATTTTGCATACCTGTTCTATTATTACATGCAGTAGGATTGTTTACTATTTGAACCATCTCTTTAAAAAGCTTCTTCTGATGGTTAGATTGATCAAAATCAATGAATTTTGCATCTTCAAATTTAAAGGATTGGATGTTTTCTAAAGCATGTTTTGCCAAGGCACAGATTCCGTAATTTGTTTTAATTGATGGCTTATGACCATTAATTCTATTTTTTAAGTATTGTGCAGTTTGACCAATATCATTTTTTTACATTCTTGGCGAGGTATACTATAAACAATGTTACGCTTTTAATATTTTGGAATTTGGCTCTTTAATATCGCTCGAATAAACTGCATTTTGCAGTGTTTTTCTTACTCGAAATGTTATGTTGTAGGTAGATCTTTTAAAAATTTTGGATATTTGTCCTGACAATCCTTACCATTAATCTACTGATACTGTTCCATCTCAATTCCATTTAACTATGGTATCCAGAAAAGGTAGTAGTTGTTATTTTGCTATTTTTCTATTGTAAACTGAAGTTTATTGTGGAATTGGTTGAAGGTTTGAATTAAATTTTCTTCATCATAGTCTTCTGGAATTGCAAGGAATAGGTCATCAACATATTTGTAAATAAACGGTAAATGAAATGGTAGGATTTGAATTACAGTGTCCAGAAGCTCATTCATTATGGTGTCTGCCTGAATTGGAGCAGCTGGGGAACCCTTTGGGACTCCATCAATAATTTCCTAAAATTCATCATTATATATTTAAAAAGCCATTGTTTACACATAAGTAGAATAATTTCATACCATTCTTTTCAAGATATGATTAGTAATCATATCCCATTTTGATGTGATTATGTTTTCTACCAGCGCCAAAGGGATATTTGTAAACAAAGATTTAACGTCTGAAGATATAAATATGTATCTTTGTAGAATATTAATAGATTTTATTTTCTTGAAGAAATGAAATGAATCTTGAACATTATACATATTTATTGGATGCTATGTAACTCAACAATTTGCAGAGATATTTTGCACACTCATAGGATAGGCTATTCACAAAACCAGTGACAGGTCTCAGTGGATTGCTTGGTTTATGGTCTTTTAGTAAACCATATAGCTGTGGCACTGCTCCATTACATTTTGATGACTTATTTTTTAAGGTAAAATCTATTTTCTATTGCTGAAAAAGCTGTTTCGCAAAGGCATTTATTTTTGTCTGCAGTGAAGAGGTAGGATTTTTCTTAATTGGCTTGTAAATTCGATCGTCCTTTAAAAGATCATTTATTTTTATATCATAATCTGTTTTGTACATAATAGCTGTTTTGTTCGTTTTGTCTGTTTTTATGGCTATAACTTCAGGATGTGATTTAAGAAATTGTTGTGTTTTCAGTAGTAATCTATTAATGAGTTCTGTCTTTTTAGCTGTTTGTATTTGTTTATGAATATAATTGGTGATAATATTAGTGCATTGTGCACGTATTGTTTCTTTCTTAGTTCGGCCATTGATCTCAGAAATAATGTTATCTACATCTGCTAGTAATTGAGTAGGTATCCGGTAGATCTTTGTTTGCATACGGGATGCTATATTTGGGACCTAAACTAAGGAAATTAGTTATATCACTTGGAATATTTATGGATGTGAGATGTTTTACCCATTCATGATATACCGGATGTGTGTTTTTAATTAAGAGCCTAGGGATTTAGTTTTGACATGTGCCATTGTTTTATTTCTTCAAAATAGCTATTATAAAAATTATCTTGCATATCTAAAAATGAAGCATATAGATTATACGGAACTATTTTTTGAAGATGCCTTTTACATCTTGAGAATCTCATTCTCCAATATCCCATACACAAATTTTCAATTCTGTATTAAGAACCTATTTTTTGAAGTGTAAAATTGAACGCTCAACTTCTTTGATGAATGGATTGGGCAATCTAACAAAAGAACTGTATATTGATCAATATTATTTGCAATATATGGAAATACACATTCATGTTAGCATCTCAATAAAAACATACGTTGATTTATTTTGCTTGCCAGTGGCACAAAATTGCCAGATATAAAAAATTTAACCCTTTCACTGAAGCTTACTTTCCGGAAACCTACACATCACTTGCGGCGGAAAAGTGAAAGTGCACAGTGGAAACAAAAAGGTATGTTCACTGCAGCTTACTGTGTGATTATACTAGGTACATTAACAGCAGCGAAAGGGTTAAGCCATATACCATAACATTATATCCACAACATAAATATATCTAACTCAACATAACCATTAACTTAGCCATTGGCTTGTAAATTAATATTCATTCAATATTCCCTTTTGTTTAAAAAGAGTTGTTTAAGTAATTTATATAGGTAATAATTTTAAACTTTGGTTGTTTTGATTTATACATAAAAAAGTTTGTTGATGAATTTATGTATCTAAGAAGTTTAAAATTGCTGTTGTTGTTTTAAAAAAAAATTTCACCAAAGGTATGTAACAAGATATTAATATTGTTCTGCAAACTTCTTTTTTTCTTTCTGTTCTATTCTAAGTATGTTCAAAAGTAATTGAAATTTAAAAACTTACATTGTGTACTAAATAGCCCTGAAGAAGCCGAAGTAAAGAGTCGAAACATTGGCACAAATTGGCGTTTAACAAAAACGACCAAGCAACTCCATGTAAACACATTTCTATTACTACATAAGTAAAGTGGTCAATAAGAATACTTCAATATAAGAATATTACCTAGTTTTACTGTCTAAACTAGATTCATGGTTTTCCCTCTTATCCATCTATTCCCACTCTATTTTTCTTATTTCAATTCCTTTGGGTCTCAATCTAATTTCACTTAATTTACATATACCTTGGCAGTCCTTATAGGGAAATGGACTGCCAAGGGGTATGCGTAGGCCAAGATTGTAATCTGTACCACTTCTCATGATCCCCATTTGTTACTTGCATAGCCTGTCTATTTTAGTTGAATCCGTTTTGTAGTATTATGATATGGTAACCATCGATGATTCAATGCTGACTGATCATGCATAACTGGAAGTAAATTTTCAGATGAACAAATGCTTTTACTGCTATTTCACCGTAAGTAACTTTCTTTACATCCCTAACTCAACATGTGCATAACTCACAGAATTTTCATACTCCAGTTATTGTGTCGATAAAATAGCCAAAATAGTTCATTACCTCTCAACGGTGACTGGGTCTGCTCATGCTTTTCTATGAATATTGGTGGTTATGATGGCCATATACTTATATCTAACCAATGCAATTTAATCTCATACTTACATATTTAAATTGTCATTTATGGTGTCCAATCAATTTTCTTCCACCTGCATTCATATACAGGAATTTGTTTTAGTGTAGTTTTGGCTGTAACTGGACTGTTATCATAACAAAACTTAAATGTTGGTAATCTTGGATAAATTATTTCTAATTCTTAATTTCTACCAATTACATGGCTTAATGGTGAACACAAAGGAGAAAAATACTTTGCTGGTCCACAGGATAGAATTTTTATTGTGCCAGATGATGATATGCTGTATTGAAACCGGCTGCAATAAAAATTCTATCCTGTGGACCAGCAAAGTATTTTTTCTCCCTTGTATTCACCATGAAGGAGTTCCACAAAGTAACACCGCCCACCATTGCATTTACATGGCTTAATACTTGTAAGTATTCTACATAATTTTTTTTCATCACTAATGCCTTCCAGGGGTGGGCCCATACATCAGGGTGTAACCAGTCTTGTCCTCTTTACCCCCACCCCTCCAACGTGTGTGGACAATATTTTGTGGATTGTCACCATGATTTACATGATTTAATGAATTAACTCATCTGCCTGTCTGAATTCCATTGGTTGTATTTAGCAGTTAATGTACAAATTTAGATTAACATACTCCAGTCTTTGGTTTGTAGAAAATATTAATATACATTGCCTTTACATTGACTTAGATTATCTTAAACCAAACTTTGTAAATATTACAGGTGTGCTGATTCAGTGCAAGAAGAATATTATACTTATACAGATGGATCAATCTTGGCAGTATTCAGATGTGATGGCACAGGAGATATATTCTATCCTGATGGAAGGCCAGCCGTTAGAGTTTTAAAGGAAGAAGAAAGTAACCACAAAACTCTTTTGCATACCTTATTAACTAAACAAAATACACTTATTCAAAGCAGGTCCAGAATAGCATTGCAATTTCCTTCAGATTAATTCATCAATAAGTTTTAAAAACAAGGATCTATCCTGATTGTGGTGCTAAGCCCAGAGTGCCTGGAGGAGCACCAGGCAACATATCCCTAAAATTTTACCCATAAGTTTTTACCATCATTATTTTGAACCTAATAAACCATGAATATTTTGAGATTCCACAAATTTTGTGGGGTTGATATTGACAAAAAAATGATACTTGGTCACTATATTTGCCTTCATCAAAAGCTGTAACTGATAATTTATCTCCACTGACTTTACCGAAGTTTCTTTCCTTTTACTAGAATGGCCAAGATGAGGTCGCTCAATTCAAGGATAGTATGTTACTGTTCTATGTTTCTTGTGGATAGAACTTTTTTTAACATATTCTTCCCTGCTGACTCAATTGCCAGCTTCAGGATTTTGCAATGGGCAAACGATAAAGCAGTTTTGAACATTATACTCTGAAGTTTATCGAAATTCTGATCAGTCATAAAAACATTTCAAACTTCATTATTCAGGTTGCATGGATATGATTTACTTAGGGTTCTCATGAGCTATCTTAAACTACCTATCTAAAAATAGGAGAATATATTTTCTTAATAGTCAATGACATTGAGAGTCAAGGTCTGGTTATGAAAAGCCACATTATAATTTTATGAGTAGTTTACCTTTCTATAGCTTGATAAGCAAAGCCTCTATGGTGGCTCATCTTATCAACCACCCCTGTTCCACCAACTATACTATATTTTGTATGTTTTCCTCTTAAAATTATCTAATACCTCTTTTTTGTTTGGGATTTCAAGGCATTTTGACCAAACAATTGAAAGCAAACTAACTTTCAAAGCACCGGGTAGCAGTGAGACAGCATTCAAGGTACCTTAGTTGTTTTCATGGCAGTGATATGCATTTCACATCAAACGATGTACTCTTGGTTCAATTTGAAATGACACCAACACCACCATATGATCAAGAAAGAAAAATTTAGGGAACTTTGAATATGTCTCACTCTTCCCCATATCTCACTCAACTCTCCCCTGCTTGTATTTTATTTCCCGTTTGGTAATATCTATCTTTCTTTGCATGAAAGAGATTGAGCTAGTGGTCTTTTCAATTGATGACGATGAACCTGAATCAGTACGGCTAGCTGGGAGATTTGACACTTATGGTCATGGAATAATTTATGGTGATGAGGGAAATGTAAGGTAAGCTTAATATACTCACATATTAAATGCTACCCAGATGATAAATGTAAAAGTTAAATTCACTTTCACTTCAATTTTTGCCATCTAGCTTAACTCATCTTAGGAAAAAAAGTTTTCAATTTTGCAAAAAAAAGTCGCCTAAAAAGTAACCAATATTTTCAAAAAAAGTCTCTCAAAAGTCTGAGTTATTTCCGTGAGAAAGTTGCTGAATTTAACTGAATTGTTGGAGAAAAGAGCCTAGAGATGCTAGTCCAGGCATTAGGGTATTTTACTTGGAAAAATTATAGGTAGTTCTGGAAATTGATTTATCCTATGCTTTTTGGGTCGCTGAATCCGAATTTATAACTTCCCACCAAAAATTCCCCCCGCATCCCCTTCAAAATTTGAAAATAACACTCCAAAAATCGCTTTTTTTAGTTTTTAAATCGTTTAGTTTTGATTTTGGGAAAAACTAATCAGATAATCGGAAAGTAGACAATATAAGCAACAAAAAAGGTATAGTAAATAAAATTATTACTTGGTAAGATTCCACAAATTTTGGAATTCGCCAAAATTTCGCCAGCGCGCCCTGAAACATGCGCCTCGGCGTCGCGGGGCTGTATGCTCCAAGTTATGCAACCCCGCTTAACCACTCACGTCGTTTATATTCGCTCTCCCGTCTCCCCATGGTTCAGTTTCTTCGAAACTCACCCTCCCGTCTCATTGTTCCTCTATTTCAATATCTGGAAGTCCCCAGCACCTTACCTCTTACTAAAAAGGCATTAGATGACAAAGAGTGTGGAAGTATACAATACAAAACAAGTTTTTACGTAGGAACAATAATGTTATAAGGCAGTTGAAACATGATTTAATAGTTCAAAACTTAGTTTTCTGTTCAAGAAAACCCGAAAATGAGAAAAAACTACTTATTTGGGGTCCATTGCACAGGTCAGGACCCCTATTTTCGGGGAAGCTGAGGACCTTTTTCTCTTGTTTTTCGCGATAATTTTAAAAATCTTCTTCTCCGCTTGATCGCAGTCGAGGGTCCAGGTTCATCTACGTCATGCTTGCCTCGCTACAATGTAGGCTCATTTAATGATCATCTGCACACAATGTGACGTGTTCATCTCGTCGGAAATTCTAGATGATCTTTCATATAATTGTATCATTTTTCCACTAATCTCCTAAACAAAAGCGGAGTTCTAGCATACAGCGTAGCGCTGTCGGCTTGTCAGCAGACCACCCGGGTTCAAATAAGCTGATTCATAATTAGATCAATGCATTCTTTCAGATCAATCTATCCCTTTGTGAAGTCTTTGGACACCCTCAGCAAAAAAAAACTCGAAGTGCGAGGTGGCCCAGGGAAAGGAACAATATGTGAATTTGACATGCAAATTGATAAGTACGGGGTGAGCTCTACACTCACCTATCCAAACCACCCTTCGGGTTGAAGCACTGAGTGAGTGTGATTATTTCATGAACGGTGGAGCAATAGTAAGAATTCATTGCAGTTTCCGGAGCTATTATTAAAATTTCGCATTAACAATTGTTAGGAGCTTACATTTTACAGTACATCTCTGCTCCGTGTGGTACCTCATGAAAAACACAGATGCGTCCAACACACAGTTGAACAAATGTGATCACAACAGCCAAATATTAACTTAGGCCTGTGGTTTAAATAAAAAGGCCCATAAAAGTCTCTTTTAATTATAAAAGTCCCGCCACGCCAAATAAGTCCAAAAAGTCTCTAAGAAAGTCATTAAAAACTATTTATTTGATGAGATTGGTGAAGATTTGCATTTAAAACCACAAAAGTCCCACTTTTACAAAAAGTCAAAAGACTTTTTTTCCGCGCTCTAGTAATCACGATGTATCAGATGGTGCCTGAGATGCAGCGACGTCGGAAGTGGGGGGCAGGAGGGGCCGAAGGTCCCCCCCAGAATTTGCCCTGGGTCCTTGAGAAATGAGTAGTCTTCATTAGTAAAAATTAAATTTCTCTTGCTTCCATCTTGATTTATCCCTTCTGACACATGCTCTCACACCTACATATGCTCTTCTTACGAAATTCTAGTCTCTACCCCGTCTTATCCGAAAAAAAATCGGGCCCTTTTCTTAGGCACCGGGCTCTTATGAGCCGGGTCCTTTTCAGGGTAGCCTCTCCCCTAGCGAAAATAGTTCCGATACTCCGGCTGAGATGAGCCTTGTGTGTGGTGACAGAATTCTGAAAGCTTTCCCATCTTATTTCAACCAAATTATTGGAATTCTTGATCCTGTATAATTGAACAAAATATGTATGATAGTCCGAATATGCGAAGAACATTGATTAAAAAGGTTCCATATTTATTTTACATTCCAAATTCATATAATCATAAAATTACTGCTCACCGACAAGTTACATGATACCTCACCGCTGATTCTTCCACATTAGAACTTACACCAAGTGCGCGATTCTGGTGTTAAAATCCATAAAATAGTAATATTCTGCTAAATACCAGGCAAATTCCGGCACGTAATATATGCTGATCTCTACTTTAGTGACTAGAGTACTGGCCTCTCATCTCGAGTGCCCGGGTTCGACTCCCGGCAATGGGTAGGGGTTTTCATTGGTATAACGGGCTGTACTTAAGAGATGTGTGGAGAGCATTTCGAGGTTCAGTTCTCCGTCTGTCTGATGGGACGTTAAATCGCTGACCCCTGGGCACCTTTGAATGAATGAAGGATAGTCCCGAAGCCGGGTTTCTCTCTACCCTCCTCCGTTCCCAGAAAAATTCCTGACCCCATCGCTTCACCCATTTTTCCATACCGGCGCACACCGCCTTAACTGTCGTTTGCCTCCGAGTAAATGCCAGTTGTAATCACTAAATTAATGACGATTTTTTTTAACATTTTAATACAATTAGTCTATAAAAATGCACCAAGACCATGTGACAATGGTCAATTTATTTCACATTGTGACGATGGCCATAAAATTTCTTTTGCAAAACATATATTCATGATATATTCATATATTCATGATATTAAGAGGCGAAATACGCCAGTAGATGATGCGTCAATGACGGCGTAAGGAAACAATCCTCGCTAGAGATTGCTTCAACATTCCAGCTATTTTCCAGCTATATTCCATTCCATGGGCCAGGGTAGGCAGTACGACTGATAGCTGAACAGCGGGACGCATTGCCACCCAAGCAATAACCTCCGGTTATGTCTTGCTGTTCGTTTTACATTTATTTTTCGTTCGCATTTAGTTCACAGTTTATCTCAGAAATCAGTAAGATAGTCATTCTCCCCTGTTTAGCTCATAGACAAGTGCAAAATATTCATGCCCATCAAGATTGAAATGCATGAAATTTTTCTAAGTGACATAGTTTCATTACGGAAGCCCTTGTTCATTCCAGCAGTTAGAACAAACTCTATGGTAAACAGTAATAATGATAGATTGAATGCCGATAAATAAGTAGCAATACATTTATATCAATTTTCTTGACTTACAAGTTGAACATGAACGCATTTTTACAGGCGCGTGAAAAATTTCCGATCGATTGCTAAAATGAAAGGCATCTTCACACTTGGTTAGGGCTTCAGGTTTACGGTTACATCAATAAAATGTGTCAAATGCGTACCAGACGAGCACACTCACTTAAATGCTCATCATGTACGGATTGCTCTCATAACTCCCTCGGTCACCCGGCACATCGGCAAGCAGTGCCAAATAACGGGAGGAGGGTGCATGGATGTTATGCTTCACGCCCCTAGAAGCATTTTCGTGGGTGCAGCTGTGATGAACTTGTGGCAATGGATAGGAAGATGTAATTTTAACCAATTTACATTAAAAGCTGTGCAATACCAAGTGGCTTACCTGGCGTAAAATTTTGCGCGCCTTCGCAAAAGAATGTGAAAATTTACTCATATGCATTATAATGCTTCACTGTCAAAAATATAACTCAGGGTGAGACAAGCGGCGTTACCTTCGAAGAAGTAGGCTATTGTGTTTGAAGAGGGGTTGGCAGAATGATAGCTTTTAATGGAAAAAGTTAAGAAAATACCATAGAAATGAAACTGAACGTCATTGGAGAAGGAAATCAATCAGTTTGATTTTCTCTTTTTACAACTTTTTAAAATATCACCATTCAAGAAATTAAATTGGAACAAGTGGAGTATTTCACCTACCTCGGCAGCACTATAACTTGGGATGGAAGATACTCGACGGACATCAAGCGAAGAATAGCACAAGCTAAGGAGGCGTTCATGAAGAAGAGACAACTACTGTGCTCAATGAACCTACGGCTGCAAACAAGGAAGCACTCAATAGAAAAATTCGTATGGAGTGTGGAACTCTATGGATCAGAGACATGGAACATCGGGAAGGAAGACCAGCAAAGAATTGAAGCCTCCAAGACATGGTGCTGGAGGAGAATGTTGAACATTAAATGCACAGATAAAGTGAGGAACGAAGAGGTGTACAGAAGAGCAGATGAAGGAAGGACGATATGGAAAACCCTACGGCAAAGATGAACCAGATGGATTGGACATACCTTGAGGCACAATGAATCAGTAAGAAATATAATAGAAGGGAAAATTGAAGGGAAGGTCCCACAAGGAAGACCAAGGGATAAGTATATAAGTAAAATGAAGAAGGAAGTGAAAGAGATTACATATTATGGCATGAGAGAATTAACAATGAATAGGGCAGAATGGAGGGCTGAGGGAATTAACAATTAATAGGACAGTAAACCAATCATAGGATTGAAATACTGATGATAACTTTTTTAGGACTTGGAGATTAGATTTTTCTTGGTGCAAACCTGTACTTCTAAACTAAGTAGATACAGAGCTTTAAAGAAGATCATGGGTATTTATTTTGGACATAAATAGGCATATTCAACGTTATCAACTTTCTATTATCTATGGTTAACATAGATAATCTCCTATAGTTAAGGATTTTAGGACGATGAGACAAATAAAAATAAAATAAATCCAAACATGTCAAGCCATTGTCGGTTTTTGCAAAATTTAAAATTGTCGATCTCCATGGACCAACATATTTTACGGTGGGGGCAAGTCTTTAGTGATCATGCCGTAGTAGACAAAAATTTGAATATCGCATATACAATATTGCAATCTACCCCTAACTGTAGTTAATTATTTGTAAAATCGGTCTCCCTCAGCACGTTAATTGATAATGTCTATTTTATTTGCAGACTGCATTTCACTCAATACTGGGGGCTATTCAGAGAGTCAAGATGTAACAACGTGATGAAATGGAAATGGGGTGTCGGACGGATATTTGATGTAGTGCACGAAGGAAAATCGGGAACGCCTGTTAAGATGTCGGGGAGGGGACACCTTAAAACGAAAGAAAAATATGATCCTGGAGATAACATGAATGAAATGGATGAAGACTATGGAAAGAGCCCGTACATACCCTTGCCATTTCTCGTCGTCCGAATAAATCCAAAAGTAGTGTTCCGCCTCTTCTCTCAGAGTGACATGCGTCTATTATATTATTCTCGTTCCGCCGGCATCCGGTGAGTAAAATTATTTTAACAAGCTTAGTTTGGTTTTATAAATTTTAATTAGTCTATTTATATGAAAGAATACGATTTTGTAACCCCACATTTTCTATAGTCAATATGAATATACTCCTAACTAATACGTGCAACTGAAATAAACTGTATTTATGGTATAATACGTTTTAAAAGTTATGAAAATATAAAATTTTGATGCTGATTCCTTGACAAAATATGCTTAGTTGCGAAGAAATGGGATATTTTTCTAGTTCACTCAGAGAACTAAATTAGAAAGATTTATCACAGTTTGAAATGTTTTTGGAAAAAGCAGTCTCTCCAAAATCAAAGGTGGATATCATCCTAACTTAGTTTTTAACTAGATTTTTAGTCAAGCCTAATCATTTCGTGCATTTGAAAAAGTATCCCGTCTACGTAGAAGGGAAGTTTTGCATATATTTTTTCAGAAGGGCATAATTGGATCCAATAAAAACCAATAAATACCTCGAGCAAGCATGTAGTTAGACATTTGCTTCATAGGGGGGGGCTTAATTCTATTGTAGCATAATTTGAAACAAATCTACCTTGCCCGTTCGGTGCCGACATGTTGCAAATCTGATCTCTTAATTTTCAATGCTTGGCATTTAATTTCACAGTACACATTCCAATCTCTTATATCTCTTATCACTTGTTAAGTTTACTGCTTACATTGCTATGAAGCAGTTAATTTGACCGGTTTTCAGTGTTATTTTATTTCATTGTCTATTAACTTTTCCATTTCACCCTTATTAGCTCTAGCACTACAGTTATTTTTGTTCCTTAGTATTTCCTCCGATCCACTTAAGACCCGCGGAAACATCTTCATCCCTCAATCTTAACTGTAAGCACCACAAGCCCATCTCAACGGAGGGACACAAATTTCGTCAAAGTAATTTTCGTAGCGTTAGTATTTAGTCGAAAATATTACGTTGAGATTTTTTTCTCACTTTTATCTACCGTTCATTGCAGAGGCGTACGCATGATTTCCTTCTGGGAGGGGTTTCATTAATATGTGTGTGCATTATCAAGAAATGATATTGATATTTTTATTTACTAAAACAATAATTAAGTTAACATTCTTCTTTCATGAAGACTATCCAACTATATTTTTCAGCCCAATAAACTTATGTTCTCGAGGGGGTTTAACCCTAAACTTCCCCCCATCGCCCCCCCTCCCCCCGTTGGCACGCCACTGCAGCATTGTTATTGCAAGTTATTTCAGTGATTATTTTCTCTTCTTATGCCTATGTCATAATCTTTATTTTTTATCAGTGTTTTATTTTCCTGCTTTAGATTAACTTGATTTGTAATTTTATTATAAATTCTCACGACGCCAGACCATCACTCGTTTCCATTTTCAGTACTTTTGTACATACCTTTCCATATGATTCATCGGATTTATGCTGTAATGAATGCATCCATACCGTGTTTCTTTCATTGTGTAGTAACTTTTCCATTTCACCCTTATTAGCTCTGGCACTCCAGTTATTTTTGTTCCTTAGTATTTCCTCCGATCCACTTAAGACCCGCGGAAACATCTTCATCCCTCAATCTTAACTGCAATTGTATTATCTTCTCTCTTTCGTAGTCATTTATCCGACATATATATGTCATGCGCTCTTTCTTGATCAGCAATTTACCATTCTCACATATAGGTATATGTATGCGTAATCCATGCCCTACCCCTCCATCATTAATACTCAAATTTACTTCTTTTGTACTTAAAACTCTTGCTATCACCTCCTTCTTTACCCCCTGCCACACACCTTCGATGTGGTATGCAGGGTATTACGCAAATATGTCGTTATTTGGAGGCGACCGAAATTTAATGCCATTCGCACCATTAGAATACGTGGGTATTTGGGAAGAGAAATATTAAGAGAGGCGTGGAGAAAATCCCGGCTTCGGCATCCGCCAGTTCTAAGCGAAAGACGATAAAGGTTCACTGTTTCACGTCTCATCTGACAGACTTAATATTGCATTTGAAGTGCTCCCAATAGGGCAACCAAAAAGTGACTTTTATGCCTCTGCAAAATCTGCCCTTACCGGAATGTGAATCCGGTTCCTCCAGATGGGAGGCTATCACTCTATTTATCACACCATCCCTAATCCCAATTGTATATTTTTTCGTGTTATAAACTTTTATTGCAGTTACTACTACAGATTTTCATTTCGCTGCACACTTTTGGTTCTTTCTCATCATTCTGAATCTTTTGAGACCGGCCGAATCTTCGTACTTACACGAACGATCAGCTATGGCCTTTCAACTGTAATTACGCTACCTGTCTGGATGGGAAATCGCGGTCATTTACCTTTGTCTTGGGAACAGTCACCAATTGCAATCTGATACGGTCACGCAGCGCTGACTTCGGAGCGGTCTTTCTTTGTAGTGTACCGTTTTTCACCCTACCATGGCTCTAATACGTGGCCTACCAATCTATTTGGATGCATCACAAATAAGTCACGTGGCCACAGTAGAGCTGCTTATTCAAAGCTGCTTTTCAAAGTCCCTCGTTCACTCTTTCTCGGATTACTCTAGATACACCTCCCCTCCTCAATTGTGGAATTTGTTGGGAATGGGAGAATTTAATGGCGTGTACATAATCAAAAATTGGTACTTCATCAACCGCTAACGGTAAGGATTTAAAATGGTAATGATTCGAATTTCAAGTTAAAATAATTTCCTAAAGAAAAATTACCGAGCCGAATTTTCAGCTCAATTGATTAACGTTTTCTAAGCTAAATGAAGTGAAAAAATATGGATGCTTTCTTGAGAACATTTGAATGTTACTTAATTATGACATTGTGCCTGATTTAGTTTTTATTTCGTCAAGTCATTTCCATATTTTACGGTTGAATGAAAAACTGTGGTATCACTGAATCGATCACTCAACTTATCGATTGATCGATGACGTGGTAGTGGTATCACTCAATAACTTGAGTGATCGATAGTTGATTCGGAATACGAATTATCCTTCTTTCGGTGATCAGGCCATATTCCCCGGTAGTTGAGGACTTTGTTGCTAATTCGTCCAAGCACCTATTTATATTTAGTGCGTTTTATCGGAATGGGTCTGAGCCTTGCCCGACCAAAATAAACCCAAGGCAACCATTGGTATTAGCTCTGATCCTTGTAAACCTTTTGTTTCTTTAGAATTGATTTCGGAGCTATAATCCACCCCTCAAAGGTGGCGTATTACGACACCGTCGTGGATCATGAACGTGAAGCAGTGGAGTGCATTGCTCCGGGATTGGAGTCCATCAACGACCAACTATTTCCGCCGCCTCTGAGGACACCCAGCGAAATAGTTTGCGCTCCCCCGGCATCAGACTCAATCACTCCACGGGGTCCGAAATATTTGTTCCTTCACCGCGCCATCTTGCCGCTTCCCAGAGAGTGTGAACAGGAATGAGCTGTGATTGCTATACTCAAATAGTGGATTGTGAAATCATGAACCATTATGTAGTCACTGTGGTTCAATTTAGGCTTGTACAAAATTCTATTTTTGCTTTTTACACATGGCGTTCCTTTACCCATTACCTAATCGATTGAACTGGAGTTATTGAACTGATTGATACGCCAACCAATCAGCTGTAATAATAAAAAAATGACAATGTAATCATGCAATATACACGTTGTTTCATTCAATCATATGTTATGTTTACTGGCTGACTTTATGCATCATAGGCTTTGCTTCATTGGCAAACGGTTAAGTGTCTTGTGGTATCTAGTGTCTAGCTAAATATTCTTCGCTTTATTTTATCATTTTACAGGGTAAATTCGTCGTGGGGAAAATTCATGAGCTATTCTGGCCAACTTAACCCCATGTTTCTTGTAATCAAGATAAAGGGTTTGTAATGTCGTTGCTGCAGTCCATATTGGCTTTCGGTAAATTGCAATTGCCATGATTTGTGAACAACTGTTCAATCGATCCAAACACATAAATTGGGAAGAATTTTTATAAAGTTAGGCTTTCAGTAAGTATTTTAACTCACACAAAAATTGTCCATTGTGTAATCTTTACAAATTTTTATACTGAGTGGATTGCTACATCAAGGCTGCCTATTTCCTCAGTGTTTGTCGTTACGCTTGATCAA
This sequence comes from Platycnemis pennipes, assembly GCA_933228895.1. Lineage (NCBI taxonomy): Eukaryota > Metazoa > Arthropoda > Insecta > Odonata > Platycnemididae > Platycnemis > Platycnemis pennipes. The sequence continues at coordinate 24,947,109 of OW121849.1, read as the reverse complement.
TAGGAGAAAACCATAATTGATACATTTCCTTTTCTAAACAGGACTTCGTTCTATAGCCGTAGCGATGTGCCTGTTGGAGAAAGCTAAAGTGGTTATTTATGCTATAGTCAAATCACTCATCGTCCACAAAATAGCTATCTAAGGCCGACTGACACGGCATATTTGGTGCTGAAAATCGGACCAAATTTTTCATACTCAAAAGCGTACATGCGATAATTGTGCCACATTTGGTTTTCAGTAGTGAAAACAGTACTAATCAGGATACTTATTTTTCAACCAAGTCTCACAACTGCCAATAAAAACGAGAAGAATGTATCAAAGTATACTCCTGGCGGAGCTAGAATAAATGGAGTGATGCGATGTCGTGCAATACATAGCACACAAATACTGTAGCCGTGTCTTCGTCTCATCTGATGAAGGGTTTTTCTATAATAACCCCGAAATTATTAGAGAAGGAAGAAGAAAGCTTCGGAAAAAAAACACGTCGAAACAGTGTAAAACACATTAGATTTGGCGCATGCGCCCGTCAAATGGAAACGGAGAGTTGGGTCGTATGAAAGGGTTCATCCGAGACTTAAAGTATTCAAATTTGATTACGCGGAATTGAGTTCGATTTTCAGAACGGAAATGAGTATCGTGTAAAAAGCGTGATAAAAAACACGTCCAAATAATGTAAAATCTATTGGATTTGGCACATGCGCCCGTCAAGTGGAAACGGAGAGTTGGATCGTATGAAAGGGTTCATCCGACACAGTATTCAAATTTGAGTACGAGGAATTGAGTTAGATTTTCAGAACTGAAATGAGTACCGTGTAAAATCGTGACTTATTTTGCGTGCTACAAAACGAATACTTGTCATTTCCTCCAATCATCGTCATCGTCACTTCAGACCTGAAGACGCTAGCAGTATGGCTGAAGAAACTGTTGTCGCTAAAATACACCATAACGTGGAGGAACGCTCGAAAGCCATTATTAGCAATTATATAACAAATATTTGTTAGCAACTGAAATATAGTTTCCTGAGCATAAAAATACGTTATTTCCCCTTCTTTTAGACGCTCAGAATATTTTTTTCCAAATCATCAGTTAACATATTAGCTCTATTTTCGGAATTAGGCCCCAGAGATGAATTCTTATCAGAATTCATTCAAAGTATTAACTAAAGTGGAAAACCAAGAAAATTAGACAAGTATATTTGTTTGACGAGTTTGATAAATACCTAGGTGCATAGATATACATAAAAATGATAACTTTTATAAAGACTCCATTAGTACTAAAGTGATGAATACTGGATACTTAAAAAATCAAGGTGTTAAGCAGAGGGAAAACCGAACGTGAGAAAGTGAGGGGGTGAGAGATTGGCAACAGAGGAAGTGAACTATTAGAACTGCCAAGTGTCTTGATCTAGTGAAGATATATGGGAATAACCCTATGAAATTGTTAAACACTATTAATGAAAATACTGAAATAAAAATGAAAGTTCTTCCGTTTAACCTGGATACTCCTAGAAGAGTTTTGAATTCCTTGTATAGGGTGTTAATAATAATGTTTCAGAAAACCGTTATTTGTGTAGGAATTAATCAAAATATTATAAGAATTAATATTAATAATATGAATGTGGATAATCGATTTATTGATAAATTGAAAATTGATGATGTGGGATCAAATAATGAAAATACTCCTTTTTTCCCGCTGCGATGATGCGTTCCGTCCCAATTCGATCAAATCGGCATTTGAATTAACCTCACGTTGAGACTGTAATCTCAATGTCTAATGGGTGTGCGTCTGATTTTTCCTCCTCTTCCAAACTTAATGAGGTTGAATCTATATGACTAATGTTTTTTACTACCCTATCATTGTTTTCTTGTACAGCATCCAGACACCCAATTCGTTTATCCTGTTTGATAGAAGTGTGAGCCAGCAAGTTTGTGAAGCATCTCAAATTACACCATAGTGTTGGAATACGGTTACATTTTCTGCTTATTAGGCTATGTGTACTCAACATCTACGCATTAAATTTGGGAGCCATTAGTTTTTTGAATAAAATTGGTACAATATAAAATTTCCCTCATGTGAGTGAAGACTTCATTAATTGTTGATTGTTTGAGGGAGTGGGGGGAATTATTTGGGTATATCGGAAAGGAATTGAAATATGATTGGAGGAAAAAGCTGTGTAGAAGGTGTATAAATTGTGTTGGAAGATTGATGTAAGGAGATTAAGGAGTGGGTGGGATAGACGGAGGAAAAGAACCGGTCGCAAGGATATAAGTTTTGAAACGTGCGCTATAATTTCTATAACCTGGCCGTACACTGCGGTTAGAATGTGGAAAACACTAACTTTGCTCAATTTGGAGTATTTTCGAAACTTAGAGCCATTTTAAAAGAATGTCCTCTTTGGAAAAATGAATATCTCCTTCTACTCAACGAGTCACCGCCTCCGAAGGAAATGAAACAGGAAGCTGTCAATACCCGGCCCACGGAAACCTTCATCACTGCCGTCAACACTTATTTTTGTGCAACTTAATGTGACGCAATGAGTTTTTTCTGTGGTAGATGCCGTTGACCGTGCTTTCAAGCGTGAGAATTTGTGATGCCACTGACTGTTGTCCCATTGTTTTTAATTTATTTTTAGACGTATTTTTTGCATTTCATGAGCATGAAGTTGGACACACTTATATGATCGTTAGATTACTCAATTGAGTAAAAATCGAAGGCCATGTGGGCTTAATCTATAGATACTACTTTTCATGGCAAAATACTATTCAGTATAATAAGTGAAATCAATTTCTGTTATTAGTGAATATTGCGCATTGTAATTTAAATTTTAAACTATTCTTACTCTTTGTACTTATCTATTTTATTTGTTGACCCTATCAAATTACATATAAAACTTACAAAGTAGAATGGGAAAATTGAATACGCTCTCAGTATTGCAAAGCTTTTTTGCATAACGTATGTTGATTCTTGATATGATGAAGACAATGTAGATTTAAAAAAAATATAATTACCTAAGGGAATTGTGGAATTTTATACTAGGCAAAAGAAGAGTGATGAACTATTACTAGTCCTTATAGCGGATTTGCAACCAGGTTTAGTCTAATAATAAATTGGTGAAATCTTCAATCTTTCAATAAGTTCGGACCTATCATTTGTGCTGCGCTTTGCCAGGCCTACTTTTCAGATAATGCTAAATGAATACGGCTCGCTGCTATGATTCCATCTGGAATAACATTTGGGCTCATCTATTACGGTTGGACTAATCTTTAGTTAGGATTGCTATGTTGAAGTGCGGTACAGGAGGCTGTAGGAAAAATGATGTTATCAAATTGCTTTGAAGCACTCGGGTGTAGTGGAATATGAAATGATTCACACCCAACAGATAGTGTTCGAGTTATAATTAAGGAGCTCCAATTGCTTAGATTATATCACAAATGTATCAATAAACCTGATATTAAGTGAGGCATGACTTTCATGTCCGAGGCAGAATTTCAATCCACGACTTTAAGATTTGAAGGATAGCGAATTATCGGCGTAGCTTCCGCCACTGGAATATTAATTGAGAAGTATATTTTGGAGCAAGACACTCTTATTCACTCATGTAACATTATTTAGCTGTCACTTGAAACTAATTAAATTTAGCTTAGTTGTTTACCACGTGTTAATGCTAAATGTCTTCGAAGCAAATGAGAAGATGGGCTGTGGTAATTTTTTTAAATTTATATCGGTTTTTTTTTACATTCACTTCGAGGTTGTTAGCATTATGTAGTTTTCGGAGGCTTAAACATGTTCACTGTACACTGGAGGTATCAGATTATTATCAAGATATATATTTGGAGATTGTAAGTTTTCTATTGCTTATGACGCTTGATAAATTTATAAGATTGATTGAAACTGACAGCCATTTCCAATAGAAATTGGCTGTTGAAAGAGACCCAGCCAAGTAGACACGGAACGTAAGTATGGCCCAGAGGTTTTAAAATTTTAATAGTGCTTGCTATGAAAATGATAAATAGTCTGGCCATTCTTGGGTCATTTTTGTTATTTAGTATCATAATGAATAATTTGAGTTCACCATCGTGGCGGTTAAGTGTCAAATACAAGCTCGTGAGAGCACCCGAGGGGCTCACATATCACCTTTGAAGAGCGGGCGGCGATCTGCCCAGTGGGTCGGGAGCCTGGTGAGTTTTTGGTTGAAATGGGGAGGGGGTGAGCGAGTGGTTTGGGGACTAGGTTACGGAGGTACGAAGGAGGCAGTGGGGTAGGGAAAATGTTTGTGTGATATAGGATGGTGCGTGCGGGGAGGGAAGACGGGGGTTGGGTGGTGTGGGGAGAGACTCCTCGCACTTCTCTCGAGGGCGGGAATGTAGACCGGGGCAGGACGACGACCCGGCTACGAGTCGACCAACCGGCGGCCTTCATAACGGTACATCCGCGCTGCCTTCACCGGCCGCTGCAGCCCCTCACCCCTCTCTGCCGGCGCTGCGCAACTACACATCCGATAGATACACCCCTCCCTCCCACCCATGTGTTCCCCTTAGCTTCGTAACCCGCACGCCCGCCGTCTGTTTTTTCCGCTGCCATCCTTAAAACTCACCTGGGGCAGGAGAGGGGGCGGCATCTTCCCACTCCTCATCTTCGGTGACCCACTTAACACCGGTACCTGCTGCGTTCCGTCGTCCATGTATATTCACCATCTTTGATATCTTTAGTTCCGACTTTGTTTTGAGATGTTGCGTGCGTCTGGCCCGTGGGAAGAGGGAGAATCTTTTCTGTCCCTTCGAAGCCAATTGTTGGTGCAAAAAACGTCCCTTAAGAACTCAGTTTTAGATGTAATTGAATTTAGACATGCGGTGCAGTTGAAAGAAATTGGCATTGCATTTTAACTCAAAATTCCACCACGCAAATCACCAGTAGTTATGGAGCCACATTAGCTTTCCGGAGTATATTTTTGAGATTTTCATTATTGAAAATTTAATAATTTGTAATATATAGCGGTAAAAAAATGCATGTATAAATGATTTAATAAGAGAATGTTAGGAATTGCCATGAAATATTTTCCAGTCAAAAATTGAAAACAACATAATAATGTTTGTTGCTGTTTGTTACGATGTTAAATATTGATTAAGTTAAGCGTTCCGCATCTTTCCTGCAGACTAAGCATCTTGTTTGTGGAAGGTTGATTTGAGTTGAATGGGAATCAGTAAAATACATTGTGTTTATAACTTATTTCTTTAATGGCTTGCACGTTGCTTGATTTTTTCAAACAATATGAGCATAAAAATATTTACAACAGTTTTCTTACTAAATTTTTTCTCGCAAGCGAGTGAATTTTATCGGCCTGTGATGATGTTATCAGGCCTACAAACACGTATTATTTTACACTCACGAAGTTTAGTGGTTTTGAAAAAAAATAAACGAATATTTTGGCCACTTCACTCATGTTCCTGAGCTCATTGAAATGTAGAGTGAAATGCTAGCAAGCTAACACCATTATGTACAAAGTACATACAAGATCATCACACGCATCAAGCGCGATCGAAAAGAGGTCATTTATCCTTGGTGAAAAAATTTATGAAACTTGAATAATATCGATGAAATCTCTGCGTTTCACTTGATAAAAACCGCAGTGATTGAAACATAAGTAACACTGTCATACCATCAATGTATCCATTCAAATAGATGGATCAACACTTGAGATAGCACTAAACTCCCAACTGATCGTTAAGGCTTGAAATAAAGCCAGACAATCAACTGCTGCAGAGCAGATTAGGCAGCCATTTTCTCACACCAGCTCACATTAGGATATAAAAATCTCCATTCTTCCAGCATCAATAACATACAACCATGAATTTTGAACTTCAGGAATTGCAAAATATTACTACAGTATGGACACTGAGTATTTTTCAAAATAATTACCCTGACAATTATCTGCCAATCTGAAGTGAGATATACGGACACTTTACATAAAGAAAATCCCTAAATAATTTGAAATATTTCTAGTAATTTCTTCAATTGACAGGCCATGCAACGTATTTTTCGACCGATAAAAACATGTTAAACACTGGCCAAAATGTGAGTGCGCGTTTACGTGTAGCATGCATAACTTTTCGTCAAAGCCAGTCTTACCCGCGTTTACATAAATAAATAAGAATATCATAATAATCATTTCATAAATTAAGATGAGATAGGGTTTGTATTCTGGAAAAAAAGATAGATTGGGGTGCTTGATATTTAAATAAGATTAATCATGAGTGTTAAATTAAGCCTATGCTTTTCCCAAGAAATGTTCAGAAGTAGCCTCAGAACGTTTTCCATGAGTTGTGTGATGAGAGTAATGTTAGGATGAGATATGAATGATCTATCTTTGATTTCTGTTTCAATATCGTGAGGAAGAGGTGGTGCATTGCTAGTCCCGGCAAGGTGCTTTACGACTTGGATAAATTTCTACGATATAATGAAATTCGAATATCCAAAATGACAAGAATGTAGGACACCTTGCTGATAAATATCTGTCGCCTTGGGATGTGAGAGGAGTTCATGAAAAATATAAAGGGGTAGACTAGGGAGTTATTTATAAAATGTGAACTCTGCATCCTTCTACGATTTCAACTTAACCAAAACTTATGTGAAGACCGTTGCATTTGCTCCGTTATCCGTCACACTGGCATAATTTCTTGTGATCGAAATACAGATTTTTCTCCTCACTTACTCAAACTCCTCTCTTTGACATAGGGAGGCACTCGACTCTATAAGGGCAATGGACGGACTGGATAGAGAAAAGTTCGTAATTCAATGTTCTTTGTCCATTTCCGTGAAACGGAATAATTTTCTCTTAATGTGCCACCTTGACGAACTCGGCATTATCGTATCCTGCGTGTCCAAAGGTCGTTGTGGCTAGTTCGGGACTGCCCTTCCTTTCAATTGCTCTGACTCGAACGAATAGGAAGGCGGCTACTAGACACGCGACGATCAGCACAAGCAACAGCATCACCAGCCCGCCGGTGAAACTTGCAACAGAGAGGCAGATGGTGTCGGGGTCGATAGTCCTTCCAGAGGCCTGGATGACCACGGTGGTATCATTGCCACCTCCGGAGTTTCGGAGGTTAAAGTTCACGTCTCCGGGAGCCACCACCTGAATCACTCTACTAGTGTTGACGTCAGTCATTTCCTGGGCCTCTCGCCGGTACACTCTCGGAGTCAAGGGAGCTCGGCCTTCTTCAGAAGTATCTCTCCTACGTCTGACCCCATGCAGGTCCTGGAGCACCTGAACTGATCGCGGTCTGCCTCCCAGGGTAGCTAGATTTCCATTTCCTCCCAGGGGAGAATTTCCGGATTCTTGTCCGTCAACACCCTTCCTCTTCACAGTAGAATAAGGTGCTCGGAGTCGGCCTTGTTGTGGATGTATGGGAGGCGTAAGGTTTACGTTAGAGGACGAGGAGGATTGAGCCTGGCCGCTCTGGGCAGAGTTTTGACTAGATGGGCCATCTCTGGTTGATCCTTCCGATTGTTGTCCGTTTTGCTGTTGGCCATTTTGGGGTGGTGGGGGAGGTGAGAGTCCAGATCCCTGTCCTTGCTTCCCTGGACTGGATTGCTGATTGTTATGAGTGGATGGCGCTGGAACAACCTCACCCTTCGGCTCGGAATAGGCTCCGGCTGGTCCTGATGCGGGGTGTCGTGGATCTGGGTAGGCTGCAGGGAGAGACAGCGGCGGAGGACCGTATTCGGCTCCGAGGCCACCAAGTCCACCGAGGCCTGGTCCAGAAAGGTGTTGTGGAGGAGGTGGGCCGTAGTCACCGCCTCCGAGGAGGCCTCCACCGCATTTTGGCTCAGGGCAATGGTATCGGCATACCTGGATCACGCACTGGAAGTGTACATTCATTGAATCTGGGAACTTGAATGCTTGGAAGTAAGCAAACGATACCACGGAAGCTGATGGCCCGAAGTTCTTTATTTTCTGGAACCTAGACATGATCTTTGGACGAACCACACAACCGTGTTGGTCTACCAACTGGATCGGTGCTCTCTTTCCATCGTGCGCCACACAGTTTCGTACCAGCATGTCGAACTTTGACTCGTCGTCCTTGATGGCCAGAACCATGGTCATGGTCTGCCCGATTTTCACAATACCCGATACCTCTGATGCCCATGGGCCTTTGCCGACTTGAATCTGCATCCAGCATTGAAGGTTGTCTCCTAGGAAGTTAGCTGTTACCGCGTGCAGCATGTCAACTTGAAACGGCCTAAACGTAACTGCCTTCTCATAGAAATCGTACCACGTGCATCGAAGCTTTCGGGCTTGATCCCAAACTTCTTGCACGTACGGGTCGTACTGAACAATGATGGTGTTCTCAACGTAAGAACCGGAGGGAGTTGGACCGTAACTGCCCAGGGCAGTTCCACCAGCTCCAAGGTGATGGGCATTGGAATTGGATGACATTCCGCAGCTGTTGAGGAAAATCTCGAAAGTTGCGCTCAAATGGCCGGAGCCGGGCTTGAGGTGAACACAGTGAGGGTCACTGTAGAATCCTTTGGAAAATATCATTCCGTAGAATGGCCTGTCAAATTCAATGTTGACCCTCATGTGTGTCTTTTCGCATTGAACCTGCAAATGCTTTATCTGTGGCATGTCGGGAGTGGCCAGCGGCCACGGATCATCTGCTCCCGCCGGAGGGCCATATCCGGGGCCTGGTGGTGCCGGTGGTGGTAGAGGCAAGGGAGGTCCGTAGACACCACGGTGCTCCAAGGGCAAGACAGCAGAGTCAAGTGGTGCCTCTCCAAGTGCACCCTGTATAAGAATTATAGGAATACAAATTTGATAATTATTAAATCAATTTCACGGTGCTTCAATTAAAAGAGATTTGCAAGAAATTCATACATATTTATTAGAAATCAAAACGAACAAAGAACCATTTGAGAACATTGAGTGAGTGATTTTAGAAAATGTTAAATGAAATAACTCAATAACCGTATTAATTCTCAGCAGAGTGACGTTATATTTTTTAATTTTCTGGAAAAATGTATTTGACATGCATATTAATAATTTGAATCAATGCATAGTAAGATTTTAAAATTGAAAAAGCATTTAATTCGATATTAATTTTCCTAAGACAAATTTTAGGTAAAAAGGGATTCATTTCAACAAAACGCCCATATGCAGAGCGGGTTTTCGCTCACCAGTAGGCGACCTCATACTAAATTTAAACTTTTCGTCTCATGGACAATAAATTATGTATTAGAATTAATTAAGTCAATATTTAGATAACATAAACGAGATTACACGTCTGTATGTTACCATGATCATATGAAACAGTAGGTTTGGCATTAAGGCATCGTAGTTTACGTGAAAAGTTTAATTATTAGTAATTATTTATGACTATAGGTAGGTATTGGAGATTGAACATTACAAAAATGCAGATTATTCTTTTAGTGCCCATGGTACTCTCGATTCAAAAACCAGCTCTTTCCTTACTCAGATTAGTGTAATGCAGTTTTAGCAGATTAATGTTTCTTATAAACAAGATATAAAGCTACGGTACTTCCAAATATGTGCCTACGCTTTTTATCCTCTACCCTTCGTTTCCTCAGAGAACTTAAGTAAGTGGTCCGGGGAACCAGGAATCGTCGAATTATTTTAATACATGGATATCGCGCAAGGTCTTCTAGATTTTCTATAGGAATTAGTCGATCATCAGCATATGTGTGGCTGCCTTCTACCGCAATGCAACGCTCATATTTTTCGTATTGCTACTTGTGCAACCACCCAGATCTTGCGCCTCCATTTTTTCACTGCACCATCGGCGATGCGGGAGGTTGGGCCGCCTTCGACGGCGGGCACTATCGCCGCGCCTCTGCTCAATTCCCTTCCCCACCCACCCACAGGACATTCCCGAACACTATCCTCCCCTGCTGCCATTGCTCATTTTCGCTCGCGGTGCTAGCATGAGGGTACCGCTATACTTGCGAAAGGCGACGAAGCTCCCTACATTTCTTTTCCCCGAGGGACAGATATAAGGGGAGGGAGGAAGAAAGAGAGAGAGACAAGCGATGGATTCCCCTCCCACTGCTGCCTTGTCACCCAGCCGAAATATATGGAAGTATGTCACTGGTGTCCTTCCCCTCATCCCACACCTCTCTCCTGTGAGGTGGAAATTGACACCAGGGCACCAAAGACGACATGGACATCAATTATTCTCATTTTTTTCTCAAGTTCCCATTATCCGTACCTTCATTTTGTTGCTCAAATCGCAGAACCGTTCCGCTGAACTTGAGGCTCGTTTCCGAAAGCAAACAGAGAATTAAAATTCTGCTATCCCACGTTCTTAATAGCGGATTTAACCTAACTAAAGTTGATTTTCAGGACCGTTGAAAGTTAAATAGGAATTCATCCACACCGTTGAAAATAGTTAACGGCTCAGTTTTGAAAAGTGGAAAGCAGAATTGTTAGCATTGAAAACGCGCATACAACCATTTATTCTACTTCCGTTTTGTATTTCACGTAAGTGTTCCCACCTATAAAAAACTTGAGCTTTGTTAAAGCAGCGTGCTTTGTTTCTTTAAATTCCCTTGCTCACGATTGCTCTCATAATCCTGATGCATTACATTATCTCACAGTGCCTGAATTTACAACGCAAAGTTTTCCCGTAATACTATCAGACATGTTATTTGAGAACTTTCAACTCAATGAATCGTTTGAGGCACACTCCCAAACATTTCATGACCAAATCCGAAAAAAATACCAGGGGAATATATCAAAACAGTTAAGGTAAAACCCTACTGTATTTAGCTTCATTACTAGCAACAATACCGTTAAAGCAGCTATAAAGTTCAAGGTTACAGGTAAACCTAATATTTCTCACCTCTAAGATTTATTTTTAATCAATTGATCTGCTATAATAGTGCATTTACAGCCCAAGATATCATTACGTTCCAATCACCAACTAATTGGGAAGATCGAACAGTGATAGCACAGCACATATAATAGCGAAATTAAAAATATGGAACGAGACATGTCAATCAAGGAATGCTTGATTACAGCTGTTGTTGTTTGGACGATGAAGTGACTTAAGCATTGCTAATCAAAATTTGTCTCTTGATGTGACACTTTCTAGTTAAGGTAATGAATTTCTTGCCCATGATCTCACAGCTTGTATGGCAACAGTTTGTTTCGCAAAGTTACCACTTACACACCCAAAATTAAATGAAAACATTCTTATGGGAATGTGGTCATACTCTGGCTTCACACCTCTTTTACATACTTGGTATGATAATTGTAGCTTTTAAATATGTGGCCATTGTGGCTCTCATCCAATTATTGCAATTTATCCTACATCTATTCCCCTCGTGCCATTCATAAAGTGCCTGAGAGGGATAATACCAGCCATGAAAAGGGGAGGAAAGGAAACAATGAAGAAGAAATGGACTTGAAGGGAAACGTAATTAAATGCATTGGGTTAAGCTCTTTTTCCCTTGTATCTTAAAATATGGCCTCAGAAGAACGAATTTAGGGAATCTTTTTTTTTTAACATTGAATCTTTCAATGTATTGGATCCCAAGACATTTACAATACAATACAAAACTTTTACTCGGGTAGGAGTGCTCAGCGACTTCTTTGTTAGGTTTATAATCTGGGATACTGACAGGATGGATTTATGAATTTGATTCTAATCAGAAGAAATTCAGGAGTGGATTTGAATATATCAGATGTCCTATTCATAATACATGAGTGCACAAATAGACTGTGAGGTAAAACATGAAGTAATCATTAAGAATTTGAGTTGGGCTTCAACAGGTGCAAGTATTACAGGGAATCTCTGAAGGAAACTCAGGGCAGTATTGTATTTATATTTTTTTTTTGAATGAATGAATGCCTTTATTTGCATTAAAAAACTTGGTCCTTCTAAGCTTAAATATTTGTTGAAATATTTGAAAAAAATCACGGGTGACTGGTTCAAGGCGGTATTCAATCTGTTTCCTTTCACCACATAGATAAAATTATAATCTCAAGCTAAAACTAAAAGAATAAGTAGTAAATAGAAAGAAATGGAATGAGGAGTTCCGAAATTATTCATGTCACACACATTTACAGATTTTCCCAAGCATGATTCCCGATTGTTCACTACGTAATTTCGTGGTTCATTATTTTGCCATTCATTGGCACTTGCATTGTTGGGATTTCACTCAGCATGAAACTTAGTTTAATGGAAATTTGGAACCCCAATCCTTTTTATAAATTTATTTAAAAATTGAGTGCTAAATAACCAAATTCTATGATTGGTATTGCTGAAATTGACTATTAATAGGAAATTGACAATAATTGATAAAACCTCACTTTGCATGCGTAACAGTTTACTTATATAGCCTTTTCATTTTATTTGCAGCAGCAATAAACGGACGTGGAATACTTTTATTTCCTAAAAACGGATTTTCCTCTTATACAAAATAGCAGTATAATTTTAGCGAAATTATAGTTTTTCAAATAGGAAATTACGATTCGATCAAAACTAACCTCCTTCCACTAACCCTTGTAAATATTGTATTGATTTTTTGACACATTACAGTATTTTCAATTAGTTAACTTCTAGGCTACGCTACCAATGTGGACCCGGAATAAGAAGGTGATTATTATTTCAAAAGGAGAGCCGATAAGGATGTGAAATTTATTACAAGTGATTAAGTAATTTAATAAATTTATTAATTAGGTGTAAATCCAAATATTTTTCCTCACAACTAGCGTTCCAGCATCGCGTATTTTCCCGTTGAAATCTCCCATTGAATGTACAAAGTCATTGATCGATGCATGATTTAGATATTAGTGCGTTCTTATCATGCTTTTAAAGAAAGTCACTTCACATTAATCACATTTAAAAAAATACTCTTAAAACAAACAGGGGAATGTCTTTGAGAAATAAAATACATTTGAGGGCGGAGGGAAGATAATTTTTCAAGAAAGCATCTGTCTATGCAACTTTGGAGAAGTTAGGTGGAATAAAAATTAATAGTCTATTAAGTAAGTAATAAAGTACTCACCTGCAGTAGGAATAAAATTCCAAGCAGCCAAGTGCTCAGTCGATTGTTGGTTCTTCCCATCATTGTGGAGGAGGATCCGGTGTTCGTGGTAGTTAGGGCTCTGGAAATGGATGGAGAGAGGAGTCCTTGAATTATTCAGCCGAGCGAGGGGAGGATCAGTATTGAAATAATACACTTAATATAGATGAACTAGAACTGTACAGCTCAACTTAGTTTCACACGATAGAATACTTTACGTAAATTAACGCAATAAATAGATTGTGCACAGGATGCATACAAATAACATTGTAATTTACTGTCTTAAGAATAATTAAATAAATTATTTAATAAATTATTCATGTATTCAGCTCAGCACGGGCAACGACGAATTTAAAAATACAATGGCTGTTATAAGAGCCGAAGCTGGGTACCAGAAATTTAGTCGGTGTGAATAACAAGTTTAAATTCAGTGAAGTTTACCACAGTGAAGTATAAAAGCAAATGTCCCAAAGGTAAAATATAATGCCAAATTTTTAAGTAAAGTCAGGCCAGTATCCGTGTTTTTTACGGCCGTAATGGCATTCGATGAGCTAAGCGTGCTCTCTTGATAACTTTATTATCGATTTCCGGCGATTAATGTCTTGACAAAATTAGTGGCCATACATCGGAATGCTTGTTCACATTTACAGTTGTTTGACCAGCAAATAGGAGTGTCTCCTCTGGGATAATTCCTTCAGCTCAGAGAGTAAATCGCACATCCGGTTAGTTTACGGAAGTAGAGGCAGGGCTGAGTGTATAGGAAATTAAGGGGAAGGGATATGGGTGCCACAGAAACCACCACAACCAGACCACCAGGAGTGAAAACCGAAACAGAGCACACACTTCTATTGTTTTAATTTTCCCTCACAAAACACACGAGGCCTTCCTTCTCAGTGCAGTATCCTTTCAATGTCACTCACCACCCCCGTCACCATCCTTTACATTGTATTAAATGGTAGAGGTAGTAGTAGGTAAGAAACCACCCACACTAGGTGTTAAAGGCGAAGAAACTTAGCGGTATATACGGGAGAGATTTTCTTTGTAACCCCCTCAAAATTATTTTCAGTAAAAGAATCTTAATTTCCCGACGCACCGCAGAATCTTCTAACTTCTCCCTCCTAAACCAAAAATGCCTTCACATGTAGGATCGGTCGATGGTGTCACACTAGAAGATGTAGCCGTTGACCAAAAGAACAACTGTTCCTTCACGGAGGCAACAACAACCGAAAGATGGACGTCCCACGCTTCTCTTGTTCAGCCTCGCGCGCAGACCACCGGTTATCCCGTGCCCGCGCACGCCGATTCCAGACCTCCGCGTCGCACGGTAGAAACAAGACTGGAGGAGCGCATCAAGACTTTTCCACGGGGGAATTCTTGGGAATTTTCTACCCCCCCCTCTCTCGCCCTCCCTCAGGGCCCTAACTCACCCCACCTCCGACCGCCACCCTCACCTACTTCCCGCGATCGCATCCCTTCCAAACAACACCCCCCGCTCCTCCTCCGCCCCGCCGGGCCTCCAGTCCACCCCCCTCCCTCCGCCCTCTCCCCAACCCGCCTCCCCCTCCCTGCACAAGAGCTGGCGACCTACTGAAGGCGAAGAGGGGGCGGGGAGGCGGTCTCTTCTGGGCGGAGAGTGGGGCGGGGGGGGGGGCAGGCGGCGGCGGCGGTTGTGCGGAGGAAGAAGAAGCGGGCTGCTCGCTGCCCCCGAGGGTAGCCCGGGGATGGGCGCTTGCGTCGCGAGAGGCAGAACGCCGAATTGGAGCGGGGGTTGGGGGGGAAGGGGGGTTGGTCTGCCGGGCAGTACGGGGGGAGGCATCGCGAGGAGGAGGAGAGGATAAGGGGGGCAGTGGAGTTGACCGACTTCTGGACGGCGCTTGTCCCTCATTACTGCTCCCTTCTTCACTCCCCGTCCCGAGAGTGCTCCGCCAGCATCCCGTCGTCCACCGCGGCGGCGTCCGTCCGCGCGCGGCGCTTGCCCCACCCCTCCACATCCTACACTCCCCTCGCCGTCGATCGCCCGCGTCGATTTCACGAGAGGCGTCGTCGTGGGCGATTTTCGGCCTATCGTGTCCGGCGGGTCGAATTTCTTTCGCCCCCCACTGCGAGCGAGTTTGATTGCGGTTGTGGAATCCGCTCGGGTTTTCTCTCGCGCAGGGAATTTTTTCCTGTTTATCAATACCGCTGGCATAATATGCGGCAACGTAGAGATCTACTGTCTTAATATTTTCAGAAGAAGATCAAAATTATTTTCTTTCCAGTAATGACAACTGGAGGCTTATTATTAATGTTTCGACGATTTTTATGACGCTTTTCTATGTGAATACTTTATATCCTCTCTTCTGTAATGCCCTTCTAATCAACCCCGTAGCTACTTTTAGAAAATTTAGAATCATTATATTAAGGGAAATCGTCCAACTTACAACTTGCCTTATTTACGAATTAATCACCGAAACGCGTACTCATGCTGGTGAGTATCCTGCGAAATTTTAAGTTTGATTATATACCAGGTATTATACATTTGTGCTGTGGTAGGAAGTGGTGCTCTTTTGGCATCGCAACTTACCCTTCCGCTGCAAGTCATAAACTGTATACAACCCATCATCTTTCTGGGAGGCAGAGATTATAATAAATATGACTAGACCGCCGACATATCAATCAAAATCCTTAATTTTGTTCGTCGTATAAAAAGTGATTCATAATATATGAGGGGCATTCCCCAAATGATGTATCTATAGGAAACGCTATGATCCCAGATTAGTACAAGAATTTGTACAAAGTATATTGTTAAGTAAGTGATACTTCAATTATTAATGTTCACTTTATTTTTCGGCAATTTGTTTTGACTGAAGAATGCAAGTTTATCTCGTGACTGCGGTTACTGAGTTTACTATGGCACGGATACAGGAATTAGAAATTAATGAGGTCACCATACAGAAATTTACTGATCTCTTATCGGTTATTTGCTGGCAAATAAACGTGTCATTAACCCCATAAAGCTAAAATTTTAAGAATAATGAGTCTCTAATTGAATGCCAGCAGCAAATTGCGCTATCAACATTGGTTGTGGGTGACCACCGGAAACGGAACGGAAAACTATAATTACTCCAAAGTTTTCCGTGCGGTGCTCGTATTCTATTGGTCTGCAGAAGACGAACGAGTTCGAGAGGATACTTGTGGGTGCCTTCTCGCCACTTGGAATTTTTGCTAGACGGTATTTGGGTGCGCTGAACCTCAAGAGGAGCTGGTGTGACTTCATTGGGTGTATGGCCTCCTTAATGCGCGAGGATTTGAGCGGATGGATGCTTAATCATCCACTCATACATCTCCCATTACGATCCCTCGGGCTTAGTTTTCTGTTACTCGATTCGCCATCTCTCACCAGTGCTGCATTAATCAAATCTCGTCATCGCCGAATTTTCGGCATCGTGTCCTGTACACCTGTGTAGAAATATGATCCTGTGGCATGGTAAAAAGCTACCATTAATAATGAGTAGATCAGAGACACTTGATATGGTGACTTGATGGAGTTCTTGCCACAGTAATTCATTGCAGTAGTTTAGTTACGACGAAAAATGTTCTTAAAAAGTAACTCTGAAGTAACATTCAATGCCTTGTATGTTTCATCCATGATGTATATTATTTCTCGCAAATCGGTAATCGTACTCTAACAGTTAAGTCATGATACTTTCAGATTCGGTTTTCGAATACTTTCTCTGGAATATGATGTCTGAATTAGTGTATTTTAATACACATGAACAGTCGGAAAAGCTATATTTTTTATAATTAGCCGCTGCCGTTGTTGCTAGCCAGTAAAAAAATAGTCCATAAAGACATGCCAAGGAGAGGATTAATCCATAAGCAAAATAAGTGCGTTAGTGCTTATAATTTTAATGCTAACTTTGGTAATTCTATCACTAGTATTACTAATAATAACACTTCAGTGATGGTAAATTGGCTCCATTTAAAACCGGAACATTTTTTTGAGATGATATGGTCGATAAACGAGTACTTCTCGCAGTAATCCAAGTTGATCTTAAACTTTTGGAGCTTTGCCCATTTAGCCTACGTTACTGCCACGTACCATGAATGAATTTGGCAAGTAGCCTTCTTCAGATATATACAGTAAGGTGCAGCTAAGTACGAAATCGTTTCATGGGCTCGTATACCATTGATAAACGTTCACCGATGTCGAGAAAAATGGATATAAAAAGAATTAAATCGGGTGCGTATTATACGGTCTAGGGCAGGTGTCAAACTTTTGAGACTGAGTAAGGTACTTCCTTAAAATTATATAAATCTTTCACTATTATATAATTTTAAAAAAATTACACTTAAGGTTATTACACAATCTATTTTTACTTTAAATATTATAAATAAGTATATATTTATCTTCCTTATAAAATGTAGTATTCTCCGGTTTGTAAATAGTGCTTAATATTTACAAACACAACATTACCCAACTTTTTACATTTTTCTTTGTCAGAATCAATCATTAGATGTTAGTCTCATAAGATATTGATATGCATACTAGATCTATTGTCTCGCGCTATTTAAATGAAACTACGATACTGTTATTTCCAACTTCAATTTTAGTTCCGAGCCTCATTCACGGACTCAAAGAGCCACATGTAGCCTGCGAGGCATACATACTTTGCCGACCCGTGGCTTAGGGGTCATATTCAGAAAGTCAACTTCAGTCTCGCTTCCACTCCTTACGTCCTAAAATACCTACAACGAGCTAAATTAGTGTATAGATTATGCCAACAAAGGTGGCATTACTTCTCAGCGTGGAGATGAGAACTGAGTGGAGAATTCTGAACATGGCTGGAGCTGGACTATAATTAGAATCATAACTAGAGCCACTTCTGTCACTAACGTCATAAAATCTCTATTACGGGTTCAAAAGGGTACACGAATACTACGCGATTTGGTTAGAAGCGGTACACAGCGTGTCGCTATGAAGTAATACCAACTTTGTAGAGTCAGTCCGCTTACAAATTCGACTCGAAGAAGACATTTTAGGGCGTAAGTAGTAGAAGCGAGACTTAAGTGGAGATTCTGAATATGGTCCTTGGGCAAGGTACGGAAGGCACTACCTTCCTCTTCCGCTAGAGAGGGCTCACTTAGAGGACGGAAGGTGAGGCGCGCGCGGAAGTGAACCTTGGCCCTCGGCATCGCGCGCGCGCGCGCCGTGAAGTTTCCTCGAAAATAGGACCTTCACGCGCGCAACGCGGCCGCCCTCTCCCCTCCACACAACTGCCTGAACTTGACACTGAATTTTCCTCTCTCTCTCAATCTTCCTCCTCGTCCGTCCGTCCTCGCCTCTCCCATCGCTTGCCCGGCTTCAATTGACCTGATTTCTTCGCCCGCTCTTAGGTTTATATGGAATCACATGTGGGCCTCTCTCTCTTTCTCTTTCCATCGTCTTTCGTGCTTTCCCACCTCTTATGGCGGCTCAAACTTCCCTAGGTTTTCTCTTTTTTTGCCGTTCTCTCTCTCTCTCTCTCTCTCTCTGTCAGACGGCGGCGCTGTTTCCGCGCTCGTGATGCGCTTCCAATCCTCTCCAAAGCTCCGTCTCCGTAACATCTATTCTCATGGGATCGTCGTCTCGAGGTGAAATTATTCCTCTTGTTCGCCTGACCCAAATTTTGTGCTTGCTGGGTGGAGATGTCAAATGAGCCATGTAGGAATCGGCTTCATTAGAAAATTACGGAAACTGTCTTCCCTTTCCGTACCAATGAGTAGTCTTGATGCATGGCATTCCACAGGGAAATAGTTAATTTTTTGATGAACTCTTCTCGGGCTCTACACCGGGTGAGTGAATGAATTTTTTGTTGTGTATTCAACCAAATCGCTCATTGTCGTTTGAAATATCTGTCCCTCGTAGGTGATAGGTTCTATAGGAAATGGCTTCAGGCGTAACATTTTGAAAATTACGAATATATATACTAAAGAAAAGATCACTAGGTAAAAATCCACTCTTTTAACTAAACACTGACCTAGGTTTCAGTAATTCAGTACTTATTTTCCCTAATCGCTGTTGAATCGCCCTGCTTTTAATTTACTAAATATTGGGTTGATTTATAATTGGTTCTCTTCCGAATAAACTCCAACCGAGGGTCGGAGATCGTTTCAGAGGTGTTCGTTAATGCCTCCCCATTCTCTTGTTGCTTTTTTTAACATGGGTGATCAGTTCGTTTGGCAAAAACAATCCCCTTAAGTTTTCTCTAGCTCAGTCTACCTGATATATATCATTGCACTTCAAATCAAACGGCCCAAATATTACGATGCAATTTTGGGCATTCGTAGAAGTTTTTTTTCCATTAATATATGAATCCGTATTGGAGCACCCTGGTTTTAATTTCCGAAAAGAGATTGGCTTGATCGATCATGGTTTCTATTCCGAATAAAATCCATTCCGATGCTCGCTCCCCCTCCCTACCGTCCCCCACTCGTCATCGACGAAACATGCGCATAACCTCCTTTCTCCTCCTCGTCTCCTTTCTCCACGCTCGTCTTCCGATGGGAGAGCCACCGTCCCCGTGGTGCTGCTGCTGCTGCTTCTGCCCACGCCGCCGCAGGAGCGGCCGTGAAGGACGAATGGGAACAGGGGAGCGAGGGAATTGAGGTGGAATGACGGCTTTTAAAATGTAGGACTGGGTGGAGGCCGAGGGGAAGCGAGGTCGGTGGAGGATGGCTCGGATTCGGTCGCGGTGGCTGGCGGGGAGGCACGCTGCCAGGGGTGGCTGCATTTTATATCCTTCTTGACACAGGGGTGCAAGAGAGAGACGAAAGGGTTTTTCGAGGGAGACAAACGGGGTGGGTAGGATTGACCAGCCGTGGGCTGGGCGACAACAAAGGGCAATCTTTAATTTTAATGGGCGCGAAGATGCAGAAAGGAGGTTGGGCGTCCAACGAGACCAAATGTCTAATGACCGTCTTTTTCGGATGAAATTGAGAATTAATGTATTCGGCCTATATTTCGTGACAAGAAGGATATAAAATTAAAATGAGTCCCAGAACTGAGGTGGTGAGATGATACGAGAGGTGTTCGTTAATGCCTACTTTTCCTCTTGTTTCATTAACGGCGATGGAATGCGTAGAAACTTCATTTGCATATAATTCTAAAATGAGTGCGACCCAATAACGAATCTCAGGAGCTCATCTATTTCGAAGATTCTGCTATGCTGCCTTTGGTTCATGATGTACTATTTTGCTGACGATAAAGACATTCTATGTGATCGGTCACTCATTTTGGACAATCAAAACATCCATCACGCCTGAGGGATTATATTCGTAAATTGTGTTTTACACCGTAAATGCTTGGTCTTCTTCAATAACTATATCACGCTTTCAGAGAATTTTGTATCACCAAGTCAATGATATCAGGGACACTCGCTACCATAAATTACCAATGGTCATAACTTTAAATTTGATAAGTACCCCTCACTCTGAATTATTCAACATATGTATAATACCCGAGTTGTATAGCTATTCCCCAGAATTATACTAAAAGATACAGAAGGATCCGTGTGAATGTGAATATATGCAAAGCGGGAGGACTAGAAATATTTTAAAGACACTTCTCATATTTTATGGCACCATGTTGGAGAACAACATATTTGAGAAGGTTCTCGTGGAGTAATAGTACAGATTTTTTACAGAGTACGCTAACTATCGGCGTGCAATCAACATGAACGATTACTCAGATGTAAATAAAAACACGGCAAAACTTTGTGCAATTATACTTTTGATGACTCTTAAAAAGGTATTTGTGAAATATTTTAGCAAGAAATTGCCTCATTCCGATACATTATTTTATCCATTCATTCCTTTCTTCGGAGACTTTTGAATGGTAGCTAGCTATAGGTTAAGAGAATGAAAGGATAATGATTCTTTTTGATAACTGAAGACAAGTTCCATTATTTCAAAACCTTTTTTTGATGCTGGAGATGAAAAAAATTATCGTTGAATCTCAGAATCATATACATGCCACTGAACTGTAGAGTATATACTTGCCCCTTTCAGCCATCGTCATATGGGCACCGTTAAAGCCGCCTCTCCTGCTACCTCACTGCCCTATCTCTACTCTGTCTTGCCTTTTCTTCCGAGACTCTCCTTCCTGTTCCTCCCTCCTCCGCATCGTACGCAACCAGCCTTTCATTCACCTGCTTAAGCATCTGCTGCTCCACAAACCCTGTATCTGAAGTTGCACGCTGGGGTCGATCACGCCGAGCGCATGCGCAAAATGCTTTCTGCTGCTTCATTCCTGAAGGAAGAAAATCCTTATGGATCGATGAACTCCCTCATTTTACTATTGGATAGCATATTACATATTTATACAAATGGCACTAGAATTTGGATCTTAAAACGTAAATATATTCCTGATCTCGACGTTTTGTTTTTTCGTATAGTACACAGTTCATTTTTAGTATTGCTGGTTACTGCAACCAAATCCTATTAAATATGAAAATTTTCAAGCTTAAAATTAGTATAGGTACACGTCTAAAAGCAATTTCAAAAATAAACAAGAACGAAAAATTATCATATGCATATTTCATTTCTCGCAAAGTAGAAGAATATGCTTTCCAGTGGGTACAGTTGTGAAATTTTCACCTTGTGTTATCATAGCATGTACACAAAATATTATTCCACGTTGATAATGGATCATTGGGCTCTTGTTCGGCTCGTTACCAATCTGACATCCACTAGCTGCCCGTTAAAAATTAGTTTTGTTGTCGGTGAAGTAAAGACAATTCATTTAATGCTAAATTTTGAAATAAGCAACAATTTCAGAGACCACCATTTTGGTAGCGAAAACATAATTGATTACTGTAATTAGATGGTGATGGAATATAAGCATAAAATCAAGTTGTTCTGGCCTTGAGGACCCTGGAGACATTGCTAAAGCGACTGTCACGGCAATTTTGGTCGGCATTAGATTCAGCTTCTGATTTTTTTAAAATAGTGGTGCTTTCAAGCGCTGAGTTGTGAATATCATGGCTATAGCTTCTTAAAATATAGTTGACTAATTTGGGATTTAAATCACGCTCAAATATTTTTTCATATTTGTATCAGTAATATTTTAATTGTAATTTGAATTTTAAATTTAGACCTGGATGTCAAAGGTTACAGGAAATGTTGAGCGTTGGCCTCGAATATGGTTTTTGATACGAATCTTAAAGAAAGGTCCCATTTGCAATTAGGAGACAAAAGTTAGAACTGCGCATTACCTCAATATTACTTATATAATTGATTTAAAGAAAAGAATTACATAATTTTAAGCATTAGGATTTGGAAGTTCTTCCACGACATTTATCCACAAGATTTCTATATGAAAATAGTTTTATTTTCTTAAAAAAAAGTAGTTGGACTGGTGACAAATGGTATTTTATGAATTAAGAAATTTCATGAACGTGGATGGACTATCCACAAATATTCATGTGGTTGATGAAAATTCTACGAACTACCCAAAATATTATGTAGAGGTGCGCAAAAGAAAGTAGGTATGGGTCATTTCCGTAACGCTCTTCTCTCCTCTCAGACCTCTTTACAAGCCCCGAGGGCTGGATCTCGAACTAAACCACCGCGCCACACCTTTGTAAATCCCGGTTCTCCTCCTGCCCACTCCACTGCGTCCCTTCCCCTCCGTCTCCCCCAACCAAGCCTCCCTCCCCCCCGACTCTAAATAATCCCCCTCCTCCTCTTCGGCTCACACCGTCTCCACCATCTCGATGACACCGATTCCCCTTCCCCTCCGTAACCCGGATCTTTACCCGGAGGGCGCTCAGAGGAAGAAAGCCGGCAAGAGGATGAAAAGCAAGACAGTTCCCGTCCCTTACCTGGGAATTCATTCCGCCACAAAGCTTTTTAAGACTCCGTTCCCATACTTTCAAGGGGACGGTCCTCTGGAATGCTCCCGGGGACCCCCTCCAGTCGGAAGCTCTTCATTTCCTTCACCAAGGGGAGTCAGTCGGTCGCTTTCCCCTTGATCCCCCGAAAACCTTAGCACGTTTCCCGTCGCCACGACAGCGTCCTGAAAAATCCTCCCTCTTGCTTCCATTATTGTTCCCACTTGGTGGAGCTTAAGCCATCCTGGTTCCCAAAATAAGACCGGTCTCCGGACAGAAATATCACTCGTTGAACACAATTGGTATCTACTCTTCCATTTAATTCTCAAGTTTGCCTTACTGCGCTCAGGTTAGAACGCTTATAATTTTACAATCGCGCATTACCTTTTAATGGAGCCAACGCAAAGTTTACTGTCTAAATAAGGTTGACCGGAATCGAAAATGTAGAAATGAGTTTTTTGCTCGCAGTTGAGGTGCTTCATTTGCCTAACATACGTTAGGCGTCATGGATTGAATGCGTTTATTCGGGGTTCAGTGTATAGTGACACGATTTATTTATTTTCGATTCGTTTTGGCTGCGCAGTAGTAAACAAAATTCATAATATGAGAAGTTGTTAAGTAAGGGGATGCGATGTTCGCTCAATTTTAAAATTTTCATCCATTTACCTTCCAGTTTGAAATTACTATATCGATAGTTGCTTATTTTGTTCCCTTTCTCACATTAATATTACAACGGTAAAATGTTAGCAATCAATAAAATGTTCAATTACACACAAATGCATCCTTTAATTTTTTTGCGCAGTGCGTTTATTGGTAAATGGGCAATACTATTATTTCACTGAATTAATATGCCGGGAGCTACAGGTGGGTTCATTTGCGATGCAATTTGACCATTTTCAATATTTAGTACGAATCTTCTGAATGAGTTGTTCAATCATAGTTTCTTCGAGGTATCTTCTTAAAATGCAACTCTTTACGACATATTCTTTATTCATAAATTCTTTTCTACTTTCAATTTGATGCCGTACCCTTTGGCAACGCTGATTCAGTCTCATTCTTCTCACTTACCCTGTTTATTGCAAAATAATAAATATTTGTAACATTGAGTTGGAAGAGAAAATATCACGTTGTTGTATTCTTTATTTTCATTTTCATGTGGGAAAGTTATCCACAGGATAAAATCAAGTTAATATTCATTTATGTTCTTCGCATGTATCATATCTCTTGTGTGGTCTTTGCCATCTCTAATGCGAATCTCCTTATACTTGTTTACTTCATTAATGGATACGTATTCTATACCTCTTTTACAGCGTCAATATAAAAGGAATTCATAAACCGTTAGTGTCAATTGCCTAGAAAAATATTGTTTATGTTTTATTTTTGGGGTGATGCTGTTCCGTAAACAGCTTCTGAGCAGATGTGAATTAGAATCAGATAAAGTATGGATGCTCTATACCCTGTTAAATTACGCTAAGCTGACGATTAACAAAATACCTTTAAACATGTATCTCAATGTTATTAGAACACAGAATAAATTGATAACATTTACAGTGGGTTTTTAATCATAATTATTTTGTCTTATTTATCTTATACTTTTAAAATATCGAAAAAAATATAAACTTGATGACTAAAAGTATTTTGATATGTTGTTCTTTCCGATAATGTCAGAAATTCTTCCAGAAAATGCATATTTTTGAAGTAACGAAGAGTAAATTTTTTTTGTAACTAGAGAAGTGAATAGAGTTTACAATATAAACGATTCCATTTTCTCCCATTGCTGCCTACTATTTAAAGTTTTTTTACATGTATGCTTATACGTAATCTTATCGTATGTACCTCACATGAATCAGGTACGTACCAAGTCTGAGACAATACATACACATTGATGTGGCTGCCATTGACTACAGAATCAAAATTTGAGTGAACAGTTAAAATAAAAATACTTCCATTTTTTAATGGTTTCTTAGCCGTAATATTTTGTTAAATATTTATACGAAAGAAATTATTTTTTCCCAATGATTTTTGAATGTTTCGTTGGCATACGTTATAAATCCTTAATTTTAAACACACTCATGAGTCCGGCACCTCCTTTATAAATCATACAATCGACACCTAACTTTTATGGTACGTGACTGCTGCTATAGTAAGAAGAGTTAGTGTGATCCAGAGACAGCATTTTACGTTGGAGCATAGTGAAATCATTCACTGAGTCCACAGTACATAATAGCTCTACTTTCTTTTCTACTCAGCAGACCACACTTCATTATTTCATCGAGCATGTCTCCCATACATTATTAAGCCCAATATTAGGATACGGGTTCCTGGTTCGGCGCCGAGATTAATGATCGATTCTTCAGCTCCGTAGCCGTGGTTAAAATCATTCATCCGCGTTGAGCTTTCCGCATGCACCCACTTCAAATCTGACTCGCCATCACTCTTGCCTCGTTCTCTTCACCCTCCTTCCCTTTCCATCTGCGTTCAACCTTCCCCATGCTTATGACCTTGATTCTCCTCGCTCCAGTTTTTTTTAGCCCTGCTTCTCCCTCATTTTCCCTTTGGCTCTTTATCATCTTCGTAATAAACTAGACTTCGGTTATACAGCTCTCTTGATTATCACCTAAGTGACCCGCTATGCTCGAGGTAAACAAGTGCAATTTCGTCGGAGAGGGACAACCAAAATTCCGGTAGCAAGCCATTTCAAGCTACTAATCCCGCCTGGTGAAGTGTCTCGAGGTTTTTTGAGATATAATTAAAGCTAAATTTCTTCCGTTTTTTTAAGAGCCGAGTAAAGAGAGTAATTAGAAATGAAAACTCCTGGAATTCAGAAAAATAAGCTTCCAAACTTCCCAGCATATTGACAGATTCTTTATTACTAAGAAAATTCAACAATACGCGTCACCTTTTCCTGTTCTCATCCAATAGAAGTGAACCACCCTTGTTTGGCATGAATACGTGTCACTAAGCGCGTTGCTATTATTAGTGCTTTAATTTTGGATCAAATTTGTTTTTACAGTTTTCGTGATTATTTTGCTAATAATTACATTTTTCCAACGGATGAATCAATTCGTTTCCCTGTATTACATAGAGTATTAATTGCTATCAATGTTACATCTCACCGTGAAAATAATTTAAAAAAATAAACACCAAGACTGTAACAGTTGCTCGCCATTAAAAGTGATTCCCCTCCAGATAGCGTTTTGGAGAGAGCCAGTTAGAGCGTCACGGCTTTATGCAGCTGAAGGTCGAGCGTTGAAATCTCTTGGGCCATCCACACTACCGCCTCCCTTTATGGAGACCCATTCTTTAATGATTAGACGCCTTGGAATGTAAATGTGTTACAAATAATTCTTCTAAGCATTGATTTATTCGTTATGATACATCTTTCATAATGCTTATTTTTGTTTTACGATAAATGTAGCATCCACTCAACGCTTCTGCTTGGACTGAGTCAATCACTTATTCATCGTTAGCGTTTTAAAGTAGATTTTTCAGATTCTTCCTGAGTACAAAAATCTCAAACAAACATTGTGTTACATAAAGCGTAGAAATAGTGTAGTTTGTGCGAGGAAATGTAATTTAGTTTTAAATTAAAAATAAATAAAAAGTCTGGGTTTCCTTTGCAATTTATGTGGCACTAATAACAAATGAACAAGGCTCTGGAAGCTTGAATTCAGAGCTTTCTAAGTAGGTTACTAATTAATTTGTAAAAGTTATGTGGCAGCAAATATATAGAGCATCTTTTATGTTTCCTACTATCATTCCTCTATATTATTTTCAGTTACATCCTCCTTGTAAATGATTCGTAACACAATCCGTTTACTTCCGAGCGGTAATCCTAGCGTTTGCGCCAGTCCAGCAATGGCATGCGCTCTTGGACTTCCTTCCAATCTTGGGATGCTGCCCAACCCGGACGTTAGCTTATTTAGAATGTTGCTGCGCCTGCCTCTTTGGAATTCCAATTCTGGTTCCGTGCGGAATCGTTGCTTCTTATAACTGATTCCACTTCTTAGCTTTTACCCCGCTTTCTCGGTATTCCTTACAAATACAACGTCAGAATTTAAAACGTTTCTTCTTTGCATGTAGGAGATAATCCATTGAGCGGGTCAAAATTTGCATGTTAATACTTGTTTGGGTGACTGTACTTTTCTACGATGCCTTTGGGTATATTATCGGGTATATCTAAAAAAAACTAATGTTCTTTGGGAAGTAATAATTAACTTTCTATTTTTTCCCGCTTTAAAGTATTGTTTTCTGATATTTCTCTGCAAATGAAAGTCCACATTCCTGAAATAATTGAAAAATATTAATTAATATATAATCTTTTAATTTAATTTAAAAAAATATTGTACATTTAGATTTATTAAATACATTTATTACTTGTCTCTCAAAACCCTTTTAATATATATGTACATTGCGTTCTTTATGGTGAGGATTTGTCTATAGAGCAGTATTTCAAAGCGCAGTCACGGTAACTAAGATATTTACCGCAGTCTGCGCGCTCTCTCATGATCTTGATGGCTCATGGCTGAAGGCGACGGGTAACTAAGAAATCTTCTGTGGGCTGCAATGAGTTGTCACTTGTGGTTAATTACTGTCACATTGTAATTCTGCTCTCAATATGGTATTAGGCTGGTCCTTACTAAGGTATAAACTGAAACAAATCGTTTACTCTCATTTATAGTCAAGTGGCGAATCTATAATTTATTTCGCTACAATACGTGTTTAGGTCTACAACATCCACGGGAAATGAGTTGTGGGAGGTGCAGGAGGATACATTGACATCCACTGGAGAGTGAGCGCGTGAATCTTCGAGCTGGAGTGATGTCTTCCGAATCGGTGACCATTAGAGGAGTGGGGGTGGGGTGTGTGGGAGTGGAAAGCGTTGAGAGAAATGGGATGAGGAAGGCAGGGGAGTGAGTGTCTGAGAAGGGGGGGATGAAGTGAGGGAGCATTGGTGAGACTGGAACGAAATCTTCTTGATGGGAATAACTGGAGCGGGTCGTAAACGAGATAGAGGACGCCAGCCAACCGTTCACATCAACTCGAATCCCTGATACATTTGGTGATTATTTTTGGCGTGGAAAATATGAAATACGACGAGTTTCGCTTATTATTTTTCGTAGTTTCTCTAAAACGTTGTTTCATTCCCGAAAGTTTTGGGAATTCAGTGCTTCTGGTACTCTATTTTGTCTCTGCGTCATCTTCATATGCCACTCTGTAAGCTGCCGCAATTAAAGAGAGTGACGGAGCTTGTATTGTGGAAACCTACACCTTGGTAGTTAGCTTTACATGAGCTACATTTTCTCTAAGGCTCTTTAACTCTCTTGCGGGCACTCAAAAAATAATAATCGAAGTAAATGTCTCAATTTCACGTACAAAATACAAAATAATGATGTTATTTACATGATGATGTGACTAGCCGGATGGAGAAAATTGCAATTATTAAATATTATTTGTAATTCGTCCGATTCTCTTGTATATTGTCTTACAGGCGATGATTAGGCATGTCAATGCACTTAAATTACGGTTTTAATTGGTTAATTGCGTTCTCAAAGATTAAAATAATTATGGGAATGAATTGCTGACTTGAGATGCCAATGAGCTCTCTCTCTGTGTACCCACTAAGTTCTTTTCCATCTACGTCTTTCTCTTACGTTCAAGGGAACCAAAGAGGAAGATAAAGAGCAAAGTTACTATTTCCAAATCATTATGATTACTGTGGAACTTGATGGTGGAATTCTTGAATTTTGAATTTGTTTTCCTTCCTTTCTCAGAGAAACTTAAGGTTGATCGGTGACTTCACTGCTTCCAAAATCTTCTTGCACAGCGGTGAAAGTGTGCTCTTGTCTTTTGCAGAGCTTTTGCCTTTATTTAAACAGTTTGGATGATTTGAGCTACTTCGAAATTTCAGTATTTTCAAGATAGAATTATATTGTTCATACGATGCCCAAAAATATTATTTGTATTTTGAGAATGGTGAATTGTATTTTGTGCATAACGATATTTTATCCTTAGCTTTGATTTAAAATATTTTCTGCCCAACACAAGTTTACGACAACACGAGTGTGGTATATTACAAAGGATAAGGCCTGATTACGTACCATGTATTGTGTATTTAATTTTCTTTCCATAAAATTCTGTTTCTTATTTATCATTTATAATGTTTAATGGCTTAGAATTTTGGAGTTATTTCCACGGCATGTATAGGCTTTATCATGATTCAGTTACGTCTTATTTAACTACACTCGAAAATTAATTAGTACTTTCCTGGTGATAAATACTACCCAATGTATTAATTCACGATATGCAATCCCTAAGTGTTTGTAGTGTTCCAATTTTAAAATAGGTCTAAAATGGTGACGTTTGGTGAGGCCAACTTAAATATTTTCCCCAAGGGATCACTTAGCAAAAGGTATTCAGTAATGTATGCATTCTCTTCCAGTTGTGCAAAGCGAGCAAATGACTCCGATAGTTAGTCTCAGTTGTTCTCGTACCCAAAACACATTATGGTGCTGAAAATTGGTGCCCTAATACTATTGCAAAATTTTTAGCACGAGATATATCCCAGTTTTTTTTATTTTCTAGAGCTCGGTTCATTGAAGTTTGGCGATGTTATTCGCTTGGCTCGTGCCGAACTCTCCGCGGAGTTTATGAGAGCAATGGGTCAGTCCCCCCCAGTCTCCCGCAGTGGCAAGAACAAGGAAGTGTGCGTAGAGTGGCGGGGGTGAGGGAGTGAGGAGGAGGAGGAGGGGGCCTGAGAAGAGAAGCAGGCGGCGCGGCGAGGCGGCGATGATAATGGCGCGAGCGGACCAAGAGGGCGTGGATGGAGACGGGTGGGTGAAAACGGACGAGTAATTTATCGAACCAAGGATTCCGTCCAATTACGATCTCCCGTTCCCTTGTAACTCTCCGGGGACTGCGAGAGGTTGCAAAAACGAAACGGTTTTGAGATCGCTGCAAGGTCGTTTGATTTCATCGCTCTGAAAATTTTCAAGTGGTATGGAGTTCATGGAATTGCTTTCTGTGTACGGAGCCTGGCGGTATAACGTTAGGTGGCCACAGTACTGGGTATATGAGTTCCTCGGATGATGGGATTCTGCTTGAAGATCTGCTGGTTCTCACATCTTGAGTGCATCTGGAAGAATTCTCCAAAACTAGTCTCTGAACCTTGATATAATTACCAATATAGCCTCATTTCCGCATACGGGGTGAGTAAGGAATATATTTTTTATATCTGAGAGCTACGCTTCAGAGCACATTTTTGGTAAATTAAAATGAAGGGGGAAACGAAGGAGAACCACCTCAGTGGAAATCCTTTTTCTTTGCGTAATCAAATTTTATGAGTTTTTAAAATATGCAAATGTGGTACCTTATTAATCAGCTTTTCCAAATATACCATTGTCTTCGGCATAATGACTGCAATGCGTTAAAAATCTTTAGAGAGGTGAAACAGTTGTCCGCCTGAATTCAAGTTCAACAACTAGATTTCGCCTATAATTTTGTGATGATCACACTATTTTTCCTCGCTCTATTCGTGCTCGTATTAATTTATCATCAAAATGTTAGATTTATGATTAGAAGAAATAATATTTGTAAAAATGCAACATTTGAGTTGAGAACGGCATGTAAAATTTAAATATGCCATATTTGCGGTTAATAGAAAATCTGCATCTTCCGTAACAGTGTGAAGAGTATAAAGTTGTATTACTCTGTGATTGGAAAGGCTTGGTTTGGAGACTAAAGAACAAGAGGCTGCATCTCTCCATGGATAATTTAATTGGTAAAATTAGGTTTTAAGGCACTCAAACTCTTAAGTCATCTAACATCATCATGAGAAGAGCACAAAAATAACACTGCCCGAGGTGAGAATTTAGCCCATGATGCCAGGCCAGTATATTGCCGATATAGCTAATGCTGCTGGAGATGAATTAAAATCGCAACAGTTTGAGGCGGGCTATACATTCCTCCACTATGTAGGCTAGACCTACGTAAGTAAAATGCTAAGAGATATCAACTACCAAATCGGAAGACAAAAATAAAATACTTTTTATTGCGCAATTCACAAAAACATAACAAGGACAAAAAAACTAAATGAATTTAAAACATTATATCTCGTTTTTCATCCATTTATTCTTCCGGTTTATTTGTTGGAAACCTGGTTTTATGGTTAATGGCCTACCACTGTTCACCACACGTCTTTGCAATAGTTTGCAAGCTCAATGGTTATGTAGGTATGCGTATAATATACTATTTAGATTAAATGGCAAGCCAATGCAATTCCTTGTAGAGAAAGTAGCTGGGTTACGCAAAAACATGGGCATACCATATGCTTAAACCTAAGCATAGCTCTCCAAATGAAGCGATAGATGATGCATTGAATGGAAACATCCCTACAAATCTGAATTTATAATTGTCATGTCGTTTAGCTTAGTCCTAAATGATCTCCACTCATGTCAATAAAAATATGATCTTTGCATTGATTCCTGCGTTCACGGTGTGACAAAAGAAGCTGGAAATTCATGGGAAAAGAAATAGATTTCTCAGTCACTTTTAAGGAAGATGCAAGCAGGAAGAATACTTCCGTTTGTGAAGTCTTTGGAAGTATTAACTCCTCGACGAGAACAATTTACAACGTAGTGACATGGTGAAAGTACATCTAGCAGCAGAAAGAAGATTCATTCTTTTCATCCAAAGGGGACAATAAAGAAAGAAGCCACGACATGGAACGTTGACTGTTGTCACAATAGTAAGAGCGAAGCTCTTTGTTCGGCCGTCGTGTCACTTTTGCCGAGGACACAGTTTATCCAAGAAGACATTTCATTCTTGCAGTGGTCTTGAATTGCACAAGTCTTATGAAAGGCGTGAAAGGAAAATGGAACATCTCTAGGACTTTCAAGATCTAGATTTATGGAGAGCAGGATGGATTGAGTATAAAATATTGGGCTATCCTATGTTAGGATGTTTTACATATTGCAAACAGAATAAATGACTACTACTTTTGTCGAGATAGATAATCGTCATGAATGTTCTTATTAAGAAAACCTAGACTTCGACGGATTTGAAATGCAGTGCGATTTGTTAATCTTCCATTCGATGAAACAATAGGATGTAATCTGGTGTATGTAGTATTACCTATTTATTACCATCAAATATTATTGTCTTAATATCTCATTAAATTTCAAGTACAAGGAGACCGTTTACTATCCAATATATTAATGAATATTTTTGCTATTACTCCAGAGCCAAGATAATAACAAAGTGTTACGTTGCATTGGTCACAATACCCATTGTCTTTAACTTTATCTATTCTATAGGAGATAGATATCAATTCTTTTGTAGGTAAATGTAATGCTTGATTATCTACCCGTTTTCATCTGATTATTATTTATCGGTTGTCATTCAAATTCACATGAATTATCTTACCGAATACGATAAAAAGTAGGGTGATAAATTACCACATTTACGGGTACTGAAACTTTTCTTAAATAAAAAATTCTCTTGTGTATTATCAATAATGGACAAGTAAAATTTTGTGTTAAAAATTTGTTTCAGTAGAACCAAGAATAGTGAATTTCTCATTAAAGATAAATCAACCGCGTTCCTCCAAGAATTTCGAAATTCAACACTAAAAGAGTAACCAGGTTTTCAAATTTGTTAATTTAGGGGATTAACATGACCGAAAAAGTTTATTTTCACAGAGAAGTAGATGAGATCCTTGATTTCAACATGCTAGAGCTCAGCTTACCTCAGATAGGAATTGCACAAGTCTTATGAAAGAATATGAGCTTAATATTTGGAACAATGCATTGAGAGCGCAAGATGAGTTCCTTTCTCCGTGTCCCCAGTGGTTTCTTAGAAATTGTTTATTGTACTATCCTTACTTAGGATTGGCGATAACTGGAAATTGAAACTGATGGATTACGTTCTTTTCTTATCACAATACTTCTCTCAGGTTATTTTACCTTGACGTGCCGTGAGAGTAGAATGATTACACCCACATTTTGCATTTCAATTTTAACTACGGAATGTGATCTACGTCTGGGCACTTAAATTTATAAATATATTATATGCACATTCAAAAAACCTCGCGAGCGAATAAGGTAGATGAGTCGTTATTTTTGGTTTTTTTCGGAGATAATTTTCATTTCTAACAAATCCAAGTGTGATACCAAGAGATGAATCCTGGAATTGGTGGTAATTATATTTTACTCTCCATTATTTTTTGCCCCCGGCCACTAAAAATATGTCGGCCACGCGTCATAAATTCCAGCAAATGGTGGTCCAGAAGTGGGACGCGGAACTACTTATGTCACCCTTGCCCACTTCACGCGCCCTCGATTTGAGAATCATCCAGATGTCTCGGAGGTAGTCATCGTTGTGATTTATCGATATCTCTCTTTAATGTGCCAGGCAATCAGAGATGCGACTCTGCGATGAGAATATATGCTTTTTTGGCAAAGGAGTAATATTGCCCATTACTAATCAACTACGTTTTTTACCTGCTATTTGGGACATATCTCTTGATACTGAATTGGTGCGAAAAGTAGATGGCATCTCATGGCGGTTTGAAAGGTGCCTCAGCAAACAATTTGGGTGTTGATGTACTTGAAATGAACTACTAAAAAAATACAAAAATGATATCGGAATTTTAAAAAGTTCTCAGCGCAAAATTAGGTATTTGAGCATGTAGTTCTTGAATTTAGCATTATCATATAGACTATATGGGAGTAATTTACAGTAAGTGAGTGTAAATATTACATGGTCAGAATGTAAATAATATGAAAGGCATGGCAAAATTAAACACAATGAACGGATTTCAAAACCAGGAGGATCACTAGCGCCTGTGTTCGTTACATCACTAAAATTTCATGCATGCGTATACCCCATTTTTGCGCCACAATGAGCATACCATACCAATCAATATGCTTCATGCATCATTGGACCAGAAAGATTGAAAAGAAAACACCGGTAAGAATTTATTAGAAATAAGTCCTGCCTCACTACAAAAAACAAGTTCGGATGTAAGCGATGGTATGGATTAAGATTCCCGAAACTATGTGGACACACTGGGAAATTAATAAGAACATCTTCTTACTCACCTTATTTTGGCTGAACGTATAGCCCAATTTCAAAAGTTTGTCAAAAAAAGGTCGAAATGACCCAAAAAAGAATGGAGTGCAGACAATAGTTACGAAAATATCTCATCTAACTTCTCACCCGAGTCTTTTATTCTTTGTCGTCGCCTCCTCGTCTTAATTACTGTGGGATAGCCAGACCGACTCAGGACCTGGAGCTTCCCCGCACTCTGTTACATAAAGCTATTATGATTCTTCTCGCGGGGAGCACTTCTTGAGGGAAGCGTGCCGCGAATCTCTTTATTCGAATGCTAGGCCGATCCCTATCGAATTCCCTCAGCCCCCACCCCCTTCTCGACCCTCCCCATCCCCCAACCGGCCCATGCGTCACTTGGCGCAGCCCAACCCCCTCTTACCACCCAGAAACCCACCTCACAGGCGTCCCATCTGCTCCTGAGTTTTCCACCTATTAATTGACGCCTTGTAACCCACTTATTGCGTTGCGGGCTTTAGGAATGGGGAGAGGGGCTCAACTCGGAGAGAAGTGAGAACGCAACCAGAGGGAATGCGGGAAAACTGGTAGTAGATGTCGTACCCCAAAATAAGCCTCGTTTTTAATTCGCGAGTGCAAATTAGTTGAGGGAATTAATATTCTATTTGGCGTTTTCCTTGATTGTAGAGGGTTGTGGACGGAAGTGGAAGAGATAGGCATTTGGAGATGAGCCAGCTTTGAGGTTACAGTATTCTGGAAAGGATGTCACATTTACTAGATTGGTTGCCACGAGAAAAATAATGACATAATCACCCTTAAAAAAATTGTACGTTACATATATTCAGTTTTTGAGACAATTTTTTTTCGAGTGTCCCTAACGAAGGAAAAAACAAAACTTTCAATGTTATGTAACATATTTATCGAGAAAGGTGTTATTCGCTCATCAATTGGAAGGTAATACATTTTTCATACCATATCTTGTCTCTTTCTTGACGAAAGTATTTTGAAATTGGCCTCTTAATTTGCATTTCAAGTAGTTATATTCAACTCACTTTGAAGATGAGGCACTGAAATGCATCGTAGGATGGCGTGACTTGGAAATCAGCACATTATTAAAATTTGCAAATCTCATCAATTATTGCACCCTACAACATACTACTGCAGAACGCAACAACGGAAAACGTAGCAGTCGAGAAAAAAGAGACGGCTAAGAAAGGAATATTGATTTTTTTACAACTTAAAATAATTAATGTAAAGTGAATGCGTTCCTAGAGAACACGCGATCGGCATAGAGTAAATATACACCTAGCAAATGGTCCACGATATGCTGGTAGGTGACTTCCTAGTCAACTACTCAAAGGTCAATAGCTTGAGTCCTTCTTCGGAAAATATTTCAACATCTTGTTGCATTTAGGTCGAACGTTGGCATATAACTGCGCAGGTGGACATATTACAGTCATACATTCCTCGATTAGATATTTATCAAACGTTTTTCACCGAAATTTCCCAATCTTGTGTGCAGTTGAGGTTTCGAAATATGTTATTAGTGCTCAAAGGGGAAACACTAAAAGAGGAGGGATACGGAAACCATTAAGAATACTCTTCTTAAATAGGGTGTTAAAAGACTACAACCTGTAACTTTCCTTAAATGGTGAGAGTGAAACGACTGCTTGTTGGTTAGTAAAGAATTGCTTTTTCCTGAGATTTTGTATGGACTCAACCCAAAATATAGCCGTAAGTCATCATAACCTTTTACATATTGTAATGGAAAGACAACCTCCTTAAAATATAGAATCAATGAATATCCAGTCCTGATCAACTCTTACCCTAGCATTCAGGTTATGATATCCCTTCCTATCTTAAGATAATATTTAATGTTTATCTTAAAAGTAATTTCACTACAATATAAGTACATACATTTAAAAATAGTCTTAAGTGTACTTAAACGCTGGTTTTCGACCTCTTAACTTTAACTTTCCACTCCGGCTCATTTATAAGTTTCGCTAAACCGTGTGTCCCTCAAAGCTACACCAATTATTAGCATTACTAAGCCATTGACTTACGCTCCCTCTATCGAACGCTTTCTCAAAGACTGGAAGGGAACGGCAGATTTAGCATGCATACAGGTAGAAAATACACTATCCGGATATTCTTATATGAAGTTTTACTGCTTCGAATCCTGCATGAATTCGAAAGGAAGAGAAGGACAGACATGTTTTCTTAGTATTTTTCTTCCATCACTGATGCCTCCCAGCATACGTATCTGCCTCTCCGAAAACTACATATTTCAGAGAAGGGAGTCTGGCCATTATAATTGGCTCTTTTGTAGATAGTTTGCTTTGCATAAATGTTATGGTTGATCTTTATGGTGAAGCTATGTGAAAATGCTTTGATTGCTTTTCTACCTGAGCCTGCCAGTTCATTCTCCTACGCCTATCAGCTGCTGAGTCTATTTCTACCACGCTCTGTGGGCGCCCACGGTTGCCGTTCACGAGCCGGACCCACTTAACTTCTCCCCACCATTTGAAGCCCCGAAGGGAGAGCTTCCTTTTGTAGAGCGGAACACAAGAAAAGAGCCATCGCCCTTACGGAGATATCTTTTGTACTCAAGCGTTTTCTGAGTGGAGTACCGATCTTCTTTTGGTGCGCCATGTCTAATTAGATCCCATTGGGTGCCTGCCAATCTAATCGTTAAACATCTGATTATCCTTTTCATCCCTCCTCTCTCTATGCCCGAATTAACCAATGCATTTGACGAGGTTATCTCTGAATGATTAAATGGTCGGTATATTTTCCTTCTTATAGAATATTTTAATGAAATATATCAGGGAATCGAGCAAAATAATCTATTTAAGGCTAAACAGCTTTATACATTATTTTTTATCGGGGAAAACTTATGCCGATGAAATTGACATCAGAGTGTTCACCAGAAAGATAGAGAGAATTGTAAGGAATGACAATTTGAAAAGACAATTCCATTGGTAGCAGAATTTTATTGATATTAATGCCGCCAACAAAATATTAAAAACATTTGATCTTGTTACTCGACCCAAAGAGAAAACTAGTTGTAATTAATACTATTAAAACAAATTTCCAATGTGTATGATATATACTAATTTCATAGTACAATGGGAAACTTGTATATTATAAGGTTGTTCTTTAAAAAGAGAACAATGTGTACTGACAATTTAAGGTTTTCGATTTCAAAAAGTGATGGAAAACTCGTCCACTGTTTCCGGTCTTTTGTATATTAGCAACGCTATTTGATATGACAACCCATTCTTTAATAATAAAAATAATATTTGACATGCAATTAGTCGGTCATACACATGTTGGAAATTAAACTTGTAGTAAATTATTTGCTTTCATATAGCCATCTTGGACATTTTCATCCCAGTTGTTGATCCGTGCCACAAACACCAAATTTGCTCTCCAGAATTACTCCCCAAGAGAAAAATAAATCTTCAAAATCTTTTGAAAATCGGGAAGCCTTGAGGAAAAGTAAGGTTAAACTATGAAAATAATCTCGGTTCCACGTTTCACCTTGCACTTGCCATCCTCATAATCTTTATGGCGACTGGTATTTCCTCTCACGGAAGCACATAAAACTGTGGAGGGTAGGGTGCAAAATTGGCACGCTGCCTTACCTTGCCAGTTGAACTTGCCCGCGTTCAAGCAGTTTCTGTTCCTTGAAGGCCTCTCGTTATCTGTCGCGAGGGGAAACAAGGGCAGCGCATTTCTCTTTTTACCTCCCGCGCTGCGTCACAGCTTTCCCAAGTGCCCTTGCCAACGATAGACGTGAACTGGGGTGCTAATTAGGGATGCAATAACATGCATTCAGTATTTTCGGAAAGGATTTGCTCCCGAGGAATTCTCTTACAGTCAAACAAATGGCATTTTTACATATTCAATTATGTCGGACGAAAGTGCTAAATCGGTCGGTTCATGTGTTTTTGCTGAGCATGACAACCATAGAAAATGCATATGACGTTGTTATTCGAGAATTTGTAGATAAAATGTGACGCCTAATACCCCCATTGTGTTATATTGCATGGTATATGTCGTGTATTCAGTTAGTAATTAATTACATCAAAATACGTGAATATAAATTCAGTTGAATTCTATTGACCATAGTGAGAAGCCTTCATGTACGGGAAATTATGTTTATTTGTGAAGTATACGATTTAATTTCGTTTTACATAATACCTTAATTATATTATTTATCATAATTATTATAAATGATGCAACTAGCTTTTATCACTCCTCAATCTAACTTAAGCAAAACATGAAAAGGGTATTTAAATAACCACTAACCAAGCATTAATTTTATTAAATAACAAGTAATATTCATTAGTGTGAATGCATTAGTAAACAATTTCACATAAAAACCGGCTGTACTTGAAGCACGTAACCAATTTAGAATTTTTGGCATTTTTTGTTTGCTTATCTAATGTGATGATACAGTTAATGGTGCATGAATCTCACAACAAAAAAGCCGGGAAGCTTTGGTACATGCTAGAGTGAGCTCAAATAATCTGATTATTTGGATTGGACTTCAGAGACAGCTCGTGATTCCATGAATAATGAGATATGTTACTGAAATTAATGAGAAAAGCGATGAGTGCAATTTTCTTAAGTAAAGCATATTAGGGATAAGCTATCGTTAATACATGCCCTTTCAAGTGATAAAACTATTCACGGTAGTTTTCATTATTATGATACTTGTATTTTACAAGCATATGATAAGGTATTTTAAAAAGGGAAGGTGAAGTACGAGAAGCGTAATTATCCGGAGAAATCCATCTATTATAATTGAGATGAATCAAATACTTTTTGAAAAATTGCCCAGTAGTATGCAAAAATAAAATTATTTTGAAGAATTATGGGGTGTAATGTCGAAGGCGCATTCCGCAAATGACACATTGTGCAGAACACACTTGAAAGAACACCGTTCTCCACTAGCAGAATAAAGATGAAAAATAACAACCGTAGATTTATGAAATGTTAAAGTATAATATGCGTAGTTTCGTCGGACAGCATAATTTTAAAGACTATGAAGGCAGCCTTTCTGAAATTCCATCCTTGGATCAAATAATATCATAGAAACGCAGCTTACCTATTTACTTATCTGTGGTATGCATCATATAAAACTAGAAAAAAACTACACTACCTAGCTAATAGGTTTAATAATCGCCAAGAGATTAATTTCACGTCCGCCTTTGGTTCCGGCGAGTAAGCGATGCATCACGTGTCGGTTAACACTCAAGGCGCGGAGTATTACATGGGCCGAGCACCTTCAGAGCACGAGACACTGGCCGTGCTGATCCCTCGCCGTTGTTTGCTTGAGGACAAGAAGATGACGAAGGGGGAAGAGGGTGTCCGTCAAGGAGGCCGTGCAGGAATGGCGCCGAGCGACGCATCCTGCATTGCCGCGCCACTCTCTCCCAGCCCCCGCGCTCACCCTTTCCCACCCCAAAGAGATCTTTCCAACCCCACCCACCCCCTCTCCTCCCTCTTGCGCGTCCATTCCTGCCTCATTACAGCCCCGTTATGTTTCTGCACCTATGATCTCCCTCCTCCATCCACCCCTCATATAGTCTCAGCCTCCCCTCATTTCACTTTCACGAGGTATTTCCTCCTCCTTAATATTCCACAATCCATTCCGTAGAATTGAGGCTAATGCCTACGTGTGTTATCACTGAGTTGTTAGTTCCAGGACTAAAAGGAACGTATAGCTAGAATGTGAACTGATTTAATTTTGCCCCCTCCTTAGGTTGATAAGTCATATACTCTTTGAATGAAATTAGGCGGCATCCTCAGAATAAATTCTAGCCAAATGGCTCTCGATGCCATTTACACTTGAATCTAATTTATTTTGAGCATTCTTACACTGTTCATTACTTTATTTCTGTTTTCGTATTTTAAACTGAATACCATTTACCTTTCTTGCGCTTTCTTATTTTCTCAATATCTTTCACTTAGAAAAATAAAGAACGCACAACAAATTCCGTTAAATGGAGCGGATCGCCACTCTCCTTTTCTGAGAAAAGCCATGTAAGAACTCTTTCGTTTAGATCTGCCATCCAACCACATCGCGCTGTAACTCCTGACGGCCTATATTTTTCGCATCTTTAAACATTTCACTCTTTCCGTGAAGGCTGTCACCAGGCGTGAAGGAATCGTAATTTCTTATCCCGGTCACCCTCCATCAGTCGTATGCTATTCCGCGCAACCGAGTATTCTTCCCTCGGCCAACTCACAATCCAGAGACGAGACTCTTAGCCCATTTTGCTCCTCTGTCTGCTTCCCCTTCCCCTCCCCCCTCTCCCTCTCTCTCTTTATCTCACTCACTCCTGCGACCTCCATAACCGACCTTTGCGCTAACTATGCAGAGATGTTGTTGGTCTCGCTCATGCGGATATCGCGGCCGTTTTATTTAGGCTCCATGACGGAGAACTATCCATGGGCGGCTTGTTAGGCGCTGCGGTTCGTTCCTGCATCCTTTTTCTAAACATACGCTGACCTCTCTTCTTCATAAAATATATTGAAAGAAAAATAATCACGCAGGCAGTTTGGCTGGAAATGGCCTTATTTCTTCAAAATCCAAGATGGTAAACCGTCGAGGATGATGGAATGCTATTTTCCCCATTGGTGTTATAGGGACATTTCTGGAAAATCATGCTAAGGGATGGAAAAGATAAGCCCTATATACAATTTTAGCTATGATACTCTAGAACCAGGCTAAAGTGCCACAATAGTTATCTAATGCTTGCGCCGCTTACGTATATCACTCAATGTACGTACGGTACTACATTGTGATAGCTTTTAGCCTCTTTGATGTAATAATGCGACAATAGTTACATCGATTCTATCAAACGTCAGCTAGGCTAGTAAAGAGGATACGTAGAAAATTCAAATAAATATAAGTGAGAGAACAATTCACGGCAAAAATGAACGCACTACGGGTGAACTAGTGTTGCAATATTGTTCTGCTTTTCCTAGCAACACGGCATGATCAAAAATGTGAACCA
Organism: Platycnemis pennipes; assembly: GCA_933228895.1. Lineage (NCBI taxonomy): Eukaryota > Metazoa > Arthropoda > Insecta > Odonata > Platycnemididae > Platycnemis > Platycnemis pennipes. The sequence continues at coordinate 24,906,116 of OW121849.1, read as the reverse complement.
ACGCTTAATACATTTACCGGATAAAAAGCAGCAAAACGTTCGATCCTATCAAAGCGATATGATAATTATTCACTTCTATCTAGGTTGTAATTAACAACTTGGTTCTTTTGGCACACCCTAAGGGAATCTCTAAATATTCTTTTTATGTACCCTGGGATTAGGTTCTATGCCTCTCAAGTATTTGTCATATTACTAGAAGTACAGTTGGCACTAGCTATTAGGGTACACATCCTGTTCAGTATTCTAGTCAAATACTCCGCGCGGTTAAATGGATAGATTCACTCCACTCACCTCGTGCTTTCCGGCTCCCGCACCTTCTCCTCTGATGGCACACTCGGGCGTTAAAATCCCCACCAACTGTCACAAGGGTCCTGTGAGTCCGCGAAAACCACTGCCGGGCGACGAAACAATCCACACGCGACCCACGAAAAAACGGAACAGTTCACAGTCCGGCTTCCCCTGCACGCACAACCACGTCGTCAAACGGATACGAGTTCACTGTCCACAGATCCGGGTGGCGCTCATAGCAGACGGGGATACAAAATCATATCCACCCGCGAGACGTCTTCGTTGTACACTTCCAGAGGAAACTGTGCTTTCGGTTTCTCTAAGACCCACTGCTTTATATAGCTTCGGCTTGGTTTGTGGGTCGCGCGTGGAGGGAGCGCGGGGGAGGGGGAAGAGGGGGAGGGGGAAGAGGGGTGATGGCGGGGAGGAGTGGTGGGGGGAGGGGGGTGGAGGGTTCGTTCGGTGGTGGGGATCACTCCGTTTCGGGAGAGAGCAAGAGGGAGAAGATTTCGGCGGGGTGTGTGCTCTGGGGAGGGGCCGAGGTGGGCGAAAGAACGCTGGCTGGCTCGCTACGCCACAGCCTGGAGAAAGAGGGTTGAATGATGGGAAGGCTCCCTTTGGAGGGCTCCTCCTCTCCCCTATCCGCGCGGGGAGGGCGTGTCGCTGGGGAGGGGCGGAGTGGACTGACGCGGGGGTGGCGAGGGGAGCAGAGGTTTCTGGTGCGGCTTGGGGAAGGACGTTCTCCCGTGCGAGGGGGGGATGGAGTTCATTCAAAACCTTTAGCTTCTCCGCGAGCCGTAGTGTCATTGTCCGCTGAGAAAAACCGGTATGCTGGAGGTCTGGGGGTGATATCATCAAGGGATCATGGGACTAAAACTTAAAAGAAAAAGTAAAGGAAGAAAACTTTAAAAGCACAAGCATAAAAAGAAGTAATAAATCTATTGCTGTCTTTCACAATAACTCTACATTTTCAGATAAAAATTTCATACTGTAAAACAATTGAAAATCCGAGTTATAGGCTAGCTTTGCCAGTGATTTTTGGCGGCATTTTACGTCAACTGACAATCAAGATATTTTGTCACCGTGAAAGACCTTTAACTAGCATTTGATACTGACTATAATACGTTCTGGTGTGAATTTCATTGTTCGGAGCATTCAACAAAGCAATTTACATCCGTGGGGGAGTCTTTTCAATCATATTCAACCAAATTTAATTTAGTACTAGGAGGAATCGAATCGCAAGAATAAACCAAATTGCTAAAACCAGCATATAGAGGAAAGTGAGAGTAATTAGGCATAATGCAGAGTAAGATCACTATTATGTACCCTTCTGTTGAATATGCACGATGAAATAATGTCACAAAAAATAATCACTATGATGAGACAAACCTCATCAACCTTAGTAAATTAATATGCCAATGTGACTCAGACCGCTTTCCAAAAGTAAGCTAAATACCATTAAAATGCTATAAAATTTACATGTTAGTACTCAGTAAATACCATATCGTCACATCTAGAGGCCTCTAAGGCATGCTTGAGGCACAAATGACTCATTCAGTCGTTGTAAAAATTGGGTATTTTCTCACATTGATATTTTGGACGAAATTACCAAGAGAACACTCCATTACCTAAATTCAATATGCTTTTAATACTGTCTGCTGATTTTTTTTAATTTTTAGACATTTAGCATCTGATATATTTTCCTGGGAACAGGATATCAATATTCAGTGACTCCCGGCAGTCAGTGCGATTGAATTGGACCTAGTGGTGTGCGTTGAGGGGTAAATGGGAAGGGGGGGATCACAGGGAGAAATGGTGGTGTCTCACACATCCTGCTCTCACTTCTTCCCTCTGGCTTCCACCTTCGCCCACTCCCGCCCCTCCGTCGGGGGGAGAGAAAGAGCCCAATCGCGGCTTCTTGTGCGACATCCGTCACTTGACTCCCACACAAGAGCAGACGTTTCGCAAGTGAAGCGCGGTGTTAGAACTCTCGCCGCGCTCTTCCCCGAGGTGAAAGGGTTTTACCCCGCACTCAGTGTCCCCTTCCGGCGCTACCCCTGCCCCTCCCATTTTCCACCCTTTCACCCCCCCTCCACCTTCTGCTTCCCACATCTTGAGTCTCCTTCATTCCCACTCCTTCGCTTCGCTCTCTCCTGCTTTTGAGCATGCTATTCGAATGCGTCATAACCTAGGACGGACCTCGGATATGGAGAGGGAAATCCATTGACCTGATTTTCATGGAGTGCGTTGCGGTGTTACCCGATGGCGTAAATAAAGAAAGCAGGACTAGGTCTCGTAAGGACTCATCGAATAGTTAGCGCTCACATGCTATTAACGCTTCGACTATTGCTCCTGCTAATGAATTCTCACTTTCGATTCCTTTCCTTGTGTGCGTGATGCTATTCAGCTATTTATGGGTTCACAGGTGACTTTGCTGGGAAGATCTGCCAATATTCACTGCATATTAAGGTGGTCCAAAATCGCAAGAAAAAAATAAAAGTTAAAAATATTCATCTCCACATTGTTGCCCTTGTTCCACTAGGTAAACTGAAATACCATGCCAAAATTTGGATCAATAAGATGATGTTTAGGGCTCCCTATGATTTGAACGTTTTGAAGAAATAAGCATTTTTTTAGTAATCGCTTCTCAAGTTTGCCATTTAAAGGTTCCTGTTAGAAAATTACTGGACTATTCCAATGTACTGTAAATAGACAAGAAGTTTTACTTAGTTATATCATTTCTCAATAGATAATAGCACGTTCCAGTGTTTACTGAGAAAATATTTCCATAGAACAACACTAGAAAGCAGTAGCAGTAGAGAACCTATAGTATTACCTAGGTATTCTCATCAAACTGACAGGCGGCCATTCTGTGCCAGCTGTCAGCGTCATTGTCATACTTTGTAAATCTATACTCTAATACACCACAAGGTATATATAATTAATAATACCTAGATTTTAGAATGAATCACACAATATAAAGGTAGAGTAATAAATATTTAAATTGACGTATCGAGTAGGTACCTACCAGACCTACCTAACTTTTGGATCGCATGTTTGCTAAGGTTAATATGGTAGATCTTATATCTACCATATTAAATCTCTAGGTTGCAGGCAGATGTGGCTCAATGGAAAGCCTACTGAGTCACTGCCCAAATCTAGACTTTCAAAACGAAACATGTTACAACGACTTGTTTTCCACCACATTAACCAAAATTTGGGCTTAAAAAAAGGAATAAGAGCCATTGTTGATGATGCACTGAAAATTTGGGGTATGACAAGAATTCCTAGTCAAAGAATATATGCGATTGAAAGAAAACTTAATAAATTGTACTCAGACAAAATGTGCGGGCTCTAGTATTTGACACAACAGCTGCCAACACAGGCCTGAAGAGTGGAGCATGTACTATTCTCGAGGAGAGTTTAGGAACTAGTCTTGTGTGGATTCCATGCAGGCACCATGTACTTTAAATCATGTTGCCTTCTTTTTTACCACAGCATTTGGAGTTAGTGGGGGTCCAGATGTCGCAATATTTAAGCATTTCCAGAAACAACGGCCTCGTATCGACAAGCTAATATATTCTCAAGGCAGTGATGATCTGTATGATTCCAATGAAATCAAAATGTTAAGAGGAAAAATGATGGGATATTATGCTGCTATTTTAGAAGACCCAATTATGTCAAAGTAGCCTAGAGATGATTACCTCAAGCTTTTAAAGTTGTGTTACACCTTTCTTGGTGGTCAAAGTCCTCATTGATCCAAAGAGAAATTCCGAGCACCAGGTGGTTTGCACAACGCATGTTGGATGGCAAAGGCTATTTGTTCCCTTAAAATTTACTTATTTAGAGATCAGTTAACCCTTACAGCTGGAGAAAAAAAAGGAATCACTGAAGTAAGCTTGTATGTAGCTCTCATCTACGGTCGACATTGGAATGAGGCCCCCACAGCTGAGAAAGCTGTCATGAATGATGCAATTATTTCTAAAATAAATTGAAGCTTATCCCAACTGCAATGTTACGAAGGCTGCTTTGGTAGCTTTTCACTACCATCTGTGGTTCTCTTCAGAGCATTTGGTTTGACTTCCCCTCTTTGATTCCCGTGTCTGTGACTCTACCAAAGTTAAAATGGTTACTAACCTACAGCGCCCCACCAAAAGCCAAGGCTCTTAAGAGAGTTGAGAGTAAAACATTTAAACATGACACTCCTCTGGAAACACATGTGACACATCTGCGAACTGCAGAACTCTTTGACATTCTCCATAAAGATGGGAATGAAAAGGCTGCTTCATTTCTTTGTAAAGAACCTAAGTTGTGGGATTCGGATCCCGATTACATATAACTCTAACAGGCTGTTCGCAAGATGAAAGTAGTTAATGACTGTGCTGAAAGGGGCATTGCCCTGATACAAACATTCAATATGTGTATAACCAAGAATGAAGGCCAGTTTCAGTATCTTATTCGGATTGTTAAATCACACCGAACTTCAACTTGTAAGAAGTAATCAACTTGTAAGAAGGCATTACTCGTGGCTGACGATGATGATAGTAAAGGGGCTTAGTGAAAAAAACATATTATAATCTTGTATTGAACATACCTTTTACCTTTTCAGAGACTTATTTATGGTCACAGTAAATGCATCATGATGATTTAGCATTATTTATGTATTCAGTTATTTCACCATTAAATTTTTTTCATTCAAATACTATTGTTTTAGTTAAAAATCCGCATTCATCCAAAAAGTGCTCAATCATAGGGACCTCTAAATATTAACCAATTCGCCTGAATTTTTTTTCATAGCTTTCTAACACCAATTGAAACAGGGGCAACATGTGGAGTGGGTGTTTTAAAAAAAATTTTTTTTGGACACCCTACTGCATATGTTCTATTTTGTTATACAGTCCTATTTAATAAGAAACCCATATAATGGAAGCGTATTCTATGTGAGGATTAGCTAGGGAAAAGCAGCTTTCTTCGCGCACATGGTTTTCATATTTTCCCAATACCTATTAATAAATTCCAATCAACTATAGCTTTGCCAACGAATTCCCATATGTTTTTTCCCCACAACAGATCATGTGTAATCATTGTTTCAACATGTTTTATAGATTTTGGCATGTAAATTTGCTAGACTTAGTATGGTAAGTGTTACGAGAGAATTATTCTTTTCCTAAAAATTAATACACATTTTCCAAATTAAATTCAAACTGCCATGCATATCACCAGTTTCCAATAGTGTGACAACCATCAACTAGAGATTCTTTATTGTTTGCACGTTAACTTTTTCTGTGCGCTACTGCGCCATCGATAAATAGACAAAGCTTGCTTTCATCGTTTCATTAACATCTTTTGTGGTCAGAAGGAAGAAAAGATCACGAATGGCACTTCCCTGTGACTCAACCGATGTGACTTTGGTTTCCCGAAGAGTTAACACTACCCAAACAACCCTTTGCACGCGAGTATGTTGGAAGTCTCCATTATCAGATAAATATTAGTCCACCCCATTAAAATTTGATTTACCAAGTGAAATCCTATTATATATTGCCAAAAGTTTTCTTAAAATCAAAAAGTATAGCGTAAACTGGTATAATATCTTGGATATTAGCTAAAATATCCTGAGAAAAAGTGTTCATTGTGTTTCTCAAGATTTACTCTTCCAGAAGCCATGCTGAGCATTAGTCAATAAATCTTAGCTTTCGAGGTGTCCGATTACTGAACTGACATTTATATGTTCCAGAACCTTGCATGAGATGAACGTGAGATGTTGTTTGGCAGTTAGATAGCTGCTCTTTAACACCGCTTTTAAATGTAGATGATACATTAGCTGCTTTCAATCGTTCTGAACGACATGTTTGGTCAGAGATTTATCAAATATTATTTCCTGGTAGAACATTTTGGTAGTTACCTCTGTATGTCCGCGAAAGGGAATTTGTACTGGACCAGGGGATTTGTTGGGAACTATTGCTTTAAGTAAGTTTTCAATAGAATTACAAGAAATAGCGTTTGGTGATCCCTGTTATTGGAAGATGTTAGTAGAACGACAGATGAATCCTGTCAAGGTGAGTTAAAATGTTTCGGAAGTAGAAATTCAATGCATTATCTTTTTCAAGAGTGCTTGTTGCTTGTGTAGTCTGTTCCTTTAAAAAATATTTCCATGCCTACTTTTTAAGAGACTTTTGCAGTAATTACTCTTTGGTCACATTCAGAGGGATATTGATTATCAGTAAGACAAGAATGTTGTCCCCTCTAAAATGCGATGTAGATAAATGCTGTGAGGCCTCGAATTTTATTTCAGTAAGCACTTTATCCTATTGAGGGAGCATTAAAATCTCCACCTATTATTAAGACTAGAGATACGAGGCGTGGTAGCTTATTTTCCTTCCTAGATCTAATATTTACTTAACGTCGGTAACAAATAGCCAAAAGAATGCGTTACCCTATATGAAGTTATATTGTAATATGTATAGGTGAACCTAACCCTGAAGTCAAGGGAATATATTAGACTATTTTAACTTTTAAAGAGATGATTTCGGCAAAAGGAAGTCGACTTACTGAAACTGCCATGCGTATTAAAGATTAAATACTTTAGCCGTACGATTTTTATGGGTATATAAAAGAGTAGGTTTAAGCTTTATGTCATAAGAATTGTCCATTATTGCCTCACTTCTCAACTGAAAGTGTTTTCGTTTATTGTTTTAATCACACATAATTTGGAATGTGACGAAGTTGGAAAATCAATACGGAGCCTGCAAAAATCAGCCAAAAATACAGATTTTCCTATGAAAACGGCTCACGACTAGTACGTTACTTCTGGGTGCTCTTCTCAGCCTTAAAAGTAGAGGAGTAAATAAAATTATAAATGATTACCAGGAGGTACTGTACAACTGTTCCATTGTCTGGAAAAACCTCAAATATTCAAGACATTTTTGATATGCACAAAATCGTATTTTACAGCATTTATTACGCAAAAAAATGTCAAAAAATATGATTATTAAAATGTGAAAATATTTGGGAAGATTTGTTCCCGGATTCTTTAACCACAATGGTAATTATGTTAAATGATAAAAAAGTTTTTTATTAAGCCTTTCGAAGAAATTTTTATAAAACCCTTCTGACCCTTGAATTGCCGTGATTGTACCATGCCTTAAGCAGGATTACGTTACAACTCAAATCAGTAATGGTCAAGAAGGGAGAATAATTGGAAATTGTGGAATTGGAAATTGAAATGAGAATGGAAAAAGACCAATAGAATTCGGCACACATAATGGTGGTGGCAAAACATTGTTTAAAAACCAAAACCGGAGAAGATATACCTGGAAAATGCAAGGCAACAGAAATAGAAACTAAATTGGCTGCATTTGAAGCAGATATTTAGGAACCGTCAAGGACTGCAAAAGCTACCCAGGTGCAGACATTGACTATGAACAAAACTTAAAGATAATGAAATGTCAATTGAATTTTAAGAAACTAAAGAAACTAAGGAAAACCATCTACTACCAAATTAGCAGAAAAACTAAAGGAGACTCAAAAATATCTGGCCTTTTAGATGGCGGTGGAAAAAAAAGTTGAAGAAGACCTGACGGTGAAATCAGTGGAAAAGAGATGGGAAAATATTAAAAATGGGCTACAGGAAGCCGCAAAAGAAGTCCTGGAGAAGAGAAAGGTTGAGATTAAAATAAATGAATTCGAAAACTGAAAGAATAAGGAATGAGATAAACCTTAAAGCGAGTAAAGCATGAGGAATGTGGATAAAGAATATATGCGAAACTGCACAAAGAAACCTTGAAGATGGAAAGGTGGAAATTGCCTACAAGACGGTGAATAAAATTGACAATCTGGGTTGACATTTAATGATCGGGACTTTGAAGGAAATTGAAGGGCCATACAAAACTGGAAAATTATTCACAATTGGAAAACAATAGGTGGTTGTCACAAAATCATGACCCAGGGATAGAGAAGTAAGAATATAGAAAATAGTGAGGAAAGGTAGTACACTCCTCTACTATTCAAATTATGCATCGAGAAATCCATCAAAGAAGTCAAAGAAAAGTCATTGAGAGTGAATATCCACGGAGAGAAAATTAGCATGCTGCGATTCACCAACGGCATAGCAGCCATTGCCGAAACAGAAAGAAATTTGGAAGTATTAATCGCCAGATTTTATCGGCCAATGGCACATGGAGATCAATAAATAGAAAACTAAGGTATTGGTGGACAGTAGGAGAAAAGAAGCCAAGACCAACGTTATACTTGCGAAACAAAAGCTTTAGGGGCTGAAAGAGTATTGCTATCGTGCAGTTGTTATAGTGTAGATAGATACAATTTGTTACCACATTTGCTTTTACCACCTTCGTAGGTTCTATTTCTACGGCACAGTACCATCGAGAGTTTACAAGCCTGATAAATCGTGTTTTGAGATTTACACTGTTTATTCGAAAGTATCATTTGCATTATATCGTTTGCAAATGTGTGTACGCAGGCGAGAGAGTTCATAAAGTTAAGAATATTCAGCGGGAGAAACTGAAATACAATACTCTAGTCCCTTTTCGTGGCTAAAACCACGCACAATGAGGATTAACCCATCCGTATACAAGAGAAACGCCGGAGAATGCATAATGGACGATCCAGAATCAGATAGCAGGGCGCCTTCTCATTCTCCTTTCCATAGTCCACTTTTCGAACGAGTAGAAACAATCGATTGCACCTTGTTTCTCCTTAAACCCCACCACTACCCGCCCCTTTGTATTTCTCTCTCTTTTTCGGCAGGATGTTTGGTAGACGATCAAAGGAAAGTACCTGCTGCTGCGATGGAACAATACGATAGGGTGGCATTGGGTGAGACGCTGAGCACTCTCGACCACAACAAAGGAATCGGGCAGATCTTTTATCGGCCAATGCTTTAGTATCGCTAAATTTTGGCGTATTTTCACCGTTTCACTCTTGGAGTGATAGAGATTCTTACCCAAGGTGCAGTACTATAGTGGGATTCTTTCATTAAGATCTACTCCAACTACATCTCATGGTAGCGTATACATTAGCTAAAGTACATTATTTATCATCATCGCTCATAAAAATAACTGACCCGGTGAAATTAGGAAGTGTACTGTGCCTTGCTAAAGACAAAATTGACCCCTCCCTCCAGCCAGGAGTATATAGACTCAAGTGCATCGATTGTGAGAAATAATACTTCAATCTAACGGGTAGGAGCTTTGTCACCCGTACGACAGAGCATAGGAAGTGCTGAAAGGAGTGGGACTCGACCTCGCTTGTGGCCAAACACCTTTTGGACGAGGAATACGAGTTCACGTTTGACCCAGAGATCCTTTACGCGGAGAAGAAAGGCCATAGATTCGAAACTCTCGAACAATAGGATATTGTGCAGCAAAGGAAAGCCAATAATGACTGAGTAAATTTTCCAAAGTGTCTCTCCGCTCCTCACCATCCTATTCCCTAACTTTCGTAGCGACTGGTCACTAATGCACCCTGACCTTCATCTGCACCACTCTGCACCCCTTTCCCGTTGCATGCATCTGCATATACATAATACCTGCAAGCCACCATAAAGGTGTGTGGCAGGGGGGGAAATTCTCACCAAACATGCACTACATATGATGAATAAAAAAGGATTAGTATTAACATACTAGTCTAAACTTCACTATTTAAAAAAAGATAAAAATAGCAAATTAAGGATGCAAGAACATGCTGTTAGTGGGGTTACCTTCTAGTCCTTATGCCAACATGCAGCTACCTATGCTATACATTGATTCACTCGTATTGGACATATTTACCGCTATTCATATCCCTAATTGTACGAGGAAAAAAGGACATTTTGAATCTGTCAGATGTATCTGAAGAAAGATCTGGTGCCATATGTTGATGGCCTAGAGGCTGAAATGCTTCGTAGTGGAGTAGTAATTAAACTGTGGAGTAGTGCTATAATGTTGCTATTTATTATCATTGCTCATAATTAATCCTAACAATCAATTTACATTTTTCCACCCATTTTGCACTCATTATTTATCTTTATCAGTCCATATTGTGTCTGCACATAAATGATTAGATTGTTTCCGTCCTTTTTCAAAAGTTTTCACCAGACTCCTCTTCCCACCCATCCTTTTTAAAATGCCTTCTTTTGCGACTCGTTCTACGCATCATTATTTTGTATTATCATATTTTGAATGCTTATACTCTTGAATTTTCTGTGGCCATAATCATTTAAATATGTCACCTAAAAGATATGTGTCTTTAATACATTAATGAATTAAATCAGTGAGTTAACGCATGAAGATTTTTGCCTTTATAAGAAATTAGTCTGATTGATATGGCGTTCAAATACTGATAGGGAAGGAATTATAAACCCAGAGCTTTATTAGCAACCTCTTTGGCCCGTGGTGTGTTCATCACCATACGTATACTTTACATATGCAACTCAATCATATATTATCACGATGAAAGTTATATTGGCACTGGTCGCTCGTGTGCCAGGCAGGCACTCCCTCAAATTATTTCCGTAACACCTCTATGGAACATGGCAGAGATCAAATCAAGCTTGTTTTTTCAGAGGACGAGCTGTAACTCCTTAGAAGGGTTGTGATTCAGCGCACCATCACCAATGACATCAGTGGTAAAGGAACTAAAGTGTGTTTAATATTCGCAGTTGGGGATAATATGTGCTCTAAATGATAATCCGAGCTGAAAAATGGTTTTGTTACCTTCATATTTAAAAATTAAAACCTTAGCTTTCATTTCTAACTTTTATTTTTAAATCCCTAGCACCGAAAGTAATTTTTCTTGAGTTATGCTATTAAGGCATACTTATTAGACCATGCATGTATCATGGAGTCCCATTATTGTTTGACGTGGAAAAAAGAGCTATAGTTAATTTAATGATGATGGAGCGTCGACTAATACATTGAACTTTACTAAGAGATGGCAAAACTCCGATTTCTTTTGCCACAATCCAGTGTGAGAGGTAGGTACTAGTGACATAACACTAATCACATATATCAACCTAAATGAAAACTAAACCTCAGTGGCTGATTACCCTCCTTTCACCTTCTCCTATCCTAGCAAATATACATTACTGCATAAACCCAACATAACCATTACTGCGTTATTTTCTAACCTTTCATTATTTCTTCAATGCACGACACGAAAAAGTTAAGTACATCAATTTCTCGGCGGGAATGGCTGTAATAAATACTTCCTTGGCGGACATATAACATAAACGAGATTTAGAAAAAATTGCAAGCAATTGTAATATTGAATTATACATTAGAGTGCAGCATAGAAAGCAGTGGAAAATATTCACACTTGCAGACGGAAGAATGTAATTAGGGCAGAAAAGAGAGCCTTAAGTAGTGAATCCAATTTTGACTAATGAAGTGCCAAGTACTTGAGGAATTTTATCAAGGCTATAATGTAGTACGGGCGTCAGAAGTTAAACGGTGGTTTTAAGACTCTCCCGCGCTTTAAGGCACCGGGAACAGATATAAATTTGGGATAAAGTTTGTAAAGGAAGGAGTAGGAAAATGTAGGGTGCGGGTAGAAACGGCATTGTTATAATAGGTTGTAGCATAATGATCCAAGGTCTAAGGTTATGTCGCTCCATCCAACATAACTAGATTCTGATTGACCCAATTGCCAACAATTGTGTCAATCTACTGTGTCACTTTTTTGGCCTATTGATGATAGGTATGTAAAAGGGCCTCAAACAAGAGAAGTAGCAAGAAAATGTTTAAGTCATTGACAGCGATTTTCTGTAGTACTATGTAGCGTATCCATAGAAAGGAACCGAGGACCGAGGAAAAATGCATTTCCTTTTTTCGTGGAGACGTGTTTTAGGGTGAGGATATCCCTCGCGGGTTTAGAGCGTTGGGTGCGGCGACGGAGCCGCACCGAGGGAATACTAAGGAGCAGCGGCGCCCAGTGCCTGAGGTCAATTCGACGCCCGCCTAACCAATCGCCTGCAACTGTGTCCCACTCCACGACTGGTTTCTATAACTAGGTTCTTTTGGAGTTAAAATGCATCGCAGAACTGGTTCAGTTTTACCATAATCTTAAATGCGATTGGCATTGCTGAAACAGCAGTGGTTTACTTTCGCCATGAATGAAATTACTGTCAATTCTGAAGCTTAATGCATTTGCTTTCATAAAAATACTAACTACGCATATTAGCAATTTCAAATCCATAAAATGTTTAAACATTTATCCAGTAACTGGCCTCATCAGTAAGTGGCACAAATGCCGATGATTGAAACTGTGTGAGCTTGCAATTTAACTAATGATCGTCTACCGGTTAGGGTAGGTTTTGGTGTAGATTCCATACTCTTTTTGCCTTTCATGTACCTCTTGCCTCCTTCACTACAGTATCTCACTCTTCATATTGGCGTTTTTCCTGCCTTTATTCCAACTTTACTTAATACTATTTATTTTTATCTTTGGTCCTCACCCAGCGTTCCAAAAATGAATTCGACTTTCGGCATTCCATCGTCCTAAACTACCGGTTCCACCCTTCTACTCTACCTTCTCCTAATTTCCGCCAACAATCTTCTTTCCTTCCCCACCATACTCAATTTGACCTCCTTTCCGCTCAAAATACTTTCACCATTCTTCTCCGCAGCCAAATTTCTAGTTTCCGATCTCTTCTTGCTTTTTTTCCACAGATTCCATGTCTCAAATCTAGACAAAGCAATGCTCCGTACCAAACTCTTGAGCTTGCAATTAAGAATGAAAAAATGAGTCCCATTTCTGCTAGATTTGGGAGTTGATTTCAAATAAGGAGAGCAATTGAAGCGGACATTTTCTTTGTTCTGTGGTATGCTCTTGCATATGTGAGTTGAGTACTAAATTATAGGAAAATTAATTTCCATATTCATAGAAAAACTAATAAATATTTTGGTCCTATAATTCCTTAAAGTGGATTAATCATATTTGCCTCTTTATAATAAATATTCATACAAATTTGAAGTTTTATTTTTTTAGATCAAGTCAAATATTGCCTCTCTCTGCCTACAGCAATAATCCAGTTCTAACGAATAATTTGCATGTAATATACTCACTTTTATAGTACCTTTTTCAGAATCATATAAATGTCTCTCCTTTTTACTTATTTATTTGCCAAAAAAATCTCGCTTTAGTGTACAATATGAAGGATAATGACCAGTAAGATCAAAGCTCGGTATAACCCTTTTTTCGGCTGTTTACAAACCATTTATACAAATGATTATTGAGGATTTTGCTGGTGTGAACATAAGTAGCAATGCCGAATTTGAAGCGCCTAGGGCGGGGGTGGCGAACCTATGGCACGCGTGCCCAAAGTGGCACGCGGAGCAATTATTTCGGCAAACGGAGCTGGAAAGGTGCCCGAACGATACCTCTATCTCACTCGATGGGTTGGCACGTGATTCGAGCGAGTATTATCTTATTTCATAAACTTTGGCACTCAATCGCCCAAAGGTTCGTCACCCCTGGCCTAGGGCATGAATAATACACGGAAATTATCAACACAAATTCTTATATATTTGTAATAAGGTCCTTCAGATAAGTTTGGATGTGCCTAGTCATGAGGTAGCCTAGAAACGTAGTGAGCAAAGAAAAATTTAATATCATAGTCTCCACCGTTAGTGCATGGCTGTATCAGCGGTTTTTTTTAGTGAATATCTCGCAAACAATGATATTTTTCATTTTTGAAAATCATGATTGATGTAGTTAATTTTTTTTAAATAAAGACATCTCGGCAGAGAGGGCGTTATCCTCTGTCACCATACAGTGTACAATTGCAGTTGTCTCTACTTTTGTCAGTTGTTTCCACTTGATGATTGACGAGCCATAAGTAGTTTTCTATAGTGATGGTCCAAAGAAATAAAATTTATTAGGCCACATGAGCGTAGCTCAATAACCATATTACGGTTGCAACCTCGTATTTTATATTAGACTGTAGTGAAGCTCCGTGCTGCTCTTATAGAGATACAGGTAAATAATATTTATGATGGGCTGGCCGTAATGAAGGTGGTAACATAAATTTATGTTCTTCTGACTAACGACGTGCATCCTGTTCTCTTGTAGAGATGTGTGAAACACCTTGTATGCACAACATTAGATATATCTCTGTCTAGTTGGTTGACCGAAGATAAATTTATAAGAAGAATATGCGCTCTGCATCACGTATGTAAATATTTGGTTACACATAAGCTGTATAAAAAATCTTGACCGCCAGAGTAGAGTGTCATAAATGTCCATAGTTGGGTGGAAAGAAGTTGTTCACTTGGCCGGTTGCGGTGTTTCACTAATTTAGTTGCGTTCCATCGCAGGTGCAGGTATCCGCTCTCATACGTTGTGCGGGCGGGAGAGCGAGGCGCCACCCACCCTCTCTGCCTCCCCCAACCCCCTCCCGCTCTCTCTTCCCCCTCTTACGGCCCCACCACCCCCACCTCCCTCTCCTGACTCTTTTATTCGCTCATATTCAAAACACCTCGACTCATCCGTATGCCGCGCCCGAGCGAATGAGTGGGTGCAGGATGCACCAGATGCATGTGTTCATGCAGGGGCCGATGATTCACCACTCTCTCTCCGTGCGCGCGATCAAGTCGGAATAATGATGCGGGCCTCGCACACTTATGGATGAAGTACCTGACCTTTCCAGGGCTTGATATTGTTCCGGAGGAGAGGAAGAAAGGCCTCCGGAATCTAGGCAGGATGAAGAAAGTGAATGAAAGACTATTTTGCGGCGTGGTGAACTATAGCGTGCGCGATGCAATGTCCGGAATTCCTTCCGGAGAGAGTTGCTCATTTCTTGGTGTGTTCTATCGTGTTGTTTTAAGAAATAAAAGATATATTACAAATTCAAATGCGTGTTTATATATTTTGCTCCACATATTTGGCGTTACAAGACTTAAAGAGTCTTTCAAAATATACCATGTCTATGATGGGTGCCATTCACTATCTATTCTTAAAGTGATATTCAATGATATTAATTAGTTTTGACTAACTGATAACTATGATGGACAGTGTACAGTTTGGAAAATGTACCCCGAAATATAATAATATTAGTCAAGTGTAACGCATGCATTTTCTTGCCTTTTAAGGCACACTCCAATGTATTTTAAATCCAATTAATTTTTTTATTCCTTTGAAAAATGACTTAAAACTTGCTTTCTATTCTTGTTTGAGTAATTTTTTATGTTTATATTGATGTGATGTATCACTATCTCGTCCTCATTGGTATCCGTAGTTTAGTTTGCAATATTGTCAATTGCAAATAATTTTGAAAATTGCTGCTGTACGGAAACCCTGGCAAATCATAATTGAATCCAATGCACATTTACCTTGGGTCTAAAAAGAATGTGTGAAAAAATGGTGTACTTCTCATTCTAGCCATATTAAATTATTATAAATTAGTCTTTAATTACATCGGAAGCTATCATTCACATAAAATATGTTCTCAAAGATTATACTTTGCATTTTTTTGGAAGTAAAGCAAATTATATATCTTGCTTTCTGCTCTTTTGGTGAGTTTATTCCAAGTTTTTTTCAGGCAGGTAACATATCAGCCATTAGCTTTTATGCTTTTATTTGGAGATCAATTCATTCAACTGCGATGATAATAATGGTACACTACAAGTAAAGCGCTTGGTTTTGCAATGTGTATTAAATAACGAAGTAACAGATATTTAGTACATTCACGGCATTTGAAGATAATATGCGAAGTAAGGAAACAAATCTTAAAGTGCACAACTGCTTTCATTATTAGTCATTGACTTACTTTTCATGGAAATATGCCAAATTCCTATTAAAAAAGGAATGAATCTTTATGATTTACCTTTGCGTGACTAATTGTCCATAGCGAGGGTAAAACCGGAGCAGCGTTCCACTGGGGTAATTCGTAATTGTGGTTTACTTATTAAAGAGGCGCGACACATATTCTGGAGTTGCCCAGCCGGGAATGGGAGCGAGCAAGTCAAAGGCCCCCTCGAGCGAAGTGCACTCACACACACTCTGGCGAACCATTTGCTCGACCGCCGCCGCCGCCTCGGCTCCGTGTGACTGTTGCTCCCATGCCAATGTAGTTTCCCCAAAAAAGGAATTTCTGAAATACATTCCCTCAAGCATTAAGGAAGTAGTCAGTCGGCACCTCTGCGCTTATTGTTCTATGCACTATAATAAGCAGAATACATCAAGACACTTGCTATATGGAAGTCATCTTCCTCAAATTTAAACTGGAGAGCCTTAAAAATTGGCAAGGCCTAATTGAGGATACTTTGATATCCGGTAAACTTACTGCATTAGTTCTTCTCTGCTGCAAAATTTACCTAAGGCAAAAATTAATGAAATAGATGTGATGGAATGTTTTATGAGCTTCCTTGTTTAACCCTTTATTTTTCACCACTGATCGGAATGCATAACTAATATAGTTTTTATATATAGTATCTTCTTTTTCTCTAGTTAGAACCCTAAGGTTAGTTTGAAGCAGTAGTCCATCTATTTCGGTCCTGTACCAGACTCTTTAGTGTGGCATAGGATAGACAGCCGAGCTCTTTTAGCAGCTGACCGATGTAGTTCAGTCTGGGCCTGCCCCTTCCGTTTCTTCCTTCCACTGTACCCTCAATAATGAGGCCAACATGGCCCTCCGCTCTGATTATGTGTCCGATCCAGGTGTTCCCCCATCTTACTCAATACGCTCAGCAGACACGGACCTCCTTCAATTCTACGTGGGACCTCCTCATGTGCCACGCGATCTACCCAGGAGATGCGCAGCATTCTCCTATAACACCTAAACTCGAAAGCTTTCAGCCTCCTTTTTGCATTAGCTCCATGAGTCCCAGTCTGACATCCGTACAAGAGTAGATTCCAAGCAAAAGTCTTCACCAGACAGGCTCAAATTGGCCAACTAATGTTGTTTGAGGTGAAAATCCCCTTTTTTTTTGTTAAAGACTGGTTGATTCGACTACCTACTTCCTTCATACTACGCTCATCAGATGTTATTCCGCTATCAAGGTACTCTAACTCGTCAACATTTTCTCACCGCTCTTAACCCAATGTCACATCCACCCTTGTGCTGTTTCTACTTACTAAAAGAACTTTTGTCTTCGACTTATTGATCTTCATATTGAAAACTTCTCACAATACATTTTCTAATACCTCAAGAATCTCCGTTGATTCTTCCTCATCCCTTGCAAACACCGCAATGTTGGCAGCAAGCCTCAACACATCAATTTCCTGTCCACGTACCTTGACTCCATTCCTATGCTGTAGTCTATCTCTAACATCACCCATTCCCCTCTGTTCGTAAGCGTTAAACAGCGTGGGTGACAGTGAGCATCCCTGCCTTACCCCTTGTCTAATATTTGGCTCTTCAGTATGATCGCCACAACTAATCACTGCTGTCTCATTCTTGTACAAACTCCATATTATTCTTTTGCCTTGTATTTTACTCCTGCCTCCTTTAAGACCTTATAAAGCAGTGGCCACTTCACTCTGTCAAATGATTTTTAAATATCGACAAATATCTTGTCTTTTTCGAAGTAATTTCTCCAAAATCAGCCAGCAGAGAAAATATGGCTTCCCTTTTACGCCTATTCTGAGCCCCCAGTGGTCCTCCAAAAGCATATACTCCACCCAAGGTTCCACAGTTCTTTTGTTAAGGACTAGATATAAATAGTATATCTAGACCTTAACAAAATATACAGCTGTTTACAGTATAGTTGGTTCTCAATTCGTTCGGGAATCACCTGGTGCAGAACTTGAAAGTACCAATTCAGATTTAGAGCATTTATGCTAATTTTGATTCCCTAAAATGCTTTCAGAAATATCAAACAAGATGGAAAATATCAGTTCAGAAATTGTAGTCCTGGTGCAGTTTATCACCTTTATGGATGCAGTGAAGTTCGCATTTATTTCTATCCTAGGAGTTAATTCTAATTTCAGCAATTCTTCTTAGCTACCAACCCGTTGACTTAAAACCTACTACCTAGCTTGTGCGTACTGGATAGACTTTAAATTATAGAATATGCGAGTGAATGGCAAAATAAATAATTAAAATTCTCAAACCAAATCTTTAATTTTTTTAAAAAGATCAATTCTTAACGTGTATTCCTTAATGCTAAATTACTACTAAGAAACTGTGTTTTACTATAAAAACTGAGCTATTTGCCTTTTTAAATGATAAATTGGAGAAATAGCTTCTCTTGGCTAATTTATTTCACATTATTTAGATATTTTGCAATTCTTTACAAAAATTCAGGGCCATCTCATCAGTGAGTTTTATTTGTACAATCACAGAAGAGTTGGGGAAATTTTGTGAGTACATTATTTTGAACTTATACCCGGAGGTGCGCAAAGGTCTGTTGAAATGATACTGTTTGGGTAAGTTCGTGCTCTCGTCTAACATGTGTAAACAAGGCTTTCTTGACACTGATATCTGGGTTTCAATAATAGTATTTGACCTAAAATCTGCTGTATACATTACTATTTCTGCAGTCGATGTAAGCTATTTTTAAATTAGAAACTGACGCCAGAAAATACATTTATAGAATTCATGAGGCATATTATGCATTTATGTCCTCTACGGGAAAACTATTTGCCTAAAATCTTATCTAAATGAAGCTATCCGTAAAATTAGCAGCAATCAACTCGAGTAATTGAGAGAACTAAAGAAAATACTCATCTGGATGTGGTGTGCGTTAGAGAACTGAATTAAATTCATATACAACCGCTGGGGAAAATCGGGACAAGCGGGCCGTGCTCTCATTGTGAGGAATTCCGTTTTCTCCTTCAGCGATTTCCTACCCTCAGGTCGAAGAGGTCGGGAGAAGCCGGGCAGACCTCACTGCCGGCCAATGTCGGCAGAGGAGAGTGGTGACCAAAGAGCTGGCCGTGTCGGGAAAGCATCGTCGAAAGGTGGGAAGTTTGGTGGCCAGAATTTATAGCATTATATTAATTTCAAGATAATTCATTGATCGAGGAAGTGAATTTTTTCATAACCGTGTTCATTATCTTCACTTCATATTTGATTATTTTACTATTTAGTCTAATTGATACTCCACTGTTGAATGTTTTTCAGATATTTTGCAATTGAGAGTGACCCCATATAATCATATATTTTGATTGCCTACCTCTCTTGACTCCATGGAAAGTTGGGGTAATAATATCCACTAAATCCGGCTGTAGAAATATCTTATTGTTAGATGAATGAAACCTGAGAGAAAGACCTGATACCACTCACTACTGAACTACAGTGGTCCAACAAAGCTGCTAGCTCCTTTCTCAGGGATGCTTATTGCAATGGTGGACTTTTATTTTTTCCATTGCTGACATCCATTTATCTGCAGCAGATTTTACTAATGTTTTCAGCTCTACGATTCACACTGAACATTATAATCCTGATCTCTTTCACGGGAAACATACTCTACTTGCTATAGACTCATCCCTATTTACAAGGAGTGTAGAATTAAGTTTCAGGAAATCGGGAGGTTTCATGCCAAGTGACCTTTGAAGATTACTCCTGTGAATTAGATGCTTCACTAGATCAAGTCTCCTCTCGGATATCAACTTTTTCAAGCGGTAGCTTCTATTTGGTGATTTCAACAGCTGAAGTGACTAGAAAGGCTGATCATATAATATGTAGCATCCTTCCCATATTTAAGTTAGTTTCACAGGCATAATGAACACAAAAAGATCACGTATTTACATAGAGTGTTCGATCCAAAAATTGGTTTTTGATGGGTAAGGGTAGAGTTCACCCCGTACTTAGCCATTGGCGTGTGAAGTTTACACATTCAGGGTAGGAGGACCAGTTCCTTTCCCTAGGTCACCTGTGATTTCCTACGAAGTACTGACGCGCAGAAAATTGAATCGAGGATTTTTAGGTGGGGGTGCCCAGAATGGCATCTTCCCGGGATTTGAACCTGGGACCTTCTTGTTCCGGGAGGGACTCTTAGGCCTCCTGGCAGCCCCGTGGTTAGAGCACAACGCTCTACCTACTAGGGCACCACGACCCCACGTCACCAGGACAATATGTATCAAATAATATATTCAGCATTTATGTAATTTTTACAAATATTTATTTTGCCTATATTTCTTGAAACATATAAAATAATTTGGCTTCATATGACGAATGATTAGGATGGCGGAACGTGACTATCATTTTTGTTTAGTCTTTGTTCACGTCCGGGCCTACATTTGATTTCGCTGGTATAGCGAGTGCAAAGAAACTGAGGAGCAATATTGTCACTCAATCCATTCGCAATTATTTTACCAAAATGTGTGCATATGTGCAAATTCAGAAGAGGAAGTTAGTGGTATTAATAAAAATATTATATTTTTATGAAGGGAATATTTTCACCTTATTGATCATGCATTAAAATACGACAGTATTTTATGGCTTCGCTTCAAACTTCTTACTCCTATAATCGTGGTAAACGATCTTAGAAATACTTTTTCTCATAAATCATTCGATGCATATCATTTCAACATCTTTTTTATATCATAGCCATCATGGTTCAGCTATCCTAGACTAGATTTGACGAAGCTCTCCACCCCGTTTACCTAACGGCTAACCTTTTTCATATTTACGTGACTCTTCTCCTTTACTACTTGTTCTTTGTATCAAATTGGAAGTAATCGTTATCCACTTCAACTAGCCTTGGCAAATGTTTTAATCTGACATTTAAGTCTCAAGAAATAACTGATAACCAATAGGGTCCCACCGTCTTATTGAAGTTTGTATCTGGCTTCAGTTTTCATCCACTCTTCTCAAGCGTTCGCCGTTACTCTGTTGTCATTCTGTTGATCCATTTTCCCTTCATCATTCTTCATTAGCACCATATTTCAAATGCTTCCAGCCTTATCTTTTCTGCTGCTGTTACCTTTCATACCTCACTGTCGTAAAGGAAAATTCTCCATATGCCAGTTCCGTTGACGTGTTTCCCCTTGTCGTAGATTGTATTTATAGCCGTAATTAAACTCGTCTTTTGGTGGAATGCCGTCTTTGTCTGGGCTTTTCTAAATGAATAATATTCGATGAGTATCACCGAAAGCATTTTCCCATACACACATCGGGCGTAAATCAATCAAACATTACGGTGATTATTTTTCATGCTCCCCTTTCAACTGCATCTGCATTATACGCTACAAGGATTAGTGGCAGAGAGTGAAAAATCACCAGGCATGCATTAATGATCAAAGATAAGACTTACTACTATGAATTCATGCAAAAAAGAATGCGAATCCGTTTATACCCTGCTTACATGAAACCAAGAGTCACAGTGCTGTCACCCCGAGTAAAGTTGAGCAAGCAGTAAAAGGACTGTAAAATGTAAAATAATAGCTATAAAACTAGCCCTTTCTTCCATGATAACTGACAGGGCACAAGTTTTACCATTTAGGTAGCGTACAACAAATGACGAATCAGGTACCACTCCTGGTTTTGAAAATGACCTGACCCCGCTTTTCATGAAGGAGATGAGTCAAAATCTCACAATGTCCTTTTTAATGCAAGGGTGTCGTCCGGACAGTCTTCGGATCGTTCACTGGGCATTGGTGGCTGGTGCGGGGTGCGCGATAGTGGGCAGGCATGAAAGAGGTCACCGGAGTTATGGCCCAATAATCGCTTTCTCCGCGCATACTCACAGCTGTTACCATCCTGCTACTTCCTGCTCCCCGCATTCATCTCCTTGCCTCCTCCTTCTCCTCCCCGTTCTGGGCCCCGATGAGCCCATATCGCGGCCGTCGCCTGCCTCGTGGAGGGTCCAACTCCAAACACACGACTCACGGGCCCCGCGGGCCGCACCCGCACTCGAAAGAAGTCCTCCCCCAGGTCCACGGGCGCGAACGCACGCACGCACGCGACCAGGATTCCACGCCGCCGCACGCAAGCACCAAATGGACTTCTCCCCCTCCACCTTCCACTCTACCCCCCCACTACACCCCTCCTCCACGACCACTTCCCCGGCTGCGGGAGCGCGCTGCTGATCTCATCGAGGACGATGACCCAGATATTTGTACTCGGCTAATTTCCTTACGTATGTCTCCATTCCTTCTCGCCTCTTCCTCATAAGAACGCCTCACATACGAAAAAAAACCCTGCCACCATATTCTCTCGCGTTCGTGTTCTTGAATTTTTTGCACATATCAATGAACAGCAAAGGACATTTATGGATTCCCAAAGAGTAAAATACCACCAGTGCCAACCAAATAAATCAATTATATACTATTCTGACAGTGAGGGGTTGAAAATAATACTTTATTAGATTCCACAAACTAATTTTTTACACCGACCTTGCTCTATCAGAAAGATCAGTGTCAAGGTCGAAAGATCAGACCTAAACCTTGGTGGAGGTGAAAAAAATGCTTGTGAAACTTTACAAAGTTTTACTTTCCACTTAAGAATACAGTGCCACCAAATTAAGTTTTATGCTGCATGAATTTAATATGTAAATATAAGACCTTGTAATTGCATAAGCGTGAATAAATACGTGTCTAATTGCTTTCAGCATAACTACGTGTTCACAAGAAATCTAAAAAATCTTTTAGCATGCAAATTCATGTGAAATACCTTTTCTTCTAAGTTAAAACAGCTTTTTTCTCATTTTTGAAATTATTTTTGTCTTAGAAAAAACTTAAAGTGTGATACTTTTTAAACATTAGGAAATCATGTTCATTGTTTTAATATGTCATTTCAATTAAAAGGTAGGTAATTTTGTTGCTGCATCGAACACAAAAAATCGGGTGCATTGTGTGTTTCCATAAGGGTTCGATCGTTCTTTTATTTGTTTATTCACTCTCCATTGTTACCATCCGAATAAGCCTGCTCGATTTTCTTTACTTGGGAACGTTGTCGTCGAGAGGATGGCTCTCGTTTCATTTCCGTCCACGCAGGCCCACGCTGCTGGGACCCTTCGGTCGCTCCTCCCACCACTCTCTCCCTCTCACGATACTTCCTATGTCGCCCCCAAGGACACGTCCTTCTCGCTCCCCTCTCTCCCGCTTCCCCCTCTGCGCCCTTCCCTCCCTCCTTCGCCCCTAGCAGCCTCCCCTCCCCTCAGCCCACTCTGCATGCCGGCGACGCAGATATTAAAATCGGTCCCGTTACATTTCAGAGCATCCGAAATAGATTCACAAAACTTTCACCGCCGCTATATGGTAACCCTTAACGAGGTCATGTATTTATTTCCTCGAAAAGGTTTTGTCCTCAAGGTTAAATTTTATATGCGACGCTCTTTGAACATAACTCGCTTTTATCTTAAACGTACCTCATGCATCATTTCTTCTTTATTTCGTCTTCAACTAAAATGACGTTTCTTCACGTGACCTAATTAAATGGTACCGTTAAGACTTTCCTTGCCCGTAATACTGTTCATTTACTAGTGGGCATGGATCGAGATCTGAGAGTAAAGTCTTATCAGCTCCACCGTTCGTTCATTCCTATGTTGATTGAAGGGTGAATATTGAACCTAATGTTTTTTTAGCCTCACCGATAGCTTTTTTTATTTTCTCAAGCAATATATGCGCTGGTTTAAATGAACGCTATTCATGAATACGCAAACAGGGTTTTACTCATTGGACTGATCAATTTATATTCTCAGTCACATTTCATCATTTTACACGAAAACATTTTCGAAATAAATTTCATTAATTTCAGAATTGGAGAACCAGATTCTTCGTGTCGTCATCACTAGTCATTGGTCCGAGAACTAATTTCACGTAGCTCTCCCCTCGAGTCTTCTATCGGATAACTTCTTACTGACTTACTAACGCTTCAGCTCTCCGTATACCTTATCAGGAATTCGATTTTCAGTCTTCCTTCACTTTTACTTCGGTAAATGCTTCCATCAAAAATCATGGCTCAAGATATAGCCGATCATATGGTACCCCCTTCTTTTTTAAATTTTCATCTGACTCCTGTTTTCTCCCAATCTATAACAGATATTGCCTAGTGACTCTATAGCGTTTTTATTCTCATCATTCTTCTATAATATCATTGAATTCTTCAAGACTTACCTATTACCATGGGTGTCATCCTCATGTACATACCAATGGTCACTACCATAAAAAGCCATGCTCCAAATATTCATACATACGTATGTTCTGATGAAGTGTTTCCTTACTTCAAAGGTTTTATATGTAACTCTAAGTAGATTCCTTCGGATTTTTTTTCTGGAACCAATCCAAATTTTACTGAAGTATTAGTAAACCAGAAAATATTCACCACAAATTGGTACTGATAGAATTGTGATGTCAAATGCGTCCTTACTAGGAGCACTGAGGATCCCAGTTATTTGTCTTTTTTCTCATTATCACAAGAGTGTTACTGGTATTACCGATACAAATCACTATTTCTTATTTACTTGTTCGTTGAAGCGATACCTCAACGTATTGCACTGTAATCATAACATTTTCAGCTTTATTTTATTCACTCTAAAGTATGATATATAAATGATTCTATTGTTTAGCTGCTTTGTCGCCAGTGAGCAGTGTTTTAACAATAGCGTCTGTCTTCATCTACTTGTGCATCTACAGAGTTATGGTGCAATCACAAGAATGAGGATGAATCATAATATAGAATGTGCTTTGCGCATGTAGTGAAATGCTGGTATCTAATACCTACGTATATAAAGATTAGAAATTAAGATGAACGTTTTTTCTAGCTAATTAGATACTTGATTGTACTTACTACAACACATGATACATTAGTGAGTATCGGTGATGCTATAATGCGTTAGAAGAGTAATGGTACTAGGGTATGGTGTCACTACTGTTAAAAATATTTTGCACGTAGTTTTAAATCCTGAGAGCAAAAAAGCGATTCATGTGAATTTGTCCACCTTATTTCTTTATTTCCTCCCACCACGTGATGATTCGATTCTAGCGGTAGTTTTTTTTGTGATCTAACCTCTTCCAGCAAATGTGCTCACAGATATTTGCGGCGGTATGCATCAACACGAAAAAACTGTTATTTCCCTTTAGTCATCTCGAAAATGATTCCGAAGCAGCCCACACCCTCTCTCTTTCTTTTTCCAGTCCAACCCCTCCCTAATTTATTCGCCTCCTCATGCCCCCGATTCTCGTCTCGAGGAATTGTTACCGCCTTCGTAGCAATCCCCTCATCTTTTCTTGTCAGTTAGTCTTCTTAAAATATTAGCATTCTTCTGTGCCAATTCTTAAACTGTATTTCTCTCTCACTGTTCATTATCTTTTGACCTATGCTTCCAAACTCATATTCAGCATTTGCGCGGGTGGTTCATAGTGTGTTTCTATAGTCCCACCGACCCATTTTCCCATAGGGTGCGTAGGAGAAGACGTCATGTCCAGATGTGTTGATTTCAGTAGGCTGGCCGTTCGAGATTTATATATGTGGCACGATATCCCTGACCGCACTCGCTTAGTGGCTTTTCCGACCTTTGTTCCGGCCTTGGTATCAAATCCATTGCTTGATCCATTGAAATTGTAATTTTTTCCACTTCTAAGTGCTTAAAACTGAATCTTTACCCACACTTCTAAAACTCCTGTACCATGCAACATACTACTATCATTGCCACAGTGATATTTTTGCATTTTACATCAATATGGGTAGAGAAGAAATTGTGCAGAACGAAAGTTGGTGAATTGCTTAGGAAATATTTTCTTTCATTGAGGTTTATTTTAGATTTCGCGTTTGTCTATCTCCAGTTGAAATAATTCTATCATTCCCAAGCATCACCTTTCACAATAAAATAACACGGGAATAAATCGAGGAAATACAATAACTAGTCGTAAATGAAATGGCACCTAAGTCCTCATTTTCAAATAATGGCTTAAAAAAAATAAAATGCAGTGAATGGCAACTATTATTTCGCATAAGAAAAAGCCTCAATAGGAAAAATAATATTGGTTATTAATTCTAACTTTTTGTGCTAAATTTGAAAATCGACTGATTGAAATTTCCTTGCCATAATCAGCTGATATCTTTAAAATTCTTCTTATAAATATAGCTTTTAAAAGTCGGAAAACATTTTAAAACGGCATCCATGTGTTTCATAAGTAACTAAGGACGCTCACAAACTCTTTCACAGAACGAACGCTCGTTTTCTTTTGACTTTGACCAAGAAGTGATGGGAGTATCAGCTGGCTGAAATGAAAGAGGAACTTTTGTTGGTACCTACATTAGTAAAACCAATTTATAGAATCGGGCCTCGTAAGAGCATCTGAGGTTGAGCAAACATACGGAGATCAGCATGTTGATTTCACGAAATGTATTGGTTGGAATCGACTGCTCATTCTGATGAAGTGCTTCTGAATATTCTGTACTACCACTAAGATGACTTAGAAGAACAACTCCCTTTATATTCACTTTATTTACTCCCTTATACTCACTTTTTTGGGCATAGGGAGTTCTCCCTTGGGGACAACTCTCTATACAATCCGATTCTACTATATTTTTTTAAAATCTAGACTGAATACCTATCATACTAGGAGAGGCACGTCTCTGGTTGATAAACATATTCGTGGTCAATAGTTTCGCTTCTGACAGAATGTCATATCTGATTTGGCTACACTACTTTGGGTCCAATTCAATTTTTTGGAGGAAACTGGCTCACCGCAGGTTCATTTCAGGGCCATCATGCCTGGAAGGAAGCCGAATTCCTGAACGCCAAGCCATGCACTCTACTTCCTGAAAAAATCTCCCCGACTCCCCTCCCACACACCCCATCTCATTTCACGCGGCTTCATGATTTCATATCTTCCCCGCTCTCATTCCTCCGTCTGACCTCCCGACTCTCGCTCCATTCGTCTCCGCGGTATTCAGCGGAAATGGGGGGAAGGTCTTCAATGCGTTGAGAAGCTTATGGGACCACGTTCAGCGACATCCCAACGCAAGCACCGCGGCTACGGGGATAGCGAACTGGACTCGCACCCTGAGTGACTGAGCTTGAATACTAGCAGGGTCAGAGGGTTTTTACCGATGCACTGTGCTGAAGTTAGAGTGCTTTGCGAAGAACAATTCACTTAAGTGGTCCGTGTCCGTTGGATATGAAACATATAGCTGTTGGACCCCCTGTCACCTGTCGTATAGAGTAGGCCAACATCATTGCCGGGTTTCACTCCACCTTCGTTCCTTGAAAATTCTCATCTTACCCCAAATTCTCGCCTATTCTAAGCGGCACAATTTGCATCAGCTATACCTCCTCCCACTTATAATTATCAGCGATTTGACACCATGGGTCATTTTCATGGAACATGGCGTGTACACCATGGCTGGAGCAAAATATAGAATGGAACTTAATTTGAGCATTCTGCTTAAAATAGTTTTGCTCAGACCATGGTTTTGACTCCGTGTGACATTTCCTGGTGGAGGATAAGATATAACGAGGGAACAAAACAGCTGATCGAAGGAAAGAATATAGTAAAGTTCATCAAGTCACAGGGGATACGATGGCTGGGACATGTTGAGAGAATGTCAGGTTAGGAGATACCAAAACGGATGGTTAAAGGGAGGCTATTCAACAGAAGAAGGCAGGGAAGACCTAAGAGCAGATGGATGGACCAAGTGCTGTGTGACCTGGGCAAGATGGGAGTGAGAGGCTGGCGGAAGAAAACTGCCAATAGGACAACATGGAGAGCAATAGTGCAGCAGGCCTAGGCCCACACCGGGCTGTAGTGCCACAAATAAGAAGAAGTGACATTTCATGGGCACTTCCTTGAAATATGATATCAAAACCATAATCGGAGCAAAATAAAATGAAATTTGAACTCTTATTTTCTTTCATGCAATATAAATATTAGGTTTTTCCTTTAGGTTTTTCCGGATTGAATTCTTACAATAGCTACTGCAAGGAGATTTTGGGCCCTCTTAGAGCGCCACCCTTGCGTGAACACCTCGACTCCCTTCAATTTTTGCCAGGGCAGCTACATGAATAAGAGAGCGGTCCCGAAGAAATTTCCTCACGCGCATTTCCGTGAGATATCCGTGGGGTGCCTCTGGAATTCTTGTCGCCGGATCCCGGGTAAGGAAGGAGGGCAATCAGTTGGGCACATTATGCGTTGAGGTGAGGAACTCGCATCACATGCCGGGACTCGCCAACGCCTTTGCCGCCTCGCGACGCTTCTTGCATTGTTCTCCACATCTCTGTTGTCGAGTTGACGCGGGGCCAAGTCCCCTCCTAGCACAGATACCACTGTAAATGAGGCGACGGGTGAATCATTAGCTCAGGGATCATTGCATATTCTTCTTTGCTAATACAATGGGAGGCTAACCACTGGCTTCCAACGCGGAAGAAATTATTTTACTGGCCCATTTACCTATAATCCCCAGTAGTTTAAAGTTGAAACTCTACTTTTTAGTAGGGCGTAAGTATGCTAGGTTTTGAGCCTCGAGATTCAAATATTTGGATTTTAGCATTGCAAATTTGCCACCCAATTAATTTCAAATCTGAGCCAATACATATAGAAACTTGTTAAGAATTAGGTAAAATTATAAATTATGTATAATTGGCGAAAGCTTAGAGTTGGAGATATAGCTAGCTCGCAATACTTTTAATAAGAGATTTATGACAAGATACCTATATAGGTAAGGCAATGCATATCTTCTTATGCATGTAGCATAAAATGATTCCTCTAATTGATAGCCATTTTTGACGTTACTTATAAAAATATTCGTATAAGTTGAAAAAATAATCAAAGTTCAATTAAAGTCAAGTCAAAAGATTTGGGACCCCGTCTTGCATAGTTGATTAATTTAACTAAAGAGCCCTACCTATATGGGGTGCATATGTACCCTGAAAAAATGTGGACAACTTTTACTTTCTTGACCAAATAATGTCTTAAAAATAAAGGTGTGTTCAACCCGAAGGTTGGTTCTTTATAGATGAGGGTAGAGATCACCCCGTACTAAGCCACTGGTGTGTGAAATTCACACATTCAGGGTAGGGGGGGGGCAGTCCCTTTCCCTGGGCCACCTGCGATTTCCTACGAAGTTCTGACACGCAGAAAATCGAATCGCGAGGATTTTTGGTGGGGGTGTCCGGAAAGATTCTTGCCCGGGATTTGAACCCGGGACCCTCCGGTCAACAGCTCTACCCACAAGGCCATCACAACCTCTTCCCAAATAATGTCTTGGAAACACAAAATTTCTTAAAATTTATCATTTTACTTGTGCTCTATTGAGCAAAAATTTAATTCGTAAATTAGTTAAGTATATTAGTGAGTTGATTCTTTAGCAATCATTGCTATCAATGGTCGCGATTCATAACTTTGGCTTTAAGTAGCTCTCACGCGAGTTCTCTTATCAGCCAGCCTCTAATAAATGAAATTTAAGTGAAAGGAAAGTGTAAGACGGTGCCTAGAAATGCAAATTTGAAGATTTAGTAAATTTGCTCTGAAAATACTAAATCCTTATATTTTACGGGCCCTTTCATCTGATATGGTAAGGATTGGTGTCCATTAAATGTGATCCTTTTAAATCTACGAATTAAAAAAAGGACGCTCCCCTTTCATAATCCTCTATCCAGGGGTGAAACTTCATATTGGTGAACCCAAATGTCAAGGTCTTATTTTGATAATACACCCAAGAGATCTCGCCATCCAGGAGGCTTGTAGGGTACCTACGCTCTAGATCAAATTCAGATTGCCTCATAATATTTAATACTGATAATAATAGCTACGAGCCACTCATAAGATGTGTCTGACTTGTGTTTAAGACGCAAATAGATGGAAAAGCATTTCAATATTCATTGTTAATGGTTTTTGCTGAAAAACACAGGAATGCTACTAGGTATGCCACTTATTTATTAATCCTTTTTGAGGAGGTTTTATGAACAAACCATGACTCAGTAATAAATAGAAATCTTAAATTCCCTCCTTTCTACGAAGTTCCTTAAACCTGGCTATAAAGACCACTAATACTTCACAAAATAGTAATTAAATTAGGAATGAAAATACGTAATCATCATACAATAGGTTGTGTTTATAAGAGTTTTTTCAATGCACTGATGACTTCACTCATTATGTGAAATTTTAATGCCTATTCTAATCTTTTCTTATCGCAAGAATAAATCTTTCTCTATAACCCCGAAAAATAATTTTAACCTTATTAACAGATCGGTTTTAAAATTCATCAAACGGATTATATTAATGAATATCCTATCTTATTTGAATACAAAATAAGTTTGTTTTTGATTTTTTCTGCGTTTGGTATTTTATTTTTTCTATTCAGTTGTGAATTTGAAGGGAGCTTCGCCTACAAGTTAATTACTGCATATTTATTCTAATTTGGCTTATCCGTTATTTAATAAATCAGATATTGTTCAATTATACATATGTCCTTTTCTAGCGGTTAAATGTCAGCGTCAAAACGAATTTTTGTGCGCACTACAGTGTCATCGGCAAAATTGCGGGGGCAATTATAACTGGGGCACTAAGATCAACGTAATCCAGCCCACGATCTAATTGTGCTTACATCCATACGTACTCTCTGTATCTGCTGAATGTCTCGAAGTTCACAAAATACATACAAAGACACGCCAAAATGAGTTTAAAAAACTTTATCTTTACTTTAATATTTGTCTGCATGCTCAGAGAAAATGCTTGCTCAAAACATTTATTGCTCTTTGATCCAACCTATGTGCTAATTTCATCAAAATTTTCAACTTTAATTACTTTTCAGGAATATTTGTGGTTATTAAATCAATAATTTTGTCTCATCTATTGGTTATGTTACGATTTTTAATGTGTTTAATAATTACAGGTTCAGCAGTCATTCAAATATTAGTTTGTCCCCACCAAAAGTCATATCTTCATATGTAGCTTCATGTATGTCTTATATGGATGGTGTATGAGTATTTCCATCTACAATCATCTAGCGTTCGTTATTAAGGGAAATAATAGAGGTGATCTGTTTCTTAAGTTATAATATTGAGCTTACATTGATGTATCGTGGTCTGTAGTACGCAAAATTATACATTACTTTGGATTTAGCAGATTTGT
Source organism: Platycnemis pennipes (assembly GCA_933228895.1). NCBI lineage: Eukaryota > Metazoa > Arthropoda > Insecta > Odonata > Platycnemididae > Platycnemis > Platycnemis pennipes. The sequence goes on along the minus strand of OW121849.1, from coordinate 24,874,874 downwards.
GGAACAGACACTTTCTCCTTTTTTTGCGAATAATCTCTATATTACGACAGTTGTGTTCCTAACCGCGATAAATACTCCCCCACCGGGTTGACACTATCGGTCTCTCCCCCATACCTTAAAATTTGCGAGAAAATTTTCACATTCGGTAACGTCACTAACCGACTGTCGGTACCTCATGGTTAGCACTCCGTGTCTGGTGATGACATTCGGTTAACTTACTTCCTAACCTGTGACAATTAAATACCACCACTAAAATTTTTCATTTATGATGGCTACTCTTACGAATTGTAGGCAATAAGATACGTATTTCTAAATCATTTAAGCAGTTACGGTTTGATGAGTTTCGGGTCTCTTTTTGCTTAATACGTTTGCCCTTTTATAAATTCCATACCGTAGTACTTATACGTTCATTGTATTGCCTGACCGACACGTACCCAACACCGTACTTACTCTCAGCACTCTCCAAGACTTCACGGAGTATCTGATTGATAGCTCCCACTTGGCTCCAAAATCCGTGATTTTTAGGACGCGGGTGATATTTATGAAGTCTTTTAGCCATAATTTCATTAAAGAATACATTTACAGCAAATTGTTTTTCAATCATGAAATGACTTCATCACTAAACAAAAAATAAGACTAGTCAATCTATTCTCCACAAGTTCTCCTCTTAGCCAAATTCTTTATATTTCTAAATTTCTCTCTTATACCCACCACTACTTGCTCCATATAGGGGTATATCCGATCTCATATACATTTTCATTTGACATTCCCATTATGCATTTCTCCCAAGCCTAATAATGCCTTCAATATACCATCTTGTCTCAAGATATGGCCACGTAGACTTACAATATGGAATTCACTCCACTCTATGCATTTGCATTTCTTGCTTCTACATGGGATACGGAAAGTAAAATATAGCTCTTTGTAGGACTCAAAATTCGTGTTTTCCATTGACATAGCTGAGAATTGTACTGTTCTCCGTCGCTCTCCTTAGAGTGTCGCAGTAAGTACGACTCGAGGGAGCCATTGACCTCATTTCCGTGATCCCTCCACGGTCTTGCTTTGCGATCGGCGTCCTCCAAGTAATGCCTTCACCCTGTCGCCTATATTTCCTACCTTCAGTTGAGTGAGTTGGAGGACATGAGCGACGTGTTTTCTCTTTCCCCCTTGATACGTTCAATGGAGGATGATGCCGCCAATTTTGATAGACACTCAAAGGGCGTCGAATTCATGGGCGATATTTGTGAGGGCTCCGCAGCCCCTGTTCTGCCTGTTCCTCGAAGGAAGTAAATAATGCACTCTTTCGGGTCTTCTCCCCAGGTGAGCTGCTTTGTTTCTGCGCGTAACAATGCCTTTTCTCCACGCTTCCTGGCCACCCTCTTTCCCGTTATTCCTGAGAGATTGGAGGGGGGAAGGGCGACTGTTGGGGTGGATGTGAGGCAGTTGCTGGCTGTCTTGCTTGCAGCGTGCGTGTCAAAGGAAGGGGAGGGAAGGGAGGGCAGGGGCTGGTTAGTTGGGTGGTTCGTAAGGAGAGGAAGAAGGCGGAAAGGGTTGGATGAGCGCCGTTGCGGGGTTGAAGGCATTTCGAGAAGGAAAGTGAGGAGGGTGAGTGGAGTGCCTGGAGGAGGAGGTGAACGAAGGGTGATGTTCGAACGACGTTCATACTGCAGCCACTGTCGAATTCAAAAACTTTCTCTTGTTCTAACTATAAGTTGCTCCCATTGTCTACTTCACTTCAGTTTAAATTTTACACGCAAAAATGGGTGCAAAAATGGGCTCAAGCCTTAATTGCCATCGTGCTCTCTTCTAAACATAACTAATTTGGTTTCTTGAATTGATGACAGTTAAAAGTAGCTGAAGCTCTCTGAGATGATGAATAGATATTCAAGTATTTAGCTCATTTTTTCTAAAGCTAGGCTCTATATTGGCAATATAGACATTGACTATTCCTTCATTACATACATTTACTACCATATTTCCTTCTCCAGTATTTTAATGATCAGTTTTAGAGCCAGAAAAAAAGGAATTCACATTAATAGAAACCTCAATAAACCACAAATAAACTAGAAAAGCGAAGGAAGTTATTGCCATTTTCCAGGCAACAAAGTTTGATGTACACAGTGGGCAATGTCTAAAAAATACACAGATCACTTAAGATCTGGATTCAAAAGTTAAACGAAAAATACGTAATGAGTTAAGCTATATAAGATATGTTAAGTTATAGTTAGATATAACTATATTCATGAAATTTAAATGCTGAGCTGATGACTTTGCCTCCATTGTGGGATTTGGCGTGGGATGGCTCGAAGCTGCATTCTGGGCAATGCACATGCTTGTTAGAGTGGAAGACCTTAATAACCCAGTACTTCGGTCGTCTCGACATGTCGATTTTTCAATGTCAGGTTTTTCCATGGTAGATCCTGTAATAAACTCAGTCACCAAAGTTCTCGATTTGAAGAAATAGTGCATATTTTATGGCTAACAATTGGAAAAAGAGATTATTCTGAATACCAAGTCATCTCACATCAGTCACACATGCTTTATTCCCCTCTCCACTGCGTTGTTGTGAGTTTCAAGCAAGCAACCAACTCCTCATATTCCCATATTAGAAATATCTGTAGTCTCTTGCAATCCATGCTATAGAAGTAAACTCTAAAGTTGGTCTTTGAATGGAACTATAGTTGGCATGAATGCGAAATAAAATTAATCATTTATACGCGCGGAAATTGCACTATAGCCTGTTTTTTGTAGGCTGTGTCTGGTCACTGCTGCTGAAGAAACTAGTTTCTTGATTGCTCAATTACATCATTCTTTTTCCTGGTGGTTTTTTCTGTCAGCAGTTGAATGTAATGGTATGATACATATTCCACTAGTGCTGGTAAGCTCAATCAAGTCTTCATTTCATAATTACAATATTGCCTGTCACTAAAGGCGAATGCAGAGCGTGGGAAAACTTTTCATTTGGAATTGGACTATTGCATTTGCAGAGTTCAAAAGAAAAACACTTGGGGAACGATTGAAGGAACATCCAAAAGTCTTCTGGTCGTACGTAAGGTAGGTGCAAGGCCATAGGTCTGCCGTCCATTCATTTAAAAATTATAAGGGGGAAATGGTCACAAACACTCTAAAAAGGTTAAGAGTGTTTGTGGTTTCTCGATTTCAAGAAAGGTTGTAAAACGGTGTCTCATAGCAAATTAATATTGAAATTAAAATATTATAGGTTAGACAGTAATTTTATATCATGGATAAATGATTATCCACATGATCAGGTGCAAAGGGTTATTTTGGACGGTGTTACCTCCCCGGCAATGAAGTCACTTCGGGTGTCCCATAAGGTAGTGTGATTAGTCCACTCCTGTTTCTTCTGTACATAAATCATATAAATCAGGTGGTAAAAAGTAAGCTTCGTCCATTTGCCAAAAACGTGGCAGTGTGCAAAGAAATTCTATCGCCAAACGATAAGGAATATTTAAATAATGACCTACAAGCAATTGAAAAATGTTGTGATACATACAATTAATTTTAAAAAAAATGTGTAGTAATGAATTTTTTGAAAAAGAATAGTTCCCTTCCTAGCACTTACAAAATAAGTTATAATAAATTAACAAACGTAAAAATGTTGGAATAAGACTGACACATGATCTTTCCACACATACGTGAAATAATGAGTCAATCTAGTCATAAATTGGGATTCATCAAAAGAGTACTGGGTAAATATGAGGAGAAATCAGCTACTCTTCCCTTATATAAAAGGACTTTAAACTAACCCAACTAACAGCATGTTTTTGCATTCTTGTCTCGCTATTATTATCTTTTTTAAATAGTGAACTTTTGACTAGTGTATTATTACTAATCCTTTTTTATACATCATATGTATTGCATGTTTGGTGAGAATTCACCCCCTGCTACAAACCTTAATAGTGGCTGGTAGGGTATAATGTAGATGTAGATGTATATGAAAGGAAACATGTTAAATGTTTCAAATCAGCTAGAGTACATGCATGCACATACCGGAAACTTTTGAATAAAAATCACTAAAAATAAATCGCTTCACTCCGTCACGTATTTTCGCAGTTAGGAATATGTGTTTTAAATCCTATGCTGATGTGAATCCTGTGAAGTAGCTGCTGGATTGTACTTAAAGAAAGTGAAAAAAATCGCACGATCTTACCCAATCTTATACATAAACAACATCATCTATGCCCCAGGTTGTACTCGAAGTCGTAAACATTGGGTTGCTAGCCACGTCATCATTCAAGCTGTCTCTCAGGGCACCTTGCGTCGATGTCCATGAAGTAGTACTTCACATCATTCATGCCAGTCTAGAAAAACCACTTGGGATTCTGTTTTCGCCATCCTGCCTTTGTTTATCTGATTTTGCCTGCTGCGACTGATTCGACTGTTTGGTGAATTTCACCCCGTGTCACACACCCTCGTGGTGGCTCGCTGGGTATTACGTAAAGGGTGATGCAGATATTTCAACCGTACAAGAAGGGTAAAAAGGAGGTGTGAAGGTTTATTAAAGGTTATTTATTTGGATGAAATTATTTTATTTAGAATGAAAGAGAGAAGTGAATGGGATTTTTAAACTTTTGATCGGGTTATTAATATGAAGAAGAGATTGGAGAATAGAGGTTAGGAGAATCACTCGAAGCAAAGGGCTGGGAAAAGGCGAGATTGGCGAGAAAGTAGATGAGAGGGGTAGAAGAGAGGATGGGTTGTACAGATGTGCTGTTGGCTCCTACTCTACTTGCTTTATAGAGGAAATAGGGTGAGAATTACTATCAGAATGCAGGTGAAAATTTATGCAAATTATTTTAAGTTAATTGGAATCAATATGTTTGTAGATGATGTTGTAAATATATTGAACGTCCCTACTTATTACTGTATATTTGATCAGAGGAAAACAAGATTAGAGAGGTAGGATGCCGTATCGATATACATATAAAAGGTTTATTTACCGATGAACCATGAGAGACTATATAAAGCAGCATAGTAAAGAGGTACCTGTGTAGGCGAAATATTCTTAGAGAAGTCTGTGGTGCATGAAACATGTTTTAGATTTATTAATCCAGGCATGGTAGGAAAATATATATTAATATTTGAAGAGAAAATCCTTTCTTACAACTAATTCCTTTAGTACTATACATATGCTAACCTCTACTTGCACGTCACTTTATATATAACATGTTTCCATGAAGTTTAAATCAGAATTGGTATTAGTTTTAAACAAAGATATTAGAATGAAGGAAGTTTTTGATAAGTTGTATATGTTTTATCACTAACAAAACCATCATGCATGCTCTAGGAAATATAAGTGCAATGTAATTTATTTATAAATTTGATTTTATAATTGAAAACTATTTTATTACATTGTAGTTACTAACAATTCAGTATCATTTATTATAATCTTTTAGTGTCATTTCAGATATCTCGTAACTGCATGCGAAATATTCTCCTTAGGGTGGTAGTATTGTGACTCTTCGCTTCAGGTAAGTGGTGTTTAAACGGGGTAGTATTTGTTTGCATGCCTGGATGGTAATAAGTGTTCTCTTAAATCAATAATGCTTACCTGGCAATGGTTCATTGGTTCAAACGCAGACTTTTACTATTTAGTATGGGTATTACGTAGAGGGCGATGTAGATATTTCATAGTTACAAGATGGGTAAATAGGAGGTGTGAAGGTTAATTAATGGCTAGACTTAGGGTAGGGTAGGGTATTATGTAAATGTAGATGATGTAGTAACTCTATACCTTTTAGTTGCGTGTAAGTAGTGCATTATGGTGATATTTGCCCCACTGCCACACACCCTCCCCGTGGCACGCACGGTATTACTTAGATGTAGATAGTCGTGTAGCTATAGATGGTGTTGATGTACTCTACTTTTGAGTATCTTTTGTATGACTTCGGAGAGAGAGAGAGAGGCAGAGGCTTGCTGCATGTGGCATGGCTCGCAACGTTCACAGCCCCGAATCGGCGTAGAGCATGTCGGCGTGGGTGATGCTTATCGCCGGCAAAGTGCGTCTCGAGTCCGTTGCGTGGGTGCGAGGCGGCAGGAGGCAAGCACGAAGTCACTTTCGTTGGGCGCGTCCCTCCCCGTCATCATATCCTGGTTGGAAAGTCGGTCCCCACTGCGCGCGGCAGCCGGATGCGGGAGCCACCCCGCTACCTCACCCACCACCTCCGGCGCTTCACTTTCTCCCCATCCATCGCGGAGAGGACACCCCCGCGCGTCAATCAAGAGGCGGAAAGGAAGCGGGCCGTGTGTTGTCCCCTTGCTCTCGCTTTCCAAGACCGCAACCGGGAGGGGTCGCGACACGCCTCCCCCCCCACAACATTCCCCTGCCCAACGCGAACACCGTAATGAATCCGCGACGCAACGGTCACCCATTTTCTTGCCGCCATGGGAAATTGTCACCCACGATGGCGCAACTAAGTGGTCGCTAAAGAGGTTGCCTCAGGACTTCTTGGTGAGTCAAAATCTCCGAGGAATCACACTTTTTGCACCCAGGCTGACGAAAAAGAATACTACTTTCACCGAAGGCCGGCAACAGCTTAAGATGATGGATAGAGAAGAATAAGAACACTAAAAGGGTGGAGACGTGTATACGAATCAATGTTTTTAGGCAATGATACTCACTGTGAATCATGCTAAAGATGGGGTCGACTAAGGGCTCTATTAATCGTAATAACTATAGCATCGTTTCACTTTCAATTTGTACCGAAAAATATCCTCCATATCGTGAAATATGAAACTAGTCACAAATATAAAATTGAATGCATGGATCATAAGATGGAGTGGAGTATTAGTAATATAAAGTAATTATTACGGATAAAATAAAAGCGAATACAGCATTTGAACAAAATATCCTGATGATAATTAATTAGCATTGCCTTAATATTTGCATAATTATTTTGCATATCTGGATGATACAAAATTCAAGAGCAATTTTTTTAAATAATTTACTTGAATCTGGCATTCATTTTACTTCGCATTTCTGGCATATAATATCAACATAGAATAAAAATTTGAAATAAATTTTGGCACATGGGAAATCAGCCTTTTTCTTTAGGTGAATCAAATAGGCTTGATGAGACAGTCGATAACATTGACTAGCGATATGCTTGTGCATGTGACGGTAACGCATACCTGGTTCAGAGTCATCCTTTTCCACACACCCTTGCGGATGCATTAGATGCGTGGCGGTGGACGGGGGTGCATTTAAGGGTTTGGTGGTTGCGTTCTCCGGAGGAGGAGTGGACGGACGCCGGGATCCGCGTCGGGGATTCCCGGGCACTCTCACCGGCCCCGCCCCTCCCCGCGCGACAACACTTTCTCCACCGAGTCCGGCTGCGGAAACCCCCGTCGAGTCCTGCGTCACGGAAAAGGGAAAGTCAAGTTTCTAGGAACCCCTGAGTGCTTAACACGTTCGAGAAACATCCTCACCCGTGCTATTCTCTTTCCGTTTCCCGATTTCGGGTTCTCCGATACGATCGCCACTTAATCACTCCCCGGTGCCTTTTTTTCATGGAGCACTCACTAAATTGTTTCTGCTCGTTGACCCCTTGCCATAAAAATGCTCGCAAGACGAGAGAAAATGCATGAAATTACCAGATCAAATATTGTAGATGGGCTCTTCTTGGATGCCGAGAGAAAGCAATGAGCTCAAATTCCATCCGGGGATTAATTGGTCACGCATACGGTCGCGTCGTGTTCCATTTACTACTTAGCGTTTCGGAGAATATTTATAATTCAATGGCTCTTAAGGATGTTTATAGTGCATGGTTGGTGATCTTCACCCCCTGCCACACAGCCTCGCGGTGGCTTGCAGGGTACCGCGCTGATGTAGATGGATAATTTTTGAAACGTGGTGTGAGCAAAAGCATGCCTTTCCTTTAATTTTGTCATCCGAATTGGCCCTTGTCCATATGATTGTGTTTATTTTAATGAGTCAAGATAGCAGCGAACAATCACTTTTTTATTTTAGATTTATTTGATGAGGATTGATGAGCTTCCAAGCATGAGGAGACTTTTAATAACATAAGAGTTTTAAGAGAAGCTACAATATATTCCATAGTACATTTCTCACACAATCTATTCGTTCCTGTATCCAAAAATTCTGACGATGGCTAATTTTATATGTAATTAGCGAGTGTGGTTTCGAGGTCAGAAACGGCTTGATTGCATTCTTCTAGGAAACTCTGTCGTTCCAAGAAAAATAATGAGCCCATGTAAAACACCTCGATTTGCTGAAATGAACATTGAGCTACCGTAGTTACGGAAACTGTGGATATTCAGCTCAAATGCAGTCACATGGAAAATGTGGCACAGTTCATATAGCATGCCTTCTTATTTCTGAGAAAGCGGTGACTAGCAACTGAATGCATTCGTTCATCCACTCTTCTCGTTGACATACGAATTAGGTATGCGTACAAATAGTACCTATATTAGACTATTTAGCTTGTACACATACATAAGCATACCTACAATTATTTTTTAATTGTCCATGGAATGCATGGTGGTTAAGCGATGAAGTATTGAGTTAAGGCATATAGTCTATGAAAGTTCCTCGCATTTCATTGGTACTATTGAAATACCTTACAAATATTTAAACTATTCAATTTTCCACCAGAAAGGAAAACAAATTTTAGTTCTAATGTGTTCATGAAGGATAAAATGCTAACCATTCAACAAGTTTCTATTCACAAATAATATGCTTGATGGACCACGTTGGTGTTAAGATAGCATTGAAATCATTTTTCACCTGTATCTGCATCTACTAGCCATCTACCTCTAGAGTAGTAATGACTCACTATCACACTCCTTCACTGAGGAGTTCCGAAAGAGCAGATCATGTGAAACTCAACTTGCTCCCTTTTCCCACGATATTTTAGTTTCTGGCGAAAATACATTCCAGTAGATATTATATTTTTCGACTTCAAAAAAGCTTTTGACAAGGTGTCTAATAGCAAACTAATTTTGGGTTAGACAGTAACATTATATTATGGATTAATGATTTTCTGCATGATCGAGTGCAAAGGGTTGTTTTGGACGTAGTTACCTCACCGGCAATTAAAGTCACTTCGAGTGTCCCACAAGGTAGTGTGACAGGTCCACTCCTATTCCTTTTGTACATAAATTATATCCATAAGGAGGTAAAAAGTAAGCTTCGTCTATTTTCCGATGGCGCAGTAGTGTACAAGGAAACTCTATGCCCACATGATAAAGAATATTTAAATATTGACCTACAATCAATTGAAAATAGGTGTGATACATGGCAGTTAGAATTAAATTTTAAAAGATGTGTAGTAATGAATTTTTGGAAAAAGAATAGCTCTCCTCCTAGCACTTACAAAATAAGTAATAATGAATTAACAAACGTGGAAACCATTAAATATCTTGGAACAAGACTGACACATGATCTTTCCTGGGGTAAACACATACGTGAAATAATGGGTGAAGCGAATCGTAAACTGGGATTCGTCAAAAGAGTACTGGGTAAATGTGACGATCATGTACGAGAAATCAGCTACTTTTCCCTTGTAAGACCTCATTTGGAATATGCTGCCAGTATATGGGATCCTTACGAAATTGGTCTAAATATCGAACTTGATAGATGCAGCGAAGATCGGCAACATTTGTAAAAGGATATTATGATAACCTTATCAGCGTAACCAGTCTATTAAATGAATTAACTTGGGAATCATTGTCAGATCGCGGGTTAAATTTTAGACATAACCTCTTAAACAAATTCCAAGACCATATTTTCATATTGACGTTAAAAATATTTGGCGGACACCAACTTACTATGGTAGACTGGACCATAATCACAAAATTATAGATATTGATTGCCGAACTGACAGATTCAAAATGTCCTTTTTTCCTCGTACTATTAGGGATATGAATAAAGTTAAATACCTATATCCAGTACGAGTGTAGCAATGGATAACATTGGTAGCCGCATGTTGGTATAAGCTAACCCAACTAACAGCATGTTTTTCATGTATGCTTTGCTATTTTTATCTTTTTTTAAGTGGTGTAGTTTTGAGCAGTACCAATATAAATACTAATCTTTTTTATGCATGATATGTAGTGCATGTTTGGTGAGAATTCACCCCCTGCCACACACATTTATGTTGGCTTGCAGGGTATCATGTAGATGTAGATGTGAGGAGTTCTGGGTGCTATGAGAAATTTCTAAGAGGTAGGTAGGTGGAGCGCTCTTGATGTCAAACTTATTCCGCAATACCAAAGCTTACTTGGGCTCTTGTGAATAAGCGTATGGTTGGTAATCTAGAATATAGATGTTCTCAGTATAAGTCACGTTAACTTTTTTGTTTTCAAATTTTTAGATTCTTACATGAAATTTAAGGCTATTTCATTATTTTAAACACGATCAAAAGAACGTTTGCTGGATTCTACTGTAGATTTGAACCAACTGTCTGCAGCTATTATTACGGATTATCTGTTATTATCACGGATCTATCGAAATTTCAATAGTGTTCGAATGGCATGGGTATACGAATGTTTAAGGAGATGACTAAACAACATTCTTGCATTGTCATCCCATAAATATTTTCTTGTATGCATTTACCTATTTTATTTAAGACTTTATTTTTGGGAAAGTAACTAAAATACAGAGCAGCTTCATATAATAGCCAGGTTTTTGTTTCAGGCTATCACTACATGGGACCAGTACTTCACAGATAATATGCGATAAAATGTCACATGTACGAGGAAATGTCAAAATAAGTCAATAATATCTATCCTCAATTACTATTTTCTGTAATCATCGGTCTGATTTTTACCACTTCATAATGTATGCAGGAAAAAAACAAATTTGAAACTACTGCAAACACTATCTACCACTCATGTTGTATTCTTATTATAATCGAATGATGCTGTTTTTAATAGTTTTTCACTACATTTTAGAAAAACTGTCCACCTTAAATTGATTGATAAGAATCAGCCAGTACTTTAACATAAGGAAACAATATAGAACGCATTGTGTTACTTGTAGTGTTTTTTACTCTTTTAAACTATAAACCCTTGAAATTAGTTCAACCAATTAGTCTACTCTAAAATAGGGTTAGGTATCATACAAACTTATGTTTGTACGAATATGACTTAATGACGGGATGTTCATTCCCCTATATCAATTAAAATACTGGTGAAGTCTTCATGGGTTCTCCACCGGGCCAGGGAAACGTCGGCATTAGCCCTGACCCGATGGAGAACCCGTGAAGACTTCACCAGCATTATACACCGGGAAAACACCAGATTATTTAATTAAAATACTGTTTTCGGCCCTACTTGTGTTACATAGTTGCACTTTAGCACGGCATAAAGAAAATAATTAATTTTAAATCGCTTGATAAAAGAAGAGCGCAATTGGTCTCATAGGTTAAAACTTCGTTCACGTCGTCGTGAAGCCAGCCAACTGTAAATGACATATGGTCCATGTGGAAAAGGAAGGGCCCGACGCCTTCTGTTCCGAGGGAAACTCGACCCTCTTCAGGTGCCAGTCATTTTTTATGGTTTCGCTGAGACTGAGTTGTGAACACAGTACCTTTCTCAGTTAACACATAGAAAATGTCTTTGGGGTATATGCTTCACATAAAACTGAAGCTTATTTAGAAGTGTTTTGTCCTCCGGAAAAAATATAAATTCGATAATAATTTATTTAATAAAAGAAGAGCGTGTTTTAACCAAAATCGTAAACGACATGTTTGGAATAATGAGTACACTTAAGTTCCTTTTATAACTTTTCACTTTTGTTAACAAATTGAATACACTTAAATGCTTTACCGACTTATTCTTGAGGCATTAAGAGAAATTAACCTTAATTTGCCCTACATTCAATTCCATGATACAAATACCGGCCACTTTCATATTTTCTTTAGTTTATGGTGGGGAACGAGCGCCGCAGTTACCGTTTGTCTTAATTGTATCGGTTTCACAAAGCTCCTGTCTACGTTGACACTTGATGAAAACGATTTAAACCGATGCGGGAGTCTGTGAAATATGTACGGGCTGTTATATCTCTGGGACAAACGGTGATATTTTCTCTTTGTCTGTCCGGAGAAGGAGAGGGTGATATTTTTACGGAGGTTAGATAATTTTCCGCTAGATAATACTACTGCCATCCTCATTTCCAAAACTCGCACTTTCGTTACAGCCTCTCGCGTAGTTTTGGGAGTGAGGGGAGAGCGGTGCATGTTCCTCAAAGTGCTTGCTTCCAGCGACCCACATTTCCCACATGCTCTCACTCACCCCTATCTGTTCTTCGGTGGGCATGAGCGGAAGTACCGTTGCACTTTCAACACACCTGCTGTGGGTGTATTGGGCTGTCATCGTAGCGGTAGGGCGTCGCTCCCTCGTGTGTCAAATTCTCCATTTCTCTTGGCTCAAAAATAATGGTAGCCGCATCAGTAAGTCAAACACTGGTGTAAAATCTGGTACCATGCCTGCTGTGACAGAGCTTCAACTTTCATCATCACAAAACACTGAGGTGAATGGATAGATTTACCTCAATCAGTAGCTGTAAACGAGAATAGCCCTCATTTTTGAGCTCTCTGAGCAATAAAATTCACTCCAAACACAACCCTCATTTTTTTGGGTGACTATATATTATCGCCCCTTTGAAGGACAAACGGACTTGCCATATTCAGAGGTGGGATCAAAAGGAGTATTCTGTCCTTTTTATGATCTTTCTGTAATCGGATGTACCCTAAAGTAGCTATCGCAGAGTACTAAAGGACCACAATAATTGACAGGTTTAGTATGAACTTGTCAAAAAATAAATACGGAGAATCCACTCCTTTTAAAGCCATTGTGAAGAGTGAATGTTCCTTATATCCACGGCAATAGAACCTGCAAAATATCAGAGGTCCTAAAATTTATTTTGAGCCATTAACTTTGATTAGAAAGGTGTTCATTTTTTACGAAAGACACTCTTTCTAACTATTATCATGGCTTAGTAAAAGGATACTTTCATACTTAACTTTGAAAGACTGGTGTTATATTTGAGTGATTTAAGTTTCCATTTAACTTGTAATCTACGGCCTGTCAGTAATTCCCAAACTTCTAACCGGCTTAAGACATTAAGCTGGGAGGCACAATGCTAACACTTTATGAAAAAGGCTAGATTCGCATTCACGAGTCAAGTGTAACTAAAGTTATAATATAAACTAAAGTTTCCACGGACTAATGAGTATAGCAATGCTTATTGATTAATCCGGGATTTATTTGAAGTGAATTTTTATTTTTCCAAACGTTTATAGCTATGCACTTTTCTAGGATTGATTCTAACTGCCATATCGCACTAGGCTTGAAATGGATCCATAACCCTACTAATTGATTCTCTATCTTTCTCATTTGAAATTTCCTGTGCACTACCACATCGTCAGCAAAAACATGTATGCTGCACACTACGGTACTTGTATCATTGCTACATGTATGAAATAAAAGGGGACGTAATAGGGGAAGCTGTATGTTACTTTAACTACGTTGGATGCGATACGATACGATGAATCTCTGTTCAAATCCGACTTAAATATTCCTTATAGCCACATACAAGGTCTTTATTTATCCTGTAACTCTAACTCTACAATAATTTAGGGTGAGGAGCTTTATCGAGTGCCTTTTCAACACCTAAGAATATTGCTCTTTACTCTAAACTCGTACTCTTTCTGCTGAAGGATAAAATATCGTATGAGAATGAATCTAATTGTCTTTCTCCGGGTCTGGACCCCCTGTTTTCTGTGAATAATTCCTGACCAAACAAATATCTCTTGATCCAAATCACAACTATGCGTTCGATTACATTAAATGAGATTGAGGCCTGCAGATACTTGGTTATTCTACATCTACGTGATACCCATCGAGCCACCGTGAGGGTATGTGGCAGGGGGATGAGTGGATGGGGGATGTTTGGCAGGGGTGTGTGTCGCAGGGGTGTGTGTGGCAGGGGGCATTTTCTTCCGTTTAATCAGAATAAAGAAAGACCACGGAGCTATACCAGCAAAATTCTCTCTAACATTAGATAAACATTTTTTTTAATAAAGATTTATATTTTTAAAAGAGCTGACTTTGCTAACTTTAAAATTTATTTAAGAGATTCCTCATCGGATTTTAAAAGTCTTCCATAAACTTATGTACGGAGGGTTCATGGATGTCGTTCATTAATATCATACGCTCTGGGTTCAATAGATATATCCCTATGAATAGCATAGGTAGTTGTATGTTGGTATAAGGACTTAAAGGTAACCCAACTAACAGCACGTTTTTGAATGCTTTCTTTGCTATGCTTATCTTTTTAAATAGTCAAGTTTAGACTAATATATTAATACTGATCCTTTTAAATTAATGATGTGTAGTGCATGTTTGGTGAGAATTCACCCCCTGCCACACACCTTTATGGTGGCTTGCAGGGTATTATGTATGTGTAGATGCATATGTAAATATCATAAAAAGTATTTCAACGGTGTATTCATGTGAAATCGGAATCTTTTGATGAAGTATCGCGCACGGAATATCATTTTTGTGAACGTGAAAAGCTGAATGTTAAACCATTAGTCAGTAACCATTAGGGCAAGTCCATTAGGTACTATCGCAGGGCAATTCACCATTCCAAATCCAATTAGATCTTTTCATAGTTAGGAGAAAGACGAGTCATGGGCTTTAAACCATTGCCGTGTCCGAAACGGCATCTATGCGCCCTTGAAGGGCACTTGGCCGGCGGCGGCCATCTTGCGAAGTGCGTCCGAAACGGTAGGGGGCTGGTCAAGGGCCCTTGGGACGGGCTCGGAGCCAAGGGTGCAACCGATGTACACTTTCGCACCCTTCTCGTTGCGCGCTCGGCCATCTTGAGGTGGATTTCCCATAATGCATCACTTCGCGCTTGATTCGAGCTCGTTAGCGCGTGTCCGTAAACTGAAGAGACGAATACATTGCATCTTCATTCGTGTGTCGCAATACCGTCTAGAGACGTAAAATATTTTATTATCTTTCCATTTTCTTGTATTACAATAATCCTTGAGTCCATTTATTTTTCCGCAAAGAGGGTTAAGAAAAATGTATTAAAATAATTAGCTTGAGAAAGAAGGATATTGTAAATATTTTCCGTAAAACGGAATTCATTGGCGAAAGTACGGTGGTAACCTACTGTGTATTTACTAATATTAAACTCGCAGTTATAAAAAACCACTAGAAATTATTTCATGTGTTTTCGTTGTAGCCATGCGGCAAGTTACATTGAGCATTATATTTATCAGCTAACAGAAAAAATGCATCTGGAGTTAATTTAACGTGCATTTTGAACGTTGTACGCATAATTGAAATTACTTATACTGTGAAAAGTAATAATTGGAGAAGGCATAATGTAAATTGATATTAATCTATATACGACTATATATAATGTATAAAATTTTATTTTACTGTTATGCACGGCAAATAATGGTGTCAAAAATTTCCCGAGGAGAAAGGTGTCCAGAGATGGGAATCAGACCACGGACCTTTGGCTTGTCAACATCACAACCTAGCCAGTATTCCTTATGTAATTTTAGTATGATCTATAGGAGCTAGGTTTCATTCGCCTTTAATTATGATCAGACAAGGATGGAATTTATAGTGTTTATAAGGTCATCAAGAAATCCACTGGTCATGAGTATATATATCCTATAATTTTTACGAAGGATGATAAGCCACATTTTTCCACCGACACTTTTCAGCACTTGTTTTCCGTGTCCTAATTTAACTCTAAAACGGCATTGATCCTTCTAAAATTCTATTTGGATACGGGAAATCTGGGTATCGGGGTGGTCTTTAAATTGCTCCGGCAATAAAGAGGTTTGAATCCCGGTCCAAGAAGCCTTTTTTTGAAACAGCACCTATGCCATTTAATTAATTTTAATGCATGTAATGTACGCCGTTTTATTTATTTAAGTGGTAAATTTCAACACAATAACGTGTTTCGATCATGATTCTGAATTTCGCAGTCAGATTGAAGGAGTAGCTTTACTTGGGCTTCGTTTACAAGTGTGTCTTTTTATCTCTGGGACAAAAGCTACGACTTTAGGCAATAATATTTTTAAGTAGTTATTAGAGTATATTTTAAATAGACTGATACTTTTACGAGAACGGATAGCAGCAATCGTATCAAATAGGTGTCACGGGGTTGTTTATTTCATTCAATTGAGTTAATAACATGCTGTGCATAACACGTCATCTTGCTCACCCGTGTTTGGAAATAATTTTTGTCCCCTGGACAAGCGTTTCTCGTGAACCCATTTCTCATTCGGGAAACACTGCACAATATTGAATTAATTTTGTGTAAATATCGTTTAGAGAAACAGGAACTTCCTGTATAATTTTAATAGCATTTAAATCTGATGATAGGGGTAGGTTACGTCAAGTACGTGTATTATGAAAGAAATTATTTGAAATGACTAACAGATAATGCCGTAAACTTACTCCATATATTATTTGCAAGATGCTATGAATATATATGAACTTAATTGTTCGGGTCATCAGTTCCCGAGCACAGCGATAAAAAAAACCTTTTGCTAGAATATACGTATATACTACGAAACAAAATTTATATTAATTTAAAATGAAACTGACTACATGTGAAAATAACGAGCACTCTGGGATTTATCAACAAAGGTATTTACCATTTATGCAAATGGAAAGATTCTATCCAAAATACATATAAGTATAAGAAAGGTAAATTGAAATAAAGACAGCACCCAAGGTAGTAAGCAAGAAGGGTTTATATTTGACATGGAGTGAAAGTTACTTATACTAATTCTAAGTGCCAGTTCAGAAAGCTAATTTAAAACAAGTTTTTTATGCGGCGATGCAGAAAATGGAGAAAATATTTTACATGAAATGAATTCATTTTATTTAATGTAATTCAAGTATTCACTGATCTAGTTACCAAAAAATATCACCTGCAGTCCACTAGCAGTAAACATTAACACTTTATAATATTGAAAACTTGAAAAATTTGAATTTCTGAAGGGAAAGCCAACATATATAACATAGAAATCACGATAGTCTGACCGTGATCGAAAGCAAAAAAACCGCCTTCCCACCACTGCAACTGAAAATCATAGCTCATTTGTTCCCGGTACTTTTTTTCGCCGTAGATGTCTCTGGGAGTCTCTCCCCAAGTGCGCACAAGAGCCCTTGAGACCCCTAGGCCCTCGGCCCTTCCGTTTCGGACACGGCTCATATTTTTTTGGGCTCTCTAATAATAGTGGTCTCTGACGGCGATAGAGCGTAGCTTTGCTCTTTCATCGTGATGATGTAAACTTTGGAAGTACTGCATTAGTGCAGCTATCTTTTTCAGTATGTATGAATAGGTATTGTTAATTAAACCGGCTGCTGAAACGAAGCCTATGCCTACTTTGAAAACTGGTTTCGTTCTTAAGGATATATCCTGTTTCACTATAGGCCCTCCTTCCGACCCACCTAACATGTTCTACTCCGACCGCCGTCGTCAAGGTCAACTCTTTTTAGTTCTACACTCACCCATCGCCCACCCCAATACCTCAGCCGAAGTTGTACGAGTGTTTTCAGTGAGTAGGTTTATCAATGCCTTGAAAGCGGATAGCTGTATTTTTAACTCATGAAACGTATGCCTAAAATTTAATAATGAAATGAAATATATTTGTTGCATGCGCAGTATTTAAATTCTGAAAGTAGGGCACACTACTCGTTCCTTTTGTGCCGATATTATGAGTCTTAAGAAAAGCAATTTGTTTTAATAACAATTTTGTTTCCAATCGCTTTTTTTCAACTACACAAAACAGATATTGCATGTTCTTTTCTTTGCATCATAGTTTTGATGAAACGATCGATCATGCTATTCTGATTTCTTCTATTAATTACTGGCATCACCTGAAACCAATTTAAACAGTTTTAAATATTAAAATATCATAATGCATGTATTTTATATGATAAAATCTCTTATCAGGCCTAGGAGAAAAATATTGTTCTCTGAAACGAATGGCAGATGAATAAAAGTGCCGGAAAAGAATTTTTTTCTTAAAAAGTGCGTTATCACCTTAAGAGCCTTGAAAAGCTAAGACAATAAAAGTAGGATTAGGATTCAGCATAGCTTAATGTGTCGCATGCTCACACTCTGCTGATGTTAGTTTGCACATCAAAAATTCCAGATAAAACATTTCCATTGTAATCCTCTAAAGCTTCCAATGCAGCTCGTGCTAATTTCACTCCTAAGCATTGGCTCTTAATTTTGGCGAACGTGAACATTAAATCCATCGCATGCATGCGTACCCGTGAAGCCATTCCCTCTCAAGAAGGACACAGTCAAAAAGATCAGTTCAACGTCGCTTCAGCCCTAGAAACCTGGATCTGTAGGGCACATGCTTTCACGGTGTCCTTTTGTGTCGGTACACCTTTCCCCTAAGTCACGATCAAGTATTTCTTATGCTATGGCTCTCTCCTTTGTCTCTGAGATATTTTTTATTATGCTGATAGCCTTATTTCCATTCCCCTTTCAGATAATTTACTGCTACAGTGTAATAAGCAAATCCACTCAGTCAAGTGGGGCAATGAGTTATTCATCACCAGAAACCCATCCTGTCCGTATATACCGCTACATTTACAGCGCTACTCCGTCAGCCACCTTGTGCATGCAGATTTAGGGAAGAAAAAATCACATTGTATGGAATAGGTGCGTTTAGCAGCAAAGCAAAGTACGTAAAAATAGAAAATACCTTAGCTATATAGGTAGTTTAGTTTTGGTTGGATATGCACCCGATACAAGGCATATGATACTAAATCATTAACCCTTAGTTGATACTAATCATTTATTTGCACGTGTCTGTGGGATGCATAACTATCATGTTTCTTAACGAATCTTATTAGACGACATTACTGAAACAAAGTGCATATACGTGGTGCGTGTTCCGTGATAACTAATGCCATGCCTCACACACTCGTGGTGGCTTGCAGAGTACCCGGTAAAAGTATAAGTATAAATATAGATGAGGTCTCTAAGTTTTAAAACAAGAGGTATATACATCCATTACGATGTTCTGACACAGAGGTATTTAGCCGTTCATATTACAGCACATATGGAAGATACCTCTTTGGAATGGAGGAAGAAAGGAGTTAGGAAAGTTACGTACTATTTCCGATGATTCGCATGGTTTTTTCCGCATCCATGTCTAAAAAATAACCTGAACGCCACCGCAAAGCTAAGTGGCTGGAAGTGAATCATCATCAGGTATGCATTATCAATCAGAAAAAATCCTTAGCTACCACTAAGACACAAAAAAAAATAAATACACCGTCTTTAAAAAACTACTTTTATTAAGCCTAGAGTCACAATACTACCACCCTGAGGAAAATGTTAAGAATGTTCTCACGAGATACGTGAAATGTTAGCTACAAATGAAACTAAGGGCCATATTTAGACTCTCAACTACAGTCACGCTTCTACTGCTTACGTCCTAAAATCTTTACTTCCAATAAAATTGGTGTGCACATTGACCCTGTAAAGTTGGTATTACCACGCTGTATACTACTTCGTACCATATGAAAAAGAATCTGTATGCCCTTTTGAACTCGTAATAGAGATATAATGTCGCAAGCAGTGGAACTGAGACTGTAGTTGAGATTCTGATGCATTATCCCGGCCATATTTAGAATATCAACTCAGTTCTCAGCGTGACGCTGAGAAGTAATACCACCTTTGAAGGTAGAATCTGTACCGCAATTTGTCTCGTAAGAATTTAGAACGTAAGCAGTAGAATCGAGACTGTGGATGAGATTCTGAATGTGTCCCTAAATATTTTAATTAACTAGGTATTCCACATGATTTGTTTTCCTTCCAATCCCTCAGAGTCAAGAAATTGGGACTCGGACGGTAGTGTGGCCATAGGTTCGATATCGGTATGGGTTTTACACGTGGAAGGCCGCGTACTGTCCCCTCCGAATGAGCTTCTCGCCTGCACCCGGCAGCGTGGGCCGCGGTAAACAGTGAGCGCCTTGTGAACGCGCCACCGGATCGCTCGCTGTCTTGATGCACAATTTAGAATGAGAAACCGGGACGTGGGAAACGATAACGGTAATGTGGGGAAGCAGTCGTGCCGTCGCCGAAGCCACGAAGGGCTGGAGGTTGGGTGGGGGAGGGTGTGGAGGGGAAGGGGATGTCCAGGGGCAGTCCTTGTGTGAGCGAGGAGGGGGTCAGTGCCAAGGTCGGCGAGGGAATCGAGCCATCCACTGCGTCAATGCCAAACGGTTCACGCAGATAGATATTCGCGTGCCTCGGCAGTTTGATCAATGGGCGGACTCTCCCGTTTCCCTCACCTCAGCCCATCCTTTTGTTTTCTTTTTCCGCAGCTTTCACGAGCCAGCCTTCACTTTGATCACTTAGTACGCGAGAGCTTTCACGCCTACACCTGCAAGCGCGAGTCATGTTCAAATAGTAATTCCAGGAAAATACTTGGGCAATTCACTATTTTTACTTTCGTAAGTTTACTTTCTTCATACTTTCATCATTTTCGTGAGTGAGAGAAATAAAAAGTGACCAGTTGATACATGGCTATGTGAAACTGCAGAAATTTTCAACAGTTGAGCCGAATTTATGTTTTTTGCACTTAAATTTTTGAAATCGCTTCTTAAAAATGCCGATGCTCGCCGAACTGGAGGTTAAAAGGGTTTATCTAATTTTTACCTTTATGAAATACGCTGAATACGTTAAATCCCCTTTTCTAAAGTAAAAAGTTACACCAATCCTGACGAGAATAACATGAATACGGCATGCAATACGGATAGTGGCAATGGCTGTTGGGGCAAAGTTTTCTCCAGTTAATCCTTCAAATATGCTTTTTGTAGAAGTAGAATCAGGATTCCAATTTTAATGGTCATGTCGGGCGCTATATTTTATTTACTCCAGGAAGAAAATAATATTCTTCCTAAATAACCCTCTAGAACAGTAATGCCCAACTCATTGCTCAATGGGGCAGACGATAGATACCCGAGGGTAATGGTACCAATTTTTTGGCAGTCTTATGTGCATGTATGAAGAACTATGAGGCGTCAATTCGTGAAAGTCACGTACTTTATTACACATTCTTTTTGGAATGCGAAACGTACTGTTTTTTCACATTTAGCTGAACACTAACTATGATTTGGCATTGCCTTTTGCCATATTTTCAAAATGGAGAAAACTAAACATTTCACAATGAATAAATAATGTTTATAAAATATTTAAGACCCAAATGTTGAATTGACGTATTAAACATCTTCACGAGCCAGCAGTAAGAGGCAAGCGGGATCTGGCCTAATGTCCGTAGTTAGGACACGGATGAATTGAAGGCTGCAAGATATAGCTGATGGTCAAGTTGCTTTGATTATTTAATGCTTCAATAGTGCTAAATTTAATAAATATTAGGACAATAAATGGATAGATCAGTATTCAAAACAGTGTTGAAAACAACATCGAAGGATATTAACAGAAAATCAAAAATGTGGTAATTACCATTTGAATTGAGCACAAAACCCCGACCCTTTCTTCTCTGTAATTTTCGTGACTTTACGATCCAAGAGTTTATTTTCCCCACTGAAGAGAGTTTGTACTGCTCCAGTTATTTTTTTTTTGGGTGATCGATCTTTCTATTCGTTAGAAATTAGAAAATCACCCCATTTCTAGGTGCGGCTGTTGATTCGCGAGATGCGTGATGCGCGTAATTGTGCCAACTGGTCCATCTCAATCTCTGAACCGGACCTCCTCCCCTTTCTTCTCCCTTCTCATCTTCTCGTGACTGTTTTTTTCCTAACCAATGGACTCTCAAAATGCTTTCCGCGATCGGATGAGAAGGTTGCCGTCAATATGTCATGCATCATGGTCTATGAGGCGAATAAAAACTAAAAATTTTTAGGGAATGCGATCGTTAACGTCATTTCAGGCAATTGCAAGTTCCTACCCAAGATGTATAGGCAAAAGAACATCATACACATTGCTGTGCGATACTTCGTGGCAAAAGAACTTAGTGCTTTCTCCCTCGGAATGCACTACCGGGTCACCCATCGTGTTCTTTCTTGCGCAGCATCAGTACTAGTATCCACTACTTTTTTCCCCAGTCAATGCGAGGGAGTGTATTCAACATTATATGATACACCCATGCATTTTGAGTATAGGTGAGAATATTATACATCTAACAATTTTTCCAAAATGGTTTTGTTAGTGTCCCAATAATGACCAAAATCGAATTTGAACTGGAGTATTTCACATTCACAGGTAATTTTGAGGCTTCTCAGTTTGTATCTATCATAATGGAAGTCGGCTTTTATTTATTCTATTCACTCCTCCAACCTTCTGTGTGTCAATTCCCCCATTTATCTCGGAAACGGTTTGTCCTTAACAGATTCCGTGAGCTGCGTTGGGTTTGTAGCTCCATGAAAGGTCAGAGAAAACTGTTACCAGTTCTTTAAAGGTGTGGGTTGGGTTCTTGGTGGTAATTATGTTTGTATTTGTTTAAAGTGTGCTTTTCAGTTATAAGGGCGTAAGACTTTTTTATTTCACTCTGTAATATACTAAATTGTAAAAAATTTCTTAATTTTTTCCACATTTTATTTAAAAATGTCTTAAACTTCCTCATTCTTCCAACCATTTTATGTTTCGAGCTTTCGCTAAATTGTGTTCTTAACGTGTCCTTGTACTGTTTTTTTTCCAGATAATTGCTAAGGCCATAGCCATTGCTTCCTCTGAATGAAAACATCGATTTCGCTTAGGAACATTTCGCCAAAGAGAGATGCCGTAAACTGCCTTTTAGCAACAGAGCATAAGAGCAGGTTTGATTTATTTCTTGCAAATTTTAAAAAATTCCTAATGTACTGTGTAATTGTATTTTATATCCCTCCCGTTGAATGCCAATGTCAACTCTTTTCTACAGTCACTATAAATCCAGTACAATCGAGAAATTATTCAACGTACAGCACGTTATGGTTAGTCACGAAGGAAACTATTGACGGCCACTTTAATGATATGAATGATAAATTAGAAAACGGATGGAGTGAGTAAAACCCGCCATAAGCATTTCAGAGTATAGTAAACAGAAGGCAACAAAGTGGATCTTTACATAATTATCTCTTTACACAGGACAGAATAGATGGAATAAATCCACGGCAGTTAACTTTTGGTAAAAGGGTAGTCGAGGTCGAAATGAATGTTTTTTCTACCAAAATCAAATACGCTGTGTGGCTACATGAAAATTTTTTAATATATCACAGACTACATTCATGGTAAAAACGTATCTGGGATTGCTAGCATAAGAGACCGTAAATAAGTATTTCGAAATCCGGTTCCTATTAAACAAAGAGATCAAATTTGGGAGGGACGCCACTTCTCTTTAAAAATAATTCAGTTATTGTTGGTCAATGAAATATGAGATTCGTGTGAAAGAGGCTTGAATATGTGCTTGTGCGCTAAATTTCGTGTGTAAAAGCGGAATGTTACCGAGAAATTCGAGAGGTCCACAAGATACTTGATTTCAAAGCCTAGAAGAAATATTCCTATGTGAATTGTTCTCCGGAATAAAATTTAGAATTATATTTTATTTTAATGAGTCACCGATTATTTTTCAAATATCCCAATCAATATTTTGAGAAGCTGTTTATTGAGGCCAATTTAATCACCAATTAATATCTATTAGAGGGACTTTCAAAGGAGTAGATGAGCAACGTTTTACTTCTCAACAAAAATAGGGGATAAGAGTGGTATAACAAGATTTCTCTGCTAGTCGGCAACCCATGAATTTGTGATAAGAATAGAGTTACGATGGTCAAGTAGGTGTCAGTTATAAAGTCATGCAGTATGCCAGATGAAAACTCCTAGCTTTACAGATGCTTGTTGATTGCAGTCTTCTGTGGCTACAATATTGAATGTGATATTTTATGTTACCAAAAGTATTACATACTTCTTATAAAATAAAGTCCTTCGTTGTTTTCAATCATTTATTAACATTTCCCTGAGCCGGTTTAACAGAGACAAATATTTTTTTAACTACGTAACATTGTGTATCATTGTGTATCATAGCCCAGTATCATTGTGCCACGTGAATGTTTTACAACGATTCACTTCATTCCCCATATTTTTTTTTATTAGGTTATTTGTTGAAGAATATCTACATATAGCTCCAAGATTAGCCAATTTCGTTCGTCTTGAATCAGATCCAATCATGGGTGGCGTGGGTGCTCAGGGACCTGGGCCGCTGCACGTCCAGAGGGGCCCTGTTTTTGTGACCCTCCCATCCCCCTTCTGAAAAAATTTATGCGTTAAAAACGCGTTTCAGGTCGTTAAGAGCAAAGGTTTGCAAAAATTATATAAACGACATAAAAACTTTCGCTGCGATAAACGTTTTATTTTAGACGCAAAAGGATCCGGGCGGGAATCCCAGCCTTCCCGCCCTGGCCACGCCCCCCCCCCCCTGGATCTAATTAGCGGAAGTTGGTATGTCCCTTATTATATGCAGTGCATAGAATTTCTAGGTATTCGAAGACGGTGAATACAAGAAATTAATTGATTGACGAAGAATGTTTGTTTAATCAGTACCTGGTGGATTTCAAACGCTTAAGTGTCTTCTCAGCTTGCCTCCGCGAACATGCGTACGTAAGCACTCTTCACACCAATTAAGGCCTTACTCAGTTCTTCCGCGCGCCTTTGGAATTAGGCGTGATTCCGAGTGTTGGCTGGCGCGTACACGCAGACAATGGAACGAGTTGGATCACAGGGCGTTATGCGAACCGCAATTAAGGCGTTTTGAGGAATCGTGAGAATTCACTTCTCCACTTGCTTCCGCATTTCGAGTTCCTCGTGAGGAACCGCTGGGGCTATTTTGAACTCAAAGGAAATGAGGTTGCTTCGTACTGGCGCGGAATGAGTGGCACTATCTCACGAAGTACACGATTTTTTCAAATGCTCGAGGGCAGATGACTACTCATTATATGCCCAGGAAAAGATTTTTGGAGTGGAATTCGTGATTACTCCAATAATTGAAAACGATATCTGGAACCCGAGAGGGATTCCAGAAATACACATTTTGTTTCTTTTCGGCCACGTGTACATCTTTTAGCTGCAACCTTCCATGTTAATATTAATTTTATTCAGATTTTTAATAACTATCTACGAGCGAACCATGTAGTTTTCAAATTATGATAGTATCTTGATGGTAGAAAAACATTGCTACGAGTTTCGGTGTACGATTTACCAGCTACAATATTCTCTTCTGCTAAAGTGAAGAGAAGTCCTGAGAAATTGAAAATTAACGCCGGAGCTCTTATTTATAAGTTTATGCTTTGATAAAATCTTCGCGTTCATATTGACATTCAAAGTTTTCATGTTTCATCAGAATATGACATAGG
Organism: Platycnemis pennipes; assembly: GCA_933228895.1. Lineage (NCBI taxonomy): Eukaryota > Metazoa > Arthropoda > Insecta > Odonata > Platycnemididae > Platycnemis > Platycnemis pennipes. The sequence goes on along the minus strand of OW121849.1, from coordinate 24,849,473 downwards.
AATCTCGTTGTAGCTATATTTTTACCTAATGACCAGAATTCCCAGAACTCAATAAAAGTTCTCACAGCACATGACGCGTGACTTCTCGTTAATTTACCTCCCATGTTATCTTAAGACATTTCAAATTTAAGGTACCGCAACCAAAGTCTCTATTTATGTTCACCTAACTGTGAGTATTTTCATCTATTCATATATCTATTGTAGATGTTTGGGATCCGTGGATTCTATCTGGCAAGACGTTTTGCTTAGTTATGGGAGGCAGCTTTATACTTCTTCATTCATGAAGCCTTTTGGGGCATTTTTCCATTTGCTAATAACAACAGCAGTATATTATTTATTCGTTGAGCATTCTGTATCTAAGTGCATAGCAAAAATCTATCAGCATTATCAAGTGCACGAATGAAATTATGAAACATTGAACTTTGAGTCTAGAATTGGAGAGAATGAATTTCTGTACACAATGAAAGAAAAATGATTTTTTTAAGAAAGGTGGCGTATAAATACAACATTTCTTATTATATTTCATGAAACATGTGCGCCAATTCTCTCACAAAAATGTGCAAAGTTGAAAAAAGTGGTGAGAGTTATGCGTCATAGCCATTGGTTTATGATTTATTTTTGAAAAAAATTTATGAAAATACGCATTTTGTGGGAAAAGATTGTGAGCGCTATTTGGCATGTGTGACGAAACATTCCTGTACAAGAATGAGTCCAACAATTTTCTCGCGCAGGATGCATGATGACCTCGAACATTTCATCATATCGAAAGATTTTTCGCTTACATTTCACCCAGTTCGCGTAAATATTTCCGGCAACATCTCTTTGCCATCTCACATGAGCTCTCCCGACCGCAGACATTCCACTCTTAAGGTGCGTAATGAGCCTCGACGGTGAACAATGAAATCGCCCCGCTCTTACCCCCCTCGGGGCTGATGGATCGAGGTTTTTGTTCACGGCTGCACTTCGGGACCACCAATACCATTTCCTCCGCATTTTTTGGCGTGTTTACTCTTCACTTGACTCCTTTCGACGTGATGGATCGCACGATCACCCGAACCAGAATCTCGTGCCAAAGGGGGCATCTACAAGGCCTGGTGCGCTCTCTGTCTTTTCCCATTTAGATCACCTATTTCACATAGAATTTAAGGTAGCTCCTGCCTGTGCTACTTTATAAGAACGCTTACTTTTATTGGTATTCTCTCGATAATAATAGTTCATGATTTTATTTATTTATAGAAATGGTTAACTAATCAAAAGCTATTACATTACTTTGCATTATCTACCACTAAATGTCATTTATAGCTAAATTTTTACGAGTCTACATGCTTAATATTTTCCTCAAAGTAGCAGTATTTTGACTTCTGGCTTAATATAACTGATGTATAAAGGGGGTTATTTTTTCCATGACTGCATGTTAGTAATTATTCCCCCTGATTGTTAATGCATGCCTGAAAATGGTTCATCCACTACCGTACACCCTTAAAGGTGACTTGCAGGGTATTATGTAGATGTGGATGTAGCTTTTTGGTACTTCACGGTATTAATTGAAACATGAATGCACCTTTAATTGCCTACAACGGTTAAAATGGGTTGTGCATAGCTCATATCTCACACCGCACGGTAATATTGCTCTACTACGAGTGTATCCCAAGAATAAATTGGTTGAATTGTTTAGCAGATTTTAACACGTTTTCGGATTCACATCTCGTTTTTCCTAAGCACTAATACCATAGAAAATCAGAATATTAGTCATATTCTGTCCAAATATCCTGAAAGATATTGTCACAGTCCGGGTTATCAGCCAAAAAGCACAATACCTGTACTAATTCTTCTTTTGCTTCAGACAACTTTTCCAAGTTCTTAAATATAGATAGCGTGGGGTAGGACACAGAAACCATCGGAAATGGAACACGAGGGTAGAGGAGAACAGGGAAGCAATGGAATGAACTACCAATGCATAAAGGGATGAAGGTAGTGCATACAAACATCTCCGTTTATTCCGGAGTCTCGGCCCTTTGTTCATTCGCGGCATGCTCTGAGGTATGTACCACTTTGCCTTCAAACATGAGTCACATGCAGCCCGTCCCGAGTTGAATGCCTGTGGATCTGCCCTCGCCTTCTTGCGTGCGACTGTCTTCTTCCACCTCGTGCTCTTCTTCGCGAAGCCAGAACAATGCAGTCGCTCCTTTTGTGGTTACGGCCGAAAACCATCATGGATCCGCCTCCTCGCGTGCAATGGAGAACACTCCAGGAGAAATATTCAATGCTCGTTTAAGCCACGCGCAATGCTTTCGTGTTCGAGGTGAACAAGCAGAAGGGGAATTCGGCGCTCAGCCGGGTCTGATTAGCCCACAGTTCTGCCGCACATCCCAAATGCTGCCCAAAATCCAAAAAATAATCTAACGCAGCAGGCCAACTGCAGGAAGAATTCCGCAGCATTCCCCCGCGTGCTGTATTAAATATTTCCAAGCTCCTAAGGCATGGAAAAATGTAATTCCAGATTATAGAATCGTATTGAAGTCTTAACTCTAAATAGAGTAGCGTGCGTATAGAATACAGGTATGTAAAATATGCTAGGTTACTTTTGCATCGCATTAAAGTCATCAAAAAAGCAATGATTCAGGGATTCCGAGATACAAAAGGAAATTTTACAGAGAGATATTTGAACAGTAGTAATAATTTCGTTTATGTTATTTTTGTTTACCTGACGTATACCCAAACCTCACGTATTTTATTAGGGTTAAGATTTTTCTGTAGAATGCAAAACGCAAGGTTGAATGGTATAAAACAATAAAATATAATCGTTTACGACCTTCCTCCCTTTTATTGCACAAAGTTATAACTATCAAGCAAGATACATTTTATTAATTCAAAGAAAGATCTGTTTTACGATTGTGACAGAAAAGTCGTGAGAAAACCCACATACAGTACTTGATTCTTCCAGGAAAATAATATTAGAGAGAGAAAGATGGCTTTCGGGCCACTCTATATGTGAAGATGTAGATATTTTGGTATGATTAGTTAAGATCCTGTTCTGCATGAAGATAAATTGAAATCATAGGCTGTATTATATGTGAATATGCTATATTTCCACGATTAAGATTAAATTTGCAGAAAAATCGTAAATATGGTTACCAATAATGGTAGTCTAGCCATGGCTATGGTACATACATGTAATATAAGGAGTCAAATTTGCAGTGACTTTCAGTGCTCTGTGTGGATGGAGATAGTCATTACTGGATAGCGGAATCGTGTTTTTTTTGTCCATAATGTGCAAAAAGTACCATATCATTAATGGGGCCCATTTGTTAATAACTGGAATTATGACTATGAACCGTGAGAGCTAGGTCAGTGGTATTCATGGCGGGGGAAATATTATACTGACTTGAATGTTTTGTTAATTTTTTATTAATGTTCAGTCAGCGTCACATGAATTACGATGAGAATTTTGAAACACGTTTTCGAATGCAATTATACACATCTAAATTACATATTCAACATTGTCTCATCAATACTGCTTTTAAAATTTAAATTGAAAGGTATTTCATTTATAAGCCTTAACTTTTTCCATATATTTGAAAAAAAACCTGTTGAGAATGAGACTGGAGTGGCTGCAGATTTTACAATTATGTATCGGAAGCATGCAAATCGACAGTCGGACACAAAGTTCATAAATTATACGTTGAATCTCAAGCGATAGAACATGCAGAAAATTCTTGAAAAAGAGCTGCTGGAAAAGAGCAGTGACGGTACTAGATATATTGTTTGCAAACGTAATCAACTTTGAATTACTATAGTTGGTCATGGCACAAGAAACGAGTATTTCTTCAGACACGATAATCATCCTGCCATAAAATAATAATCGTCAATGTTGAGAGAATGCTATGAGAAATGTTTACAAAGTCATACAAATTCAAGCAGCTCGCATATTTTATTCCCGTATGAACTAATTTTTTTTACATTATTCAAATGAGTTCACTGTAGCTGGGAAATCAAATCAAATCATCCATGTCTGCATTCTTCCTCCTGAAGGCATTGTCAATCAAGAAATTTTGCGTGCCTATTTCTGCGCTCCTTCAGATTTCTTCATTTACTTCCGTGGCAATCACATTTCAAGTTTTTATGTACACTTACAGAAAGAGTGACCAGTATTTCGTTCTGAAAGATGACAGAATTACATACGTTGAATTATGGATAAAACACCTAAATCGCCACTCATTACTTCCTTTCAATGTTTTGTAAATACCGTCCTGTTGGTGATTTCTAGCCTTATATTGTTGGCTATTTCAAGCAGTGCCTTTCTATTAGGTCAGAACACGAATATAAAATTAAAGAAACAAGTATCAAGAGGAAGAGGTTTAAAAATAAAAAAATTCCGCGCATAATTAGAGAAAGTGTTAGAATAAAACGAAGGTACTGGGAAATCAGAATACAAATAGGCATTGTAGATATTGGTACATAAATTAGAATTTAGTGATTAATTTTAAAAATGTATATATTTAAAGACAACTAACTCATGCATATGGGTCATTCAACGTCAATTCAACCAGAAAATTGTTATAAACTTCTTTATATTTCACAATATAATCCCTTTTTATATTTTTCCAATTCAAGGCTTTTTAAAATAAGCCCCTAAGGCTGTCTGTAGCTTAAATAGTCTCTGAGATACACCGTAAAATGTGTAGTAACTTTTGCAAAATTCTGGTCAAAATCGGTGACCCTAAGGGCAATTACCTGATCGATTTGACATGGAATGACCCATATTCAAATAAATGTAAGTCAATACTTTAATTTAATTAAACAAATAATCAACTGATATATATCATTATATTGCTTTGTAAAGTTATAAGTTAGTGTCTTTTGTTGGCAACATTATACATTTCCACACTTTCCGGCTGTCCTTTGCCTATTTCGCCCCCTCCTGGCTGTCCGTGCTCTTGGCAATGGCATTGTCAAGCCATATCCAACAAATATACTGATTTACCTTATCATTTAGTCAGGACCTAGAATGTCTTATTTTGACCTGCTCCCCCTAATAATTGCCACCGGGCAGCCGTCCGTAGTGATCGCTTTGTTTATAAGCGTGAACCATTTCTATTGTTGAAAATCCATGTACCTTATCATTTTTTTTACGGCCCCAGCGCTCGATCTATTAAGCGTGTCTCGTGAATGTATGCTTGATATTTTAATCAGGATGGTACCACGGTGGATTTTCGTTACACACAGAAGGAGTTTAAACGGGGTAGATTTATTCCCGTTTGCGTGGTAGTAGGTGCTCTCTCTGATTGATAACGCAAGCCTGGTGATGGCACATCTCCTGCCACACACTCTTCTGGTAGATTAGCGGGTATTATATAGATGTATTACGAAGGCTTTAAACGATGTGACTTCTTTTTGAAACAGATACCTAGCATTACAATCATATACCTGCTACGATATAATACATCTTTAGGAGGACTTAATCATTTCAAAGTCGGCTGATTTCTTTAATAATTACAATTTTAGTCGAGGGCCATCATTTAGGAGCAGTAGCCAGACCCAAAAATACATGGACTAGCAATGAAAGGTTGTGTCAGCCAATATCAGTGGATTGGCGACAAAGATGAATGTCATAAAGAATCCAAACCTTTACGCACTTCCACCTCTGAAAGGTTTTACTGGTTGCGAGTGGATTAAGTAGCACTACGTCACTTCTCCAACTCAAAAAATATGTTCTCCGCATCGATTCGCAAAAAAGAAAATAACAATAGTAGTATTAATGGCATTTCAATACCACCAAATAGCGTAGCCAGGTTACATCTAAATCTATGTAACACCCTGCAAGCCACCGTAAAGGTGTGTGGCAGGGGTGAATTCTCACCAATAATGCACTACATATCATACATAAAATAGGATTAGTATTAATATATTAGTAGAAACTTCACTATTTAAAAAGACTAAAAAGCAAAGTAAACATGCAAGAACATGCTGTTAGTTGGGCTATCTTTAAGTACTTATACCAACATGCAACTACCTATGCTGTACATTGATTCACTCGTATTGGACATATTTACCGCTATTCATATCCCTAATTGTACGAAGAAGAAAGAATATTTTTTATCTGTCAGTTCGGCAATCAATTTCTCTAATTTAGTAACCATAGTCAAGTCTACCATAGTAAGTTGGGGTTCGCAAAACATTTTTAGCGCCATCACTGAAAATCTTATCTTGGAATTTATTTAAGAGATTAAGTCTAAATTTCAACCGGCGATCTGGCAATGGTTCCCATTTTAATTCAATTAATAGACTTGTTATGCTAATATAGTTAGCGCATCGTCCCTTTACAAATCTTGCCGATCTTGCTGCATATGCACAAGTTCATTATTTAGGCCAATTTCGTAGGGATCCCAAAAACTGGCAGCATATTTCAATGAGGTCCAACAAGGGAAAAGTAGCTGATTTGTCGTACATGATCGTCACATTTATCCAATACTCTTTTGATGAATCCCATTTTACGATTAAATTGCCCCATTATTTCACGTGTGTTAACCCCAGGAAGGAACATGTGTCAGTCTTATTGCAACATATTTAATGGATTCCACATTATTTAATTCATCGTAACTTATTTCGTACGTGCTAGGAGGAGAACACTTCTTTTTCCAAAAATTCATTACCACGCATTTTTTAAAATTTAATTTAATTTTAATTAAAACCTGCCATATATCACACCATTTTTAAATTGCATGTAGGTGTTCATTTACATATTCTTAATCATTTGGACATAGAATTTCCCTGTACACTACTGCGTCATCGGCAAATAGATGAGGCTTACTTTTGACTACCTTATTGATATCATGTATGTACAGAAGGAACGGGAGTGGACCAATCACACTACCTTGTGGGACACACGAAGTGATTTCAATTGCTGGGGAGGTATCACCGTCCAAAACAACCCTTTGCACCCGATCATGTAGAAAATCATTAATGCATGATATAATGTTACTGTCTAGCCCATAAGATTTTAATGTAAAAATTAGTTTGCTATGAGACATTTTTGAAATCGAGAATTATTGCATCCTCTGTAATATTATTTTGCCAGAACTAAAATATCTCGGGAAAAGAGAGCAAGTTGAGTTTCACATGATCTACTCTTCCCGAAGACATGCTGAATAATTGGACAAAAAATTCTGGCTATCTAGGTGTCCCATGACTTAACTGACAATTATATGTTCCAGAAATTTGCATGAAATGAATGTGAGGGATATAGGTTGATAGTTAGATGGCTGCTCTCTATCACAATTGTTAAAATGGGTGTTACAACGGCCTCTTTCTAATCCTTCGGTACGACGTGTTCGGACAATGATTTATTAAATATTATTTCAAGGTAAAAGGACTTTCGGAAGCTAACTCTCTACATACGCGGGAGGGAATTTCATCAGTGCCAGGAGATTTGTTGGGACTTATATCTTTAAGTATCTTTTCAATACCATTACAGGACATTTCAATTGGTTGCAAGTCAGGTAACACGACTGTTAAGTCTCCGGAAGTTGGGCTATAAACGGTTTGGAAGAAGGAATTCAGCAAGTTAACTTTGTCAAGAGTGTTTGTGGCCATTTCACCCTTATCATTTTTAAGTGAATGGAAGGCAGAATTATGGCCTTGCAATTCGCTTGCGTACGACCAGAAGACTTTTTGATTTTCCTTCAATTGCTCCCCAAGTGTTTTCCTTTTTAACTCTGCAAATGCATTGCGAAAAGCTGTTTTTGCAGTGGATTTTGAAATTTTATAGTTTTCAATTATTGCATTACGCTCATCAACGTGCATATATTTAATGATTCCTTTCATTTTTGCAAAACTCATTTGCTGCCGTCTCTGTGATTATCTCACTTCGACATTGTACCACTTAGGTTCAGTGCTTTCTTTTTTAAATTTGCAAGGAATATATCCATTGATCCCAGAGCGTATGATATTAATGAACGACTTCCATGAACCCTCCATACATAAGTTTATGGAAGGCTTTTTGAAATCCGATAAGGAATCTCTTAAATAAATTTTAAAATTTTCAAAGTCAGCTATTTTAAATATATAAATCTTTCTTTTTGGTTTAAAATTTTTATCTAAAGTTGTAGAGAATTTAGCAGCCAGAACTCTATGGCCACTGATTCCATCAACGGTGTCAGTCTTAGTATATTGTTGTGGGATGTTGGTTTCCAGTAAATCAAGAATGATTACCCCTCTATTAAGTGCTGTAGCTGATAGTGTCAGGGAGTTGCTGGAGAATACATCTTATAGAGTCTCACAGATTTCATTGTCCCTTCCTCCAGCTGTGAAGCAGTAATTTCTCCAGCATTGATGATGCATTGAAATCTCCACCTTTTATTATGTTACGATCTCTGTTACGGGACGTGATAGAATTTATCTGCTTTTACAGTTACAGATTAGTGCCGCGTCGGCCGGTCAATAATTGTGGATTCGCATTCCATTCACATAGATTACATCTGTTTTTGGTTTAAACATATGACAAAATTTCAAGGTACAAGACAACTTCCGCAGTTGAAGCATCTTAAAACCTATTCTTAATTTTTTTTCTGTAGCTGAAATGTTGCTAACGTATATATTTTCACAATTTCAGATACATCGGATTTATTTCCAAAATATTTGTTGCCAGTTTTAGTCAAATTATTTATTTCTTTTTTATTACAAAAACGATTATTTTTATCATTAAAGCTAATTAAAAACAAGCGGCGCATTCCCCCCTACACCCTCTACACCATTTTTGCCAGTTCCGTTTCTTAGATCATCCAGTGTTTTTCATTTGGCAGGTATTGCAAGCTGCTGCTGACCTTGATAGTGTGGCCCAATTCAGTTCCACCTGGGCTGAAAAGGCATCATTTCTGAGTTGGCCGGGTTATTCTGCCCGTAAATATGCAAATTTTATTTTGCAGCTCTTTGCCAATTTATAAGCTTACACCTTATTTGAGAATGTATTTAATGAATTGCGCTATGGAAACTTTGTGTAAATAACCTTTTGCATTTAATCTCATTAATTTATAAAACTTCTGAAATACTGATGTGAGAATATCGTTACACTTCTTGCCCGCTCCAGCCTGTTTAAACGACCCAGTGAGAGAAAGGTTTCGAGTTAATTTATCTACATGACTATCACTTAAGCGTATATAAGGATATTATTGCCCCAGTGACTTTACAATAATATTGGAATGTTATAAAATCACTGACTCAGTGAGCTGTTTTCATTTTGCCATCACATGTTTTGATACTCTCTAACTACTTCAACTACTAGCTACTTCAATGATAAACCACCCCGATATTTTTTTCTTGGTAGCAGAGAGCTCATAAGTTATTGATTCAAACAATTTTTATGGTCATTTGGTAAAATATTAGAATGAGCTTTTTTTCGAATAACCGTTCTTGCCGAATCTAGTGCTTATGTAAACTTCGTTTGGTGATAAATGTTCATTTTGGCCAAACTTATATGCACTAGTAAAAAGCTATCATGCCATCGTTATGCTGTTTTACGTAAGCGCTGAAAAAGTGACGGGAAAGAAATAAATATGAAATATCACCACTTGGAGAAGTAAGAAATAAAAATCATGGCTCATCAATGACCTTGGTCGACTGATACGTATCATCTACCCGGTCCACATTCAGTGCCGCACCCATATATAGAGTAGTGGGCGCGGTAATTTCACAAATCGCTATCCGGCTCTGTGACTGTATTCGCCACCTGTATCTGACAATTGGCACGCCGTGATTGAATATTTTACGTTGTACTTTCAAAGTTCAATCGTCTATGATTACTATCCCAATGATCCTGTTGCTGGAAAGATAAGCTTAGTGCTTCAAACAAACTATTGATGATTAATTTATTGAACAGTTTACATGTAGATAAATATTCTCTTTCAGGGAACACTCAAGGTATCTATCTGAAAAATTTCCCTCAATACCCTTTTGGAGTAATGCTGCAGTATTTTTGATGAAATTCAATCGTCGATTTGGATGGTAACACGTGTTCCTGGTAAATTTGGTGACGAAAGAAACAAACCTACGTATTCTCTCGTGAGGCCTCATTTAGTGCACACACCCCGGTTTATGAGATCTGCTCGAAGCATGTTTGATTATATAGTTAAAACTTGAACTGAAGTTTGCGATGCATTCAAATACACCTTAGTATGTGAGTAAAAATCTCACTTGACCAACTCGGCTGTTAATTTCTGTGTAAGCTTTGCTTAAAATTTATACCCAGTGTTTGACATCAATGTAAAGTGTATTTCCCAATAACCTAGGAATATTTTGAAAACACACTCGTAATAAGGCCGATTTGCACACTAAAATAAGACTGGAGAGAATGCTATTCGGATAGATTTAAAGTGTCTTTATTCACGCAAATAGTTAGAGATCATGAAAGGAAATAAAAAGAGGATGGAGTATTTGGTGGTGTAATTTGCAACCCAACTCAAAAAAAGTCTTGACTTTTTCAGGTAACATTAACATCATTCTTGTATTTCTTGTATTACGTCTTTCCTAGAGCATGATCTGCAAATTAACTTCAGTGAATTAAAATGAGTGCTAAAAATAGCAATGATGTAGCTATTGCGTCGTAGTTTTTCTAAACGTGTAGCTTTCAGATGTGCCTTGAATATGACTAACTACTTCTTTCCATTATTACGAAGCAGGTTATCGTTTAGTGCACGTTTGTGTTGCGTATGCGGAGATGAATTTTCAGTTGTCTCTTTCGGTCTCTTCCCCTGTCACTCTCCACAGAGGTGACAGCCCTCTAGAAGTAGATGGCATGTTCTCAGAAATGGATTCTTCCGCAATCTTATTTCCCGCATGAAAACCCTCTGCTGCAAAATGTTTGTCCATTTCCAGCGAGTGAATCTGTTCATTTTTCTCGGCCCTCGTGGGCAAGGTGGTCGGCGAGGCCGCTTTGTCCAACTCGTTTGGTCGGAGGGGGCACGGCCAAGGCGTCATCTCGCAGGCGTGGGGTCGTATCGGTGGGGCGGGGAGAGGTGTCTCCAATGAATTAAGTTTTTGAATCGCTTCCCTGTAGGTATAACCTCTTTCCCTTTTCACGGGCTCACCCCGTCATTCACGGACCGCCCTCTGTCTCACCGCGGCGTCAACCTCCTCAGTTCGACCCATCTCCGCCGCCCCAACCTCTCCAGCAAGATCCCTCTCAAGGCCTCCCTCCGTCCCTTCCTCCCCCCCCCCCTCCGCCCCCTCCTCCGCCCTCCGCATCGTCCCGCTGACCCCGTTGCAGCGGAGCCGAGATCCGCCTTCGGAAAGGACCCCTCCGTCGAACCTCGTTTCTTTTCCCGCTCCCCCACTACCTCCAGACATTCCGTCTCTCCCGTGCTTCCAGCACCGCCGCCGCCGTCCACTTCCGTTCTCCTCCCTTCTCCTCGTCCTCCTCCCGCTCCCTCTTTTCGTTTTTACTCTCTCGTCCGAGCAGCGATATCTTCATTTACATTCCTCGGACATTGTCTTCCTTCAAGATGCTGAAATGTTCTTTGTATGATTCATGAGAACGCCCCATTGTGAGGATCTTGATCGGAGTACGTCACTTGAGCACCTGAATTCCTCCAACAGTGCCCCATGAAGTAAATAAAAGGCTGATTCACATACCTACTTTGACTCTGTGGTGAGGAAATGCACAGGTACCATTCAAAATTACTCTTTTGAAGCGGTGTAGGTCATTCGAGCGATTAGGTCACAGATGGTAAATGTTCATATTTCCTTTGGTGAATGTAAAAGGTTTGTGCAATGGTTAATTCCTTATTACAGCTTGAAGGAAGATATTCATTTAATTTATCTATAAACGCAAATTTGTTAATTTTCCGGAGATTATGAGTTGGCTGATGTTGAGATTGTGAAGAGTTGCATCAGCTCATATAATAGAGACATATTTTACCAATAGCCTACTTGAGAAGAATTGGCATGATTTTGGACAATATATTTAAAAAATACCGAGTAGTAGTATCCCACTCACCGACTATCTTTTCCAAATAGTTGAGTTCAGACGAGTATATTATTGCTAATCCTTTATTATTCATGACATTTAGTTCATATTTGGTGAGAACTCACCCCCTGCCACACACCTTCATGGTTACTTGCAGGGTATTATGTAGATGTATTAGCTCATTGTAGTATGCGCCCGCCTTGAAAACAAATTCTGAACCTTAGCCTTAGTAATTGGCATTGTCTCTGCACGGTACTTGAGGAATCCACTCTAGCGTGTGTATGAGGTGCCTCGTAGATCTCCGGAGGCTTGATTAACTGGAGCTTCCTTAGAAAACCCACGGATTGTGTACTGTGAGGAATTAATATTTGGTGGAGGAAAGCCATTTTTTAAGTTTTGGATAAGGAAGTGGAACAGCTGGATCCTCATTCATTCCCCTTTATTATAATGTTAAGTACAATGGGATCATTCAACTTTCTGAAACAATACGTGTATTCAGTAATTCAGTTTATCTTCGCTTGTGTACGCTTATGCCAAAAGAGTATGTAAGTACTTCTGTTTTTATTTCATTTCAAAATGTAATTTTTCCCGTTGTGTAACAGGGAAAGGAGATTGAAGATTAAAGATGGCCGCCAAGAGGTTTTAATATGTATTTTAACTTTATTTCAAAGTTACAATTAGCATAGCTCAAAAAAGGTCATTCATGTAAAAGAGATGCACTAGGCGTAACTTCGTATGTAAGGACTCACTGTTTCCTTTAGTCATTTGCAACGAAATAGAAGATTTAAAATGAAATATTTTATTGAAGAATTATTGATAAACAGCCAATATAAAACATCTACATCTACATCTACACGATACCCTGCAAGCCACCGCGAGGGTGTGTGGCAGGGGGTGAAGGTCACCAAGCATTCACTACTAGCATGCAAGCAAGCAACTAAAGGGTCTCATGCAACTAGATTGTTAGTATCTATAGTATTTGAGGGGTTAATACATGCATCATGCACTACAGAATACTCTAAAATATTTCCCCTACCTATCCCTTTCCTATGCTGCCTATTCTGTTCTCTTATAGTACGGGGGAAAAATGCCATTTTGAATCTATCTGTACGACAATCTATCTCTCTAATCTTATTTATCTGGTCGAATCTAGCATAATACGCTGGTGTTTTCAATATGTGCCTAACATCTTCAGTAAAGCTATCCGATTGAAATTTCTGCAATAGATTAAATCTGAACTTTAATCTACGCTCTGATAATGATTCCCACCCTAATTCTTGTATTAATTCTGATACACTACTCAACCTATCGTAACACCTTTTGACGAACCTAGCTGCTCTACGCTGCACACTGTCTAGTTCTCTCATCAAACCTAATTCATTAGGATCCCATACACTGGCTGCATACTCAAGGTGGGGCCTAACTAGTGAAAAGTAGCATCGCTCTTTTGTCTTCTCATCACATTTCCCAAGTACTCTTTTTATAAATCCTAGCTTTCTCTTCGCTCGGCCGCATATTTCCCTTATGTGTCTTCCCCACGATAAATCTTTAGTGATTGTTACACCTAAATATCTTACGGTTTCAACGTTTTCGATCTTCGTGTTATTAATTCTATAGGATCGCTCTATCGAATTATTCCTCCTCCAAAAATTGATAGCTACACACTTTTTAAGGTTGAGTTCTAACTGCCATTTGTCGCACCACTCTTCAATTGCATCTAAATCCTTGCTAAGTGATTTCATGTCCTCTTCGTTTGATATACCCCTGTACACCACCGCATCGTCTGCAAAAAGTCTAAGGTTACTACTAACTACGGTACCCAAATCGTTTATGTATAAAAGAAATAGAAGCGGACCTACTACGCTACCCTGGGGAACTCCCGATGTGACTTCGATTGTGTCCGACATGATACCATCTATGACAACCCTCTGCTCTCGCCCACTTAAGAATTCTTTTACCCAACATACAACGTCTTTATTTATACCAAAACTCTCTAACTTCAAGATTAATTTGTCATGAGGAACTTTATCGAAAGCCTTTTTAAAATCTAAAAATATCGCATCAACTTCAGTACTGCTATCTAAAATAACTCAACGGAAGGACACATATGTCAATATATTTGTCAACCTCCAAGTTCACAGCTGGACTTATGCACCTACTCCTTGTACACATTTTCGCCCGATCAAATACATCTTCCGCCATTACTTTTGCTTATCACTCTGTAATGTGCTACAACTTGCAGGAATCTCTCAGCAAAACTTCAAGATTGGCTAAGCAGCTCTAATATTCCAGCTCTAACAGTCCAGCTCTAATAGTCCAGCTCTAATAGTCACCGTGGCAAATAGTAATTGTGTACGCTCCTAAGGTCAGTGTCCGCGCTCCTCAAAATACGCACATTCGGTATGCCGTAATTTTTCAGTTGCGAATAGATGAGCAAATACATGATAGGCATTTTCCAAATGATGCACTGAACTTCAGACTTCAGATAGCTTTCACTTCAGAGTCTTTTACTAATTTGTTCAATTCATTCTTGCGGAGAGCAGCTGAAATTTGATTTTGTTTACACTCATGGGACCACCTAATAATGATTATGATTTCTTAGTTGCCGAAAATTTTCCTCTCAACAGGTAAAATTCCAAACGTATTTGAACTTGAAAAAAATGATCGTTGCTTGGATATGTTATTTAATTTTTATTCCAGCCCCGTTGTTGCGCAGCTTTCTTAACATTTTAGAAAGAAATATAGTTAATAAGAAACAGGCTATACCTCACTGATGAACTTTATTTGAAACTCATGACATTTGTTCAATAATGTGGCAGGTTTTTAGCACTGCTTGGAACGAAAACCAGTCTATCCATCAATTGCACATTATCATCGGTCAACAATCCTAGGATTGGTTTGACGCTGCCCTCCACTCGATTCCTCCACTGGTGAACCTCTTCAAATTATCGTAATTCATCTCTTTTACATCCTTCACAACTTATTCCATATGTCTCATACGAGGCTTGCCTTTTCCATTCTTCCCGTTCGCTTTTCCCTCGACGACTGTCTTCATCAAATACCTAGACATCGGTGTAAAGAGGTCCCCTCTGAATATCAAATGGTTGTTATCGAAAAAATTTAAGATTTTTATGCCTAAACTTTTGAACTATGTCTTGGTAATAGGAGTTAATTAATATTTCAGGACTTTTCTGTAAGTAAAACATATAAACAGATAAAAACATTCCCAGTACCTACGGTGTCTCGGAAGTGCAGTGCAGTTCAATTGAGGCGTCCTTCATTCCATTAAGACATATTTATTTCAATCCTCCACTATACATCGGAAGTGTAATTGGACTTGATATACGACACCCGGCAGAGATCATCAATTAATGTTCCCCACTTGCCTTCCACCAATGCGCCGCCCCGGTGGGTGACCATGGCTCCCTTTGTTGATGCCCAAGCGAAGAGAATTTATCCCTCCCGTCAAGCACTCCCCCTAATGGAGTAAAAAGGAGAGAGACTGCTGTTTGCAAAGTAACTGGAACCGACGTCCGCCCCGTAGCATCAAAGGGAACCGGTTGCCGTGCGGGGAATGGTCAGGAGTATGGATTTTTCTTCCATTCCACTCCCGTTTGCACCGCAGTTGATTTAGCGCTGTCGATGTCAATTTGAACCGTCGGATTCGAAGTAAGCGAGCTGAAAAATTTGTGATCCAATCGCCCAGAGCGAGTTAAGGGGACGTGTGCAACAGAGCATCCGACGTCTAACGTACGGCCATCCTACTTTCATTTCTACTCAAGTGGGATGCGTTCCACCCCAAATCTGAGGGATGCTTCCGAGGGAAGAAATGTTTTCACCATTTCAGTGATACTTACGTTTCTGCAATAAGGTGATTACCATCATAAGCCACATTACAAGTCACACCTTGTTGATGAATATTTCTTGAGAATAAATCCGTCCCCAAGTATCTATGTCTACAGCAACATACTGCTCCATTAGCCACCTCGAGTAGGTGATAATATCTGCTTGTCAATAAAATTATAATATTTTTATTAAAATGTGGACGAACACATGTTAAAATATATTAGTGTGCACCGAGTAAATAACTTTTATATACTCTCAGAAAACTTGTTTGAAAAGGTCAAGTGTTGTTTTGTGTCCACTAAATATGAAAGAAACAATCTTAAATATGAAAGCCATTCTATGGAGAATTGGTATGCGTGGAAGTGGAATTAAATAACTCCTTTATTCAGATGTACCTACTTACTCGAAGATATCTGACGAGCATCTGCCCGTTATCTACCCGATCATCATTTTTTCGTTATGATCCTTAACTGGCGTTTTCAATCACTAATCTAGGCTATCAAGGCACGCCATAAATGAAGTAACGGATATATTTATGTTGTAGATTATCAAATGTTATCGATGAGAAGTTATGAATTCTGTACATAATTGATTGTTCGTAATCACCACTTCAAATTTTGCGATTGCATTAGCATTTCACGTTATTTAAGTGCAAAAATGTTTTCAGCTATTTGCAAAGAATTTTATCATGATTTGAGGCTCTGGAATTTGATGACTTGAAAATGTGTGCCGAAATTTATCCGGTTATATGGATTTACTGAGGCTATTATTTTTCAAAATGGCAGGTGTTCCATCACAAATCATAATATATGTATTCAAGCATTCATGTATTCATGCGTTATTCGCATATATACGGGTATATTCGAAGTAGTGAAACACGTGATTAGACAGTAGTTT
This sequence comes from Platycnemis pennipes, assembly GCA_933228895.1. Classification (NCBI taxonomy): domain Eukaryota; kingdom Metazoa; phylum Arthropoda; class Insecta; order Odonata; family Platycnemididae; genus Platycnemis; species Platycnemis pennipes. The sequence continues at coordinate 24,832,771 of OW121849.1, read as the reverse complement.
GCATGCAAACTCAAGCACATAAAATAGACTTATCGAATTGTTTGAATACCAAAATTCTTTGATATTGCCATCGAAAAATATATCCCTGTAGCTGATTAAATCTGTGCATAGTAATTCTCAAGCCACTGCAGGGGTAATTAGTAGAAAAGACTCATCAGCATGCATGCATTACCGCCAAAAAAACGTTGTTACTTGACTGAAGACGAAGAGTACCTACCTCAATTATTCACAAAATCATAAATTTTTAAATATATTTTTCCAATATTTTGTTTTGTAATACTGATCTTCTTTCATACAATGCTCCGGCTTGGCACTCCGCATTGTATCCAGTGGGCCAATTCCCATATTATTGACAGTTCATACTCACGGGGCTAATCACTGCAATTTGAGTTGTCTCGCTGGCAGAAAAAAAGCTAGCATTAAAGCGTAGAATTTAAAAAAAGGAGCAGATATAAGTTAAAGGAGTTTCACTTTCTTGAAATCTACGATTTTGATTTCTCTTCAAATTAAATAATTGAATTGAAAGTAAAATTATGTAACTATTTTACAAATCCACAGACTAAAAAAAATAGAAATATTCCCCAGTATATTATTCCCGTCTTCCCCATTTTAATAATTTCCCTTAAGAATCTCAATCAGAGCACTATGGTCCGATAATACTTTTTTATTGTTGGATTATTATTTCAGCTTATGTATTCACAATGGTTTACTGTTGAATTAAACTCTAACTTAAAAATATAAACGTGTTAATCTAATTAAAACACATCAACTTTCATAGCTGTGGTATAAATCGCCGATTACTGATGGTCTGTAATCTATTGCTTAATTATTTTTTGTATTCTTAATGCATGGTATATCAGGACTTTTGTTACATAGCAAAAAACAATATAAGAGTATTTAATCGCTTTCATAAGTATTAAGAAAGGGTCCTCAGCATATTTTTTTAATAAAGCCTAACGTTAAATTGGAAGACGTTAAGATGTGCGAACTAGGCTCGTGACGAACGACCTTTTGTTGACATTACTTGAGCTTGACAGAGATGGAGAGTAATCGCTCAGGAGAAATGGAATCGTTCATTTTGGGTTCCGTTCACACTCATTTAAGGAGTGCTAGGGGAATTACCGGCATGTTCGTACGTTCCTTGCCGCAAGGTTTACATTGACTTTCTCAGAATGAGCGCAGTCGGTCGGTATACAGTCTTCGATACAAATATCTTTCCAGTCACGTCGAGTGGACTTATTTCAAGACAAAGAGGCTTTTCTCAGCTTGTGGGATTGTGGCAAGAATATGCCCAGGAATACGGATAATAACGTTTTTCATGCGAGTGGCATTCGTTAGCCCCGTGAAAATTTGTCGGCTTGCTTCGCGTCTGGCCGTTACCCGTTTTTTGCTCTCCGTTTTTCTCACGGTGCCACCCGTCCCTCGCTCTCCCGCAGAGGAAGAGGTCAGGCAAATGAAGTGGACGTCGATGGCATACGTAAGCAAGCAAGGGGACACTGTGCCGTAGGCTAATGCTCTGGTGAAAACTGGGCGGCGTTTATGGCCTGCAGTGGCTTTCGCGAGCTATTCACGGAGTGAGGGCGAGAAATTTCCCATTGATTCTGGAGCTCAGCACAAGGGGAGCATATGACGGTGGCCAACTGATACAGCGTACTTAAGTTGCACCTAGTTGATGAAGCAATGTCCGTAGCAGATAAATAATAATTATTTTTTGATCAACAAGCACTGTATTCCGATGTATCAACTTCTAAATGTACGACGTATGTACCCCGCAAGCTAACTCGAGGGTGTGTGGCAGAGGTTTAAGATCACCAATCATTATTTACTTGCATACAACTTAGAGCTACAATACTTTAAATTTCTTGGAATAAGACTGACAAATGATCATCTACATCTACATCTACATAATACCCTGCAAGCCACCACAAGGGTGTGTGGCAGGGGGTGATTTCTCACCAAACATGCACTACATATCATGCATAAAAAAGGAATAGTATTAATATAGTAGTCAGAACTACACTATTTAAAAATGATAGAAATTGCAAAGCAAACATGCAAAAACATTCTGTTAGTAGGGTTAGCTTTAAGTACTCATACCAACATGCAGCTACCAATGCTATTCATTGCTACTCTCCGATAGGACATATTTACCGTTATTCGTATCTCTTATTGTGCGAGGGAAAAAGGACATTTTGAATCGGTCAGTTCGGCAATCAATTTCTCTAACTTTATGATTATGGTCCAGTCTGCCATAGTAAGTTGGGGTTCGTAAAATATTTTTAACATCATCACTGAAAATATTGCCTTGGAATTTGTGGAAGAGATTAAGTCTAAATTTCAACCTGCGATCTGACAATGATTCCCATTTCAATTCATTTAATAGACTGGTTACGCTAATATAATTATCGTATCGTCCCTTTACAAATCTTGCCGATCTTCGCTGCACACGTTCAAGTTCATTACTTAGACCGATTTCGTAGGGATCCCATACACTGGCAGCATATTCCAAATGAGGTCTAACAAGGGAAAAGTAGCTGATTTCTCGTACATTAATCTTTCCTGGGGTAAACATATTCATGAAATAATGGGGCAAGCGAATCGTAAACTGGGATTCGTCAAAAGAGTACTGGGTAAAGTTGACGATCATGTACGAGAAATCAGCTACTTTTCCCTTGTTAGACCTCATTTGGAATATGCTGCCAGTGTATGGGATCCCTACGAAATCGGTCTAAATAACGAACTCAAACGTGTGCAGCGAAGATTGGCAAGATTTGTCAAGGGCCTGTATGATAACCTAATTAGCGTAACCAGTCTATTAAATGAATTAAATTGGGAATCATTGTCAGATCGCAGGTTGAAATTTAGACTTAACCTCTTAAACAAATTCCAAGACCATGTTTTCAGTGATGATGTTAAAAATATTTTGCGGGCCCCAACTTACTATTGTAGACTGGACCATAATCACAAAATTAGAGAAATTGATTGCCGAACTGACAGATTCAAAATGTCCTTTTTTCCTCGTACTATTAGGGATATGAATAACGGTAAATGTATCCAGTACGAGAGTAGCAATGGATAACATTGGTAGCTGCATGTTGGTATAAGAACTTAAAGCTAACCCAACTAACAGCATGTTTTTGCACGTATGGTTTGCTATTTTAATTTTTAATTACAAATTTTTAAGCATGATATGTAGTGCATGTTTGGTGAGAGTTCATCCCCTGCCACACACCTTTATGGTGGCTTGCAGGGTATTATTTAGATGTAGATGTACTTCTATTTCATAGAAGAATGTTAGATTCATGTGCAACTAGATTGTTGCTATCTACATAGAAATGATGGAGACAAATCGTCACAAACATACATGCAAATAATCGGTTCAATACTACTTCTCCAGAGAATTAAGTTTACTATGCAAAATCGAGGGCACGTGGGCATTAAAGAGCTAGTATATTTTTTGGAATAAATAATTGGTAATTGATTAATTGTTTGTTAAATTGCCTCAATTTATGATAGGTACCTATGTTCAGTGGCACTTATTGTAATAAAAACAACACAATATAATCAAAGACACGTGTTAGTGAAACTCCTTGAACATATAGTGCAACTAAAATATTAGTACCTACTAGTGAAAGGATATAATATTAATGAAATGGCTAGTTATTTGAATACATTAATTTACTATGCTACTTAAAGAAAATTTGCTCACAAACTGATATTATGGCAAATATTGTTTTTTTTTTTTAACTCTCTAATTGGTATCCTGGTACCCAGCATTCCTGTCTGCTATGTGTTGCGGACCTCCGTTTTTCAAGGCATAACTAATTTTCCCAAGACGAGACGCCAACTGTTCAGCCATGCTCATTATTGCGCCTATTGTTGAACCTCTTGACTCATTGCGTTGGTTATTGTACCTGCTGTGATATTATGGAAGGCATGACTCGTCAAGGATTCTCTCTCAGAATAGAATTGCTACAATCATTGACACAATGGCTAAAAGGTTACCTTCCGCGTTACACGCTTGAGGTACGACACCACCTTTTCAAATGTCACAATGTCACTTTTTTACGTGTCTCTTGTATTACTTCATTTATCCTAGCTTAAATTTACTGAAGTAAAACTTTGAATTGACAAATGAAAACCTATTTTAAGAACCTAGTTATCCTGTTCAAATTACTTTTCCATACAGTGTATCTTGTTTTAAAGGAGCCCTCTTTTTATTGCGATCATTTAAATCTTTGCCTATTACGTTTATTTTTTTGGGAATTGAATTTTTCTTGAGGTCTAATATTGAGTTGATATCTGTGTGCGATTGTTTATACCACGTATCGACATATCTAACCTCTGGTTATCGGCATATAAAAGAACCCCATGCTTATGCATTTGTCACATTCCATATGAAAAATGAAGAATTCATTTCGCATATAAAAAATAAATTAGGACGATGTCCGGGCCAAGAAGTTCATTTCCTCCGGTCATCAATAGTGGCTTGATGCATATCTCTACTTGATTATTCTAACGGCCAATATCTTCATATCCACTCTAGTCTTTTGTTTTTACATCCTTCCAACCAAGGATTCAATGTTGGTTTATCACTACTTGATTTAACCATTGTCCATTGAACATGAGTTTGAAGCATTTTGAAGAGTTGGACAAGTCCATGTGAATCATTATTCGGCCAAAGCAAAGTACGGGAGAATCATCATTTGCGCTCGTAATTTTCAGCGCAAAACAGACTTCAGCTTTGGCTACTCAGTTATAATTTCTTCAAGGTCAAGAGGCAGGAATGCACGTCCTTCAGAACAATCATATCTGAAGGAAAAGTGCCCCTCAGCAGGGAAAAAAGAAAAGCGCATTGGAGTAGGGAGAGACATGGAAGCACTTATCGCCGTCTGGAGCGTCGTCGGACCCACTTCCACCCATGGCCCTTTCATTAACCGTATCGCCCACGCCCAAATAACCCGTGGACGACTCCCATAAATACATGCCGATGTACGTTCTCTGGGCCTCCATCCCTGCTGGAACTTAGCCGACGCAAGCCCACACCCCGCCCACTCCGACCAGCAGCGCCTAAACGCCTCCAACGCCTTGCTGTGGGGTGAAAGCCCTGAATGGACCCCACGGCTCTTTCTTGTCCTCTCCCAATGCGGGACACCGTCTCGAGAAGCTCTCCGCAAAGCAGACAGATGCAATACCGTCTAAATATTGCCCTAAAAGATACCATAATGGGGTTTGGAAGGGGGTGATGTGCAACAAACCTGTTTTACGTATTATGCTTAAAAAGGAGTAGTTGATATACCTATTACGGCCGAAAAATCACAATTTAAAAATTATTTAGATCTATGTATAATGACTGCCCTGCAAGCCACCTTGAAGGTGTGTAGCATCGGTTGAGTGAACTACGTATATTTACCTGAGTTTACGTAACTATTAAGGGATTTCTACGAATATCTTGCGGAACACGTATTACCATAGTTCTACTTTTCACTCAAAATGGAAAGAGACTTTAACGAAGTACTTTACGCATGCATTATATACATTATTAATTTATGCAGGCATGCTTAAATCCTAAAATATATATAAAAAATTAAAGATCAAATCAAGCATTCACAAACACACTGCTAGTTGGGTTAGCTGAAAGTCCTAAAGTACCAACATGCAAATATCAAGGATATCTAATGATACTCTAATATATATATATACCAATGAATAATTTCACAACTATTCGTATCCCTAAGGATATGATGAAACAAAGACATTTTAAATCTGTCGGTTCTGCAATCGATTTCCCTAATTTTATGTTCATAGCCCAGTCTACCATTGTGAGTTGGAGTTCGCAAAATGTTTTTAACGTCATCGGTAAACATACTGTCTAGGAATTCACATAAGAGAGTAAGTCTATATTTCAGCCAATGATAATGATTCTGATTTTAGTTTTTCCAATAGCATGGCTAACATTAAGCCATGAAGCATAGGATACTCGGCGAAAGGGAGGGCGCGCAGGATCTCAGCACTTGAGAAAATAGAGCGTAGATGGATTTATTTGTTGCTTGTTCGCCGGAAGCAGTTGGGAGTGAAAGCTCTATAGTTCAACGTATCCTCAAGTGAAAAAATAGGGAAGAGACGGAAGGTTTGCCGGTGAAAGGGTTTACGAAGGAAACGAGGGATACTACCGTGTCGAAGTATCGGCATCTGCGTGGAAAGCATATTAACCCTTATCCGGGCAAGATGGGTCCAACCTATTGCCTTTATTTCAGGTTATAACATGAGAACAAACTATTCCTACGCTGTGAACTTCTATGACTTTGTTCATGTGAACAAATAGCATAAGAAAAATTAAAAAAAATTTTTTTTAAATATTGCTTCATTGTTTATGGTAAATTTTAACTTTTCCTTCCGTAACCGGGCAAGTGGGTCCGATGGACCCTTCACATACGCGATCAGTCGACATCATTATAAGGTTAATATAAATAGTAAAATATTGTCATTTTACAAGTATTATTTTGGACTATTCAAATATACATCTACAGAACCCCTTGTGAGCTAACGAAATTGTGTATGGCAGGAGGTGAGTGTTCACCAGCATGCAACACGCTGCACTTGGATGCTGACGTGCACATACATGCAGTTTGTGTGAGCTTCAATCAAGCCGTTTATTTTAGCTATCAAGGCTGGAAAATATAATTAGTGTAAATTAAATAACTAGATTCTGTACGCAGAAATTCATTCTAGGTAATATGGGTGGTAAGATGGGGGCAGATACCGGGGGAAGGTGAAAAGGGAATACAGAGAAGGGTGGACACTAGACAGTCACCGATGCATTAGGGTTGGAAAATCCTGGTGAAGAAGAGTGAGGTGGGTGAGGAATGAACAATACGGAACAAACATCATTATCTGCATTCATAAACGAAGGGTGGGGACGGTTTTTCATTCTTTCGCCTATTTCTAATGTCCCGCGGTGGTCGCCGAAGGGCATATGCTAAGAGAACTTTTCCCTCAGTCGGGTTGAGTCACCAAGAAACCCGTAGAGAATGGTCACTGAAAACGAGCTATGTATTTCCTAAAAACTCATTGACCCTCGGAATTTCTTTGCAGCGTCCACCCAAGGACATAAGGAATCAAGGAGAGCATATCTCCTGCCATCCAGAAAGCATGCAGATAATGACGCTTTGAATTTGAACGTTCATGTTCTTTATCACCCACCTAAAAATCCTCCATCGGTATTTTCCAACCCTTACGCAGTGATGAGTGTCCATCCTTCCCTGTTTTCTCTTTCTCCTGCACCCCCCTGCCCATTTTACCACCCCCTATCACCTCTACATCCCTCCCCTCCATCCTCCTTCCCCATATAAACTATGGCATACATGACAACAAAGTAGAGTGCTGACAAAGTGTTACTGAGTAACATACGTGAAGGCATATAAGCTGTTGCACATACCTGATTCCGAAAAAAATTGGTTTCTATACGGAACTACCGCCTCAATGTGTTATTCTCATTGCGTATAAGTAACACGGCCATCGGAGTGACGGCAGATATTTACAAGTTTCCTTCACGAACCTGAAGACATCGTATGCACAGGTAAGTTCCAATGGTCGAAAGTACTAAGGAAGTAATTCATAGTTTTAGAGAAGTTCTATGAACTAAAATATTTTTTTAATTTCTTAGATCATGGCTAGACAAAAGCTCATCTTATCTCAAGATGACATACAAAAACTGCTGAACGTGGGAGAAACGAGTGACGATGATTTGGATTACCAGCCAATCGAATAGGAGAGTTCCAATGAAGATGACAATGAAAGTGCTTAATCTGAAGTGAGTGATTATGATTCTGAAAATTTCTCGGACACTGAAGCCACGGCAGAATCTGAAAGACCGGTTTCATTTCTCGGTAAGGATGGCACTGTATGGAATTCTCAGCCATTTCCAGTGGGGCGAGCTAGAGCTCACAACATAATAAAGGGCCAAACACACAAAGTAGTCTTACCACCAGGGAAAATTTTAGTGAGCCCGATAGACGCTTTTTCACTCTTTGTTGATGATTATTGGTGGCAGACATTGTCAAGTTCACAAATATGGAAGCTAAACGGGTAAATTCATCAAAAAAGTTAAAAAGTACGTGGAAACCTTGTGATTGTATTGAAATCAGAGCATTTTTTGGCTTGCTTCTTACAGCAGGCCACCTGCGGTCAAACCATACGATGATGTTCTCTGGAGTCAATTGTATGGACCTCCTATATTTAGGGCTACCATGGGACTGAAAAGATTCAAATTCTTGCTAGCATTTATCCGTTTTGATGACAAAGCAACGAGATCAGTACGGCGTCAGAAAGATAAAGTCGCCCGTCAGAAATTCCGGCGTCAGAAAAATAAATAAATAAATTCGAGAAGTCTGGGAAAGGCTAAATTCAAATTTTAAAAAATATTACCTGCCAGGATCAAATATCACTGTAGATGAGCAGCTCATTCCTTACATAGGTAAATGTCCATTTAAACAATACATGCCTTCGAAGCCAGATAAATATGGCATGAAAGTTTGGTGGGCCTGTGACTCAGAAACGTTTTACCCTCTAAATTCCATGCCTTATCTGGGAAAAGAGGGAGGGGAAAGAGCATTGCCTGGTTTGGGTCGAAGAGTTGTACAGCACCTAACTGAGCCATACCAAAACACGAACAGAAATGTAACGTGTGACAATTATTTCACTGATATGGAACTCGCACAGAGCCTTCTGAGTAATGGCCTCACTCTTGTTGGAACTGTAAGAAAAAATAAACGATTTATTCCAGGCAATTTTCAAGCCAATAAAAATCGTGAAGTTGGTTCTTCATTGTTTGGTTTCACCGAAAATAGTACGTTAGTATCATATGTACCCAAAATGAGAAGGTCGGTAGTTCTTCTATCAACCATGCACCATACTAATAAAATTATGGAGGACGTCAATGCTAAACCTGAAATTATCAGTCACTACAACTGCACCAAAGGTGGAGTCGATTCTCTTGACCAGTTGGTACATGCGTACATGTGTAAAAGGCGCACAAATCGATGGCCTTTTGCGTTCTTCATGAATGGCTTGGATGTGAGTGGAGTAGCAGCGTATGTGGTGTGGATGAATACTCATCCAAATTGGAATGCTGATAAACATTATTCAAGGAGATTATTTATTCAAAGTGTATCCGAGAGCCTGGTTCAGATCCACATTGAAAGACGATCCAACTTGGGTTTGTCTAGGAGCATTATTATGGCAAAGGACATTTTTGATGGAGGAATTTCTGAGCCAGCTCACTCATCAAGTTCTAATATAACAAAAAAGAGATGTTATATATGCCCATATTCTAAACATCGTAAACAAAAACAAATATGTAACAATTGTGAACAATCGGTGTGCAATGAACATAGTGTCGTAAAACGTGTGTGTAAAAATTGCAAAAAGTTTTGATGGGTAGCCTACTCTGGGTTTGTTGAAGATATTTTGGTTTTTTCCCTAATAATAAGTTTTGATGTTGTTAAAGTGACTCATATAACAAGTATATATTAATAAATTGTATCTCTTACGTTTATTGATTCTGAATTTAAATTATTTCCACCAGAGATCATTTTTATGAAGAATGAATCATTATTATTTCAGATTAAAAATTTTTGTAACTAATTGACAAGTATATTTTTCATTTATGACCATTAAAAATTATTTTAAAAACAGTGATTTGTATAAATTGGCATTACCTGATAAAACCCAATGATATTTCTGATGGCAGTTTACCCCACTTAAGCAACAAAAAAAAATGAACAAGGAGGGTCCAACGGGCCCAGCTTGCCCGGTTACGTTAGAGATTTGAGGTGCCCGGATAAGGGTTAAAGTGCTCAGAGAGAATATCATAAGGGCGGAGGAAAGGAGGTGTGCAATAAAGATGATAAGAAATCTCCAAGGCTCATGTTACCATGATCTTAGCGGTCAACGCCCGCAAATATTGTTGTCATTCCCGATGTATCTGTTTCAGTATTTGTGGCAAAAACTCCCACAGTTTTGGACATTGACATTTGATTCCATCCCTAAGGCATGAAGTTTCGGAGAAGTTTCAATGTATCGTTTTAGGAAAAGGTGTGGATGAAAAGTGCAGTACTTAAACATTTGCCATGCCGTATTGATGATTTACTGACTCCACTGCCAGTTGTTGAACTCAGTGACGCTAGTACAACAACACCCACTGAGTATTGTACAAGCCAACCAGAGGGTTTGTGGTAGGGGATGAAAAATCATCGAACATGCATTGCGCACATGCGTACACTAATGCTTACAATACAACATCTCAATACATTTCTGAGATATCATGCTAGACATGCACTTCAAATTTCAGGTAGTAGGTACCATAGTAAGTACTTAGTATAAACTTACAATAATTACGTACATACTTAAACTTACTATAATAACGTACATAGTTTTCAGCAGATAACTATAACTTATTAACAAAACAAAAATCTGATGTTTTGGATATCGTATAGGTAACCTCCAAAAGTGGAGGACTGACAAATGCCCCACTTCTGATGGAGCTCTTGCATGCTTCATTGCAGCTTGTGACATGAGCTCCCTCCGCTCCATTGATGCATTGGTCACGTCAAGGGAGTAATTAATATCCAAAATATACCGAATCTCCAATTTAATCTTTTTACCGTTATACTGCAGCTCATCATTACTTCGTGCCTTAATTTCGGAGGGCTCATAACTGCTTTATGCACCATCGCATGATGGTAGTTATGTTGAATTAGGTATCTCTGATATTTGAACGTATTCCGTTTAAAAATTGCCGAATGAATTTTGATGCATCCAAAGTCGCCATTCGTGTTTTTAATTCTCTCTGACCTAGATTGAGGGAACCAAACGGCGCTCGAACGAGCCAAGCTTAACAATGAAGAACGATGCGTGATGGACTATTAAGAGGCAAGTACGCTGTTTGCCAGCATATAAAGCGGGCGGAACGTCTGAAGCATCATAGTTAACGGATTATTACTTATTCCCGAGATTTTCTCTGCATGCGCTTAGCGGAAGACATATGTCTATATTATGCCAAAACGTTTGCTCTTAATCATGAGTTCATTTACATACATGGGGTGCGTCCTAAAAGTTACTCTAAAAGAGTTTTAGACAAGAGTGCGAGATGTCCAAACCCCATACATACCATTAGACTAAAGTTTTGCACAATCTTGATGACATTAACTATATTGGAAACTGAAATGTTTAGTCCACTAAATTCATCAAGGAAACAAAGGATCTTCACATGAATTAAAGCATCTAAATTTCAACAGTTTTCATTCGGATTATACTCTCCGTAATTTTACGCGAATATTTGGCCTATGTATGCAATGAAGTGCCAAAATTACGTACTAGTACGAACAATATGGCGCAAAAGACTCATGAAAGAGTACTAAATATCCCATGATCATAAATAGCTGCACTTATCGATTATCTCTCCTTTTATTTTGATTACGTGGATTATTGTTCCCTTCATACACGGAAAAACAAATCTAATCAACGTATTTGTCTTAAAGTCTTTCATTAAAATTTTATTTTAATGAGCCGCCTTAGGATAGTAATGTAGAGCTTGTAATATTATTTTTATGAATTTATTGCTATATTTGTGTTTACGCTAAATTTTCAGCAATGGAATTTGCGAGTTTTTCTACTTATGTTAGGATAGGGATTTTCATCATACTTCTACTACGCTCCGGCTATTTTCTCTCCCCTTTTATACAGTAAATAACTCAGCGCCGTCTTTCCCGGAAAGTCTGCTGATTAGCCATCCCATGGAAAATCACTCATTTCCTCGACTCGGAGAATCGCAACCCCCAAGGACTCGGTCGGTCAGGGGCCAGCCACGCGCGGAGCGAATCCTTCGTGGAACAATGGAGAGAAAATGAAGACGCCGGACGGGTGGAGAAAGTGAGGGACGATTGTCTGTGTCGGCGGTGACTGTCCGGAACGATCGCGAACAGCGACAGGGAACGGGGTTCTGGTTTACTCAACTCCCGTCCATTAACGTGCTCTTTTTCTAAGTTTTAGCGCTCTTCACCGCAAGCCGAGGGACCTTTGTGTGTTTATTGCTCGGGGTCGAAACAATTGGCAGCGGCCTTCCGCACTCCTGGGGGGTGGGTCAGTTGCGGGACCGCGCCCCGGAACTGGGTCGAGACCCCGACGAAGAGGCTCGCGAAATCCCGCTCGCATCTTCGCCTTCCTGTTCGCGGAGTGCAAATCAGCCAAGATGTCTCGGTCCTCCCTTAAAAGACTCTTATCTCTCTCATTCGGTCGCTGAATTTGGCTGCCTCGCACATCCAAGGCAGTTTCTCTCCTCTGCCAAAGAATAACTTTGTGCGTCGCGATAGTAAGTTGTTCAGGGAACTAATGGCGCTAGTTTTGCAATGGGACTATCGGAGCGTCTGTTGATGACGGGACTGAGGTGTTCAAAAATTCGTCATTTTGCTGATTCTTGCGGAATTGGAAGTGGAATATTGAAATTTGAGTTATATCTTTCAACGTCATTAGCATTGGCGCAGTGATACCTTTTCTGAACCATGTTTGTACCTATGAAAGAAAATTGTGAGATTGGGATTGGTTGTATATTTTCAAGGAACTATTAATTTAATGATTCAATTTTGCTTTGGCATTAAATCCAATTGCTATTTTTTTCACAATCATCAGTAATTGTTTCTTTGTCCACTATATTTTTATGGGTATTATTATTCGCAAAATATGGTGCCACGGATGATTGGTGAAGATCAAATTGATAGACCGATCAAGAAGTGAAAAAGTTCTTCGAAGTTTGGAAGTCATGAGAAATCTGGTAAAAACTCGAAGAAGACGGGATACCTTAACCGGCCACATCTTCATACATGAATTTCTGATGAAGAAAATCATTGCGGGAAAAGGGTGTGACAAGAATATAAAAGGAAGATGTGGCCTTGAAAGTGTGAAGCAAGTAGTGAAGGATGTGAAGGAGAAGAAAAATGTTAGCGTAATGATTAATCTTTCTCTCCTAAAGTCCTCTCTTTTAATTAGACCCTTTGGACTATTTTTCAAAATCAATTATGCGCCACCAGCTTCATCACTTTCTCTTAAAATATTTGATTTTAATATCTCACCGCAAACTTTCTTGGACATAAAATTAGAAGTTGAGACTAAATTATATTCAGGGGCTTAAAAGAGTTACGGGATTATATTGCCACACGTCATTCACCATTCGGTAAAAATTATCCGAACTTTCCCCGGTGGATTTGCAAATTCAATGTATTACGGCGAGTTATTCGATGACTCAATTTTAACATTTTTATTCTCTTCATGATACATTAAATTAACTTTCATCATTATTATCAAATGCATCTTATACTTTTTTGCCTTTGCAGAGAAAAGTTAGTTGGTCATTTCTTTTGGCATTCATTTAATGCTCCCTCAACCATCTGAAGTGTGTGCGCAACCTGAACATATTCAAGAAACAAGAAATAAAACCCGTTGTAATCCCTACACGGTAATGATTCGACTGGCGGAATGTGAAGGAAGTTAACTTCAGCACCGCCAATTATCGTATCAAGGGAACGAATTCCTTCAGTGCATTCCAGAGGCGGAAATGATGACCACAAGGAAAACAGAAAGTTGTGTTCAATTACAGGTATAAGCTGCATAGGTTTTGTAGGAGACATGCCTATAACGTCCTCCTTCCGCAAAACTCATGTTTCTCCACCTTTCTATGATGCGCTTCGTATTGCACTCAGCAATTTCATAACTTAAATACTCAGTGTCTCTGTAATCAATAACCTATTCTGTGAAAACTTTTTTTACGATGCATTTCCTTCCCCTGAGTCTTAACTAGCTAACCCGTGTCTATTAAAAGTATCACCAGGTACGAAACGTGTACACATTGCTTCGATTTGGGGCCTTCAACTTCAACAATCTATTTTAACCTATTTATATAAAACATTTTGTCCACCCGAAGATGGGTCTAGTTTGTTAGGATATAGCTAAGTACAAAAACAAACGGCGGGTGACATTCACATTTCGAGGTGGTGACATCTTATCGTTTTTGGCTCTTTTTAATTTAACTCCGGCTTTAGTATTCATCGGAGAGAACGCATCGTACACATATGGTTCTAATACCCATGACCTAATATTAAAATATTGATGATTCTAATGCAAATAAGTTTCGAACTATCATAACTTCACTAGAATTCATGTTTGTTGTGATAAGAGGGATTGGATTTTTAAGAGTGGGTAGCTGAGCGAAAATGTATAGAGAAAGACATTTTTCTCCTTCCAGTATCTGCAGCTGGTAGACTAAAGTTTTAGCTTTAGTGGAATCAATTTTCATGGTTCCGCAACTGCTAATGTTATAAACAATTTAAAATCTCAATCAGAAGTTGAACACAACACCGCCCAAGGCGGGATTAGAAACCGTGGGTCTTGGTTTCTCGGGCCGACACCGTCTTGTTGTGCGAGGCCCCCTCTTATTGTTGTAGCCCTCTTTTTTACATCCATAGGACTTCATCCAGCTTCATGTACACCATGCATTGCAAGTCCCCAACATGGCGTATGGCAGGTGGTGCTCGTTAGCTGCGTGGAACAGGCTGTGGCTTTGGAGACGTTTGGGTGGAGATATAAGGCAGGAGCATCTCTTCATGTGGTCCGTTGACACAGTGTTGCCACGGCCTTGTTCCCAGCCGAAGCGCCTCTTCTTGCCAGCCTCTCACCCACCCCCTCCAAGAGAGCCACCCACCCACCCCCGCCAACCCTCCCTCTCACCTTCACTCTCACCCTTTCCACGGCTCATTTTTTTCCGCCCTCCGCCTTCAAGCCAGGCGTCCATCCCTCCTTCTCTCACCCGATGAACACTAAAAAATGTATTTTTTATGCATTGAAATCCTTCTTTTTTTCTGGGATCCTTGGGCTGGTCGGATTACGACGGAAGCTCCTTCCCATCGTCCAGTTCTCCCTCTCACCAGCCGACTCTTCCGAGGAAAACTGTATTATCTTGCACCAACAAAAGGTTTGAGGCGAGGGTCCAATCTCTTTTCTATTTTTTTTCATTGTCACACCTTGGCTATACAAGCAAACATTCCAGTCGTGGAAGGAGAAACGCTTATAACTTGTTTCTTTGCGTAGAGGTCGCTGCGAAGATGATCCTATTCCGAAGTGGTCCCATATTAAAGCAGCACAATTGTAATAATCTCGTGCATGAGTTATGACATACATACCATGGATATATGCAATGTTCGCAGTGGGCTACAGGTAACTCCTCAGGTGGTGGAGTGTTCTGGCGTACTTTAACATACATTTTTTTTGATGACGTCAGTCTTGGTAACTTCATTCGGATATTAACAGAAAGATATTGCTAAAATATCAAGTTGATAATGAGGCAGTAACATGGAAACTAGCAGCAATACATTTTTATTTCATTGGAAAAATGCGATATTTTTCTGTTAATGTGGTACGATTCCATCACATTACACCTGGATCTGGTTTATTCATTCGGATAACTGAAATACCTAATTCACTGAATGGTATTCTTATAAAAATATGGCAACGAATAACTTTAAACACCATTAGAGGGACGAGTATAGGTATAAAATACATATTTCGATTTTGGGAGCAGTATCTCTATGCTTTGAGAAATAATGGATACAGTAACGTATTTTAAATATTATTGTTTTCTGACCCCAATTCTTTTTAGCTAGTTGTTTTGCTCGAATGAGATAGGTGTTTAAGAAATAAAAAAGCTCATGCCACTTAATTATTCTTTTTCCTGCTAAAATGCAATCACAAAAAAGGCCATTTATATCTAAAAGATTTTAAAATCTTGAGTTCTTTCGCATGCAACTTTTGTTTTATGGTGGGTAGGGTGCATGGTAAAACAAAGGGAAAGAAAGTGTTTAAGTAGCGTTCTTTGCTTTATTTTGTACTTCTTTTTTTTGCTACTTTAAGATATCAGACTGACACACTCTGATTGCTTCGTATTACTGTATAATTACATGTTGAGTAATGAGCATTTTCAATTATGCAGCAACCTTTACGAACTATTCTTCTTGTCACATAATTTCTGTTATCCCCAATTTGGTAATAGTTGAAAAATTAAGCCTTGTTTCAAAGGAAAATATTAATTAATAGGGTCCAGCCTCCTTCGTCTAAACTTTCCTTTAAAACGAAAGATCGTAAACAAAGGTGGTGTCAAAATTAGCTGAACAAATGGTATCCTACACTTGAGTTATCTTTCTTTAAATCTATTTTCCTTGAATTCCTTTCATAAAACGGAAAAAAATATCCTACTTATAACTCAAGAGCCCCTCTTGAGGTAAAGTTATTGATAAAAAATCAAGGGTTTTGCTCACACTCACCATTTATGTATACGAAAACCCTTCGATGCCTAAACCCTTTGTCACAACAGCCTTGTAATTTAAGGCACTCCACCTACTTTATTACGGCTAAGGGCGTGAGTCGAAGTGGACCTACAGGGGAAGTTCTCCCTACCTCCGTTTCTTGGTGTAAAAAAATGAGCCGGGAAACGTTTCCTTATCCTCCACCACCTCGCCACTTTCCGATTGCCTCGTCCTCTCACTCTCCCTCTCCTCCATTCTTCTCCCGTTCTCTCCGTTATATTCCATTCTCTCCGTCTCTTTACGTCCTTCACACTCCCCCTTTCCTATTGCTTTCACTCATTCCTTCACACTTATCTCTAAATCCGCTTGAGCTTCAATTTTTACAACGTGGTGAACGGTAGGGCGCGATGTTATGTGTGTATACATGTTTGTAGATTTCCCCACCCCCCTCCCAATCAAGGCGGTAATGTTGGAGAGGAGGAGGGTAGGATGGGGCGTGGTGGTGTTTTGGTGGGCTGGGGATATGCTTCGGAGGAAGTGACCTACTTACGGGGCCGTGGGAGGCGGAGGTGAGGCGGGCCCATACGCATTCGAAACTCACGCAGCCAGCCAAGCGCACCAGAGTGTAATGGGAAAGGAAGGCTGGCGCTTCTGCACACACTTGCGTGAGTGGATGTAGCGTTGGAAATACCACTACTTTGCAGTTATCTTGCCTCAGCTATTGTGTTTCCTGAAATTTCGACAACAGTACCTACTTGGGAAATGTGGTGCCATGTACAATTATGTTGCTGAGTTTGCCGCTTTAACTAACATGCAGGTTACAATAGGTTACAATGTAATCGGAAACACTTTAGCAAATTCGACTACGAAATGTTTCCCTACCATTTTAAAATAATTTTGAGGGATCTTGAATATCTCCATGCACGTTGCTTAGAAGGTGATTTTGTAGTTTCTCTTCCACTTGATAGTATTTGCACCTCAAATTGTGGAGTATACTAATCATTGTTGCATGTGTAGTGATTAATCACCCCTTGCCATACTCTCGTAATTGCTCGCATAGGTATACAATAAATATAGATATTTTAATAGCCAGTATTGGATGACTCAATGAAGGGTTACGGATAGTAAAGGAGGTAAATTGTGTTATGTACAGTAGCTCGATTGTGCATGTCCTAATCTCTAAATCCGCTTGAGCTTTGTGCATGTCCTAATAGCTCAGAAAACAAGTTTTAAATTCACCATTAATCTTATACTGCATTAAGAACCGCGGTAAATTCAAATTAATGCATTGATTCTAATATAAATTTATCCCTTCTTACTATCTCGTTATTCATTTCACTTTAGACCAGTATATTATTACTGTCTGGTGACATACTCTTTCGTGACAAACAGTGAATCACTAGGGTTGATTCCCCCCGTATCATTTTTCCTTGAAATATCTTGAAATATACTCATCGGATGCAGATAAAAAGAACAACGTTAGTAGTTAGTTGCTACTTTTGTGCACGGCATACACTTAGACATACACTTTTAGATGTTGATTCCTAATCGAATATGTTTTTCAAAGAAAATTATTGAAGCTATGAAGAATTTAATTTGAACTCGTGTCGCTAAAATCCGTTATTATAATGACCATATCAGTTTAGCCTATATTTAAAAATTCATGGGCGCTAACTCTTCTTTAAGGCACTTGCGTGAGTGGATGTGGCGTTGGGATTACCACCACTTTGCAGTGAGTTAACGCTCAAAAGAGCTAACGCTCTAAAACGGAATACCGATAATGAATCATGAAAAATGGAATTGAGACAGGCATAATGCATCATGTATTGGAAACTCAAGAAATAAAGAAAAGAAATACCGTATTACCCAATAAAAAATAATAAAAATAATATTTTTTATCTCTGAATAGTTATCTTATTTCGACTATTGTACAATGACTATTAGCTCAGATCCCTATTAATTATTGTTTTAGCTGCTTGCGTTTCACTCCCGTGAGCAAAGTTGCACACTTTTCAAGCCAAGTCAGCCAACTTTTCTCGAGTCACTTCCCAACCTTGGGCGGCGGGCAGCTCAGCTGGGGTGACTCGAGTTGGTGTGAGAGGAAGGACGCCTATTCTTTCACGGAGAGGCCCACCGCCTTCGTCCCATCTAAAAAACCCTTACCAATTCACCCGAAGGGGATTTTAAGGCGGGAATGGTGGTGTGGGGGAAGGGCTGAGCGGACACGTTTTAATGGGAGGGGGCAGGGAAAGCCCAAGGGAAGGAGAGTGAAGAGGGTCGCATACCTGAATCTATTGGGGCACTCGGAGGACTTTTTTTTCCCCTCTCCCCCGCTCCCCCTTCTCCATCTTTCCCCGCACCTGTATTTCCTCGGTGTGGTTAGCATGTCTGGCGGATGTGCGTGGGAAGGGATAGGTTACCTCTCTCGCGTTGTTTGTCAGTCGAGACAAGATGGACTAATGGAGGGAGTCTGAGTCTACTTTCGGCACTAACAAATAGCATTTCCATCGGTTTCATCGGCTCAGAATATATTTATTTAGAGTTTGGTGAACAGAGCGATGTGCTATCACAGACACTGAAAATACCCTTGGTTCATGCACGTTAGAATTTTTGCTCTGAGTACAGACGAGCCATGGAGACACTCTGTATTTAGTTGTTTAAAAAAGTGTTAAAATATCCATTTATGCGTTTAAATCAAGGTTTGCAGGCTTGATATTTTCAAGATCTTAAAATGTAAGTGAACTGCTTAAATTTAAGGAAACGTTTGTTGAGTGGGTACAATTTATTCATAAATATATTTGCTACCTATTTATGAATTAAAAAATCACTAGCTTTTTGTAAATAAATGCCGTTTTTCAACTGTACAAATTAATAGCTTTACTTAAACTCTACAGTGTGGTAATAATTATGTTTATTTTTCTGAATTATTATGAGTATTTGAGTTTCAATACCTAACGTGACTTCATTTAGAGACAATTTCCCATCAGTTTTCTTATTCCGGGTTTAAAGTTCAAAGTGGCTGTATTATTTCCTTGGCCCATGCTTAAAACATGTTTTTAAATTCCTAGAGTTCCATTATCGTGGCAAAGAATGCTATGCTCGTGACAAAAGTTACCTCCTATTTTCTTTTTTCATTTCCTTTTCAGTCAATCTTTTCGCTTTTCTACTTATTGGCACTAATTTCTCCTATTATGCTTACTCTCCTTGTACTATCCTCGTGAGCTCGAAAAGGTGATAATACTTTCACCCAGTTTACATCATCTCCGTATTCACAGCCTTGTCTCCATGCTTCTCCCACTTTCCCCGAGACAGTTGCGGAAATGACCCCCGGTGCCTCACTATGTTTTGCCCTGCCTACTCGGGAATGGTACTTTTTCTGAGAATGAATTACAGCGAATAAACTTCTAACTATTCAGGGAAACCTTCATGTGCATGGAAATATTGATATTGAATACTGAGCGATGATGTAATGAATAATATATTTGAATATACAAAATTGTCTACTAAAAATTGGAGAAACCAGATCATAGAGAGTCCCCGTGTTTCGATTAGTGTAATCGTGTAGTAAGAATTAGGTAACCAAGAAAAATAGACTGCGGTAGTTTGGAGGTGGTAGAAAAAATTATTTCTTATCGCTATTTAATCTTATCCTCAGTAATAAATTTGCTGTTCCTCTGTTGCAATTTTCTTTTAAATGACTTGGTTGTTGATTTTTTTTAAGAAAAAGGGGTCTGGTTAATCCAAAATCTCCGTTAGATCTATCCAGAGTGTTGATAATAGAATTCGGCAAATAAAAAGCTCAGAATGGTATTTTTCCCTGAGAATGATCTTTCATGAGCACAAAATATAATACTGAGGGTGATCGAGAAGCATTTTAGGCATGATATGTTTAGATTTACGTAAGGTTATTTTTTGCTACACGCCCTACAGGTGGCTTGCTGGGTAGTCGGTAGATATAGATGCTGATAGATAAAGAGGTTATGAGCATGGGTAGAGAAGCATAAAGGTTTCTCCCGGAAATGTCAATGAATGGGGAAATTAAATGAATGGTCCTAGTGATCAAAATATATGAGTAGGTCAAAAATGGTCAAACAAATATATAAAAAGTAAATAATATATTGGAAGTCATTGCAGGAGGCTAATGCTAGAGAATGGAGGAATTGCTAGGAAGAGGTCAGGTATTATGGGCAACATTAATGTAAGCAGCGGATATGCTAAACTAAAGACGGAAATAACGTCGAAAAAGAAACTCTCGGCTTCTACAACTTGTCTAATATGACTAATTATTGAAAAAAAAAAATATATATATATATTGACGAAAATACGTTTATAAAAGAGTTAAAAATGATTGCGAAATATTTTTTTTTCATCTTTCTAAGAGGTGACAAGAGAGAAATGTTTTTATTTTTTGGCAGAAAAAGGGGAATTATTTTAATGAACATAAAATATACGATATTTCACACAAAGAATTTTCATTAAAGCAGTCTTGATAGGTGTCAATGACGAATATGCTGAAATTTAATTTAAACGTGCTTACTGTTTCGAGAAATCCGTGGACGAACTAATTGCTGGAAAACGACATCGTACTTCTATGTTCTGCTCCTGGTGAAAAGAAACGAGAGGGAGTAAAAGCAAAGATATTGAGCAAGCAGAGAGAGAAAGTCAAAAACATTGAGTTTAAAGTAACCGAGCACGAGTGATATTGCAAATATCCATCCAAATGATATAACTGAAAAATATCCCTACCTACAGTAACGAATTTTCTGTAGAATCATCTATGTCTTATATGTCTAATTGACTCTCGTACATACAAAACATAACTAAGAAATAATAACGAGCTATCAAGCTATCATAAATTTATAAAAATATTCTTGAGGTTATATTTTTAATTTTTGAAGGAGTTTGCGATGATCCATTCCCTACCATACTCTCATGAGGTGCGTCATTGTGCAAGTTTGCAGTTGAATAGGCGATACATGTTTATTAGATAATAGTCTGATTTGGTCCTATGAGCTATACTATTTATGGAAATGAAGGTGCGTGATAATATTTTAGTGAAATGGAATTGTAAATTAAATGTCCAAAACTATTTTATTTTACTTATAATTGGTATAATTGCAATATTAGATAGGTTGAATGATTAGTATAATATTCGGCATTGGTAATTACTTAATAGCTGGTTGATCGTTTGTAGAAAGGAAATAAATATTAAGGAAACCAAAGTGGTGAAGGCAGCAAAAGAGGAAGCTCAGTGAATATGATTAGGTACTGGTGGAGAAAACCAAGAGCAATTATAATCTCTTAATACCTTAAAAGAGATTTAATTTCGCGAACTGGCCCCGAAAAATTTAATGGCGTTATCCGCTAAAATTGCAAAATAGCAAGATATTACACAGAGAAAACATCATTCGCCTTGACCGGGACTCGAACCCTGACCCTCTAATTTCCGGCTGGGTGTTCTATCAGTTAAAATACCAAGACTCACGAGCTATCAAGATGATTTTTTTCTCTGTGGAATATCTAGGTACTGTGCTCTAGATCCTAAAAAAGTGTGACCATATGGAATAGAAGTTGCAAAGACGAAACAGGTAGTAGAATCGTACTGGTAAAATAAATTTTAATAGAGTAACTGATGATCACCTAAAAAACAAAATATAACTAAGAAACAATAAAGAGTATTTTATTTAGAGTGCATTTTGATATGGAACAAGAACGGTGAGCAGGAGATAGGAGAAATATTCAGAGGTATTAACATATATTGGTTATGGAGACGAAGAGAAGAATGTTTATGTGTTGCAAACGATAAAATTGAAAAGGTGTTTGTTAAAATTCATGAGAAAAAACATAATTAGACCCATGGGAAGAAGAGAAGCTAGCTAGTGTAACCGGTTCAAGAAAGGAATAACTGACAGAATGAGGGAAAGAAAGAGTGTGAGAGAGGGAAAATGCAATAAAGTAAGTGTATCATAAATTTCCGATTTCAATCATGTGACACGATAGAGAAAAAAGGAGGTAATTAGCATAATAAGAATTCATAAAAATGAACTTCTCTGACGAATAGCATCAATGGTCTTCAAACCTAGACAGGTTTGACACCGCAAGCCGCTGAATCCTTTCGTGTGACAAATTTAAAATACCCAAAAATAGGTACAATTTTCTTCTTTTATATCCTGTTCTATTTCCACAATGCAATTCATTTCTGTTTCACCTTTGCGTTCCTCACAGGCAAACGTTTTTCTTCACTACTTTTGTCAAAAATCAATCGTGTCTAAACCTTGTCCGATTAGCTGGACTCACCTACCGTTTCAAAATTTTAGCCAAATTCTTCTTAGAGATTTTGCGTTTATTACTTGACCTATCAATTAGACCTTCTTCGTTCTCCTGCCGCGCCACATTTTGAAATAAGTAATGGTCAATAATGCTAAACTGTATTCTTCCGGACACGTCAATGATCTATCAGAAATAAAGGTGAGGCTTGACATTCACCCATTGAAATTTTCGTTATAGCTGTTGAATCCGCCAATCAGAACTCCTCTGAGTTGATTGCCAGTCAGCTGATATGTGACATGTTTATTCTGTCCTCGAATTCTAATGAATGAAATTTACGGCTCCGTTAACGGATATAATAATCGGCAAAAGAGACCAGCTCCCGTAATGGCCGTCGAATACTTTTTTTTATCGTTGATGAAATGTGTGTCAAGTTATGAAAGTTGGCAACGACTTGAATTAATTTTTTCTGCTATATCCTCTCCGTGTTGGGAGGAGGGGCGAGGTGTTGGGCCCCCGGGGGAAGCCTACCACTCCTCCGAGGCCGTGGTGATTTTTTGCCGCGATGACAGTATCGCTTCGGAATCGACAGCGTAGGGGAGACTTGCCGTATCACTTACAGAAATAACGTATTTAAAAACATTTGACAGCTCTTGTGCCATAGAATTGATGTTTTGCCACCCTGAAAAGTTTCTGTCATTGAATATTCATGAATCACTAATGCAGGACGTGAATTCCGTGTTTATTTTGCGTCCGTCCTGTCTTCGCCAACCAACTGCACGCGTATCCCATTTTATTCCAAAACACATTGCTGGTGTTCTGAACGCATGGAACTGTGCCTAACTTTTCAAACTCAAAGCTCACGAGCAAACATGTTTTCCGTGATAAATTATATATGTGAGGATTCATTTCTCACAGCGGTTAATTAAGTGGTTAAATGGGATAAATGACAATTCATTGGGGCCGGAAGACGAGAAATGACTAAAGTAAGCCTCCTTCTTACAATATTGTGATCTTGAGTCGATGGATTAGATAGGTTAAAATATATAAATCTCATCAAAGGACGAAAAATCTGTAATGTTCTAAATTTTTTTAAAGATTCCTGACCAGTTTTGAATCTAAACCCTCATCATCAAGGAAAAAATAACCAGAGAATGAATAAATATAATCTGTACCAAGGTGGCGGAATGGATAAAAACGATGGTGGAGGGCAAAACTAGGGAAAATTAGGATAAGTGAATCACGAAAATAGTAGGTACTCACGTGTTATGGTGGACGGCGTGAGGTGACACTGAATTTCGTGGCCGGAGGATTTGCAAATAATGGACTTTCAAGGTGAAGATGGAGTACAGGTCAAAAGAGGATCACAGAGTAAAAAACGATGAAAAGAGAACATTTCGAGTTGGAAAAAACAATTCAAATGCTAATATCAGGTAAAAACCCTTGTTTTTCAAGTTCCGAAATTTTTGAAGAATTCAGCCGCACAACTTTGCCCATAACATGTAAAATCTGGGGATCAAAGTTGATTTAATGCCCTGTTTTAATTAGATAAATTGCCAAGCCAAATTTTTATTCTTGACTCTTTAGCTACATATACATAATACCCCACAAGTCACCAGAGATGTGCGCGGCAGGGAGTGAATCTATGTCAAACATTATTTACATTTCATGCTTTAAGAGGAATAGTGGCTATATTAAAGTCCAATTATTAATATTTTAAAAATATACCAATATCCAAGCAATCAAGTACAAGCATACTGTTAGTTGGCTTACCTTAAAGTCCTAAGTAGCTAGAATAGAATAGTAGCTTACTAGCCATTGGTACACTTGTATAAAACTATTCAATGTATTCAAAACTAATCATATCCCCATTTGTGCGAGGAAAGAAAAACAATAAAAAAATATCGGGTTGACAATCTATTTATGTAATATTATGCTCATGGCCCAGTCTACCTTAATAAGTAGCAGTTTGTAGGAAGTGTTGAACGTCATCGAAAAAATCTTACCTTGGAATTTGCTCAGGAAATTATTTCTACATCTTTAACCTATGGCTGATAGTGAATCTCATTTTAGTTCCTCTTATAGACTAGTTTCACTAGTGTAATTATCATACTGCCTCTAGAAAGGTCTTGACGATCATTGCTGCACACGCTACAGTTCGATATTTAAGCGATTCTTCCGTTTGGATCCCATGTGCTGCCACCGTATTCCCGCTGGATGAGATCTATCAAGGGAAAAGTAGTTACATTTTTGTAAATGGTCGTGACATTTGCCCAGCAGGAACTCGTTAGATAAAGTCTCCGATTAGCTTAACCAATTATTGCACGCATGTGTATTTGCCCCACGAGAGGATCAAGTCTATCCAAAAATAATTTTAATGTGCTACATGTTATTGATTTGTTATAATTAATGCAGTCAGTGTTTGGAGGGGAACTACTCTACTTTCAGAAATTTATCGATGAGCATTTTTCTCAAATTTAATTCCCACCGCCATGTATCACACCAGGTTTCAACTACTTCATCATCATCATTTAGTGATTCTTATAGTTTTGAGCATTGCTTTCCCTGTACACTACTGCGTCAATGGCAATGCTTGTCATCTTATCAGTACAATTGGTCCTACAATTACTTTCCTTTCAGTTTGATTTACATTTACAACATTAGAGAGACATCTGAGAAAAATGCATGGAAATATTGAAACCTATCAATCATATCATTAGAGTTAACGACAAAAGTTTCCAGAGCTACTGAATTATAGTAACAATTTACTATCACTAAACCAGAAATAAATCGTAGTATTTTGTAAGTAATGGCCCCTAATACTAGGAGTTCACACCATGTCTTCGGTTTTTTTCCGGTATCTAAAGGTATTCCATGTGCAGATATGAGTTCTGTTGTTCACCATATTAGTTTCTCTTCTAATAATTCTGAAAAACTTCTGAGAGAGTGAGATATTTATTAAACTGTTGATACTGAATTAATTATTGCAAATTGTGCGTGTAAGGATTTATCAAATTATTCAGAATTATCTAGTGAAAGTATGTTTCCTTGCAGTGAAACGCTAAGGAGTGATTATTTGTTTCAACGGAGATGGTTTGCTCAAGTTAATTAATTCTTTTAATGCCTTATTTTAAATTTAAATTCGTCAATGTATGCAAATAGCTTAGTACGAATGGAAATGGCTCTAATTGTTTAAGGGCTTATAGATAATGTCTACATAACTTTCATGATAAATAAGTCCTCATTTTAAAATATAAAAGAATTTTAAAATGAGTATAGTTAAGGCTAAATAAGATTTTCCTAAGAATCCATGAAAATGTCCGAAACGAGGTGTAGGTGAACATATTGGGAGGCCTCAATGAAATGAACAGCCTGATGAAATACTTACCAATACCTTCGCCACAAACTATTTGTCTAAGGCAGGGCATGGTTAAGTTGGTAGATGCATGGGCAGGAACAGACGTGAACAAATTACACACATCTAACAACACTAGTTTCCCATTTGGTAGAGTGTTGACGTCAACTCGCAGTTTGTTCATCAGTTCCGTAGAGTGTTGATACCAAAGGCTGCCCTGAAAGAGGAATGATGCTTCAAGAGAACTTTTACCTTAAGCAAGAGTGACTAAATAGGTGAGGATATGTGCGACACTGCTGGTTAATGGTGGATAAGAATTAAATAAAAACTGCGGAATGTTAAAATTTTATTTTCAAACGATTAATTGGCTGCGGAAATTACAGCCACTAGCTCTATATTAATAAAAATTTATATTTTTTCACTTCGGCTACGAGAGTAAATTTTCCGAGAAATTATCTCAGAGCTGAAAACATAATGGTGGTAATCCTGGTAACTATTGAAATTACTATGAAGAGCTCGAACTTGACATTCGGATCTATTTCTACAGATTTTAAATCGAGCCATATCTAAGGGGTATAGCAGTGGTTGAATGAACACCAACTATGCACAACATAAATATCATCTACGTGTACAGAATATTCATATCCATATGTACTATTTTAATTTAGTGTACTCATGAATTAATTATTTACCAATTTAACCCTTAACCACCTAGCATGGGTCTCACAGACCTCAACGATTTAATAATCGTAAATATTTCGGCACCCTAGTTTTGTATTGACTTGTTCGTGCTTGTACCTTTTCCTCTCGCCCCTCAGTGTCGCGCAACCGCTCGCCGGGATCTGACGTGCGCGCGTTTGGCACAGGTTAGTAAAAAACTACTACCTCGGGTCTGAGAGACCTATGTTAGGTGGTTATGTGATTTTTCTTTAATTATTTATTTTTCATTGTTTTAGTTAAAGATGGCTCTAAATGATGATACTATCTCGCATCAGTTGGAGCACGATCTATGATTATTTCGGCGCCCAAGTTTCGTATTGACTTGTTCGTGCATTTATCACAGGTGAGTAAAAAACTACTACCTCGGGTCTGAGAGACCTCTGTTTAGGCAGCCACACACCTGTGCGGCCACGGTGACGGCTTTGCCCGCGCGGGCGCCGCTAAGCACACACCTAAGTGGCTGCGGCTACGGAAATGTTACAATGTTGGCGAGAGCGGCAAACCGACGAACAATAATGGCACGTGCTAGCAAGCAACTCTCAAAAGAAAAAAATTGGAAACCATGCGATCGGAAAGTAATGTATACATTTTTTGATCTTTTAGTCACTGCCGGTCACGGTAAATCAAATAACTAAGATTATGAATTCCTATCCGAGAAATCATATTGTGTGTGTTTGGACGCACTGTATGCTACAATGTTGTTAGGCCACGTACCGCGGCCGCTCAGGTGTGTGGTGGCCTGGTGGTTATGTGCTTTTTCTGATGGTGGTTATGTGGCCTGGTGGTTATGTGATTAGTGTATTTCTCATTGTTTCAGTTAAAAATGGCTCTAAATGATGATTCTATCGCGCATTGGTTGGAGCACGATCTGTCAGACGACGAAAACCTACCGAACGACGAATTTAGCGATGTGGAGTCTGATATCGGGCTAGATCATGTTTTGGAAGAAAGTTGTGCGTCCGATTCCGAATGCGAAGAGAGAACTGCGGTGAGCAATAAACAGAATTCATCATCCCACAATATTGTTTCCTCAAATTCAAGTCAAGACCAAGAGTTTTCATCAGAAGATGATGAACCTTTATCTGATATTCGATGTAGACCGAGGAAGAAGAATTATTTCGGTACGGATCGCTTTCGTTGGTCATCTATCCCACAGTCTTCGCGATCAAGAACTTTACAAAATAATATAGTGCAGGAAACACCAGGTATAAAACCAGCATATCATGGTGAGCTAAATTCTTCGTCTTCTAGATATATGGCAGCATTTTTTTACTAAGGAAATGCTTGAAAAAATCGTTTTTCACACTAATGCGAAAATTAGAGAAATCAGATCAAAATACAAAATTTCCACCTGCGTTCAAGATTTAGATCTCATAGAGTTGAACGCATTTATAGGTTTCCTATTTTACACTGCAATCTTCAAGGAAAACCATGAAGATTATACATCATGGTATAGCACTGACGGCACAGGAAGGGAAATATATCGCTGTATAATGAGCAAAAACAGGTTTGAAGTGTTGCTAAATTCTATACGTTTTGATGATGCGTCAACCCGAGCAGCACGTCGAGAACTTGATGCATCTGCCCCTATTGCTGACCTCTTCGCATCCTTTATTGACCGCTGTCAAGCTATTTATGCAATCGGTAGTTACGCTTGTATAGATGAGATGTTGGTTGCGTTTCGAGGAAGATGCAGGTTCAAAATGTACATGCCAAAAAAAACAGCCAAATATGGCATAAAAATGCAATGCCTTACAGATGCAAAGTCGGGTTACCTACTTAATGCCTACATATACCTTGGCAAAGATTCCGATGGACAGACTTTACCAACTGAACAGCAGCGTCTGAAGAAACCCACTCAAGCTGTAATACGTCTCATTCCTCCCATCGAAGGATCTAATAGAAACGTAACAACTGACAACTGGTATACCTCTCTTGAGCTACTAGAAAAATTGAAAAAGAAACAGCTGACAGGCGTGGGAACCTTGAGGAAAAATCAAAAAGAAATTCTGCAAGAATTCAAGCCAGCTCGTAATCGAAATGTTGATTCCACAGTTTTTGGGTTTACGAAAGATTTCACTAGGTATATCATCATATGTGCCAAAACAAAACAAAGCAGTGATCACACTGTCAAGTATGCACCACACGCCAAATGTTGATGAAACTACCAAAAAACCGGAGATAATCTTATTTTATAACCAAACCAAAATTGGTGTGGATCTACTCGACCAAAGGTGCTCAAATTACTCTACAGGTCGTCGCACACGCAAATGGCCCTTGGCAATATTTTACCGGCTACTTGACATTTCTGCCTCAAATTGCTACGTCGTGAATCTATCTATCCAGCCACAAGGACAAAAGATTGAAAGCAGGTTCAAGGTTTTTGAAGAAACTGGCAAAACAGTTGACTACACCGCACATGGAACGTCGTGAAAGCAATGTGAAATTGCAACGTGATATACGGATCAGTATACAACGCATCCTCCAAAGAGACGCGACCACTCTATCAGCTGGTCCAAGAAGCAGCAGTGCAGAAGAAAAGTTGGCGGTTCGCAAAAATTGTTCAAGTTGCACATACAGTAAGAGCCGCAAAACACAATACGTGTGTTTCGAATGCAAAGCACCAATTTGCCTCGAATGCTCAAACAAGCTGTGTTTTTGCTGCCGTGAAAAACTCTAAGTTGAGAGTTTGCAATTTTGTTGATATTTTTATTTTATTTAGAATTTAAAGTTTTTTCTAGGTTCATTGTTCATTGAACATTTAAAAAAAGTTACAACGAAATTTCTAATTTATGTGATAATTTTTGTGGATCTCATTTTTCAAAGATGTGCATATGTAAGCTTAAAAAAGAGTTATTTACACTTATCAGAGATTAAACAAAAAATAAAGTCCATTTTTATGTTCCTTTATTTTTAATAAAAAGTTTCATATGCTCCTAAACCGACTATTAATTAATAACCAAACCTTTCTGCGCAAAGTTTTATAAAATTTAATTATTTTACTCTGAGGTCTGACAGACCCATGATAGGTGGTTGTGTGACAAATATATATGCTAGGTGGTCAAGGGTTAAATATCGGAGCATTAATTCAAAAAAAAGCACACCTGAAAAAAATGCCAAAAGTGCAAAAAATAGATATCTTTTCAATGAGAAGCATGCATACAATTATGTGAAATTCCATGTAAAGAAATGTCTTTATGCGCAAAAATTATGGGACCCAAAAACTTAGGGTATAACTTGAAATGGCTAAACAAACCGAGTTCAAACGCTACTCAAATATTTCTCTTCCTCTTTTGTATGCTAAAACATTAGCTTGCACATTTCGCAACGCCTGGTTACAATGGAGAAATACGGGCAAAATGAAAGTGAAGCTCCCTTTTGCTCTACTCTAGTCACGTAGGTATGTTTCACCGCAGGCTGTTGTGAATTTTATGGGGCCATATACACTCACCACTTTAACTAGATGCTTGGTTAGTGACCGTCTGTTTGTATGACCTGAGATACGTGTATACTGAGGTGCTAATGGTTTACATTGCGCTTCATGGTAAGCCAAATCATTCAAACCCTCATTGAAAGTGACTCATATCATATAGACTTAAATAATAAATGTGTGTGTAACATATCTCATTGAAATTTGCAATCGCGTCATTAATGTTTTTCACTAAGGAGTACAGCTAAATTTGTTTTCTGAACTACTAGAGGTTACTTCAATTAATTTTTATTTCAAAGAATTTTTAAATGCTATTAATCCCCACTGAAAAGTGGATGTTTACGGGAAAATATGGTACAATGTATAAAAATTAATGCACGTTTCCGATTTTCAATTCTATGATTTCTAGGCAATTTATTACCTATGTTTTACCAAAATGAAATTCGGGAAAATGAACACAAGTAACCTTCAAATAATAAAACGACGTAGCTGAGTGGTATGTTTACACCAATCGGTTTATACCATGTGTTATATTTTAGTGCAGCTAAGTGCAATATTTTAGTCAATACTACTCTTTGATTACCCTTGAATTGGATGGCATCATTTTTTTGTTAATAAAGAACAATAATACCAAAGTAAATGTAACACCTTTTTTAATTCATTGCCACGTACTTTCCTAAGCACAAAAATATTGGCTGCACTTGTAATGTGTTATTTACGCTTGTCACTTTCTTATCTTGTAGTACGAATCATCTATTATAATTAAACAATCTAAAATTTCTCATATTTACTGTATTTGGCGTGCTCGAGTTTCCAGCTTTCGCTAGAAAGTCGGCATTTTTAAGTAGCAGTACAAACTTCAACTTTCCATCTACAATGATTACGGAATATTCCAGGTATCTTGTCTTATACACATTATTACAGCTTCTATCCAGGATACCTCCTGCCATATACTTACCTTTACTGTGCTTTGTAGGTAATTATTAAAGGTAGATATGATGTTAGCTTGTGGGTAAAAGCTGAACTGCATTTGAAGCTGCTTTAATTCATATGTATGTCTTTTAGTAAATAGGAAATTAACGTCATATCTTGAATTACGGTTCTTTTTGCGGCAGTGATGAATGCCAATTATGGAGTCAAGCATTCTTTCCTTGGTTTTGCAAGTGACGATTTAGATGTAAGCATTTTATTTTTTTTCCTGTTATTTGACTCTGCATAGATTATTCCTTTTGTATTGCGGTTCTGTAGCTTTGTCATTTTAAAAGTCCCACTAAAATGTAAATACCCTGACTTAACCAAGGAGTTATGAATTAATATACTGAACAAGTCGTCTCTCCTAGGAAATAGCGAAGAGCATACCCAAAAGGAAACAGTATTGTCCATCACTGCCAGAATACTTTTAACCATCTCAAGTATTATTGCTAACGTTAGAAGTAATAATCAAATATTTTCTCAAAAGGAAAAACATTGAAACTATGCTTCCTATATAGTTTAAGGGTATGTTAGTGGCTTGTCATCCGAAATCCCTTAGACTCATTCCCTCTTCAAATGAATCACTGCTTATGATAAGTCATCTTGAGAAAATTTGCCATGGCATCTCTTGCGAGTATTAATCCACCTCAGAGCTCTTTCTTGCCCTCTCTATATGGTTGGGAATCATCTTAGAGCTCCCACTTCTCCTTCTCTCATAGTTTCTGAACTAAATGATCGCCACTCACATCCGGGGATTCGGGATCGCCGGGCTAGTTCGTGTACCGGACCACTTTTTAGGCGACCGGCAATTAAGGCTGGCGTATGCACACAACATGATCGTGACACACATGAAAAACACGTAATGGCGTGGCGTCCTCCAACTCTCCTGAAAGGGCAAGCGTCCTCTCCGCGGCAGCGATTATTCACTGTCGTCCGGGGAACTGTCCCTTTACCCCGAAAAAATAATTAATTAATTAGTTATCCTCTTAGCGTTCTGGGCCCTCCGAAGATCCCTCGGGAGAGGAGGTGGAGGATCCCGGCAAGGCCTTCGCCCTAGTCCTACTTCCACGGCGCGAGACAATCATCGTTCTCGGTTCGTCGAAGAAGATCAATGCGGAGATACGCTGTGGAGAGCGCTGCCGGACGGAGGGTGAGCTGGGTGGCCTAGATGTTTGCCGCCCGTTTCACCTATTTATTACAGCCTCATTACCATTGAACGATGGTGATAATGCTAGCGTATTGATGCCCCGTGCTATCCTCCACGAGACTTTCTCGAGGAGACCGAGAACGAACTTCCTGGCACGCTGAAGTTTTCATTCTCTTTTTCCATTCTTAAGCAGATATCCATATTACTTTCGCGTCACCCACCAATGTCGATTGTGAGGAAGTGGATACGTGGTTGAGGAGTTAAATGCGAGAAGAACAGTAGTCTGAGCAAGAACAGTATTGTTTGACCGCTGCGAATTTAGCTTTCCCTTAAGTCTTAGCCGTGTGGCGGAACGCATTTGTATTGGCAATACTGAATTTGAATATGGCGTTAAATTTTAACATACTATTTAGGTTACGTGACAGGAATAGAAATTGCTATACCTGAAACAGGGATTAGGGCGTAGAAAGATTTGGTGCTTTCCCGGCGTATCTGCTGCGTGTAGGTTTCTCGGGTCCTCCACCGGGTTAATTCGTCCATGTCCGCCGAGGTTTGGATTCCCGACTCGGCAATCGTCTTCAGGGCTTCAGGGATTCAGTAGTCTTGCAGACGATTGCCGAGTCGGGAATCGAAACGTTGGCGGACTTGGGCGAATTAAACCGGTGGAGGACCCGAGAAACCTTCACGCAGGGATTAGGGCGTGTTTTCCATGGTCTGCAGGCATTGAACCACGGTTTAAATATATTAACATATGGGTAGAATCAGTAATTCTGCATGCATGTGGAAGGTGTTATCAGCCATTCTTGGTATTACCTGCGGTGTGATACGAGAGACAACGTTCCTTGGCTGTAAATGAAAAGGATGCAAATGTACCTACTCAACATTGATTGACGAACGAAACAAAGCACCCTGAGAGAATTTTTTCTTGTTACTGAGTCTGAGTGTATCTCTACCATATCGTATCATTTAATTTTATTTTTAGCTCCAAAGAAGCTAAATGTCAGTATTTTCCTTCAATATCTTAATTTGCTATATTTAAATAACAATATTATACCGCAAATTATATACTGAGAAAATTGAAAACACTGAATTAATTTTCATAATTTTTTATGATTCTTTTTACGGTTAATGAACCTGGAGCATTTATATAATTATTTCTGATGATAGAGGTTTAAAATTATCCTGAAATTTAAAAATATATTTAGGTTTTTAATAGTCCGCATTTTCGGTTATTTTAGTAACCAAATATATATAAATTGAAACATTTCTTAGTATGACTTTTTCAGTATCTTCGTAAGAAGTTCTATTTTATCATGTCAATTTTACGTTTTCATTTCTTTTTAGAATTTAGATACAATATGAGTCTATAGGCTAGATGTAGATATATAGATACAAACGAAAACTTTATCGCATGAGCAACTCATAATTTGGAGTTCGTCAATATCAATTAATCATCAGTTGCTTCAGATAAATATGCTTACAAATATGCTTCAGTATTTTTTATTAGTATTTCCACCTATCATAGACTGAGAAAAGATTTTCTGATGTATGCGAAATGGGACAGTTCAAAAAAGTAGAAGTTGGCACCTTTCCACTGGTGTCTCTTGCTCTTTATAATCATCACTCAAACGTTACCAAGTGGTGACAATGTGTTACAGCTTTGCAAGTAAGTTTCATTGATTAAAGATTAATAAATGTGCTGTCAACAATGAAAAAAGCATGTATATTTTATAATACTAATACTAATGTCATATCTTTACTCTCTTCAAGGGTGAGTGTTCCATGCAATATTAATTCAAAATGTATTCCTTTTGACAGAAACGAAGCGTAGAACGAAATGTGCCGACCCAATGATGACGTTAAAGTCTCAATTTCTTATTCTATCTTTCTTTTGAAAAATCTTCCACGTAGTTCTTAGCGTAAAAATATTGTAGTTTATGTAATAAACCAAGTTAAGTTTTAATAAAAGGCATATTCCTTTAAAGCCACTAATTATTTAGTTCATTGAAGCCTGACGCATGCGTTAAGAACATCGGCTTCCTTAGATATTATTTAGGAGTACATCTTACAATTCTATGCGTATACCTAATGTCTGTTTGCTGATGACTCACTTCCTTACTCCTTTGAACGCTTGAGTTGGCTTGTAAGCTGAAGTAAAGACATGGGTGAACTAATTTGACTTAGAGCAAATCACTAGCTCTGGTTAAAGTGGTTGTTAAAGTGTGCCGTCCAATACGTAACCTAAGCAGTTGGGGTGAATAAAAATAAAAATTTCATATTATATTGATTTGATAGTTCCAGTCTTACATTTAATGGTGACGTGCATATTTGAGCAGACTATTTCTACCCTAGACCTTTGATACCAAGCCCAGGGTCAAAAACACTCTTCAATGGGTGCGAGCGGTTGAAATTATTGTCTATTTTATACTTACAGCAGCCAAAAATTGAAAGAATGAATATTGAGTGATTTCTGGACTTTATTCAGCACAGTAATAACCAGAAAAATATTATTTTCAAGTAAGTTGTATTTATAATAACTTCTTGCAGGGGGATTAATTTTTCTTCTGAGAAGTTAACGCACATTTTTATTACTGCTATAGGGAGTGCAAGAACCTTTTATGAAAATTCATTTAATGCCAGCAGCTGAAAAGGTCAATAACCTCTAACTGACTTCTTTTTATTTCTAAGTCCAAGGTGTAGGAAACTATGAGCTGGAAAATAATGAAAGATTGATACAGCGTATCCCATCTCATCCTCTTTTGAGCGTGTGAACTTTTATTTTTTTACTAGCAATTTGTAGCTGGGAAAAGAGAGACCTTTCAAATGGCTCATTTGGCCTCTTGATCGCCATAGGTACGTGTTTATATTGCCTGCAATTGTATTTTTGTTAACTAGGAGAGGCACGGGCGCCGTTATGAGGCTCTCAGAGTCCCGCACACTGATTTCGTGCTTCCGATTTCGTCCGCAGCATTCCACGGGCGCTTTCTCCGGGGGCGGCGAACGACCTTGTCCGCCACGGCATGGGCCCAAGGGCGGCCGCAAGGGGCCTCGCTTCCCATCCGCGCAGAGGAACGGTTTCACGGCGAGCGCTTGGCTCCAATTCAAATTGTTTCTCTCCCCTTTCGTAACCCCTTACTCGAATCCACACCCTCAGGAAAAAAGACGATGATAACCATACGCTCCGTGATGGAATACCTATGTTCCTCCTCTATAAAAAAATCAATTTCCAGCGGGCAGCATGTGTTGGGCTCCGGGCCCTGCAGTAAAGTATTTCCACGAATTTATTTCTTAATTCAAAGAAGCGTATTTTTAGGATGCGTCCGGTTTGTCCATCAACCTTTCACTCCCAAGGCTTTTTTACACGTTATTAAACTGCTAATCATACTCGGAACCTGTAGCTGGTTTCTAAAAACCATACTTATAGCTTCCTAGAGAAATGAAAAAGACTTGACAGGGAGCGAAAATAGCTAAATTTAAGAATTAATTAAGTAGGAAATGTAGCAGATTGAGAAATGTCAAATGCTGATTCTCTCAATTCTTATTTTGCTTTTTACGATGAGAATGTTGCGAGACGTAATTTTACTTATATATTTATTAATAACCTGTTGAAGTATTGCAATTATAACTCGTGTTCATAAACTATCAGAGGAAGTGTAATGAAGGCCGTAATAGCTTTTGGGTGCAGGATATCCTAATTTAAGAGTAAATATAGCAGACAATTTTTTCAACAGAAAAATAGCTTGAATTTGCATTGAAATCTCATGAAATATATCATAGGTAATTCTTCTCGACTAGCAGATAAGATTGACTGCAGGGAATAATGGTTAAAATATCTGATTGCTAGAATATACCACTGCGGACGAATACATCTAAAAATCATCGATGCTTCGTTACTCACTTATTCTGTGAGCAATAGTAAAAATTAAAAATGAATTTAGCAGGCTCCACTGATACACTCGATTTAATGTATAATTAGAAAACACATGTATAAAGCCTCTGCCAGAAATTAAGGATCCACTAGGTAATAAGGTTTGATAAGTAATATTGTAGCCCAATAGCCCCAGGCTACTTTTTCTCAACCTTGAAACGCCCATGCCATTATTAATCAAATTGCCATAAAATGAAAATAAACTTAGTTTAAGTACTAACATAGGCATCAGAATGGCTGTGTCATCCGGTTGGACTATGGAACTAAACGTACAAATTTGTTATCTAAGCTATTTGGCGAAAAACTTTAACGTTTTGTCTCATTCCTCTTATTTGTGTTTGCATTAGTGCTCTTGCTCACTCTACCCGTATTGTCTGATTTTTATTTACAATATTCCCACTCAAAATCGTGTTTATAAAATTTAAGGTGTATTTCAAGGTGTCTCCATTAATTTTAATGCGATATTCGAAATGAATTAATCCAAGAATTCAAATACAACCGGTTTATTTATATTTTAATGAACTCATACACATTGAATCGACCTTAAGAAAAAAGTTGAACTCAATAGCCCTGGTTCTACTTCCCTAACCCGCGCAACGTCAATTACGTCGGGGGATGTGGGCGGGTTCATGTCTTGGAAGATCTCTTCTTTGGAGTGCTGAACCTCTAATTGCCATCTTTTTATTCCAACGTCCTAGGGGAAGGGTGCCATAAACTGTAAAAAATGGAAGATCAAAACCGCTAATCCTCTTGCGGACGTGTGATCACCTATTGTTTGTTTGCACTTTTTTGATGGGAAAAGAGAGCTGGTAGATTTCAAATGGTTCAATTGGCCTGTTCTCGTCGAAAATTAAAAATGAATTGATCATACTCACTGCTATGTTATTATCACAACTGTCATATCCTTGCTTCAAAATAAATTTAATTGACCCAGCTGACCTTTATAGCGCATTTTAAGACTCTTCTCTTGAAAGAACTCTCTTCATCCTGTTAATGACTTTTCTGAGTGCAAAGACCACTTTGGTCTTTTCACTCAATATCATTATTTTGATTAGCATTCAAAATAGTTAATTGAGCAACTGAAATTAATTCCGTCAGTTTGACTGCCAAAAATTATATATTTTGAAATTACTAACTTCAAAAAATACAAGAATACAATAATTAAACCACCTTTCATGTAAGTTCCGATCTCCTACCTAAAAATAAAGCATAATCATTATTTACCCTCGTATAGATAGTAACCCTGTATGCTACCTTAAGGGAATTATAGGGTGACACACGAGGCATTCATTGCTGTTGAGCAAACTATTTTATTGTCAGTAAAAGTATTTCAAGTTTAACTGTGAACTAAATTCACGTTTACTGAGAACTGAATTCACTAAATTCACCGAGCCGTCGCTTCAGGTGACATACTTACGCCCTCATACCAAAGGCTAACATGATGTGGACATTGATGAACTCTTCTCGGGCTCTACACCGGGTGAGTGAATGTAATGTTGCCGACGTTTCGGGTAGCGACTCGTTACCCATCCTCAAGGCAAATGTCACGTAACTAAACCGTCCGTTGGTTTTATACGGACGCTGGCGGTGGGGGATTGGTCGAGCCCCGATTGTTGAGCTGGAGGACCGTTGACCGTTGAACTGATATTTTGAAACAAATTTGAAACAAATTTGAAACAAAAAATCATGAAATGATGTGGACAGTTAAAAATGCAGGTTGCCAGCCACACTTGTCTATAAACCGCTTTACACGATAGTATTTTTTGTACAATTTCTTGTACAAACGCTCGTATAAACTGAACGAAATTGAATGTTTGTTCGAATGAAATTGAACAGGTTCTATTTTCCGTTCAGTCATTCAGACATTCGCACAAGCGTTCACACAATTTTCCGCTTTACACGGTACATTTTCCTCAGACAAGCGTTTGTACATGAAATTGGACAAAAATTGTATCGTGTAAATCGGCCTTATGAGAGAACTACAAAAATCACATTCATTAATGGTTCATTCAAAATTACATGCAGACATCCATATAATAATTACAATGTAGATTATCTATTTGAAATATCTCCGTGATACCTTTAATTTAACATATTATTTGCCCTTTTTGTATGAAGAAAAATGGCATTCAGCCCTCAATATTTTACTATTTATATCTTCTTATCTATAAAAGGCTAATTAAAGTAATTGTTTGTTGTTTGTATTGTTTGTTGATGTTGAAATCAACTGTATATTCTATAATATTAAAAGATGAGGTAAAATATGTCACGTAAAAGTGCAACGTTCAATTTTTTGAAGAGCCATGAAATTTGGAAAATCATTAAATGCCATTCCGCAGGGTGTAGGCACTTTAACCTCGTATGATAGTCCCACATTCGAATTCTTATACTTTCTCGGTGTTACAAAGAGAATAAATGACAGAATGGGTTTTCAGGAAACGGGAAAGTTCGCCACCAGAAAACAAAAGCCAAATCACAGTTGAAATAGGTTAAAATCGTATTTAAAAAAATAAAGTAAAAATTTTTCAGGGACAGTACTGCCCACAAATTTATTTGAAACAAGACTACGCTTGTTTCAACTCTTAATGCGTAATCATCAGGTCTAGTGAAACAAGACCTGATGATAACACGCTAATTTATGACGAGTTTTTCTTCATTTATTTATGATCATGCTATTCCACCAAATCTTGCCTGACACGGTTGAATTCGTTTTAGCGATTCGGCATTATAGGTTTTATAGGTAAATTATAGACTTATATAAATGAGCAATTCAGAAAACTAGACCTGACGATGACGAGTTAAGCTATGAAACACTTCTAGCCTTGTTATAAATAAATTTGTGGAGACTACTATACCTGAAATTGTTTTACTTCATTTATTTTCGGTCATACTGTTCCATCAAAGCTCACCTGCTTTGATGGAACAGTATGTATGTATTATGTTGAAGTCATAAATTTGTATTAAGTGTAAGGAACAGAGTTAAGATCCAGTAGAAATAAATAAATAATAATGAAGAAAAATATTAATTTTGAAAATTGATGACAGCGTTAGGATGCATTTCGGGCTATTGTTGGGTGGTATTAGCAGTAGTTCATTACGGGGAGGCGGCCGAAAGCTCTGGGTATTTGTGCAATTTAAAATAGGTGGGTAATGGTGCAGATGTAGGAATTATTCTGGGAATGGAAGGAGAGTGGGTAGGAACCCGGCGCAGGCATTAAACAGCTCTTAGGGTCTCATTATTGAACGTCATATCCAACAGATGGAGTGAAGAACCTGAAGATATCTTCAGACAACACTAAGTAGAAACAGGCAAACCACTAAAAAAATCTCTGTTTTTGCCGGGGACCAAACTCAGGACCTCGGGGTGAGAAGCTAACTATTACGAGAATCCCATGCCCTGTTCAATGTTCATATTTTAATGCTCGTGAAATCTCCATAAGCCCACTCTGGTACCTATTATTCTCTTTGCGTCCATGAGAAATGAATGGGAAAAACGTGCCGACAAGCCGCACAAAAAATTACCACTTAGCACTGGAAAACAATGTCTCGGAGCCTGCCAAAGGGGAAGAGCAATTTGGCCAACGTAGGCGGACATCCCCATCCCAGTATAATAAAAAAGGGAAGTAGATGGCATTCAATGAATTTCAAAGGCGCTTAAAATTCAAAAATTAGTGATAGTAATTACTCTAGGAGGTTAAATGAATGGTTACGTAACTTGCAAAATTCAGGATAGGTTAGAATCAGGTGAAAGTAGAAATTTTTCAGGGAATTGACGGATGACGAG
Organism: Platycnemis pennipes; assembly: GCA_933228895.1. Lineage (NCBI taxonomy): Eukaryota > Metazoa > Arthropoda > Insecta > Odonata > Platycnemididae > Platycnemis > Platycnemis pennipes. Next base: position 24,792,819 of record OW121849.1, on the reverse strand, counting down.
AAACCTATGCTTCGGCGTTGGTCTGCTCTTAACGGAAGTCTCCAAGTTTTCCACGGTTAACAACACATGCGACGAACGAAGTAAAGAGCTTGAAGTGCCTTCTATAAGACATTTTAGTGGGGACTTTTAGATTATGAAACAGTCTCTTCATATATCGGGATCGGGATCCGAACCCCTGAAGATGGGCGGCTAGGACTCCATACTAACCACATTCCCAAATTCACATCGTTCTGTGGCTTATATCAAAATGAGTTGTCCGTCACAGCATGGTTATAGAAATTTGAAATGAATGCACTTATAGCAATGCAATTAATGCGAATATTCTCTTCATTTCAGTGGTGAAAGGAGGAGCGGAGCCACAGAACTGAAAAAAATTAATAATGGTTTGGATGCACCCGAACAATGATAGTATTCCTCGTGCTGTCTTTTGTTGTAAAACATTGTTCTATTTTGATGTGAATTAATGATTGTGAGTTATACTTAATAATTAGCTCTTAATAATAATGTACTATTTTTGGCGGTTTTCAGAGTATTAAAATTTTTGATTGCAGTTTGAGTTCCAGATGTACAAGTTAACCTGTGAGCCATCACAAGATCTGCCATAGGACGGTCGGTCCTCAACCGTGAAAATAAAATTAAGCTGAAGAAAGGGATGAATAAGACTGATAATTAATAGGGAAATGTAATTGGTATGTTTTTATTGTCAATTTTTCTGCATTGTAGCCGTGCAGAGGGCGTGGGAAAAAGGAGTTCTTCCATCTCTTTATTAGGCAGTTAATCCCTCTTAATTAGTCGCTTCTTTCTGGGTGTAGGTAGCAATACATATGTCTCTACTGTCATTCTCGGACTGGTGTGATTTGTAGCAGACCAGTAACGTAAGTGTGCAGTACGATATTATATGCTAGTGTAAATCCTTATAATAATAGGTCCACAACTGTGGTGTAATGTGCACGTGTGACTTGGTGATATGACCTTAGAGGAATTTGGGGGATGAATTCTTGACATTCCCATGCCCCGTTCATTCTATCCGACACGAATGCAGAAGCAGGCGTGGAGGAGGAACCCTCAAATATTTGCCGACATTTCGCCAGGTCTGCTAACGGACTCCTCTCGTTCCCTTTCCATCCATCGCCGATGTTGCTGTTTGCTCAAGTGTCGCCACCGACGCGGGTGTTCCTCGTGCACTCCCATGCTTGGACACGCGTTGACCCATTTGGACCTCCGCACACACCACGCACTCCTGCCAAATGGGAAGCGGGAGAAAAGTGCCGTGCGGGAGATTCAAACGCGGGGGAGAGAACGCGGTTCCTATCGTAGGCGGGCACGTGCCTAAGATCGCCCGCGCTCTCAGCCGCGAATTCATTCTCCTGGCTCGTGCGGGCAAACCCGAACTTGGCGCCGAAGATACAGCCGCGTCCGTAAGAATGGAATGTGAGCCAGTGTTGCTCCCTATATTGTCACCCTTTTGACTGACATTGGCATGCCATCCAGGGCAGTATTTTGGTATGAACATTAATCGTTCAAAGGAGGGAATGACTCTTGATCAGGCTTAATATTCTTGAGAAAACTTTTGATAACATTCCGTATGAAAAATTTAAATCCCATCAGTAATCAAACAGAAATTTATTCAAATAATAATTTAAAACGAGTAGAATGCTTTTTAACGTCAAAGACGAAATCGAGAAATTTTGGGATCTCTTACCTATGATTCTCTTGCAACCCGCTCGGACCTAAATGTTGCAGTCAATTTAATAGCCACAACCGAAGTAATTCAACGGAGAAACAGCGGTCAGGCCTGAAAAGAGTCCCACACTATGTTAAAGGTACTATTGATTTCTGTTTTTGCAGAACTTTCTTCATGAGCTCATCGAAAGAAGCATTCCAGGCCAATGGCACTTCTTTCAACTAAAAAAGAGACTTACAAGTTTACATACTAATTTTATATTTGTCATTTCATAGACCAATTTTATTATGTGTCGAAGGCTCATCATTCGAAAATGATCGAAAAACATCTGCATTCAGTGCATACGCAGCATTATAACCCATTATATAATTCTCATGCCACTGGCGTTTTTGATTGGCTCGCAAAGATCAATCTGATCGTAAGCAAACTCTATCTTCGCTATCAGAGCCCTTTTTCTCATCCACGTTAATCATTAAATCAGACTAAACTGGATTGGATACTAATGCATTAGATTATTCAATATGAGTGGAGCAAAAATAGTCTCTATGGATTTTCATTATTAAGACAAACAAAGAAAAAACTACAATTCGTCTTAATGGAGGATTCATTAAATTAACATATTTCGATTCCCTGACGCACCTCCCTGGCTATGGTATGCTCAGAAAAACATGTTGATTAAGTGAATATCTATTCCATTAACTGGAATCGCAGTTTTTCTTCAGAGTTTCTTGTGTGCAGGGGACGATTCCACAGCTTTTGCACGTATAGATTAATACGACGTAACACCACAAGGGTGGGTGGCCGTAAAAAATATAATCAAATGTCCAGTAATAGCATAACCAGTTCAACTATTACGCTGCATAAATTCACGTACGAGGAAAATCTGTTTTACATGCAATGAAGCATTGAATTTCAAGTTACCGACATCTGGGACGAACACAGCACAAACGCTTTTCCAAAAGAAATTGCTTCCCTATACTTGGAACTCCATAAATACAAGTAAGAGCATGTCTTCAGTACATGGAATTATATATGCGTGTAAATTTTCGTTCGTAAACTCGAAATAAGCATAAAGCTACGCCGCACATCGTAATTAATCATTTCGTATTAGTTGCAATGGTAGAAAAAAGGCTTTCAGATGCTGCAAATGATTAGGTTAGACCACATAATATATCTCTGCCTAATGTAAGGCTACTCCTTAGACAAATGCGGAAATCATGTCTGAGGGGGGATACAAACCCATAACGATGTGATGACCTATTTGAATAAGTTACTAGAAAGGAAACACGTTGTGCTACTAGAGTTGTGAGGATATTATGAGGGAGAAACGAATTTCAGCCAGGGTTTGTTTTCTTTAGATACTTTGATAGCTTATTTCATTTTGTACATTGTTAAGCAAATTTTTTAAAAAATTAATCACAGTTTTGCAGAACTAGGATTAAATGTTTAATTACCTCTGTATCACACGGCTTAAATAGAAGAATCAGATACATTTTCGGAAAATTTGTTTTGCATGTTTTGGGTTCAAAAGCACACTTATTTTTATTTATATGGGCTTGGAAAATAGGTAGAAGAAGTCATAGAAAAGGACCAATAGATTGATAAAAAGTACTAAAAATAATGTTTTGAACATATGAAGATAAATTGGCAATTAACAAAGGATCTGCTGAAAAAATACGCGTAAATAGAATACTGTGGCAGGCTTAGGAGGACCATGTTTTACAAGATAATATGTTAGAAGAAAAATTAAAAAAGATTGAAGTGATCGGAGTACGTTTAGGAAGAGTGGTATGCTGCTAGAGTATTTTTGTATCGTAGAGAATTTTGATTATGTGAAGCATTTAATCTGACAAAGATACTATAACAGATGGCACAGAATCATTACGTTGATAGAAGAGGTATTTACAAAGATAGATGGGAATCGATATGTGGAATACAGTTATTACACAAAAGAAAGATTGTTGACATAAACTTGCATAGAAACTTCTTACTTGCGAAAATAAGATGGAAGTAGAATGAGAGTTTAGGGCAATTGGGTAAGGAGAAACATTATATAGGTAACTTGAGGGAATGGGAGGTCTATGTTGACCTAAGAAACATATAGGTTTGAAATTATAATGAAGGAATTTGGATGAAATTGTTAGACGACGTTGTGAAAGGAAACCGGATGCTGAGAAGTGACACCGCGAAGTATTCTGCGCGGGGGAGGATGGAAATGTATGATTTTAAAAGGATTGTAAAGAAGACAAAAAGAGTTTAAGAGCGGATTTGGAGCGGAGCGGAGCGTTTAAGAGCGAAGGTCCGTGGTTATATTCCCGGTCCAGGTGAATTATTTCTCATGGAAATTAATGTGAACATATGCCTTTTGATTTTCTCATACACGTGCCTTGCCTCAATACAGACTATATTTTTGAATCGCAAAAGCTGAGTTTAATGCCCACAAGAATGAGTCGGAGTATATTTATCAAGTTACCGTGACGTTTCAGGTTGTTCAAAGCGATCTCTATCAATGCGCATTCCCTGCTGCGACTTTCCGATATCCCCATCCTGTGGGTATGCCCCCCATACCCACCACCTCCCCACCCCTCTCGGCCAACACCCTTACCCTGCCCTCCCTCCTCTCCTCCCCATCCTCCTCCCTTCCTACCCCCAAGCCATCCTCTCTACCCATTTGCGGATCGCAGAACCAACTCTTGCGGCGTCCCGGACCAACCTTGCCTTCGTAACGGTATGGAGCGCCGGTTTGGCTGGAACTGCTGTGTGAGCGCATCGGGCTCAAATGGAAGAATGGCTTCAAGCAAGGTTTGTGGAAGTGGTAGGGATTGAGGGAGGGAAAGACGTCTTTTATCCCGAGGTATCTGCTCGGTACTGAGGCCGTTGCAGGCTGCAGGAAGGCAAGGGAGGTGAGAACAAATGCTCAGTGCAACAACAGGATCTTTAGAAGTTACGCTGAGGGAGAGACTGCGGATAATGTTTTTTTTTACCTACGCAATAAAGTTGCTGAAGCGATTTTGTCTATGAACAAATTTGCATGATACTTTACATAAATGACCATATTAATGTTAGCTGTGGGTAAAGGCATAAAAAAAATACATTTTACCGATTTGATATTTTTGGTAATTTGACTTTTTTTTTGCACGTAAACATATAGTACCTGCCAACATGAAATATAATTAGATAACCTATGGACTCTTTTCAATGTAAAGTAATAAATAATATTATAATGCCTAATGACAGACAGCATGGTGTCAAGCTAATTCAAAGATTAAAAAAAATCATACATAAATATAACGTTCACATTAATTTTGAATACCGCGCCAAAAATTTTCAATCGTATCCATGAGATTCTTTGTTGTGCTAAGTCATGGCATGGTTTAATTAAAAAAAATACAATAAAGATTTCTTAAATAATTTCCATAATGTTTCGTACGTCACCATATAGTTTATTTGGAGTCAAATAAAATGTGGCACTAGTGTTTTGTCGACGCACTTGAAAAATTATCACAATATACGCTAAATACCCACGACACCTCTCCTTATAACGATAACTTATTTCCGCTGAAAGGGAAACAATACCGAGCAAATATGAAAATATGCTAAATATTAAATTCCTATTCGATAAATCGCCACGGAGAACTGAACATAGAGCTGCAGGGATATCCTAAAACCTTATCCTAAAATCTTATCCAGGTCTATCGAATATACAATAATAATTGACTCAATTTTTAGTTACATGAAGAATAAATGATCTTATTTTAATGAGGAAGTAAATAAACAACTTTTCGTATTTTGCTTCAGGAAAAGTATGAGTTTATTTTCCTACAATAGAAGTGCACTTCACAGATCGACATGGGACTTTATATCTAAATATATTTACAGATCTAAAGGGCACAACAAACCTTTACTTGTCAGATCTTTACAAAGCATTCTCCAAGCGATATTATTTCAACGTACGATGCACGGCACGTATTTTATTATAAAAATATGCTTTGCCAATCACGCTATTTGATAATTTTTGAACTATTTGTCAGTTATGCGAAAAGGTATGCGATTATATTATTTATATTTTCACCAGTTATCTTGGAGATATATTTCTTGGCCTCATACTAATTCTTCTCTTATGATATGGTGATTCTTGTAATGCTGACGGTATTAACGAAAGGCAGATAAAAGTAGTAAAATATTTAAGTTTCCCAGGCATTTTTATATGCGGTCATTTTTATCTGTTACCCATATTCAGGCTTGCGCATAGTAATGTGTCAGTTAACTGTTTCTCAATATACCATATTTTTCAGCAAGGTTTACGAAATTCATCTCTCTTACCTTTCGATATTTATGGATAATGTCAGCGGCTGTTAGTCTGAAGCATCGGTCTTCGTTAACCGTGGTAGGTCAAGGAACTGATTTATTATTTCCCATGACGTCCAAACCGGTACGCAAGAGGTGTTTTTTAAGAGAGACACGCCATTGCGAATGCTGCGAAAGCTTTATAAGGTTTTGTTTGCCCTTGACCTTAGGATATAATACGTTGGAATTGGAATGTATATTTCTTTAGGGAAATGTTAAAGATATTACATGTGCCTTATGAATAAAAGCCACACACATCCTTAAATGAGCTGCTATTTCAAAAATAAGGTTAGGAATATACTCAAATTCGCAAAATATGGACAAATAGCAGGAAATGGTTTCACAGAGAAAATGAATTGTAACCAGTTGCCATATTTCCTTTGCCTAGCGTAGTATGAAAATGATTTTCAACGATGAACGTAGGTTACCTGAAACTGATTCATGTGATACTTTTTGTGACTGCACATTTAATATTTTAGTTTGTAATCTAATATTCACCATCCACCAGTGACAAATGGTTAATACTCTTCACTAGTGAAAATATTGCCTAAGTACAAGAAATTAACGTAATTTATCGACTAATACTACTCGATTATCGACTACTGGCTATTATTTGTTGAAAAGTCTCAATTTGATTCACAGGTAAAATAAAGACTTAACCCCAACATGTTATTTGAATTACCGATTTGAGTTGCCGTAATGTTTGCGTAATACACTCCGTTACAGTTTTCGTAATGCACTCCACTGTTCTTCTGTAGTCGTTCCGTCTCTAAAAGACCTTCATATACCTATCCCTGGATGTGGCTTAAGTAGTCTCTTGTTAGAAACCTATTCCGAGTGCGTACGATAACTTTGAGAATGCTTAGGTACTTCATACTTAATTGCTCCAAATTAAATATCTGCACGAACTTGAGCAATTTCATAGTAAATATATTTTAAGCTACATGTACAGAATATATTACTTTGTCTATTATTCGTTGTAGGTACACGATACATTGAGGATGGTCGCGTATTTTCCCCCTCTCTTTCAATGTTTAGTCAAACCTAGTATTTTTCTCCTCTCTTTCAATGTTTGTGCCTGACTTTTCGATGCAGTCGCAGCACGTTGAGTATCACCGTTAGTCACCCTGAGGAACCGACTCCCATGAGTTTGGTCGACCCCGGGCGCCAGTCAGGTTCATGGTGGCAGCAAATCACTGCAAAGCGTACTTTTTTGCACCACTCAAGGCTAATGCGTGCCACTAGAGATGACTGTGGAGAGCGCATCGAATGCTGAAATTATGGGTATCTTTAAAAAAATACTCCAACGGCAGTTTTCTCCTGTGACCAAACCGCAAATTACACAAGGGCCCATACGCCTTGCCTCTTTCAGATCTCCAAATACCTCGGGTGCTTTGGCTGCCCTAAGGAAGTCGAAATACGGCATCACTTCAAGAACCCTGTGCATTCCACTCAAGAAATCGCTGTTCCGCAATCAAGCAGGTCTTCAACGCAAAATAAAGCAATCACTCCTCATCAGAGTATACAATAAGATTGACGTAAAATAGTTCCATGATGGTCATTTGTGGAGAACCTGAGGTCTTGCTGCCTCAACATGCCACATCCATGCCACATGTCTAGAGTTTTCCTGTATTCCCGATAACTTTATTGATATTCGTTAACTAAGTTATCACGAGCATACGTATGCTCCCCTAGTACGTATCACTATATTCTGTTTTATATTCAATTGTGTATTTATTATATATCCTCAGGAAAGATTAAATGGCTTTATAACCTCTAAGCTTATGCATTCTCTGATCACCTATCACGTGCATTACACAAATCATCTTATCAGCAAATCATGATATGCTCATAGTTTGGGAAGGCATGGACAGAATAAAATTTGTCTTAAACTGATGAATGTAGTTACCTATCAATAAGGAAAACTGAAATAAAGTTTCAATGTGTCTGCTGCATCCATTCATATTTTCTGCATTTTTGGTTATTTTGTGCTAAAATTGCACTTAACACGAGAGACTGCTAACGTTTCAATAAACAGGAGTATTGTAAAATATAAATTGAAATTTTCATTTACCTCATGACCTAGATCTGTATATAATGTAGATGTGCATATCATGTTGGAGCGTGAAAAATATGAAAACAAACATTTTGTTTTAAATAAGGAATAGGTACTTTTGAAGGTATAAAGATACAATTATTTCGGTTTGTTTAGAATTAATCTCATTTCTGAATTATTCAATACGTTTGTTATATCAGGCTAAGGCAAACTAATCACCACAAGCAGTTAGTTATCATGGTATTGATTTGATGCGTAATCATGAATATATATGAATAAATATACTTAATACTTATTTCAATTTTAGCCATTTTACCTACTTGAAAACATATGATAGAAACAAATACGGGGAAATTAAACTATAGATTACTATAAACCATCACTTATTCTTCATTAATGCTAGAGCCTTGAGGAAGATTTTGCCTCCACGGTGATGCAAATTGAGCTTAAAAAATATACATTAAGTACTGTTGCCCGCTTTAATGTTTCCTCACTACCAAGTTTTAATGGTGATGAAAAATAACTAATCTATTGTAACCACTTCCAAATTTGCCTTTAAGCTTTGATATTGAATGAAATTCTTGTATTTGTATCAATTGAATTACAATGTTCATATTAAGTGGAAGGACAAAGCTTTGCTGTCTTACACTTGTATTGATAAAATTGAAAACATCACCTATTATTGTGTCCCTCATTATGCTATGCTCCCGTTATGCTCATTTCTGGCGAGATGTTCATTTATCCACAAAAAGTCACAGAGAGAGAGAGAGAGAGATCTGTTGATAGTGAATGCTTTAAGGCATTGCTGACTGTTTTTGCGCTCTAAGCTTGTGCACACATTAGTTTCTGTTTTCGCCCCACAACTTTTGTATGGTGCTAAAAGTTTTGACGTCCAGTGGAGTTTTAATTTTAATTGATACTAATAGCTTAGAGATTTGAGCGTTCTTGGTGGTGAGGTACGCTTAATAAATAATGCTGATGCTGATTAAAAATTATATGAATGAATGCCAGTTTTCTTTACTGTGTATCTTTCAGGGCCATCTCTCCAAATTAATTAAATGACATTTTTCCAATTTGTTTGTGACCGATTTTCGTAAATATGAAATTTATCGGTGAATTTTGTGACTCTCATTTATGAAAAAAATCGCTTATTTAATTATCTTGAAAGATCTTCCAGCACCATAGACTCATCTAACATTTTTACAAGATGTTTTGCATCGAGTTTTGTAAACGTAAAAATTGTTAGTCTATTTTCCAACTCGCGTTTATGTTTCAAAGAATCTCTTCTTTCATTTCTGGCAAGGATCTCCAATCACCACAGAACCATCTCTACAATTGTCATAACATATTCCCTCGTATGCTCCCATGCAAAAAGTGACGTTGAAATTGATGTCATTTTTCATCTCTCTCCGCCCATTAGTGCCCCGGGGGCATCACTTGCTTTCCCCCGGGCCTTCCTTGTTCGCGATGGCATTTGTATCCAGTAACAGCATCATCTTCTCCTTTCCCTCACATAGCTGACCTTCGGGGGCCCTGCCGGGAGGATGCAGAGATTGGGAGTCACCTCCCGTTAAAAGGCGCGCAAAAAAGACGGCGCTCGCCAAGGACGTATGTATTTCCCACTCGCGAGGTGGGATGGTACGGAGCGGGTGGGAGGCTAGAAGACCTCAGGGTCCCTCTCGCAACCATCCGGACGCAATTTCGCCTGCAGGCTCTGTGGGACTTGGTGACCACGCCCTGAAACAACGGCTACCTCTAATGCCCCTCCACGCTCACCGCCCACTTTTTACCAAATCACCGCGCTCGAGTTTGTGTCGGGTGTATGCTTTACTCCGCCTTGCTTGTTCCCTTACGTCCTCGGGCGAGGTATCGTTTGCACCAGTGCTTGTAATGGATGGCCTGTTTCAAATATCTCCAAAGGCACCTTTTTTTCCCCTCAATTTTCTATTGGAACTTTGGCATTACAATGCAAATTTTTGCTCGTATGTATTGTGTAAGTTACATAAGTTGTGGGCCATAGCCACATTTTTATCATCATCGGCATCCATATTTTCATGGTGCCACGACCAAAATTAAGCTAACTTGAGACTGAATAAGTGCATTGCCAGTTAAATGCTATTTTAGGTACATTAAAACACACTTGGGATAGATATTTAACTAGATATTCGAATTGAATGCGTTGAATTAAAAGAACCAATTAATTGAATTCTATATGAAAATCCCAAGTTGCATACAAATGACTGCGCAACTTCATTTTGGCTTACGCAAATGATTTTACTTTTTAAATTAAGCCGTTCTATTATTCATTTAAGTGTAAAATTTCGGTGAAAATACATCGTATGGTTAGGTTGATTTTTGGAGTCAATGACATCTTTCATTTCTTTAGTTGTAAAACAATCAAATGAAATACAATTCAAAAGGCTCATTTTTGGCCAAGACGTTTGATTTTAAATAAGTTAAACGATACAAAGTGCTGAATTAGAATACATTCCGTTGAAAATGGCTAAATTCCTTGCGGAATACTTCTGCCTGATGGGAAAATGGCAAGAAGAAAGTATATTTTTCGATTAGATCTGGTATATATTTTCCTCTACTGTAAACTATATCAATTTCATGTAGCTTCCCACAGTAAAACTTTAAATATACTTCACCTGCTAATCTCCGAGGCATGAAATTGTGCACAACCCCTGAACTACACTGATTCAAAACGGGACCACAATATCTCCAAGCGTGGGAACTGTTTCATCCTGTATCCTCCACTTATTGGAAATGCAATTATTAATTCAACTGAGAATTCATAGAGGAAAGAGCTACCTACAGTGTATAGTCAAGTTGGGATCGTACATGTAATCACTAAGGAAGCTACTATGCCATGATATAACCGGTTATTGGTTGTTTTTAAGCTTCAGGTGCGTTTGCTCTTTCTGAGCAGGAAATGATTCCCCAGAACTTATTTGCCTACCGTTATAGAGGATAATTTTAGCTGTTCCCGAAGTGCCTAATATGGGCATCGAAACAGAATGGTTTGGCATATTTCGATACGCAGCAGGTAATTTTAATTCTGACTTACCAGATATTTATTTGTTACCCTTAAACTTTCCACTGTCAATTAACTGATTCCTGCAAGTGAATTTCAAATGGCGCATTTTATTGCACTAAGGATATTTTTTACATTTATCAGAATTGTTAGCAAGGGTAAAAATGAAATTAATGTTTGGTAAGAACAAAAATGCATATGGCTACATTAGATTCAGAAATGTGGAATGTGGAAAAAAGATTCATAAATGTATTATGCGTAATCCGATACCCTGAATGTAATTCATTTGGTATTAATTAAGGATTGAACTGAATTCAAATTGAGAAATAGGTAAATATTAGAACTCATAAAGAACTGGCTAGAAGAGGCAATAAGTATTAGGAACGGAGACGCCAAATGTATGAAGGATCCGATGATCCTAAAAGAAATTAGTAGAATGCTAATGGGAAAAAGGTAGACTGATTACAGGCAGTCCCCAAGTTACGTTAAGGATGCGTTCCGACATACGCTGCGTAAGTCGAAATTTACGTGAGTCGAAAATTTCTCCAAAACTAAGTCCGTGCTCCTGAGATTTCAGTTAATGCGGAGAAACGCGGGGGATATGCCACAATCTGCGCCCCTACAATCTACGCCCCTACCTCCTACGTATTTGTCCAAACATTGATAGTTTTCACGTTCCGAATCACGATTTGCGATTTGATTCATCAAGCGGGCTTTAAAATTCATTCTTCCCTGAAGACAAGCTTTCTCTTAATTAAAATTCACACTTCTGGCTTTTTATCAGCTTCCAATCAGAGAAAATTAATCCAGGGTTTGCCCAAATCCATCCAAATACATCATTTCTTGAACACAATATATATTTTTTCCATATAGAGATTCTTGTTTTACTGCACTTTGGCGCCGTTACTTAAAATTGGCCGGAGGAGCTGTGTCGCCTCACTATTCTGCTTATTGGCGAGCGACTTGTGGTGTGCACACGGATGGTAAAAGTTTAGAATGGAGTAGGAGGTTCATGCACTCTGCACGCTTTCTGAGTTACACACCCCACTTCCCATCTTTCCCGCACCAAACTTCGGTGCCGTCGTCACACCTAAGTGAATCCAAAGAGCCGTATCTGAGCGTCCGCGTAGTAATTGGAAAGCTAAAAAGAAACTCGAGTGGGCATTAAAATAATTTTCCACCTCTACTAACCAATTTCTTTCTTTGCATGCAGTCTTGGAAAGGTTTTCAAAGTGGTCAATACGTTTTAATACGTTGTCTTAAAATTTTGACACATATGTTTGAAGGTTCAACGCTAATGTTGTAAAAAAAACGATATTTAATAAGAAATACTATTTTTGAAAAGGGTCCGGTTTACGTTTTTTATTAAATTTCAATTGGAAGACGTGTTATGAATAAGGTCATTATCAACCTATTTTCACAGAATTACCGAGTTGGTTGCCCTGTGGTAAATATTTTTTTCACTAAATTTGTTTAAGCTTGATGGCGAGTAAATAAAGAGTAAGACTTTTGAGAAGGGAAAGAGTGGAGATTACCAAAAGCAATATAGGTATATTATTTCATGTGTGCCAAATTGGAGTAATAGGCAGTAAAGAAGAGAAGACGAGGAAAATATAATGAAAAAAAGATGGTAAAGTGAAATCAAGGGAAAGCACTGCACCTAAACCTGATAAATAATAACTTAAAAACTGATATAAAGAAAAAAATTTTCAAGGTAATGATAGTACCGGTTATGACATATGTGTCTGTAATGTTTGCCATAGGTAAGAATGTGTGCAAAAGTCTCCTTTGAGCAGAGATGACATATTGGTGGAGATGCTGTGGTCTAACCTTACGTGCCACGTTGGAAATTACTGAAACAAGGGAAAAAAATAGACAGGCGGGAATTCAACTATTGATAAGACAAACGAAAAAGAATTAAAATGATAAGGGTATGTAAGACTAATGACGGAAAAAAAGCTATCATTGAAGGCATTTAACTGTACTCAAGCAAAAAGAAAAAAGCGTGGAAGGTTACACAGAGGTAAAGTGTTAAGCAGGAACTAGAAGGGCAAGAAATAAGGGGCAAAACAATGTAAAAATTCATTGCATATGACTTAAGATACATTTTCCAAATACATAGACGACAGTCATCTGTGGATGAATGGAACGAAATTTTCCCAGCTCACAGTATAAGAGTGGAGACAAGCCATGCTGCTTTCGTAGCATTTCCAAACTAAGATGCTCTTGAGCCCGACAAGCGTGATGTAATATTGAAACCAGAAGAAAGAATGGGTGCTGTGCAATTATTAAAATGTTTCCAAAAATATATATATGGGTCATTCCATGCAAAATCGACAAGGTATTTTGCCCTTAGGGACACCGATTTAGACCAAATTTGGCTTTGCGGCTCCATTTGATAAGAAAATGAAGACCCCCAAGCCGTTTTGCAAAAAACACAACCGTTTCCGAAATATTGCAATGTTGCAAAATTCGAATTTTGTAAAAGTTACTTCACATTTTACGGTATATATCAGAAACAATGTAAGCTACAGACGTGATTAAGGGCTTATTATAAAGTCCTTGAGTTGTAAAAATATAATAAGTGATTATATTTTGAAATATAAACAATCTTATAAATTATATAACAAATTTAAATTTTCAAATTGATTTTTGACGATGCATCTGTGCCGTAGATTTTGCTTCTTTTTTATATATTAAATAAACAACCCTCCTTTATAAATTAAAAAGTTTTCCAGTGGCAATATTTTTTTTAAGAAATAAAAATATTTTTGAGTGAACGCGTGACGCCCGATGGTCACCGCGGCACCGGCCTACCGGCCGACGTTATGGTACTCTGGTGTCTGCAGATCTCTGTAACTTTATCATTCATCATTAAATAAGTTAGGCAATTTTCCACAAACAAATCTTTACTTCGACCGGTTTCGACGTGATACATCATCATCAGGGGACCTTATGATGATGTATCACATCGAAACCGGTCGAAGTAAAGATTTGTTTGTGGAAAATTGCCAAACTTATTTAATTATGTATTTCCACCATATAACCACTGAAACGTCTCTTTTTATCATCCATCGTCTTCTCACCAAATTCTAACCGCATACCAACTCTTTGCCCCTGCATATCGCTATTTATTTCGCCCAGGTGTGACCACAGCCTTAGAATCTATGAAGAGCGGCACCTGTCCTTATAACGGCCGGCCTCGGAGAACAGTAGGCAAACCTTGTCTCTTCTTCGGTTTCCAATGCTACTAATTGTTTTTACATTTTTTAAAATTGATACTTGCTTGATCTAAGGAATTTTTAGCAATAGCAGATGTTTGATCCAACGATTTCAAAGTATTTTTCAAACTGCTTAATGATTTTTTTTCCTGGACGTACCGACTCCCAGTTTCCTTCAAAAGATTTCATTAGTACTGCTTTCTTTCGCGGCACTAATACATGGCTCTTACTGCCTTATTTCAAAAGACGCTGCTCTATAATGTAACAAGTGCACTAAACCTAATAAAATAATTTAGTTTTTGACGTTGCGAGTACTGAATATAAGAACCGCTACAAAATGTTGAAATTGTTGCGTTGCCATGATTTCAAAGCCGATGCTGAATGGCATTTCTATACATCATCTCAGGAAAAGGGTACAAGTGACGGATGTAAAGGGACACTGCCAGTATTGAGCTCTGTTATAAGACACACATTCAGACTCTTGAGGTACTTTACATATGGGCCAAATCAAACGTGAAATGGTTTAACACTTGGAAAACTTCGAGTTTGTAACCAACGAGCAAGTGAAGGAGAAAAGAAGATCCTGACGAAAAGATTCCGGGATACACCTGCCGTGGAGTGTTATAATACCTACCGTACGGTTATCCACAGTTAAAGGAAGACTTGCTGTTGAAGTACCTTTCTCAGTAAGCAAAGAACCAATGATTTAGTTCCGAAAAACCAAATTTTCAATTTTGTGGTCAAGTACGATTAGGAGAGTTTGGAGGGTTTCTGAAGGTAAAGTAAGAAGATTAGAATATTTCCGATGTAAAATTGTGTATTGAAACAATTAACACGATTGTATTTTACTTAAATCTTAAAGGAAGAAACCAACCTCAGATATCCAATCTGCCAGCACAGCAGTACGGCATCAGGTTAAACGGAGACGACATTGAAAAATATCCCTTCGATTTTTACTCTGCGCATTATTATTATAATAATTTAAAACTTTCTAAATATAAGGAATGCGTTGGCTGTAACATGAATTGTGCATAAAGGAATTGCAAAAGATTCCGTCAACCATTCTAATGGCAATTTTGTGGTACTGTTCAAGTTAAGTGTATATAAAGGTAAAATAAGGATTTTAAGGCTTTAGAACGCGAATTGTGTTTAAAGATGTGAAAAATTTGTTTCATTTCATAAGGAGAGATTAAAATATTTCAAACTAATCTAAACATTACATGTGAAACAAATTCGATTGTCTCACGTAACATAATTTATTTTTTCACAGATTCCGGAGACTTATATAATTCGTAGGTGCGAAGTCATGCTGGGTAAAAGTTTAAACCATGATTTAAGGGTGAAAAATTTCATAATTTAAAAAGGTACGGGAGCAAAAGTATGTGATGTCAGGGTGTACCCTTAGCCTGGGAGGCTACCATATGCGAAGAGAAACAAAATATCCGTTAAGATGATATTGGTTGTGCTCTGCCTTCCCCGTTGTTTTTCCTTAGTGTGAAATTCGAATGGGAGATGGTGGGCGACGGACTAGTGCACCCGTTTCTTTGGAAAAAGAACTGAGAAAAAGGTTTCGGAGAACAATCTAATAGAATATGTGGAGTAGTACTGGAAGCCGAGGACGGGACCAGGTTCGTCAATTGTTCTCTGAGGTCAGGTGCCGTTTTTCATAGATTATAAGGCTGTGGTCACACCTAGGCGAAGCAAATAGCGATATGGTATACGGTTATAAATATGTGAGAAGAAGAGGAATGAGAAAGTTTCAGATATCTGAAGACACCAGAGTGCCATAACATCGGCCGGTAGGCGGGCGCCGCGGTTGCCGGCGGGCGTCACGCCTTCAATATTTTTCTTTCTTAAATGAAATATTACCTCTGGAAATTTTTTTTAATTTGTAGAGGAGAGTTGTGTCTACAACATAAACAATGAGCAAAATCGAAAGCACTGGTACATCGACAAAAATTGATTTGAAATTTTGAAATTGTTTATATTTCGCAATATAATAGCTTATTATATTTTTATAATTCATGGCCTTTCAAATTAGCCCATAAGCCCAATGAAGCTTAAATAGTCTCTTGAGATGTACTATAAAATGTGTAGTAACCTTTGCAAAATTGAAATTTTGCAACACTTCAATATTTTGGAAACTGTTGTGAGTTTTGCAAAACGACTTTGTGGTTATTATTTTCTTATCAAATGGAGCCGTTATGCTAAATTTGGTCAAAATTGGTGACCCTAAGGGTCATTTTTGCCATTTTCTGGTTGAATTGACGTGGAATGATCCATATTTTTTCATATCACCTGGTTTTTGTGATTAATTATTAATATTTTTTGTAATTTAAGATAAAATTGATGTGAGACGACGGCTAAATTAGAAGAGGATTAGATAATGACACCATATGTGCTGAAAGTAAAGAGAAGCTATTGCAATGTATTAGGTTAGTGCATACTGTTACACAGATGTTTGGCTAAATAAAACGGTATTGGCATTCATACAATAGAATAACCAGCAAAATGGAAGCAGGGGGAGCTGAATGAACTAGACACGGGAAAAATCCGTCTTTCGGAAGATAGAAAACTGGTTGAGGTAAAGCGAGTACAATAGGTCAGTTTCATAGACAATTGAGTAGACTAGGTTAACAGCATGAGTTTTCCAGAAAACTCGGGCTAAGCTAATGTCATGGTTATTCTAAAAATGAATAGTTGCACTTTTTAAGAGAGGATTAGGTGAACGCCCGGGAAATTTTTCTAAGAATAAAATGGTGATGATAATAGAGATGAACATCACACCCTGAATGGAGAATTGAAAAAGTACCAATAAGTCAGTAAGAGTGAAGTGTTTCCGTCAGACATCAAGTTATGCCGACGTCAACATAAAACACCACTGGCTGGAGCAAGGTAAAAAATTTCGTTGCTTTAGCTTTTGTAGAATGCACCCTCAACACTAGAAATCAACCATTCAAAACGTAGTAACGTTGTATATTGTTCGTCTACAAGAGCTGAGCACTGCGTGTAATATTCTGTGAGGCATTTTCTTACTTATCTATATTCGTATAATGTAACGCTTAACCGTCCGAAGAATTAAAACGATTTTTAGCTCTTGTTGCGGAGGGTGTAGTAGTTTTGACCATCGTTGTTTATATTGAGCACCAAGGTGTAAGGAAGAATAAAAGCATGAGAGATCTCTCATGAAGACACCAGTATAGGGAAACGAAAATGGGATAAATAGGTGAAAGAGAACAGGAAAAGGATGTATGAAGGCATCAGTACAGAATGTAAAGGGAAAATTATCATCAACACGGCCAAGTTAGCCATTAGAAAAATCGAGAGAAGAAATGGAACAAACCAGTCAGAGTATTGATGACTCAAACTTGTGGCAATATTAGCCAAACTCTTAGCGTTGACAGAGTTAACTACATTTTTCAGCTTCGTGCCTTTCTCATCATCATTCTTGTCCTCGAAACAGAAATTTTCCAATTTCCTAGGCGATGAAGATATTGTTATTTGATATTAATTCATGTCCCATAAGACCAATTATATGTTTTGTAATTAAGGAAATTTATTAATTATTTCATTAATTTAATCGCTCTTTCATTAGCATAAAATATTTAGCAGATGTTTTAACACTGCATGGACAAACACGTTAGAAATTAGTTGAACACTTGTTTGATTTAACGCTTACTTTTCCATTTTTTTAATCAAATTACTCCCCTATTAACTTATGAAGGAAATTTATTTAATTTTGTAAGCAAATTTTATCTTGTGAAGTTCCTTCAGAGACATGATTCGATGAGGGATCTATGGACTTCACATCCGCCCTGTTTTTCTTCTCGCCCACCGAGCCGTGATTCACAATTGGCCCGAGTAAGGAACACCGGGCATTGTGTGCGGGTAGCTGGGATGGGAGACCGACTACTTTCCCCTTTCCCTTCCCCCCACGAAAAGCCTCCCCACTCTCCCGTCGACACTCGCGTCCATCGAGGGATATAACAGTTTCCGAATGCAGGTCAGATTTGCAGTCCACACCCTTCGGACGTCCCACTTAACTCCGAGATGGAGGGACGTCATTGCTCACGAAAGTCGTCGGCGAAAAGTTCGCCGGGCGCGCACCGAATACCCTCGGGGTGCGTAACGAGTGCCGGTCTCGCGACGAGGGCGCGAGAAGGGAAGGAAGGGCGGAGTGCGGGGGTGTGGGGCTTGGGGGAGGGTCAAGGGATTGACGGGGAGAGTTGGGAATCGGCGGTGGGGATCGCAGCCGCGCCGGGCCGGGTGATCGATTAGCTCACGGCGGAATGTGGGATGAAGGCGCAGCTCCGTGCGATTTCGGACGAGAAATTCGTTTCTGCATCAGTCAGATGAGAATGGGTGAAAGCGGAACAGCATTCATTGCACACGCTCCGAATTTTCCTTGCTCTTATTCTTTGTTCACGTGCGTGAAGCTTTTGAAAGTGCATGAAACATGAATACAATGTGTCCTTATCTTTACCATATTAACAAGGTTTTTTTTTAAAGAAAAATGGACCACAATTAAAAAAATATATATTCTAACGTCCAATCTTTGCCTATCACATCTCGCCTGTTTTTAAATCAATGCCAGAAAAAAATATCTAATATTTATTTCATAAAATACGTATGTGGAGGCGTTTCATGGATGGCCTATATTTTGATCACTCTACTCGCTTCAAACAAAACAAATTTTCAGTTATTATATGCGAAATTTTGAATCAATATTTTTATATGTCTCGCAAACGGTGTATAATATGAGTCGGGGATCATGATTCTGATTATCTGCTATTGATTTGTTTCTCATGCAAGAATAAGATTTAAATATCCGTAACCATTTTTCTCTTCTAAGTGAGCGATATGTTTTTATAAACTCTTTTCATCTTGTTTGCATGTGCGTGATTGTATTTAATAGCAATATTCTTGTCATGAAAACCCGGATGGTGTGTTAATCGGAATAGATACAATCCTTGAAGGTTAAAACGGAAATTCCCTGACTCTCGGGTCAGGGAATGTGAAAAAACATGTTCAAAGATAGAGAACGTAAGATTCTAATCCGCTAGTTTGCACCGATATAATCAAAGGCCTTATAGTTCATAGTTAATTAAACAAAATTATTAGGACAATTAGAGCTCTTGACCTTTTTTCTGAAACTTTAACACTTATATCAATATGTGTTCCCTCTCTGCTGCATTCGTAAGTTATTGGATTTAGTTTTACGAGAGCAAGACTCTTATAAAACCCAAGAAAATATAAGTAAAATCTGTAAACTGGATTATATTTTGCAAACAGAACAGAGAATATGAATGCGATGGACGATGGAGCACCAACTTAATATTTCTGTGGAGAGTAGTGATGGTACTGTAGGATGAAACCCTACTGAAGATGATACCTTTAAATCCTATCACTCTAATCTTGGCCTCGAATCCAAAATCCACGAATCCAAAGGATCCCAACGCTCTTGATTTAACGTCCGAGGTAACTTCACGATTTCGCCTCCTACTTTATCCTCCTCTACAAATACTTGGCTAAAAATGGCCCCTTTTTTTGGGGTTGCCATACAGGGTAGCATTAAGAGTATGATCTATTATTTTCCCGGCGAGTATTAATAATTATGTTTCTCAGGCTTTCCACTGGTTAATAGGCTCCATCCAGCCAACGTTTCTATAAGTCAGTCGCTTTCTGAAACTGGCTGAAATGGAACCTATTAAACCGGTGGAAAGCCCGAGAAGAATTCATTATTAATACTAAGAGTAGTACCGAATACAAGGCTTATGCAACAGTTTTTTAAATATAGGACTGTTATATATTTTATGGTGGCTCAGAACGTGGAAGTTTCAATTCTAGGATCTAAAGTTAATACCACAAGTAAAGAATGAAGTTCTTTAATGAAATGCGATGAAAAATGAACAAAGTGATGAGATGAATATTAATTGGTAGTAAATGCCATTTGGTATTAATTAGTGTCATATGGTATTTGGAAAATTATCCTACTATATATCAAATGATCTTTATAATATGAGAGTGTTCTCTAAAATTACACTAATAGTCAATGAAGAGGGTGCCAAAATAGGCATTGGTTACACCATACAAGCTATTATTTCAAATGATTTAGTTACTAATTCCGAAGCAGACATAAATATAAGAATTGAAATGTTGCTTTCATTTTCATCATTTTTGTCACTCCTACCATTGTATGAAGTACATCAGTTTATGAAAAAATACTTATAAACATACTTATAAATAATATTAAAATCTTGAAGAATCACTTGTTATTTTAGCAGTTTGCTAGCTTATGAGATACTTCTAACGTTTGTCATTTGAGGTAGGTAAATGAAACCATTAGAGGATTTCTCAATTAGCTAATGTGGATTGCTAAAGGCATACAACTATTTTTACCAAAAATATTACAAAAGACATGCCAATACCTCTGCCTAAATCCGTTTTCACTTACGTATGTCATGCAACAGTTTTTCTCAAGTTCGGAGTTTCTAGAAGACTACTAAATTCACTTTGCCAAATGCAAACAACGGAGGGCCACGCAATTCAATAGCTTCCGATTAACTCGAAGCATTTAGCAGACGCCTTACGCAGGTGCTTTCAGCCTGTTTGACCACAAATGATGAGGAATTACAGCTCATTGATAGGGAGAGAGTGCAGTTTGCTACTACGATACGTGCACGGAGAAAAAAAACATTGTTGAGGTTACCTATCCTATGCTACCCCAGCAAAATACGTTTGTCAATATAGCGACAGCAAAGTCGATTGTTACCGTAGCAAATGCTATATGCTGGGCTCTATTCGTTTGCCGGGCAAATTACATAGGCTGACGGTACCATTACTACTGTTCCGCCAACAAATAGGATTTGTCGGGGCGACAAACGTATTTGTCATTGCGCTATTCAGTTGTTCCTCCAGCAAATCCATTTGTAACCCGAGCAGGACGGTTGGCAGCGCCAGCTAGGGACTTTTCAGCAAATATTTTGTACGACTAACAAAATGGCTGCCATTGTTATTGCGGGCAGTGGATTAAATGAAACACAAATATTTCAGCTTAATCTCATTGTATTCGAAAAATACAAACAATGAAATCAACACCTTTTCATAATAATTCAATATTGTACAATAAACAGTATATCACTACGTAACTTACGTTAAATGTCACATAGGTAGGTAGGTCACAAGTGTGAAAAGCATTAACTAGTTAAAATATGTACAATACATTCACTCAAGTTCATTAGAGTTATTTACAACAATACATTTTAAAATAAAACAATTACCGGTGACACTTAAACTGGGCATCGCATCAAGTAGCACAACAAGTACGTAAATAAAAATGTCACATAAAAGTTTGAAAAGCATTAGGTAGTTAAAATAGTATACAATAAATACTATTAAAAATAATGTACAATAAATCATTCAAGTTCACCAAAGTAGAGTAATTTACAAAAATAAATTTAAAAATAAACCAATTACCTCATAATAATATACTCAATATAATAATCCTCAACAACTCTTCACACCACAGCACTAAACGGAATGCTTCAGCACAACATACCTTTCTCCATTGCCCACTGTTTGTGAAAACATGCTAGCATGGGTAGCTTTTGGAGTAATTTATGCTATAAAAATAGAATTTCAATTCCCAGCTTTTGCTACCAAAATGGTAATAATATGTACAGCACTATCAAACAATCAATCTTCATAATATTCGTTCGTTCCGTAAATCCGTTCCGTTAATAATATCGTTCCGTACGGAACGGAACGGAACGTAAGGAACGATCTTACTAACGGAAGGAACGGATATACGGAACGAACGAATATATTTCTGTTCATGATGATTAATTGCTTCCTTTAAGTGCTTCGTATAATAATATTTCATGAATTTGGTTGTTGGAGAGAAATTAAATATATGCACTGTAACTTCCCGAGCTGAATGTTTTTTTCACCCGATTGGAAGATCTTCTTGCATTACCTCAGGAACGCATATTCGGTAGAACTCTTATTATTTTCCATAGACACGTTCCTAAGTAAACGGTAACGAACTATACATAGGCACAAACTTCGGTAAAATTTGTTAATAATCAGATATGCTCATCTCGCTCTCATGCACTTTCATTACAAACTAAGAATTAATTTCAACAGTTCTGTGGAAATGCAGCAATTTTCTTTCACCCACAACACACAGCAAAACTGTTTTGTTCAGAGTTTCCGCTGGCAAGATCATAGCTCGCCTAGCAGACGCATTTGTTCTCGTGACAAACGCAGGGGAACAAATGCCATTTGCTCCAGCCACCATTGAGCATTTGTTATTCCAACGATTGGTTTGCTAGAGTGACATGTGCTTTTGCTTTTAGGACAAAGACCGAGTCAGCAAATGGGTTTTTGTACGGAGGACAAAAATATTTTTTTCCGTGTGAGGTGAAGCATCAGATCCGCGATTTTGATGCGTGGCGTTTGTCTCTTAATGAAGATGAGGGACTTCCACCCTTGCGCTGCCGGCTTAGAGGAGCATCCTGACCCTTTAGTTCATCCCCATCCCACCTCCGACCATTCATCCATTGCCTCAAGTAATTCTTCCCCACCCTTCCCCCGTCAAATCCCCTTTCTTGCCCCATCACTCCCCCCGCGAGCCTTTCGGAGCTTGATCAGAATCTTTTGGACGCTGCGAGCCAAGGGGGAAGTTGGCACACTTAGATTTGGGTTTGAGGTCCGAAGGGAGGGACTACAGAGGTTTTGGAGGAGAGGGAGAGGAGACTGTATCGCGGAATCTCGCGTGCTGGAGGAATCCGGGCCGAAATGGTTTTGCTGCCGCGGACCATCTGCGAATATCTAATTTTGGCGACTCCGACTCCGGAACTGAAAAATGAAGGAGAGCAGACGAGTATTTTTTTGCCAGTGGTGAAGATGCCGGTAGCCTCTTTCCAGCCAATTTGACCGAAATTCCGGTGGTCATAAAACCAATAAAGTGCCCATTGTACCGCATCCGTCCAGCAGATGCCGAGTACTAGGACATTTTTTCTTGATTTCTGCTTGAGTACCATATTATTTGAGTCTACACCTTGCTAATTAAAGTTATTTTTGAGCATTCTATTACTTGGCCCATTACTATCGCCTTAATAATTATCAATTTTTCCACTTCTTGATTGGTGAAACCCTCATAATAACGTTGACTTTATCAATATATTTCGATTCCTTCAGTGAGGAACAAAACTGTTCCTCATCACTTATTACCTCACGATAGTCGTTAGCATGTGGTCAATGGTATTGGTTCCAAATCGGTTTAAAATGTTGTGCAGAGCATAGCATATGGAGTACTGAACAACAAAAAGTGAATATGACAAATAATCTGTGCCTAGGGATTTTTTGACAAAATACTGTAATCGAGAATATAGAAGTAATGTCCGCGGCCGAAGGTATAACTCAATAAATCAGGCGTTTACCACATTAGTAATTTTGAAGAGACAACAACTGAAAATGCCGACGCTTGTAAGAAGTTAGTATTAGATTTCAAATGGCAAAAAAATCTCTTTCTATTTTGTTTTGCAGCATAGATTTTCAGTTAAAAACTTTATCCTCACAACATTATGAAAAATTACTGACCATATGGGTTCTTCATCTTCAACAAGGCTATGCATTATTCTACTACCTACAACCTCACTATGTAACATTTAAACTTACGTCTAAAAAGTAATAGTGAATAAAATTTGACCTAATATAGAATATTTTTTTTTAGCTATGCTCACAAACAGTAGGTACACTACTATTGAATTTATGCTTACTGTCAAGTAAAATACGTGTATTTTTCTTTGACAAGATCACCAAAAGAGGGAAAAACCTTGTGGAAAAACATTTAATATCTCCTTAAACAAGATCTATCCATCATTGTGCTACTTATACCACGTCGATCTATAAAAGTTAATTTATTTGGCCTTTGAATGATGAGACTATAACTAAGGGAGCTTTTAAACCGTTAATGACATGATTTTTATTTCTCTGCCGTTAATAACAGAAGGATGTTACGAACCGTCCTCTGATGCCTTATCTAGGTCTCTGCTCCTAATCGGATTTCTGAGATCTAACTGACCCAGTTCACTCCAAAGAACTTCTCATCATTTCTCTCTTCTCTTCCAAAATTTTGTTTTTTGGAAAGGTGTCTCTAAATTTGTAATTAGATTTTAATGGCATGAATTGGAACTCTATGGTAGAATATAATGCATTAATACGGGGGCGATACTTTTTTTGAAGGAGTAATATTCAAGGAAATATTTTCGGAAATACTCAATTCCTGAGAAGTGATAGATGCAAACATAACTTGCGTAAGTAACTTCCCAATCAACCCAAATTAAGAGCATGGCCAAGAGTACTTGGTAATATTTGTCCCAAAGCGAATGATGGAACTGCTGTGAGTGCATGTTTTAATTAGATGCTATTTTGATAAGATTGAGTCAACCATTTTGGGCATGTTTTGGCCAGCATCTTTAGCAAGTCAGGTTGGTCAATATAATGTAATGAGTTTTAGGACTCTATTACAAATTATTAATTTACTCATAATTCTGTAGAATACTTCAACATTTCAATTTAAACTACATTCTCTCAACGGGGAATTTTAATTCAAAATCCTCATCTTGAGCACTCTTCACCGTGTCGTTAGTTTACATAGTAGTTGGTATAAAATCTTAAGTCCAAGATTCTGTGTGGAATTTTACATGTATTTTTAGTTTTTGTGGAAATTGTGAACTCTGGCTGATTTTGTAGGCTGCGGTTCGGTTGGATAAATTTCACTAGGCTTTTCGTGACTTATAATTTGGAAGGTGGTAAATATTCCGTACATTTTTTAAATTTAAGTATTTTACACGTATTCGCGCGATGCGCTCTTCTGGTTCTCGAAACTTCTTAGGAGCTGGCCCTCCTTCCGTAAATGTGTGAATTTCACTCGCCAATGGCTTAGTATGAGGTGAGCTCCAACCTCAACTATCAATCAACCTTCAGGTTAAACAATGATTGAGTTATAGTGATAAATTAAACTGAAGTAAATATGAGTTGGAAATCTCGCCAATCAGAGCGCACTAGCCTTTGTTCATTTCCAGAAAGATCTTCACGTGTATCCTGATACGTGTACTTCCCTAAAATTAAAAAAAAATTGCTATTGTTAGATTTGACCAAGGATGCAACTATCTTTCTCGTATGGTAATCATTCACATAATGAAGTAGGTATGTACATGTTCAAAAGAAATAAGTATTCTTATTAGAAGATAATTTTGCATGTTGCTCAGAGTGCGGGGCAAGAGTAGGTATAGTATTGCCACGCTGCGTAAAATGTAATTGGGATGTAATACATATTAGTTCAAGAAACTATTTAGGTAATTTCAACTGAAGAAGAGAATCGATTGCTCTGTCGACCGGTGATCATTAACGAGGACTCAAGTAAGAAATAGGGCCAAGGCCATGTTTTCCAAGTGAATAAAATGAGGAAATCAAAATGTATTTAGCTAATAGCTCCTCAGTTTAATCATGAAGTTAGCTTTATAGCATATCACATGTAGGAGGAGGGCAAAAATCCGAACGTAATTTCTCACAGCAATGATTTAAATACTCCTCATATTCTCACTAAAATGATAACCGTACTTCATTACTCTCGTCTTGTTTAAAGTCTTGAAAAAACAAGAAAAACTTAATTTAATAAAAATTTTTATTATGATGAAAATATATTTGCTTGAAAACATTCATATGGGTGGTAAACGACTGGAAAATCAGTGGTTCCTGGTTGAATAGGGTACAATATATTGATAATATTGCTAACTATTTGCTTCAAGTTTGAAAGTGAATGCCTGAACTGTGGGGAGTGGAAAAAGAGCTTGAATGGCTGATTTGGTTTATGCTTTTTTTGCCCGCAGGCGTCAATACAATTTTTTGTTGTAAATAAAAATGAATGCTTTTGATTGCTAATGAGATCACTTTTTAGTAGCCAAAACTCATCGGAATGTGCCGAGGAAAAACGGCTAATGGATTTAAAAATTGGAAGTCTCTTCACCTTTCAGCAGATCATGCCTTGATACGTCATTATCTGGTCCACGGCCACTTCTTATTTTCGCAGTGGCCTGCGGTAATTACCAATGTGATGCGTGAAATAAACAGTATATTTTTAAAAAACCGGGTAGGCCCTTCCACTCGTAACTGTTAAGATAAAAAAATGAAGCTGTCAGTTTAGTTTATGGAATCCACCGTAATTTCTTCGAAATCGAGTTCCTCTTCCAGAAGGAGGAGGAGAACAGGCTCCGGTAATTTCCGCCCTACCTCCACCTCACATATGCTTTTTCCCGTGATTGGATCTTCTTCCCCCTCCCACAAGCATCTTCTATTTCTTTTTTCTATGCCTTGGCTCTCCTCCTTCTTACGCCTGAGGGCCCAAAATGGCTTTTCCTCGGCGCCCCATGTCCTCGTTCCTACCACATGACTCACTGAGCGCAGCAGCCCACCTTATCTCCTTGAATACACAACACAAACGACGAAAAATCAGATATTTTGAATATTTAAATTTTCTCTTTTAAGCGTCCGTTCCCTAAATTTATTCCATTGTCGTTGATAAAACGCATCCATTGCAAATAGTCGATTAGTCTTCTGAAACAATGGTGCTAGGTTCCTGGGTTTTGCACACACGTGGTGACCTCGTCGGTACTCTAGTTATGAATAGTTATACTAATAGTTACACTTATAGTTAAGAAGCCAAGGTGAGTAGGTATGTGTGAGTGCACATTTGGAGTTTTTCTTTGCCTAATTTCAAGTAATGAAAACAATGCAATAAAATAATATGAATGAGTAACTTTATGCTACTTATTATTAAGTCATTGCTAACGGAGCAGGTGACGGAAATGATCGTTTGTGAAATGAAGATAATAGACATGCCGAGTGAATCATTTTAGGGTTTAGTTATATTTACACATACAATTTGTTTGCACAGAGCTCAAAAGTATCTTAAGAAGACACAATCAAACTCTGAATATTATACTGACTCAAAGTTTGAGGAAAAATACGCCACAAAAAGAAATAGTTCTGCATGTGTTGTAGTCTTGAAGAGCTATAATTGACTGTCTATTTTCCGTACCTCAATAAACAACTTGTTGACTTTCCTGACTGGTGACTTGTACGTATTCAATTATTCCAAAGTTTAACGAATGTATTATGAATATTTTCCTTATGCCTCAAAATTTTGCGATAACCTAGAGTGTACCGTAGACAAAAGTATCTCAAGCATTTACCACTTGATCCATTTTCATCGACTTTCCTTCCATATACTTCTTGAGAACCAATGTGATTCTCTTAAAAAACAAATATGCTACGCCATGGCCTCTCGGAACCCAATTCCTCTTGGTGAACCTTTCTCCATTATTATTTGCGCTTCTGATAATCACTAAAAGCATGAAACTTAGGGTATTATTGGTAAAGTGGTATGCTATAGTAAATATAATAGTCCAAAATTATCTTTCTTCATATCTTTCTACTTATATCTTGAGCCTATTATACCTAGTGTAACTGTCTCAATCGAGTTGCAAAACTTAATGCATCAAATTAAATCAGCATAAGTATTATTGCTACTATTCCACAAACAGTTGCTCTTGAAAATTTTAACATTAGAGAAAAGTTTCAGTGCGTCTCATGAGACTGAGTATTCTTATATAAAATTGGTTATTACACATATATTTACAGTATGAAGTATGCAACCCTAATTTCAAGTGTGAGTCCGTCAGTATTATTATGTCATAGAGTTCATTAGCCATAATTGTATGAACTGAACGCTAATTACACATTCGTGTCTTATAATGCAAATTTATGAAATGTAAAAATGAAGACTTTTAGCTCCAAGACTTCACGTTTGAGAACGATGTAAGGTGACTCTTGAAACCCTTCCATAATGATACAAAGTCCAGCGTTTCTACTGATTTCGACATAATGTGTTCTCATGGAACGCCTTAAATTAAATTTTAACCTGGGTAGTTCTTCTTCAGAAGCAAGAAATGGATAGTTTTGGAGCTCTCAAATTTAAAGTCGTCTCCCGGTGGAGAGCAAGATAGTAGCTGACTGGATCACGCTGAGATTTCTGGCAAAAAAATGTGAGTGTGGAAATGTAGCTCGTTCCGCCACGGAGGCATCCCTCACAGCAAGGACACGGCCATTCTGTGGTCCCGCGCCACTTACACTTGCCAAGCCACTCAAGCAACACGATTCGGAAACGCTTCCGAGAGCTTGGAATTCGAGGCTGATTGCTTCGGCTAGAACGGAAAAAAATGCCTCGCCCACAAAACTGTATTGTTAATGAGTGAAGTTTTATTGTGGTCCTGCCGCAATGGTTGGCATTCCCTGACATATTTGTTTCTTATAACCAATTCAAAAACTTGGAATTAATGAAAACTAAAACTGTGTAAGAGTATACGTGGATAGAAAATCGTTTCCTCTACCATTAGTGTTAAATAAAAAACCTAGAAGGCAAGTAATTAGGAGGAAATTTTTCGGTGGTGGCGATTCCTCTATGTTGATATGATGAAGCGTCTTCTTCAATGTGAGCCTATCGTGGGAGTATATAAAAATCGAGTTATGAGTGCTCTGGAAATTGAAAATTATAAAATAGGAGGTGGTAAATATCCATATGCGGCATTTTTGAGATTTTCGCTTCTTAATGGGCATTGAAATATTTCTACGCACTTATCTCAAGCAGCATTGCCGTCTTATTTATGTGGTGTCAGCCTAGCCAAAATTATAGCTACACCGATATGATGAAGCATCTTTTTCAATGTGAGCCTATCCTGGGAGTATATAAAAATCGAGTTATGAGTGCTCTGGAAATTGAAAATTATAAAAAAGGAGGTGGTAAATATCCATATGCGGCATTTTTGAGATTTTCGCGTCTTTATGGGCATTGAAATATTTCTACACACTTATCTCAAGCAGCATTGCCGTCTTATTCATGTGGTGTCAGCCTAGCCAAAATTATAGCTACACCGAGATAGATTCAAATAGCTGTTGCATCACTACGCAGCACCTGGATTAAAGTATATACCTACAATATTTGGGAGAATCGTAAAACTTGCTGATTTTTCACGAGAAAAGT
Source organism: Platycnemis pennipes (assembly GCA_933228895.1). Taxonomy (NCBI): domain Eukaryota; kingdom Metazoa; phylum Arthropoda; class Insecta; order Odonata; family Platycnemididae; genus Platycnemis; species Platycnemis pennipes. The sequence continues at coordinate 24,763,368 of OW121849.1, read as the reverse complement.
CGCGCTATTTTTTGCATTGTTCATCTGATATGTCAAGAAACGTCCTATATTTAGATAATAGAAAATTATATTTCTTGTATCGAATATTTTAGGTTAGAGGCAATGCGACAGAACTGTCCTGGATACATATCTATCAATAGTGTATAAATAATATCAGAACAAAAATTAATATTTGAAAATATATTTATCACTTGACAAATATTTATATATGGCGCACATTTTCAAGATAAAATGAGTTATAATGTTTAGTCACCTCAGGAAAGAGGCGTTATAACAGAAAAATGTACCTTTATTTATTTACTCATGGTACACGGGAAATTTTAAAGGTAAATCATTCTCTGGAAAGTTTGTCATTGGTAGTTCTCAACATGGTTGGTCGTTGATGGTGAACTCTTTTAATTTTGATGTTTATCCATCTAAATCTTTATTATTTGTTCTGCGGGCCCCTTATTTTTAGTTTTAGAGCAAAATCTTCTCAATAGGCAGCTCGTCATTAAAACACTCTCTTATTGCCATACAATTGAAAGACCCGTTATAATTGCTGGTGTTAACTTCAATAACTTTTCCCTCTCTTTTTCTAAGAAGTTCTTTAACTACATTGTGCAACATATATTATAAAATTATCCTCATTATTATTGTGGTGGTACTTAAGACTTTTTCCGCTATATTTTCTCTACTCTACCGTTAGTCGCAGGTTTTTACTACGGTTTTATCATGGTTTTCAATTTGGACTGAGGTTTAAATATTAACTACACGTTTATTTCACGTTAAGGGCAGCATTTTAAGTTGCAGTAGTTACTAACTGGATTACACATCACAACTTAGTAACGCTTTTTTCTATTTCGGATGTCCTTGGAACCAATTACTGGATTGGAAGATGTGGATAATCATTTCTTGCTTGGAAATGATATTCGAAAATGATGAATAAACAGTGCTCAAAGAGATAACTTAGAATTTTTATTGCTGTAGAAGTAAATTTAAAGGTACCTAATAGTATTCGAAATTTACTCATTTCCAGAGATAATTAATTATATTTTATATAACATTTGAACTCAGTGAAGCAAGGAAATATGCCAAAAATAGGATTCCTTAAGACAATAGTTTTAGACATCGAAGTTTTATTCAAAATGATGTAGTTCTGAATAAAATATGAGAGAATTTACCAGTGATCCATTAGTAGCTACTAAACTGCTCCCCGGACTGCATTATCAGATGATACTCTTGAATAACAAAACAACTGTTAAACCCGAAGGCCAGTCTATTTGGTAACAGTGGAGCTCATACTCCACACCTCCAGGATGAGGATAAGGGGAAGAAAACTTTTTCTTTCCATAAGGTATTTTTCATCGGTATGCATCAACAACATCGGTGAATACAACCTCCGCTTGCATCCTGTATTTCCACCGCCTTCCACAGCTTCTTCACTTTCCCTCTTACCCTCCTTACCGTCCACCACCCAAACCCCTCTCAACCCGTTCCCTTGCTGAGCTCTCTATCCCAGTCACTTCCATCCTCCATTTACTCCAATCAGGTCACTGGGTCGAAAGCCCTCGGACATCATCTCCCAGGCCGGCCCCTGCGCCAAGATGCCGGCCAACCATTCCGCCAGCCTCCTGCCACTCCCAGGCCACACTCGTATCACCCGTTGCTCGTTTCCGCTCAGGTTAAAACCATAAGAGTCGTGAGATCGTTGGCAATCGGCCCTAAGACAAACCACTATCTTCACAATAACACTTAAAATAAAAGTTATTAAGTTCGCTTGTTACAGAAGTATAGAAGGAATATATATTTCTAAGTCCCACATTGAAGCCCATATATAGGCTTCAGTGTGGGCTGAACTACATTAAATAATTCAATAATTTAGACTAAATAAATGGATTAAATTAGACTAAATAAACGGAATAAATTAGACTAAATAAACGGAATAAATTATACTAAATTAACGGATTAAATTAGACTAAATAAACGGATTAAATTAGACTAAAAGTAACTGATGATATTAGACTAGCATTAGAAAAGAGAATGGTCACTATTATTGTTTTGTTTGACTTCAGCAAGGCCTTTGGTCGTGACGATCATACTTAGCTTCTTTTAAATCTTAAGTGACTGATATTATCTTGTAGCGCCCTGAACTGGTTTCTGTCTTACCTTCGTGGTAGGAAACAAGCAGTCAAGGGTCATGGTGGAAAATTGTCAAAATGGAATTCTATTACACTTGGAATTCCCCAGGGTTCAGTTCTTGGGCCATTTCTCTTTTCAATTTACATTCTGTATTTGCCTCAGCAATTGAAATATTGTAGAAATATGCTTAATGTAGACGACGTACAGTTTTACTAACACTGTAAACCCCAAGATATAGCAGAGGCCGTAAGAAAAAAACTTTGACGTACCGAAACTGCATTTGTGGGCTGTATCAAACGACTTAATTTTAAATGATGCCAAAACTAAAGTCCTAATTATGGGAGACACACGTATTGATATTGCTTCAGCGTATTGATATTGACCTAATACCAAAAATAAAGGTTGATTAACACGAAATCCTCTATTCAAATTATGCTCGTAATCTAGTTGTCACTATTAGTAATAATATTTCCTGGACAGATAACGTATCCCAAATTTCAAACAGAATGATTTCCACTCTATATCAGTTGAAAATTCATAAACATTTACTTCCTATAGACAGCAGAAAGAAACTTATATCCATGTTGATTTTTCCACATCTGGATTACTGCTGCTTAGTTTATTGTGGCATTACTGAAGAGTTTAACATAAAACTCCTACGGATAATGAACAAATAGCCAGATTCATTCATAAAAAAACTCTGAACACATCAATCCCTACCAACGAGAACTTGGGTGGCTATCAGTCACTCTTAGGAGAAAATATTTCCTGGGATTGTTTATTTTTAGATTATTTCGTAATCATAAACCAGCCTACCTGCTTGATATGTTTCCTAAAATACAAACAGCTGCATGTTCCATAAAAATTAGACAACAACATCAATAACTTAAATCTGAATAGGGACTGGAACACATTCGTCAGATATATTAATAAACTATTAAAAGCGTTCATTTTTCAATGCACGGCCTCAATATATTAATGAAGGGATTCGCGGCATGGAGCAGTGCATAGAAGTACCTAGGTAATTAGTTTGACTTTGTTTAGATGGTTGCTTCAGTCAAGTTATAATAGCCATATAAAATTATAAAATAAAATACTTAGGCATTTATTGGAGGTGTGACCCGTTATTGATTTTATTTGGCATTTTATATTCTAGGTATTCCTGTCGTTCTCGGCTTCAAGGCAGGAACATTTAGCTTTGAGGATTATTAGACACATTTATAGGTTTGCATCGGAAATATGTTCGTTAAAGAGATCACAAACCAGTAATTTGCGTGGCAGTTTGAGATTGAAGCTTGAGCGGTGATAGTTAAATTGATCACCCATTTTCATCACATTTTGGATGCAAAAACAATCTCAATGGTCTTTTGTAGTTACCCAAAGTTTGACTGTGATAATGTGTACCATATTAATGGTATGGCTCTGAATTACGCAGTTCATTTTTGCTGAATGTTCAAGTATGTAATATTCATTGAAGAACTGTTCTCCTATTTATAAGAAATAATGGTCGCGGATAATTTACTTTGGCGGACGAGGCTATATCTTTACGCAATTTAATATTAGTGATTCAAACATAGTGAGTACTTGAAAATGATAAGGCTGAGCATATGTTTTTTGAGCATGAATATAAAGCGGGCTTTTTCTGGTGAAAGACAAAAATATAAATTTTAACCGATGGCGTTGTGTTAGTACTTTATTTCTTGTTGCTCTATATTTGTCATTAGTTTTGAAGGTAACTCTGTTCCACGAGCGTCTAGTTTCAGAGGTCTTTCCTCCATTGCATTCTGAGCAGTCGGTGCGTAACTACTCACTTCCGTCGAATTCCGGGACACGGCAGTGAAAGCCGGGCACGTGGAGTTCAAGGAGATTGTAGTAGGATGGATTATCATGTTAATTTTAGGAATATCAGCATTAATTAATGCTGGAAGCCAAATTAGGTCTGCTAACGGTCTCTGGATCAGCGTCACACATATTTTACCTGTCTTCCGCTTTCACCCTAATATGCTGCAAGACTTTCGAATCTGACGTAAGCCTATGCTTTTGGTACATTAATTATTACCAATGTTATTCAGCAAAGTCATTTTTAGACTCGTTAATTAGTATCATTCTGAATAAAACATATTTCCGCCATTCATCAGCTCTTTCCAACTCCCCACACCAGCGTAAGGAAATACAACAACCTTTTGGAATGAAAGTGTATGCACTCGACAAATAACAGGATTAATGATTTTTCTTCTGCCTAAGATAAGATGTGTTTCTGCTATAACTTTCACATTTTAACTTCAGTCTTCTTGAGCATATTTAGAATTTTCAATTCCAACGTACTTGATAACATCAAATACAGAAGAGTTTGGTTATTATTATAATTTTAAAAATATTTAGATCTTCCTATATTTGGAATTAAGTACTTTGCTAGCACCATACTGGATTTGCGTCCTGTATCTGGTAAAAAGCTAAATGATCTAAAAATGCTCTTTGTTACATTTATAGCTTTAAAAAAAAAGGAGACGAGGTAGATGCTGATAGATTGATGCTACTGGTTGGACTTCAAAAAGAGATGCACTGACTGTACCAGATAGGACGAATCAGAATCATTGTCCTATAACAAGAAAAGTTATACCCAAAGTTTACGTATATTTGCTTCAACCCTTCTCAGAATATCTCTGCACTTGGGCGCAGCATTATTATTTTTCAAAAGATGAGAATGTTGAGGCAGGTATTAAAAGAAAGGGCACTATTATTGATGGTAGTCTTCGTCCTGTCAAAACGGCAGGGACGTAGGGTAAATGACATGGAGATGGAGTAAAATGTCAGTTCTAGGAGTCTACCTGCATGGATGATGTCTACCTGTTTGGATATGAATGCATGGAAATGTGAGAGAAAATTTTTGGAATGCATGGCCATTGAATCAAATGTCTCAATGATTTCCGCTATATTTATGCAATTTGATGCATTATAAAATAGTCAAACATCTATTTTTAAAATTAAAATTTGAATTATAATGATGATGACGGGGAAAAATCTGTGTAGGGTGTACTGTGTTTTTCTTAGGTTCTAATTTAGGCTAGACAGCGACATTTAGGAGAGATTGATAGTCTAGAGGCCTGCTAGAGGCTCCAACCCCTAAGCAGTTGAATTCTCTAAAATCAGATTCTACTCCTACCACTACTACATTGACTTTACGTTTTAGGGACCAGATTCGTACGGGGTTTGGAGTGAAAACTTTTTATTTCGAGGGTTCAGAAAATAGTAATCCTGGTGGTGATGAAGTGTTGCTGGGGAAATGGATTTTCCTTTCGTGCAACGAGCAAAGTAATTGAAAGGCAAATAACGTACGATGATCAATTGCCACTTTTGCTAAAAATGAGGCAATGACGACTCCGATTCTCACTCTCTCTCCTCTTCTCCTATTAATTATTACTAGTTCCTACTACTATTGATAGCGGTAGGAATTGGTTATATTTATTAACCTAATTCTTACCAATTATATAGTAACTTCTTATATTTAATGAAGCATATGACCACAACTATTCGCCTCTTGCATTTTATTCGATTTATATCAATTGTATCGTTTGCATTGAAAGCTTGCTTTGTCTTTCGTTGGTTCTGACATCTTATAGGTGCCCATTTTCGGAAGTTATAATCTCGAAAATTGAGCAACGTTTCTATATTCCTCCTGAAGACACAAATTTGATTTTCTAAGATGTGTAGCTGTAATATTCGTTCTTATTTTTTCTTGAGGCCAATTATATGACGCAAAACATTTCTTGCATGCCGATTATTTTCATAATAAAATGGTGCGTCAATATACGACCAGCGGCTTCACTTACAATCATCACTGCATCACTGCAAAATAAAAAGATGCACCGGCTTTATGTAAGACTTATACAGAGTTATACGAGAGAAATGAACAATGTTGATTATTACGTTGTTTTGCTCTCAATAAATGCATGTCCTTGGAAATTCTGGGTCATCAATATCAATTTACCTCGGCGCAGCTAATAAACCTCACTTAAAACGGCGAACAAGCATTATAGCCATAAGAAAAAAAGAAGCTTCTCGTCGAAGTGATGGCTTTTTTTGTCAAGAAAACGACTCTCGCTCCTATCAATTACTGGCCATCACATAAACATTAATAGGCTCCGATTTGATGCCGAGTGTTTTAAGATTTAAACTTAATTCCGCATTGACCCGAACGTACGAATGAAATAAAAAGATTGCAATATTGCAAAAAAGAGTTGGTGGTAGTTACAAATTAAGCAGCACAAAGTAACAAAAAGGTTTAGCAATAAATTCCTCAAAACAGGTCAATCGTAATTCGAATCACCCAGTCAAAGTACTTTACCTTCGCGCATTTTCATTCATCAGATCAACGTATAGCTTCATCTCTGTTTTGTTGTCTTATCGGGTGGTTGAAGGAATTATGAGAACCTCAAAGGTAATCAAACCTTTTGACTATCATTCGTTACAGAGTTTCATACACCAAGAAGGAACAGATAAAAATAAATTGATTTTTCTGATACCCAATTATGTATAATAATGGAGGAAAATATTATGATTATATTTGCAGCCATATCTGATGAGCTAACATCATACCTTTTAGATCTCTGCGGAGCTTTTCCAGGGTAAATACAAGTTAAAATGGATATTTTAACCGAAAAGAGAATCAAGTTAAGACCTCCATGAAGCCTTTCTTAAGATTTAAATTTTTATTGGTTGAAAGTAACTGAATGGCATTTCAAAAATATATATCCTTACGTAACCTCAGTAAGGCAAAATTTTTATCAGTCATTTATTAATTTTCCATAGCTGTTTTGTGAATTTGCACCACATGATATGGTTGTTCACCTCTAAGAACTAATTTCTGGCTGTAAAGCACTGAAATACTAATTTCACTGGTTTTTTTCATGTTTATTCATATTCGAATGTATACTCATATTGCTATGCAAAAAACTTTAAATTGTACTTGATAGTTATTTTATGTATCAATCCTCATTGTTATCCTAATCTATAACTGTGTGATGAGAGATAAAGGTAGTAAGAGATCTGTTAAGATTAGCAAAAGAAATAGCGGTGTAGTAACACGAAATAAATGTTGAAAAAAAAACAATTCATAAAAAAAGGGTCAGGAGATGGACTGAAGCTCATCTGGGCTAGAGAAAGGTTAAGGAAGAAAACGTCGAAATTGCATAATTTTGGAAGAGATATCTATTTAGACCACAAGCAGTACGATTTCAATGCTGCCTGAAGTTAGGTTCCTCAAAATGGGGGAGATGGTCGTGCAGAGGAATTTAGAAGCATCAACAGAATCAAGGATGAAATAATACGAGGACTTACTTAAGTGAAGCTGAAGGGTTGATGAAGGTAAGGGCATTGGAACAGTTGAAGGTTATTGGGAAACTCTGAAAAGAGGACAAATGTAAAAGAGCATAAATACATTTATTTTAATATTTTAGGTACAAACCCCAAAACCAATTAAGACATGTTTTTCGCAACGTACAGGAACTCCGGGGAACTCATATCAGGACCCAGAGAAAAACGATGAGAAACTCCTTTGCTTTTAGCTCTCCAAATTAGTCAGGAATTGTGAAAAACATTTAGAGGCCATTAGAAAGATGCTTAAATAAGAAAATGAAAAAGTAGGTACAGATTTGGAAAAAGTCTCGGAGTGTAAAGGTTCATGTATACCCCCAAATATATATGCATAAAAATTCAGCCTGCGTAAGCTTGTGCTCGCAAAACTTGAAAAAAAAGTCGGTCAATTTGCTTGAAATTTTGACACGAGGTTATATTCAAAAACGCACGTTTTTTACAGTAAAAACGTTTTGGAAGCTTCAGGTGGAACTGCATTAACGTAGTTAATTTCCTTGATCCCGGCTAAAATCAGTTTAAACCGCCAACAATTGCGTTACCCCTTGCTTCTACCTTCTTGCCGTGTTAATGGAACGAGGGAGGAGAGAGTATTCAGCTCTTAAACCGTCACTGAACATGCAAGGCACAGAAAACCCCAAATGTAACGTTTTAAAAACATCAGGAATGGAAAAAGTTCTCTAGGGGTGCAAAATCATTGCATAAGATGGGATTGCACGAGGAATGGCTATAGGAAGTCATTGAAAGCTTTAGAACACATTTAAAAACTTGCGAAAAAATAAGGGGTTAACATTTGGGGGTGCATTGATGTTACTATCCGGTTACTTCAGTCAAACGCTTTCAAACATACTTCGCTCAACACCAGCTGATGGCATGCATGCATGCTTCAAATATTCAACTCTTTGGAGCACAGTGAAAAAAATTCATTTGATAAAAAAATTGAGAATTCAGCTTTGAACCGATCCAACAGCTGACATCTATTCAAGACAAATACTGGAGGTTGGTGGCAGCAATGTACCTACAAATCCTGAAACAGAATTCCCATCTCTTCCCATTACCTTCCCATCTAATTTCTGCAACATCATTTATGTAAAAGTAGAATTAGTAGACAATGTTTTCCAAAGCATCGAAACACATTATCGAAATCATGCATGGTTGAGCTGATGAGCCTTTCTGGCAGATACGAATGTCGACGCACACGATAAGAAAAACATCATACTGAACAGAATCGCAATCCGTGACATACAAATCCTTTGACTCCGTGATGAACCAAAGTGAAGCAGTAAATCTTCCAACGGAATTTCTTAATTTTCTCGATGTTCCCGGATTACCGTCACATATTTGGAATTAGTGCCAATTATATCACTTCTTAACATCAATCAGCCCAAGTTATGCAACGGCACACGATTAGTAGTTACAAAATTGATGTACAATCTACTTGGAGCAACTATTTTGGACCTCATAAAGGTGAAGATGTACTACTTCCACGAGTAACACTCATTTCGACCGACATGGCGTTTGAGTTCAAACGATTTCAATTTCCATTACATCATGCGTTCACTATGACTATCAATAAAGCGCAAAGGCAATCTTTGCAAGTGCGTGGTTTCATTTTAGAAAAGATTTATTATCTCATGGGCAATTATGCGACGCATGCTTCAGAGTCTGTAAACCGTCTGATCTTATTTTTATGCAGAAAACGTACAAACAAAAATTTAGCCAATCCACTAACTTCACAATTAAAAATGATTTTCTGAGAAAGTATATTTTGTCTTCCTTTCTTTTCATTCCACAACATACTCACAGCAACGCAAGCCAGGGCATTAAATTAAATTATGTGTTTTATCTGTGAATCTATCTTCGCTACAATATTTTTATTCACTTACCCATTCATTTCATATCAGACTGAGCCACAGCGAAGCGTGGCCAGATTTAGCTAGTAAAACATAAAATTCACATGTCCTAACGATTCTTGTAGTATTTTTGATTTAAGTAATTGTTTTCCTTTTGCATTCAATACACTTTAAGCCCCTCTGTCCAAGTAGCCCTCTCTCCTACTTTACCTCAATGATCTTTATAGCCGTATTCATTATTTGGCATCAATCCTCTGATTGCTTTGATGCAGCTCTCCACTGAGTTCTTCTATCGGCTAAGCTCCTCATATTTAGGTATTTATTCTCTTTCACATCCTTCATCACTTTTTCCATTTATCTCACTCGAGGCTTTCCTTTGTCATTTTTCCAATCCACTTGCCCTTCAACGATTGTCTTCATCAGGTCATCGTGTCTTAAGATATGGCCGATTAAGTTATCCCGTCTTCTTCTTAGAGTTTTTAGTAGGCTTCTCTTTCCTACGACTATTCTTTGGACTTCTTCGTTTGTCACTCGGTCGACCCATTTTATCTTCGTCATTTTTCTGTAGCACCACATTTCGAATGCTTCCACCCTTTTCTTCTCCGCTTCTGTCATCGTTCATGCCTCACTGCCGTAAATAAACATTCCCCAGATGTGCGTCCTGATGAATTGTTTCTTTACTTCTACGCTTGTATTTTCTGCTGTAAGTTGATTCTTCTTTTGACAGAATGCTCTCTTTGCCTGAGCCATTCTACTAGCTATTTCTTTCTTGCTTCGTCCATCGTTGTTTACACGGCTTCCTAGATTACAGAACTCTTTAACCTCTTCAAGTTTTTGTTTTCATAGTTTGACATTGGTTTTCGCCTCTTCTTTCTTGTTGCACATTTCCATTTATTCACGTTGTCTTCATTTTAAATCAAAAGTTCTCCATTCTTGTCACATATCCGTATAAAATTGCATCTTAGTTTTATTCTTATTAATCTTAGATTATATCTGACCATTGTCCTTTCCATGGTTATTAGAGTCTTATTCAGATCTGTAATTTATTAATTTGGTTTGTTGTATTTTACTGAATTATAATTTATTATTCACGTCCTGACTGTCGTCAAACACAATACATCTAAAAGCACACCACAAATAACATAAACAATATAATATATTACCCTCCTAATCTTTTACAATATCACATTCACTTTCTTCTCTCTTTAGACTCAAACTGACAGGCCATAAATCACTTCACATATAAGTACGAGCCACTTCACTATTCACTTTGCACATACATATCATCAAATACCCTCTTAAAATTACGTACATACAATAGCAGTGGAGAGTGGACCGCTTTATCCCTCTAGTATGAGGAGGTTCTAATGACCGACCCAATCCCTTTCACCTGTCCTCCCGGTCTGAAGCGCCTTTTAGTGCGGAAACAAACTTGAAAACACCCATGAAATCACTCTAGTACGCTCTGGAGTTCCCGGCTGTGTCCTCCAATATGCGATCCCTGCCTCTTTTTGCACCCTGACTTCTCCGCCTTGCCTGAAGATCCGTCGCCTGTATCGAATTAGGTCCAATTCCGCCAGATGATTCCCCGACGTGGAATCAGCTTCCCAAGGGCCAATTTCTAGACCTCAATGGCTTTTTCCTATATCATACCCCGACACGGGTTCCGCTTCGGTCAGGAGGATTGCTGGACTAGACGACCCCATCTCCTCCATTCCTTTTTTTACAAGGGCTTTGGTGCCCTATCCTGTCCCACTTGCAGTTTTTCCCCCTTGTAGGGAGGCTTTTATGGGAGTGATTTTTCTAAGTATAATTCTATGTAGTGTCTTTTAGTGGCTAAGTGTTGTTCAGGCTATTTGAGTAGGAGTTTTGTTAAAGGGAATGTGGTGTTATTTGTTCTGTGGGTTCTGTGTGTCAGTTTTCTATTTGATGTAGGTGGTTTTATGAGTTGAGGGATTTTGGGCTGTAGTTGTTTAGTCTGGGTCTGGTGGAATGTGTTTCGTAATTTGCATTTGATTAGGGACGACCCCATCTCGCTCTCCGTTCCTCATTATATAGTAAGCTCGCTCATTGTTTATGCTCGGCCAAAATTTAATTTCCCTGCGTAACTTGCCGCGACTTCAACAATAACAACGGTTACAATTCCTTTTGTTGAGGACTGCAACTCGCGAATGCCACGGATCACCACGCTCAATACTAAATTAGCCATTGTAGAGCCCGACGCCATTTTTCCCTATGACTCTGTATAAACTCTCCTGATAAAATTTAATACGGCGGCTCCTTGAATCCCATGCATGATATGGCTAGTAAATGACATGTTACAGATCCTTATCTGTCTCTGCTACGAGTTCTATGCCATCTGCGAATCGCAGCATGCTAATTTTTTCTCCGTGGATGTGCACTCCAGAAGAAATCTCTTTGGTTTCGTTGATGTCTCTCTCGATATAAACATTGAAAATTACGGGAGACAGTGCACAGTCTTGTCTCACTACTTTCTTTATTCTTGCTTCTTCACTGCTGGGTCCAGATTTAATCATAGCTACTTGGTTTTTTTACCAACTGTGGATAATTATTCGATCACTGTATAACACACAAATCCCTTTCAGTATATCAATCATTGAATTCCACTCCACGTTGTCAAAAGCCTTCTCTAAATCACATATATAATGGAAATCGGTTTGTTCTTCTGAGCAGCCTAAGGGCCAGTATTGCTTCTCTTTTATCCTTACTCTTTCTGAATCGAAATGGATCCTCATTCAGAAACTCCTCAGATTTTCGTTCTATTCTTCTGTAGATGCCATCTAGTGGACATAATGGGAAGAATGTTGCCATTCTTCGATGCATGTGTTGTAAGACTTATAGTCCTAAAGTTTTCGAATTTCTCCGCTTTCTTCTTTTTAGGTATGGGAATTATGATGTTTTTCTCGAAGTCCCTGGGTATTTCTACTGCTGAGTTCATGTCGCAGATGGCTTTGTAAAGATGGATTAGTGTATTCTCTCCGGAATTTTTAATTAGTTCTGAGGGAATATCAATAATTCCAGAAGCCTTATTCATGCGAAGGTCCCTTACTGCTGCGTTAAATTCCGATCTTAGTATTCATGTTCCCATTTCATCCACTTCGACTTCGCTTTCCTCTCCGATAACTTTCGTGCGTAGATGGTTTCCGTTGTATAACTCTTCTAGATATTTTTTCCATGTATTCACGTTGTCTTCATTTTAAATCAAAAGTTCTCCATTCTTGTCCCATATCCGTATTAAGCTAAGATTTTCATACAATGGACACGTAAATAAAAGAGGATGAGGATCCAATCTCAGGCCACGGGGTCTTACCCTCGGAGAAAAGTATTTCTAATTTGGACATAATAGCGAGAAAATTTGGTTGACAGCCTTAAGTTAGGAACTGGATTGTAATATTGATAGTGATATCATGGGATCAAGAGCAATAGAGAGTAGGGACTGAATAAGAATGAGTTAAATGAAATTAGTTGTGGTTGTTAGGTTGGATAATATAGTGGATTCTCCGGATATCGGGAAAAAATAGGAAAAAAATCATTTTACTTGTAAATCTGTGCAGAAACTGTGACGTAAGGGAACTGTGCAAAGTCCATTACGATTATTATTCCGGAAGCAAGGTAAATTTTTGAGTAAATATTAAGAGCGTTTGCGGATTAAGTAACCGTCAGTTTGAATTCAATCAAATTAAAAGAAGTTAAGTTATATTGTAAATGAATTTGACAGGGGATATATGAATGAGAATATAAAAAAAGAAGGCAAAGGTATTACGTGATGAAATGGTAGCATTTAGGATGGCAACAGACATAAATTATGAGAGTAAACTTCATATCATGACTAAATCGTAATCCAATTAATTCTTAAATCAAATATCATCGGTAAATTAACCTTAAAAACAACTGATTTGCTTCTTAGAATAAAGTTGCTTGCCTAAAGGGCTTCAATAAGGAGTTTGGTAGCAAAGATTGGATAAAATTAATAAATGCTCATCAGAAGCGAAAAGGATAAACGCTTTCACCAGAAGGATAAACGCTATGCTAATATCATCTGATTCAGGTGACATAAAGAAGGGTAGCCAAGTTTAGGAAAATATTTATATATAATATACTCAGTTTCCATTCCGGCCATCTCAGGCTTGACCTGAGATGGCCGGAATGGAAAGCAGGTTCATCCACTAGGTACTCCGCTGGTAATAGGCAAAAATAGGTAGAAACTGAGTTGATATTAATGGGAAACTGATAAATATATATATTTATTTCTCTGATGATATCACGTTGTTTGGAAAAACAGTCAGATGAATAAAGAGATGAACTTTGTAAATGTTTATAAAATATTTTTTCCTAGGAAAAAAAGGAAACAAGGTAAAAGGGAATTGAATGGAGAGGTTCGGCATAGAAAGAATTACTTTTTTGGAGAATGTATTACGAGACAACTGAATGTCAAAGTGGTTTATTGAGGGAAAAGTGCTGATTGAGATTGGATGAGGCAGGTGCCTAGGTGACTAGGGATTTCAGACGGCGTGGATATGGGCAGATGATGCTTTGAACTAAAACGGGAGAGGACCATTGATCCTCGGGCTATCCAAAACTATTTTTAAGGGGTTGAAAATAATAGTAATTATGGTGAATGTGCCCACAAATTTTGGGGAAGAGAAAATGTTTGATATGCTGACATAAGGCGCAAATGAAATTATTGATTTATTCTTTTACGAGTTCGACGTCAGGAACCTTAAACTGGGGTTATGAGAAAACGTGTTTGACACTTCAAGACATATTCACGCCAAATCAATTCACACCTCTTATTTACCTATCTTTTGGCTTGAATTAAATCGTTTGAAATAAGTTTCTCTAAAAATAACTTTTTTTATTCCTGCAAATATATAGTTGTAGGTTCAGTAGGTATATAGCTTGAAAGATAAATTTCTCCTTATTAAATATCCTCTTTGAAAACAAAAGTCGTGTTTATTAGTTCAGTACGTAAGAAACACATCACATTTTTCAGCAAATAATCTGATATCTGGCGTATCTCCTCTGTATTAGGAGTTGGGATAGTCATTTGAGAGAACTGAGCCTTTTTAATAAATTTAACTCAGATTTAAGCATTATAAGCAGAGAAATTGCTCTTTACATGATAAATATGAGAGTAAAAACGTTCTACCGAAGAAAATGTTTCTACCCCGTAGTTCTAAGTCTGCTAAAATGTTGAATGGCTTCCTGTAAACTCAAAAAGGAATATATTTGTCAGTGTAGCTATGTGGGCAGAAACCAGTAGAGGAAAAGAATGAAGCAGACTTAATTCAAAGAAATTTTTCTCATCCGACCTTTTCCAAACTTAATGTGTCATTCAAGCGCTCTTCCTAGCTGCAGCCAATTGTAGTGCACTTACTCCCCTCTACTCTAAATTCATTATTTTGTCTTAAGTCCTCCCATCTGATTTCATTCACGTTTCGTGACACGGATATTTCTTATTTCCCGTGTTCATCTATTGTGGTACGTGAGAAGGAATATGTTGGCCCTATTGTCCTTCGCTTCCGAGATGCCCCGTTCCATTTTGTAATATGGTCAGCTGCTAAGCACGCCCAGTTTCGTCCTCATTAACCGGCGTGTAAAATTTCCACGACCAAGGAAGTTATTCGGACCATCCGCTGTGCGGCGATTGCCTTCCTTTGGGTCTGAGCTCAGCTTGAAGGCGGAAATTGAGTCTAGTGTGTTTCAAAATTGACAATTTTTTACCCATGGAAGGAACGAATTAGATTATGAAAATGGGCCAGAATAGCACACAATCCCGATTACCTGTTATTTTTTTCAATTTTCTACAGTTCAGTGTGCGTAATGGGCGTCTCATTCTTCCCAGTCAATCTTTTTCTTGTCTCTCATTTTCAACCCAGAACTTTTCATTATAGCTAATTCTTCGATAATCATAGTGCTATCAACTTGTCGTGACCAAGGTCGTCCTACATTAGCCGTAGCAAAATCAGGACGCCAACTAATCTGTTGCAATTCTCGTACTATTTTGGATCAGCGGTAATTAGGACAATTGGTGTTTTACTCACAGGAATAGATTTTATCTAAACTCCCTCTCAGACCATATATTGCTCCCAAAAGTAGGATTTACGGAGCAGTGTAAATTTCTCAACCCCATATTCTTTGGAAATGAATTTTTCTTCTCGATTCTTAAGGCGAGGAAAACAATGCAGTATAAATGTAAAACTGGCGGATACACCCGCAGTCCCCACCAATTGAATGAATAAGTTCGGCGGTATACCCGCTCTTCACATCCAAGGGGATCTCTTTCGACTTATTCTAACTGCAGTGAAGTTGTTAACATTATGGAGTATGCGGTAGCTGTGAAGGACAATATTTTGCAACTTTTACGTGATATAGTGCTAAGAAAGTAAGTCATAAAGCATGAGAGTAATTACTACTGAAATGGACAATATTTTTTCATGATCCAAAAATAAAACCATAGCCGTCAAATCATGGATCTGAATAATAGATAAAGTGAAATAATTTTTGCAGGTACATGCATAAAGAGTAATTACACTGTAGTTTACATCAATTTCTGAGCTACAATTAACAACTTCATCTCATAGCTATCATTATACAGCCTGCCCAAATCTTCTCCAGCTAACTCTCATCGAATTTTTAAGTGTCATTTATTTTTTCGTGTTCCTTGTTTATATTTCACCCTGAAATCCGCATTTATTTTCGAAACCAAAATATAAGAAAGAGAGACAGAGAGAGCGAGAAAGAAAGATCTCCAAGATATTTATCATAGGATTGGAAGAATGGAATACAGCTGAACTGCAACCTTTCATCTATGAAATCTCATTTCAAGCATGTTATTGTTAAGGTGGAGCTAACATAACATTTTTGGAGGTAGGTAGTGTTAAGAGCGTTAAGGTAGAGTTAAGACTGTTAAGGATTATGATCATACAATAAACCAGGTTTTGATCAGATATCTTAGCATATATTTCTTTCCTTTGAGCTTATTTAGCAGCTTTGGTATTATTCAAACATTTCGAACATATTTTATGCACTAATGTAAAGAGACTGCAACGGGTATATTTAATATTTTATAACATTATTTTAATGTCTCCTGCTCAAGGTGAGCTTTGTTTCTCATAAATATATTTTTTATTGCTCAAATCAGAAACGGAAAGATAGTGGCCAAATCCCCTTTTCACATGAAAACAACGAATTCGTTAAAGTTTGCAGGAAGAAATATTTAAGTCGACTGACTCTTTTATCATCTGCCACCTTATTTTACTTACCATCTTAATAATACCAAAAATGGATATGATAGATTACCTACGATCTATTTTGCTGGAAAAATGAAGTTGGGAGCCGCTCATATTTCGTATTCTGAATGTGTTCAAAATTATAAGGCGGAGACCGAATCAGAAGACGCTAAAAATAAAATCTTAACTCTATAATAGATTATGGCATAAAGATAAATTTAGAGGTAGGATGATAGAGAGGTATTTAAAAATTTATTTTATCTGCGTAAAACAAGGGACAATAATACGCAAAATTGAATTACTGTGGAAAAAAAGGGATAAACGGAAATTTTAAAATAGATTTCAGAATGGATTACTTTTCATATTCCCACAATATATTTTATAATAATTCACTGCAAAATTAGAGGGGTAGAATTTGACGAAAGTTCACTTGCACGAATTATAAGCAAAAATTGAAATTTTCATGTCATACCTTCTCTACTCTCTTGTCTGTTCTATTTTCAAAAATGAATCATGTGGGATGTATTTCCCGCAGAATTAACAAGTTAGTGGGTCGTGGTGGTTAAACGGGATGGAAGATTCCTCTGCCGTGCGCTAGCATTCTCTGCATGTAGACGGAGAGGGATGGAAAGGAACTTCATATGGAGCTCGATTAAATTTGTAGGATATTTTATGCGGCGGGGAGTAGCCAATCTCCATTTTAGAGAAAAAATAATTTTGAAATAATGAATGAAAAGCTGCAGTGAAGGGAATTTGATGTAGAAAATGCCTCCATGTATTCTCTAGACACTTAATGCTCGGTAGTACACCACATGTCAACATTTAAGGGTGATCTAAGGTCATATGGTATATTTTATTAGGTTTTCAGTATTTTTAAGTGCAATATGTAAAATTCTACCTCCCCGAAACTATGTTCAACATAGTATATTTTCCTTGTTCCCTGAAAAAACTTTCACAGATTAATTTTCATTATTTGCGGTTGTAATTTGATGTATAAAGTCTTTAGTAAATTCAATTTGGATTGAAAAGGCTATTTAGCAGATAATTCCATCACCGAGGGTTAAATGCGACTGTAGTCTCTCATGCTCACTCGTGATTACCAAATTATGCTTTTTAAAATGAATTTCATAGCTTCTCAGAGTTTTTTTGATACTCCAACACCAACTTCAAGGTAAATGTTTGCAATGGGCTTTCTTAATACAAAAAAATATATTTTGGTCAATTATTCATGTGCATTGTTACTTTTTGTGATAATAGTCAAAAGAATTTCGTCGTATGGAAATGAGCCTGATATTGAAAAAGTTGTAAACACAATATGTTGTTCACCACTTTCGTCTCATGTCTATTTTCAGCAATTAAATGCAGTCAATTTTCAGTTAAAGAAATTGCTTCGTGAAATAAATCATAGTTACACCCAAACCTGCCATGTGTTCAAATACTAGTGAAATGAATTTGTTTGCTTGGCTTGACTGAAATATATACGTGATAAAAACCTATGTCAGTGATTTTTGGCATTTAAATTAGCCGGTATATTCTTGAAAAAAGTTTTTTTAATGAACTATTAATAACTTATCCATCCAGATAATATCGCTATTTCGTAATTCCTGTTATTATTGCATTCCTCCAAATATAATTCATAGTGTTGTGACTGTTAGTTTTTATCATTAAAGTTACAGATCATTTAAGGGTCAACTGTTATGATAACTTAGCAAAAAAGGGTTCACGAATTTAATTTATTTTTACTAACACACTACTAAGTGAATATGTAGTCATATGATACCAAATTAAGAATCTCTATTTTAAACTCAAAAAATGAGGTTGCCATGACAGTAAGTGTTCAGTTATACTCTAATTGTAAGATTAGTTCATAGGGCTGAAAGGAAGGTGGTAAATAGTAATCAGTTATAAGAACGTGTGCCAGCACATTCAGTAAGGAAGACCTTCCGATATTTTTTTAAAATAATTCCCATATTTTTATTTCATACTATTTTTTTTCATACCTAACCAATAGGGTAGTTTCCTATTATTTTTTTACTGTCTTGATCGAAAGTTTATAACCTCTGGAGTACGTGTTTTAAGCCGTTCGATTTTTAAATGACGTTAAGTATTTTTCCTCATTAATTAAAAAGTGAAAAAAATCAATGGCGCGAAAACGCGACGGCAAACTATTGCATGCCGGTTAATCCTACTCATGACGTCAAACTATTTCCTCTACCTGCCACCAGGTGGTGCTGCGGGCGCTTCCAAATAGACGCCGCACTCCGTTAAAGCTTATGAACAAGTATTGGAGGCATATTTATTCCGTTAATTAATTATAATTAACTTTTATTTATTTATTTAACATTACTTATGCAGTTGATTCATTTAAAATCAGTTAGTATTCCTTTCACAAGCATATCATGTAGTTCGCCTATCGCCGCACGACCTTCACGCCATGCTTCGTCGTAGCAGAAGACACAGCGAGCAGGACGTCCTTGAGCCTATAAAATGACTAATAATACCATGTTTAACTGAGAATTCTTTTCCAACATTGATAGTTTTTACAGGTTAATACTAATAAATATTCACTAGAGCTAAGGGGCCCTGAAATACAACGGTAAGTTCAGGAGACGAATTTTCCTATGCTTCGCAACGTAAACTACATACCTGTTACGTCAGCATGAAGGCAGCGCACCCCGCCATTTCAGAGCCTTTTCAAATGGCCTTAAAATTAACATTTAATTCTCTAGTAAACTGGGATTTCTCAATACAAACTTTTTGCATAAATTAAATACATTTATGGCAGGGCACAAATCGCAATTAATGAAGTCTGTTTTCTTTGATGAAGGAAACTACCCTATTGTTGATTATCTAATACTTTTTTTCCAATCGTTTCTTACTATCCAAACTAGAAGCACGCAAACGAATAGGGAGCGTATGCATCCTAGCCTTCGGGTGACAATGAAGCCCATGTGAGTGTGCTTAGGAAGCATTTAGCCCAACCTTTTCGGCACAAAGCTTAGCGTCTACTATTCCGGTCCCTATGAAGTGCTGTGTGTAAAGATCTTTAGGGTCTGTTCTCCGTCCATCGGATGAGACGTTAAACAATGAACCCTTTGGCTCAGCGGCGTTAGTTACCTTCATAAGGCTATTTTAGAGCATTATAAACGCTTTTTATGAGACTGCGGTTAAATCCTGTTCATAAAAATTGCTACAAATTGAATATATTAAAGCTACTCATTTTGTGTTTGCTTGCTAGCTGTGCAGTTTTTTTGCGCAGTTGTTGACATTGATTAATTTTGCTTTTTAACTATGTTTTCCACTACTGCAATTTCGGAAAAATACAAATTAATGTTTCTCTATAGTTACAGTGCAATATTTATAAAATTCTGATATATGTCTGATCATATGACCATTAATTTTAAATGCAAAAACATTTTTTTCAAAGGTCTAAAATCTGGGTCAATATGACCCGACGCGAGTAGCTACGTAAATTAAGCTCACGCGACTACTTAAGGGTTAATTGTCGTGCGACATTTTGATTTACTTACCACGTGCATACACAACTTAATCAGTGAGTAGTGATTCCACACGTCCGTGTCTCCCGAAAATGGTCAAACTTGCTTCGGGAATCAGCTGTGATATCACCTCCAGTACCTCCAATCCCCCTTTTATAAGCCTCCTCCCAGGATTTCTAATCAGAGTTTTTTGCCTGTGGTCATCAAGGTGAAGCTTTCTGAAAACCACAAAATTTGACTGAATTTAGGTATACTAGCAGACCTGCTGCCTGCATTGCAGGCACATTTCATAAGCATTTAGTATGCATATAGCAGGAAATGGCTATTTTATAGGTAGAGAAATGTGTCTCACTCTATTATCCTATATGTTTTAGTGCTTTTTTCTATACCATATTTTCATTAATCATCAGTCTCCCACTCTCAAAAACCACGTTTTTTACATTTTTCTCTGCACCACAAAACGCTAAAAATCCAAAACTACTACCAAATCATATAGACAGAGAATCCACACTCAACGCACCAAACCTCACTCTTTTAGCTCAAAACTTGGGAGAGAACAAAAAAAAACTGATACAGATTGACTGACTGACACGCTACAAAAATTAATATATATAGGTTATTTGAAATATTTCATGATTTGAAACAGAAAACTATAATTTCTATTAAGAATTAAATTCTTTATGGGATTACATTTCTTGTGATTCATATCTGTTGTTAGCATGACAATAATTAATAAATTAAATGTCAAAAAGGGAACAAAACTTCAAGTTGAGAAACATATACCCTTATACAATATATAAGAATAAATGGTACATGTACCATTTATTCTTTACGGAAAATGAAAAAGTGTGAAGAATCAAACCCGGGACTCTGAGGGGAATACAACTTCACTACACTCTATGGGTTGACGGGATTAAATGATATACCATGTGTCATGTTCGCGGTAGTAATAGTTCTCCAAATAATAGAGCGTTGAACTTTCGCATGACAATTTTGGCTTTTTATTTTTATGGTATAGAATAGATTTGGTCATATCATTGGATTTTTCAAATAATATGCGGGCCAAAGTGCATTAAACAACACTTCAATTTAAAGACGGTGGCGCTGCCGCCAACGTAGGCTACGTGACATCTTTCGACCAAAACCAGAACTACTAACGTTGAAGCGGTTCTCTTTGCTCCGCACAACTTCACTTGGCCAGTGCGCCTCTATCGCTTATTTACTGTACCAGGAGACAAAGAATGAGCCCGCCAAACATGAATTTTAAATTTTAAACCATGTCCTTTTTTTGTTTAGCATCCTGATTGCTATGGATTTGGATGGTAAGTAACGTGATAATAAGTATTATTAACTTTTGGGTTGAAATATTCCCGTTATAGTACAAAGTACTTAGACCCTAGACGTTATAGATAACTTCATCCATTTAGTGTCATGACAACATATTACCAACAAATCAATATTTGTTTTTGCAGTATTTTCTTTATGAATCGTTTTATCGCCACTAATAAGTACATTTATATGTGTCCCCTTTTTTACTGTCATAGAAATGTATGCAATATTTAGTTATCTTCAATATCCTGAACGATGTTTTAAAAGTAAAACACGAAAAAATACGTCCTCATTTTTGTACGCTAACAAAAATGTTAAAAGCTAAATGATAAAAAATACCGGTCACAAAGTTTATTGATTAATCAAATTAGTTCAAATTCTGTTGTAGCTGCAGTTAGTCTTTACATAGTTAAAATACAAATTTATGGCTAATAAAGGCAAATGATTGCTCGATTCCTTGGTTAGTCGTATTTTGTATTTCAAAAACAACTTCTTAAGGGACGTATCATTGACCTTATATCTCGAAATGCATTGAAAAACCGCTTACATGAATAATGTTCATATCTTGAGACACGATGGCCTGATGAAGACTATCGTCGAGGGAAAAGTGAACGGGAAGATTGGAAAATGCAGGCCTCGTATGAGATACATGGAACAGGTTGTTAAGGATGTAAAAGAGAAGAATTACGTCACAATGGAAAGGTTGGCCGATAGAAGAATCGAGTGGAAAGCTGCGTCAAACCAATCCTAGGATTGTTGACAAATGATGATGATGAATAATGTTCCGCATCATTAAAGGCTACCCACCCTGATGACATTTATGTCCGTTTGACGTTCACCTTATACCTTGGCTACCTACCTACCTATTATTATTGCTTCTGAGGAGTAGTAATGAGTTACTGATGAATTAACACATCGAATAAGATCAGTAACAATATAATGTATGCTCACGACTTAAATTCTATTGCACAAAGGAATTTTGTGTGAATAACATTTATGTGCTGTGACAACCGACAAGTGTTCAAATGTGGCAATCAACAAGTGAATTCCGGGGAAAAATTTTCTGAGTTGGTAGAATCCACTGCGTTATTGGATTCCATATCATTACTTTGTGAAAAAAACATGTAGGTACTCACCATTCATAGAAAAAGCAAAAGGGCAAAATTGATAAGAACATTCTTTTTTCTTTGATTGGATAGTATTGTAAAACGAAAAAAGGTTTTCTTTAGCATTGCAGTGGAAGAGCTGGCAGTTCCTTCAAACCCTGCATTTTTCAGACGATTCCACACATTTTTTCATCTATTTCAGTCATTCTTCCTCGAAAAATAGTTGAAGTTTAATATCATGTGACATTCAATTTAAACCAATTTTAATAACTTTGTTCGCACTGCAAGTTATTAGATCTTGAGGACAGTTATAAGAAAGAAGGGAGAGGGTATGGAATCGGGTGTCTTGCGATCCAAGAGCGTGAATGTATCAGACTTACGCTTTGAGGGAGAGAGAAGGAAGAGGAGGCGGAGAGGGAAATCATTAGGGTGCGTGTTAACCTCGAGAAGTTTTCCCTAGATTGGATCCGTTCCTCTCTTCTCCCCGCTCCCTCTGCCTTCCATCCTGCTCGCAATTTTCCATTCTGTCTCCACTCACTGGAGAAAAATACTGCGCTAACAGGCCGCTTTGTATTCCAAGTGCGCTAAAATCCCTTCCCTTTGTCTCATCACAGCCGATGCTATCACGGTCCTCCAAGAGTCCCCTCCCCTCCATCTCCGTCTTCGCGTGTATTCCTTATATCTCATCCCATTGCTCGGATCATTTCAGAGAGTCCCCCCTTGCCATCTCTCCTTACCCAATGTCCTCCTTCCCCTACCACACTCTTCGCCGAGGCCATTACATTATCCCTCGTGCAGACTGCACCGTTTTCCGTACTTATCTTATTCTTCCCGTTCGCAGGAATATGGATTGTGGCAATCCGATGCAACGTGCATAAAAGAGGAAGACTGGGGAGAGTGTCTTACTTCAGACGAAGTAAGAGGTGTCTTATGAAGGACGAAGACTGTTAGACGAAGAGGGTTCCATATACTTTAGACGCAAAATAATTGAGGTAATTTTTGGGCTTATAATTGATGAGTTCGGAATTAAATTGGTGTTTTACGTATTATGATTAGTGCAGATATAAGATTTCAAATTTGTGGTCAAGAGGGAACCTACAGGGGAGAGTGACGAGGGACAATCGCAGAATTTTTATAGAAACTATTTTAATTTTCTTTTTACATTGTAACAATGGTGGTCGAAATGCGTTTACACGTACCACTGTCAAAGTGGGTTTATTTGTTGCTTGATTATATCCTCAAATAATATGGACATAGAGGCAGCCTTGTTGACAGAATATGTCTAATATCAATGAATTATTTAATGTATGTTTAGCTACAATTGTTTGAGGTTGCCATACTGAAATTACTGAGGGTGAATAAGAGTCATGCGGTCATTATAGGTTATGGCAATAATCGAGTTCTCAATTTGACACGTTACTCCGTAATCTGCATTGAATTATTTTTTGCCGAATCTCCGTTCGTAATTTTTTCAATGGACGCTATTGAGTGTCATTAATACCATTATTCCATTGCATCGGAAATTTGATGATATAACGAATGATGCGCGAAGTCCTAGGCTACATGCGATACAAAAGACATTGCATTCATATAATGAGAGAATAATTTAATAGTTTGGTATTTGTGGTGATGATAGTTTGCTGTGAATTTCAATCATAAAATTACAGCCCTGAATCCTTACCTGCAGATTGTTAGTATTATCTATCAATATATTAATTTTGTAGCGTGTCAGTCTGTATCCGTTTCGTTTCGTTCTCTCCCAAGTATTGAGCTGATAGGGTGAGGTTTGGTGCGTTGAGTGTGGATACTGTGCATGATTTGGCAGTAGTTTGGATTATTAACAGTGTGCAGTGCAGAGAAAAATGCAAAAAACGTGGTTTTTGAGAGTGGGAGACAAAAATTAATGACAATATGGCGTAGAAAAAAGTCCAAAAACATATACGATAATTAGAGTTGGACACATTACTATATTTATAAATTAGCCATTTCCTTCTCTCTTCATACGAAATGCGTATGAAAAGTTGGTGCACAAAAGTGTAAAAAAATGCAAAGACTACTATGAGTAGTGAAGCAGTAACTGCCTGCCTGAAGTACAAGCAATACTGCCACCTATTGGTAATGTGTCATCAGTAGTTTCCAAACACTTTGTAAAAGCTCATTTGACACTAGAACACGAAGTTCACCTCGAGAGCACACCAGACAGAATGCCTGTTAAGCAGGCCGCATGTCTGCTAGTTATATCATAGACGTTCTTATTTTATATATCCATATATAACTTGACAATGTGTTACAATTTTTGCCTTCTCCCTGGGATCTTTCTTGATATTTTTTTGCAACTATTTTTTTAACTATCCTATGAAATTCATTACTACCATTATGGCATGAAAAAGATGAATTATTTAGGAAGCATACTGTGATTATCCGAAATTATAACCGAATGAAAAAATAGCCCCAAATCCTAAATACCATTGAATTGAAGGCTCTAACTTTAAACTGGTGTGGAGCAAAACACGGAAATTTAACCTTATCATAATTTCTTCCTTTTTACATACACCCGCAATAATTGATAATTCCAAAAAGGAGAAAGCTTATTTAAAAAAATTAATTTTTTTTAACATTCTCCCTTTCTGTTGCCTTTCACTTGTACTCCTCTTTTACCTCTAAGTTACATTTTTTTATATTCGTATTACATTTCATTGATTTGACATCAATTTAATGAATGCGTGACCACATCTGCATACATTTTTAACCATAACTTCCAGTATGGGGAATCATTTTTTCCAACTCATTTATTAGCCTAGTGACACACACACACACGAAAGTGCCTAGAAAAGTAATAAAATTACATTTCTTTCTTTAACTTCATTTAATATAACAAGTTGTAAAAGTTATTTCAATCTCAAAGCTTTAATATTTTCCATGCGCTACTAAGTACTACCATATGGTGAATGCGAATTATTGATTTATGAGTCAAGAGTGCTATTAATTTTCATTTTCTGTTTTACAATGATTTTTGGGAAAAGGCCTTAAATTTACCATTTTTACGTTCTTTTTGGGTTTCATGTGACGGTAAACTAACATAATTTCGTATAAAACGCAGCACTATCAGAATGCCTTTATGACTTCCCTTTCATGAAGAGTTTTCATTAAGTCTGAAATGCACCAATACGAGCTTGCATTGCCATCGGTTGCACAAAGTTGCACTGCTATCAGTCTCCGGTGGATCAAAGATATGTACCAATGTAGTTTTCATCGAGTGGCATATTACTTGTCAGTACCTTTATGGTGAGGTAATTAATGCTGTGGTGTATCCAACGTTTCTCTTCGTTGTTGGACTGGTCAAAATCTTGATGCAGCATACTCGACATGGAATATTTCATTGCGTTGGTGAAGCGAGTCAGATCTACTTTGCATTCGTAAGAATTAAATTTTTAATTACTCAATTATTTTTTTACAATTCCTTCCGTAAACGTGAATACTTTCTTTAACTTTCTCACTTTAATACTTATTATCATCATTGTTTATTTTATTAGTTTATTATCATAATTGCCAACTTTTTAATGTGTCATTAAAACCTACCTATGCTTCACTGTAATTAACGGTGTAAAAGTCCAATGAGCAAAGTAGGGAATTAGGCTATGACTAATTTGGGGTTACTAATTTAAAAACAACCTTTGAAATTTTACAGACAGCAGATATTTCTGGGAATAATGGCGGTGGAATTGGAAAATAAAATAATTCTCTTTACTGGTATTTAGTTTTTCGTACATCTCAGTAATTGGTGAGGTTTGCCCTCACCGACCAGTCCCAACTTAGAGAGCTAGTCATTAAAAAAATATGAGACTAGAAAGAAATATGATATTTTTAGAGATTACATGCGTCGAGAGTTACCCGAAATAAGTTTCCACGAATAATTACAAGAAAGATTATTTACATGTTCAATATTTTTTACTTAATTTCTTGGAAATAAAGAATTCCTGACTTCCTCCGTTGAAATATCTCTCTTTTTACTTTGAAGCTTACGTCTCCCTTCAATTTCTTCACTCGAAGAAAAGTCTCCCTTCCACCCTCGTTTCTCCCACACCCCTCTTCACCTTCTTGTGATATCGATATCTGTCTAGGAGCCTACCTCTTATTTAACCCCAATCCTTTCATAAATTAGATAAATGATTTAGACTATACTTTCTGGGACTCTATCGAGCTGAAAAAGAAATAAAAACTTGAAATAGTAATGCACACAAAATTTAATATTACCACCAACCACGTTTTCAACGGATTACCGAAATTTTAAGGCGTCTCTCACCTACTATATAATGCAATATATGGTTTGAACGATATTGTTTCAAGTTTTTATTTATTTTTCAACTGATTTTTTTCCAGAATATATTGCTTCCATTACTTCGCTCTTGCCTTCACAGCTGATCACTGCTGTAAGCCGATTACAATAGTGATAATCAAATCGGTATACCTTGGAAGGTAATAGCCCAGTCATCGCTGGCCTCGCAGCGCAAAGGTCGCGGGTTCGAATCCTTTATCGGGCACAAATAATGTGCCCAATAGGTTTGCAGGAGGGCATTCAAATCCAATTCTCTGAGGGTTTTAGCCATTCTACTAGGTATTCGCAGATATTTCGGGTCGAACAGAAGCTTTTCAGTTTTTTACCCGCCTTTTATTTCCAGATATCGATAACTGGGGTTTATATGAGTTCAAGGTCAGACATATACGTACATATAGTCTCCCCCCCCCTCCCCTCACTATCCCTCCATCCCAAACTCCGTTATGATTTGGCGGCGGCGTTACAGGCGGGTGCTCTTGCCAGCGGGCGATCGTTATCATCCGAGCGGGGACGGACACTGTCGGGACGCAGCAATCTGACGCGACAACTCTTCTCGGACGATTTGGTTATTCACTCGGTCGCCTCGCTCGCAGGGCGCCGATGCATCTCTGGCCCCGTCCAGTCCGTGCCTTTCGCATGAACTGCACTTCAACCGGCATCAAGGGACCGGTCAGCGGCCGGAAATAATTGCGTCACATACGGCCGACATACACACATGACATATTTTCTCTTGAATTGAAAAAAAATGCGTCATTGGAAGAGAAATTTATCAAGCTTTTCAACGTGCTTCGAAATTAAAATTGGTGATATGAGTGCTGTGGACGTTGTCCACAACGAATCGATATTACATTGTAATTCCCGTGGGCATCTATTTTCCAGTTCTCTGGGATAATGCTTGTTACATAAAAGGTGCAAAATTCATGATGAGGGTTCACGTCAAGCAACAGATAAGAATTATATTAATGAAAAGTGAATGAATAAATGCAGGTAACTTACTTCTAAGGCCATTTTATCGGAAGGAAATTACTGCGCATTATTAAACAGCATCGAATCGTGGACGTAGCATGTGTGAAAGCATTAAAATGGATTTGGACTATGTTTCTAGAATTATTTCATGAATAACGTTTTATTCGATAATAATATATTTCACAAATCAATTTCTACTGTATAATTATTAATACAAAAAACTGTGTAACCAAATGCTTCGTTCAAAAAATCCTTTGAACATCCCTGCAAAAGTTTTTTTTAATGAGAGCTGCTAAGATATGCTGCGTATTCTCAAGGATTATTTTGTTTCAAGATTTAAGGTAGTCTAGAAAATGAAAACTATGAAACATTATGAAATTTTAAGGCAACCTCTTATTCTTTGGTTAACTGAAGTACTATGTAAGTTAGTGCAAGTTTCCTGAACACTACCACCACATTCTCAAGCTAGCTCAGTCTTTAGAAGTATTATATGGAAATGCCATCCGAGTGTGGTAGGTACCACTTAATATTCAATGAAAATAAAATATTATGTACGTATGAATTGTGATGGAATCATCCTCGAAGCAAACGATTGCTTTCTAATAATTAAAATAAATTTATCTTAACATGAAAATGAAATTCAAATATAAGATTAATACGGATTGATTAATAAAACAGGGATGAAATTTAGATCTTGGTTATTTTCCCATTTTAGATTTTAAGCATGCCTGAATGACATACTAATGTTTGTAATGCATGACTGTAGTACTTCTGAAATGCTTCTTTGAACCTTGGAGGAACATTAGAACTGGTAATTTGTACCCCGCATGGTATTAATAAAACTACTTCCTCAGATACGTAGTGTAAGTAAACATTTTTGCGCGTGCGAAGCGCATGTTTGGTGATAATTCAGCCCCTGCCACACACTTCCGACGTTGCTTAATCTGAGGCGTTGAAGTTGCTGGATCAAACACCTGCTATTGATAAATAAATTCCATATATCAAGTAAATATCAATTAAATAAATAATAAAATAGCCAGTAGCATTGGAAACCGAAGACGAGATGACGTGTGTCTTATTGTTATCCGAGGCCGACCGCTGTAAAGGCCTGGTGCCGCGTTCGTGTATTCTAGGGCGGAGGTCACATGTACGGGAAGCAAATGGTGAATGGTACTAACAAAGGGGAATTAGGGGTATTTATGTGGTTGAATTTGGCAAGAAGAAGATGAAAGAGACAGTGTGCTGAGATCTGAAGACACAGGAGTACCGTTAGTCTGAAGCCGCGGCCAGCGGTGGGCGTTCGGCCTACACTCAAAAATAATTTTCTTTCTTAAATGACATATTCTCTCTGGCAAACTTTTTTAACTTGTAGAGGAGATTTATATCTACAACATTAAAAGAAATGAGCCAAATCGAGGATATATGCACATCATTAAAAATCGATTTGTAAATTTAAATCTGTTATAAACATTATATTAGTGTTTATATTTCACAATATAATCCCTTATTGTATTTGTAAAATTCAAGAAATTTAAAATAAGTCATTGTGCAAATCTGAGGCTTTAATAGTATAGGAGATATACAGTAAAATATTTTGCAACTTTTGCAAAATTCGAATTTTGCAACGTTGTAATATCTCGTAAACGGTTGCGTGTTCTGCAAAACGGATTTTAGGTTATCATTTTACTATCAAATGACGACGATTTGCCGAGGTTGGTCAAAATCGGTTACCCTATGGGCAATCACCTGGTCGAATTGACATGGAATAACCTAAATATATGTAGTATAAACGTACTTATTAACTGGTGTTACAAATATATATCGTTGCATACATAAGTTTATATTCTGAGAGCTCAAATTATAGCAGAAAGAACCGAGAGCTAATTGGGCCGTCATTCGGCTAAAGAAGTAATTACGATTTTCAGGAAATGAGCCCAATTAAGTCCTTCCATATCCACCGTGAAGTCGTAGACAGGGGATGCTGTCCCTTGGGGAGTGTCCCTTCGCTCGCCTTGACGAGAGAAGGGGGGAAGGTGAATGGAATGGCGGCCAGGAATGTGCGTTCGAGGGGGGATGGGGATCCAAGTGGGGGAGTGGGAAGTGAGCGAATGGGGTAGTAATGCTGCCTCGTACTATCTCCCATTTGGATCCAGGGAGGTGAGGAGAGTGGCGGAGATGGGTGCCTTGTGGAAACGTGGAGGCGGCCGCAGGGTACCTTAAAAGCAACGAAAACAATTAAAAATTCACCAACCATTTTAAGCAATTCCTTCACTCCAAACCCCACTCCTCTCTTTCTGCGGGCCTCGTGCCTGAATCCTCCCACTTCTCGCTTCCCCCAACTCAAGTGCTCTTATTGTTCCCCCTCCCTATCAAAGGCGAATAGTTTGCATCCTCTCTCTTCCATTTATTTAAAAAATAAAGAGTTCAGCTCGGCTTTCTCAACCCTATTCGTGCTTTTGTCGCCTTGCAAGTTCACCAGTGGAAGAGGTCGTGATAAAGAGACTTTTATTTTTCGTCATCCCTTAGTCCGTAAATATGGAAGTGGGGCTTAGTGGCGATCAAAATGTCGGGCGGAAGGGCTGAGAGGAGCACTAATGACAAATTGTGAGGCGTTTACCTTTGGCGAACCCCTCGGAAGGGTAGAGGAGTATCAAGGCATGCATATTGAATTAATACACTTGCATCTAATGCTGCAAAGTCCTCAACTACAGTGTTTTCATTTAAGATGCCAAATTTCACTGCTTCCCTTGCTGTAACTCATTTTGAAGTTCTTTAACTAGCCATTTAAACCAGGAAATGCTCTCTTTTTTCTTCAGCAAGTGATGCGATTTTAATCGTTCCCCACCCCTCCGATATGTGTTTTGTCTATTTTAAGAAGTAATCTAAAACACAGTGAACAAAATTGATTTATTTCATTGAATCACATTGGACTGTTGATAATTATGAATTACTAAATTTGTTATTCCCTAGATGAGTGCAAATAAAAGCTTGTGATCAAGAAAGTATAATATCAAGAAACAATTTACACTGAATTTGTGCAGCTAAGCGTATAATTAAAGAACTTCCAGCACCTGGATATTTGAATGACGGTTATAAGGTAAATCAAAATTTTGTATTGTGGTTTGTAAAGGACTTTACTCGACTCATTAAAGTTTAAAACCTCTCATTTTTTGCGTATGATTTTTGCAGATTTTTTCAGACATTTATTAAAGAGCGAATTCTGATACCAGAGTTTAAGATCTATATGCCAATGAAATTTATGGCACGCTATTTTATTCCCTTGGAGTATGAAACAGTATTAAAATGCACTGTGGAGTGGTGCTTTCGCTATTGCAACTTAACATTTTTCATCTGCGTAATCGGTGAAAAACGAAAATTTAAAATATTACTAATGGAACCCAATTATTAGCCTCCAAACTAAATGCAAATGTTACCAAGCCGAAAATTTTTCAAGGAAAGATTTATTGCATTTTAGGATAATGAGTGAAACCAAACTCCTTGCAGCCATAGTGGTAGAAGTATGTTTTTGATATGTGGTTTGGCGGGATGGCACAGTCTGGAATAATTAAATCTTAAGCGTAATGCCAATACCAACTCAACACACGTTCTTGAGGCGAGATTCGAACTTGCGAACTCAGATTTGTCAGCGTATTGGAGGTGCATCTCGGACCTATTTACTGCGCCCGGTACCCTTAAGCCTTCAGCGTCATGCACGCTGGTTCCAACACAATGTGTAGGTGCTTATCAGTGGCATAAAATAGTGATGTTTTTCTGATGATCTTACAAAGGTGAACATTCATTTTTATAGGTTATCAGCAATTCATGCGGTCATGCGCTGAATTTGAGTAAGAAAAAATATGCCTCTCAAAGAGTCTCTGAAAATGGGCTCCATATCTTATAATATCTGGGTGGATTGACTGGGTGAGTAACGATGGAGCCCTAAGAGAAGTGGAAGAAAAGAGAAGTCTTTTGAAAACCCTAAGAAGAGTACGAGACAACTTAATCGGCTGCATTAAGAGACATGAAGGCCTGAGGAAGACAATAGTTGAAGGGCTTGCGAACGGAAAGAATGGCAAAGTAAGGCTTCGTGTGAGATATCTAGAGCATGTGATAAATGATGTGAAAGAGAAGAAATACGTAAATATGAAGAGATTAGCTGATGGGAGAAACGAGTGGAGGGCTGCATCAAACCAATTTAAGGACTGATGACTGATGATTATGGCCGATATTTAATAATGTATTTCCTTCATCATCATCAGCATCACCTGCCAACAATCCTAAGATTGGTTTGACGCAGCCCTCCACTCGAGAATTCTATAAGCCAGCAATTTCATATTAGCGTGATTCTTTTCTTTTGCTTTCTTCAAAACTTGTTCCATATATCTCATACGAGGCCTGCCTTTTCCATTCATCCCCTTCACTTTTCCCTCGACGATTGTCTTCATCTGGACATCGTGCCTTAGATACGGCCGATTAAGTTGCCCTTCGTCCTCTTTTTTCCATTTACTTAGAGAACTGAAAAGTGTATTTAAAATTCATGCCATATTTTTCCAGATGTATGTCACTACCATTCATTTCCCTGTGTATCGTGTGTTCAGTATGATTCCTTCACTTTGGAACCGAGCTGCCAAATCTCCGCGTGACTTTCTCGTTACTCGTTTCATAGGTTCCCGATTGTTTCTCATCCAGGCCACGAGGTGCCCATAAGTTTCCCTCACTTTGTCTACACACTCTTACCCACCACCCCCTCCCTCCCTCCTCCTCCGCGGAGCAAACAACCGTCCCCAAGGAGTTAGAGACTCGAGCATCCACTCACGTACGCGGCAACCCCCTTGATGAAGGAGATGCTCTTCCCCTCCCTCCCTGTTTTAAGGCCTGCTTCACCGATTCTCTCCCCGTCCCGCTCATTTTCCGCTCGGTCGCCCTCCCAACCCTTCCGACCCTTACTCCTCCCCATTCGAATGCTCCCGAGCACGCCGCCCTTATGATGATATTGCCGCCACGCCCTCATCCCTCCCACCACCCACCCCCTCCCCCCCGTTCTTCCTTGTGCGCTCATGCCCTTCGCCTTCCCTTA
This sequence comes from Platycnemis pennipes, assembly GCA_933228895.1. NCBI lineage: Eukaryota > Metazoa > Arthropoda > Insecta > Odonata > Platycnemididae > Platycnemis > Platycnemis pennipes. The sequence continues at coordinate 24,730,460 of OW121849.1, read as the reverse complement.
TCGTCCGGTATCCATCTCGAGCAGGCCTTCAACCCTCTTTTGTATGTGCTTCTCCCCCGGAAGTAGTGTCTGAAGAGGCAGTGGAGGTTCTCGCATATTTCCGAGGAGAACGATATTTGGGCCTGGCACGAGTTAAATTCTTTCTAGGGGTCAGCATAGGCATTTAAAAAAGGGAATCAGTTAACTTGTTTTCAGCATCAACTTGCTTTTAATACTAATTAGTATATTAATATAATATTTCAGTCTTGGTTGCAAGCACGTATGTATGACAGTCCTGCATTCAATAAAATTATAATGCACTCATTATAATGTTCATTCATACATTTTACCTAATACTGGCAGGATACAATATCTGGTTTTCTCAGGCTATTTGGATTATTTTCACTTGATTTAAGCCATAATCAACTCTCAACTAGCCTTTGGGACATCAAAACGTATTGTGTGGGATTCAAGTTGACTGAATACGCTTTCTACTCTTTACTTATGTGAAGATATCTTAATTTGGAGTAACTTATGGATTTACATAAATGCGTCATAAAAGTCGAAAAAATGGTAATTCTATCTTTATCATGAGAGGATGTAGTTTTTCCGACGACGGCAAGTGGGGCGCAATATGCAAAAGACTGGGAACTCAGTAGATTTCTCGTCTAAGTGGTATACTTAGTGCTAAATCGTTGCATAGAGAGAGCTATGCAATAGCTACATTTCCATTCGTCTCATTTGTATCAGAGATGGGTTACTATGGCGGCGGAGGGCAAGGACAGTCAAACGGAAATGAGCATTAATTAATTACGCCCGAATGTTAAGAATCTCTTACAAGTTTCCACGTGGAAACATTCTTGCCTAATTTTAGCGTGGAACATCTTTGATAAACACTGCTACTCCAAGCAACTATACAATGGTCCAATTCCCTTCCAGTATTACGGATCAAGTCATATTTTGCTAACGGTTAATTTCTTACTCATTGCCTCTCACCGTTTCCATTGCCTATGCTTTTATCTTCCCTCCAAACGAAGTTAGCTATTTTTTCACAGACAATAACATATCATCGCGTTGTAATTTCAGTACTTTTCGTTGATTTACCGTAATTTTCAATGGGATTAGGGCAATGCAGAGAACTAGACATGAGCAACTAATTTCATTCATTTCATTAAACTCATTTTATGTAGCCATACCAGCGCTGTCACGCAAATGATATTTTTCCTTCAGAAAACTGAGCTTTTGAAGCTCATGTAAATTACCAATCTACGAGATATTAATAACTACCCTGTTGTCTTAAAGTTTTTCGTAACAAAAATCCCTTTTCTTTGAGTTAATTGTTAATTACTCTCCAGCAGTATACATGTGGTTAATTACGTGATTTTTCGGATAAAACTGCATTTGTACATAATTAAATACTTTAAAGCATTTATTATAAATATTATTTACTATATCAAATCATAAATGTATTCAGAAAAATTGGATGGTGCTCACCGTCTTACCAGTAATTTATGTGCTCTAGATTGCAACGGTTTTGTCCTCTGTACTAATCGATTGAAATACTGATATTGTTGATGAGCGCTGTGCATACAAAAATTTACTCCTCCCTAAACGTGCCTTCTTTTTAGGCCCTACTGTATTCAAATATGTGGTAAGGATAATAATCCAATTAGTCTTTAATTTACTGCAAGATATGTAATTCTCAGGTAAGAAAACTCCTACTAATCTCTATTACTCATTACAAGCGAGTACCATTTCGAAATCACACTGAGGAGAGGAGCGTCTTAAAACTCTATGTAGCTGGATACTCAGCATAGGATATATCCTAAATCTCTCCACAGTTGCAGTCATATATCAAAAGTCCCCATACCGCCATCGTTACGTCACTGCCATCATCCAACCATTCACAGTGACCTCCCATCACCTCTTTATCACCGCTGCTTATGAGCCTACGGCCGTGAAACGATTGCAGAGAGCGTAGCGGAGTTCATCATGCCCGGGAGAGAGATTTCGGCTGTGATGTCGCAGTAAAAATTTCCCATCACTACTTTTCGGATGGTGCACTGCTTCCTGCACATTTCGCGCTCAAATATCTGGGAATGCTTTGGAGGACAGAATGTCCCTCGGCAACTAAAATGAAATACTGCCATTCAAAAAAATAGACCTGGACAAATTAGGAGGTTATAATTTTTTATTTCTTTACCAAGGCACGAAATGGTCTGAAAAATATTAAATTATCCCTTAGTAATAAAGGACAAAAATATAATTGTGGCAAACCAGTGTGTTATTGCTGAAATTTCTTTTCAGAGGTACTGATTAATAACACCAATCGTGACATAAGTATTCGTTTTTGTAACTTGTTATCGGTAACGATACATTTCAGTGCTTAAAATAAATAAGTACAGCGCAATTTCTTTCTTGGTGTATAGAGGAATGAATTATAGGCAAATTACAAAACTCCTGGGTTATTTCATGAGCATTTAATTTATTCTCAAAAATACTTTATTCCTGCGGCAGGAGGCGAGCTGGTAGTGATATGATAATCAGTGAGTGTCGCTATTTCTGAATTATTTCATTACCACGGGCTTAGTATAATCAGGACTAGGCACTTTCCGATAGCCTTGATTGTATATATTGTCAGTGTGAAGAAACGTGCTGAGTACATATAGAGATCGCCGTAGAATAATTTGCCGTTGTATGGTGAAGACACGTAGGTGATCTGTGTTCCGTATAATATTGCCAATAGAAGCAGTTTTCAAGCATGCATTTTACTTTCAGCATTTAAGGAACAGTTTTGCTAGGGTTTGTCGAACCGGAATGCATGTCGGGTTAGGATCCCGAGGTAAATAGCAACAGTATTCCTATGGTATTTATCAGTACTCCGTATTCATGTATTTATTAGTATCGCAAAAGTATTTCCACTGAGACGCAGAAATACTACCCAGCAGTATTTATTGATATTCATTATGCATCAATCAGTATTCCACTGGAAGTATTTATAGCTATTGCTTACGTAGTATTCGGTTTTCTTTATGCAGTATTTATATGCATCTCTTTAGTATTTATACACAAAACACCATTCATACACAACGCCATAGGCGCAAATACACAAATATAAATTCAGACAGAAGGTGAAAGAAAGGGACAGTGAACATACAATAAACAGTGAACACAACGGTGGTGTGGAGATGAAATGATGGTCGAAAACACATGGAAAAAATTTCGCCTTGACCGGGAATCGAACCACGGACCTTCCGCTTTCCGGGCGACTGCACAGACCTCCATGCTACCAAGGTTACTCTAATTTCCAGTGAATTCGACGGGGGGTTTATAGCACCAAGTGCCCCCCAGATGAGCCCATAGAAGCGGCCAAGAGATGGCGCGAGGGCATGGTTCCACCCACCAACAGAGAGAATAAACAGAAGAGGAAATGATAGAAAGTTCCACTCACACAGACAGTATGAAAGATATAGAACAATTGTTACACCACAATATTTATAGATATTTCTACGTTGATTTGCAGCATGAAAAATGAGACAATTAAATGTCTGAATTTATACATTACTAATCACATGTTAATGACAAAATTCAAATTCAGGGCGCCAAAGGAAAGATACATACCACCAAAATAACAGGAAGTATCTACTGTAGCAACTCAAAATTACACATTCTCACACGTTTTCACATTTATGGGTCAGATGTGAATAAGATATTTGCTGTGAAACCAGTCAACAAAGTGGAGATTGATGATTAAATATTGATGGGATCCACACAAATGAAATACAAATTTAATAATTTTATTCTCTTGTTAAGAACTATTTATTTCTTAATCATTGAGTTTTGATTACAGTGTATTATGATGTATCATATTAAAATTAACGCCAAAAATTAAAAAGTTAGTTGTGAAAGTCCACCACCCCATAACATTATACAATGAAGTACCTCGCAATGCACAATACTTTTACATTTGAATGCAAATACATATGCTCATCAAATTTCTAGTACCTAACATTTACTCAATCATTCCAGCTTATGGTATTTTCAATGTCACAGAGGAACTGCTGCAGAGCTGAAGAAAATTTTACTTTTATCACAAAACTTTCTGTTTCTAATCATGAACGGCACCATTCATTGGCACTTTCCACTACATATGCAATGTTTATTAAAGCATATAAAAAATTCAAATCCTTGGGGGGACACATTTCATCTTAGGGGTACTAAGTATTAATGGGTTTATTTCAATTTTGCATAAAATATGCAAAACGACAATGAAAAGGGAATCAAATTTTTCTCCCACCAGATGAAATATCTTCAAATTTATAGCCTATAGCATCCAACCGAGTTTCAGACATGATGCAATTATACCTCTACAGTTTGCTATCAAACTTTTGAAATTTATACTTCACTTAGAACAATTTCCTCATCCATTTAAGATTTTAGAGCCAGCAGTCATTGATATTGAAGATATGTGCAAACCATTAGTGATTCCCAGTACTGATAATGAAATACCTGCTCCACAACCTATATGTTATCCATATCCATTTCATTCATCTGTCATACAATTTCCTAGGAAAATGAAGAAATCCGAATTAACTCATAACAAATAATAATTAAGTAAATAACTACAATTATATAGAGAGAAATGTATATTTTGCTTTGAATTCCAATTGAAAAACAATGAAACTTCTTGCTAGCAGATATTTATGCCTCAATTGTCTCAATTTCTATTCTTCCAACAGGTAATCATATAAATTTTTGGGAAGTTATTATTCATTTCTATACTTTAATCTTGACACTCCACATTAACCTGCATTCACCTGATTTAAATAAAGCAAGTGATGCACCAAAACCTACCATAGAATATACTAAAAATTTCTTATTATGTAAGAATCTTATTTATTTCGAGCCATATCACGTAGCTATTTGCTAATGTCTACAAAACTCCAACCTAAATCCAGAATCATAATCAAAGGGGAATAGAAATAGACCTGAAGAAGCAAGTAATTTTCTCCCTCCTTCCACAAACTAATTTTGAGGCGGGTGAATTAGGCCTTCTAAGTGAAGGTAAAGAAATCTCAGAGACCCCCTTGTGCCCCTTGGGTAGTTGGGAAGCACTGTGTGTGTGGAGTATGATGGGTGCACGTTAATACTTTGCCATTTTGGAATTATTTTCTATTTTTTATTGGTTTATTAAGTATGTAATTGGTGTCTGGTGGTTTAACATCCTTCAAAAATTCAAGGTGTTGAAATATACATGTTGTCTGCCAAGGAATTATGTGGATTTTTTGAATTACTTTTGTTAAGCATTACTCGGACTGACAATAGAGAGACAGTGGCTGAATGTGTATGTGTCGATCCCACTGTAATCCATTCACAAAGGCTGGTTGTCTTGAGGGTTGTCTAAAAAAAATACATACATACATGGCAAGGGAATGTGTCACACAACCACAGCATGAGATATGTCCTGCAAATACCATACCCACAACACAGACTTAAACTACGCATATGAAAAATGTCCATTTTACATGGGTATAAAACTGTATAATAAGATACCTACACACTTAAAATATAACTCGATCACTTTCTCAAAACAAAGATACAAGAGATACTGACCAATGAAGCATACTACTCCATTCAAGAACATCTGGATGATGAAGAACATTTATGATGTACTAAATGCCAAATTGTATCCATGTACCTCATATTATGTATACCTCTGAATGGTTGTAATTTATGTACCCGTGCACTAAATGCCTAATTATATCCTAATATTTCAAACTATGCACATCTCTGTAAGGTTACAATGCATATATCCCTAATACTGTATATATATTTCCCCAATATTATTTTATTCTTCGACGAGTCACCAACTTACCCTAGCCTAGTTAAACTTTTGCAAGTGCATCGTGACATTAAATTATATAAATATTATTATCATGCGCTTTCCTACAGTCGAAAAATAATTACAGCCACAAAACAACAACATAAAATCACATAACTAAACAAAAAAAACATTATTGACAAAAAATGTAAACCATATAAAGAAGAAAGGACCAACAAAGAGTCTAATTATGGAGACATCAATATACATCAATAGGCAAAACTATATTTACATCATGTTTTTGCAACATCCATAAAACATTTTATAATGTGCATATTTCCACATATATGCTAAATGTATTGCAAGAAACAGTTTCTGTTATTTTATAGGTATTTATTTGTTTCTTTTTTCTGTTTACTTACTGTATTATGACTATAGAAGCAGGTGGTGTTGATGAAGTACATATATTGCTAGGAAACTTGTATGGGGAGTCCAATTGCCCCATCATAGCTGATCTTGTCATGAACCAATAACTTGATGAAGTCATATCCTACCTACATTTTATGCTCACACATACATGTAAATATGTAGATGACATTGTTCCAATTTTGCCCAACAAGATAGACATTGTTGTAGAATTATTCGATATCTTCAACCAAAAATTGCAAAAGTTGAAACAGAAAATCATTTATGCCAACTTCCTTTTCTAGTTCTCCATCATCATGAGAAACAAAGATGGTACTCTAAGCATAGACTGGTGGAGGAAACCCATGAAGAGTGACAGATATGGCAATTACAATTCCCACCACCTCTTAAAACATAAAATTAATCCTGCATTAACCCTACAGCATAAACCCTGCAACATAGCAATCCTGCACCACATTAAAATAATATTAGCCTAGCGAGAAATATCCTTCCTAAAAATAATTTTCCCAATACACTCATCAATACCATCCTTTGTAACAACAAGATCCCCATGCAGAATATTCAACATACTCAACATTAACTACATTGCCCTAAATATTGTAACAACAAGATCCCCATGTAGAATAGTAAACATACCCAACACCAACTACGTTGCCCTAAATATAAAGATAACAGTAGACAAAGGCACAATTTCCCACATAAATTCCACCCATGACAAACCTGACAATGAATCCATAACCTCACCATATGCAACAAATCCAAGACTCACAGTAGCATACCATGCATCAAAGGCTTGTCAGAAATACTACAAAAGCACTCAAGGAAAAAACATTGACTCATTGCACATTCTAATAACTACAAACTGAATATTTTTTTATTATTCCTCAAATTAAAAAGTCCTATCCCCAGAAATGTCAAGGGTAATCTCGAGTATTTAACATATTGTGATGATTGCAAAGGAAATTATGTACGACAAACGTCACAATACCAAAAAAGCAGGATATCACAAGACAAATAAGATGTACCTAAACATCAGACAACTTTCTGTGCACTTCAATTTCATTTCACCTTCAATTTTAAAAACACAAAGGTAATAGACACAAACACCACAAGAAAGATCAATGAAAGAGACGATACATATAGTCAAGGACCCAAACTTGTAATAAAAGTTGTGAGATTGCTCACCTAGGTTGCATTTATGTGAATAAATCATTTAATCTGTTTAACGAATTCCTTGGTCAACAAATCTTAATTGGGTGATTATTACAAGTTGCCTGACAACATATATAATAAAACATCACCTTCTGGCTCTATAGGAATTAAAACAGAACCAAAGCAAAAAGAAACAAATATGTAAACTAGAAAATGACAAATGAGAAAGTTTTTGCAATAAATTTGTATGTATGTATATTTGAACACCTTGATGTTTTGAATAATGTTACACCACCAGACACCAATTACTTACTTTATAAACCAGAACAATTCGGCAAGACATCCAAAATGAATTGACAACGAGACAGCTACCGCTTTGAGAAACAAGTCAAGGGATTTGGTTTTTATATACAATGTAACTAATTACCGTGGGTCTTCTTGGTAGAATTGTAGAAGTGACCTCTAAACTTCTGTAGGAAAAATTATTACTTTACGACGTTCATCAAATAGCATATTATTCATAATGAATGACCACTCGGTCAGGTAATGTTTCAACGATAACCACAGTCTAGCATCAATACATACCAGTCACACTACATTGTATGTAGGAAATGTAGACAAAACTCTCGATGTCTATTTAAACCAATGCATACGGAAACACTCACCCACAAACCCACACAAAATGTATACTAAACGTAAATAAGATAAAAGAATACTTCACCCAATATCACAAGGCAATGCGGTATCACCTCAAATTAACATGCTTAGACAAAAACATACAAAATGTTCGACACTTGTGAATTTCGCTTGTGCTATTTTCGGTAAGGATCAAAATGAACATTTGTCGTGCAACTGTTTCAAATATATTCTTAACAATAGAACAAATATAACTAACATAAAGCAGGAGTGTCAACAAATAACTTGGGCAAACACACACAAACTCCTGGCGTGTACATTAATAAATTACCTACGTTCACTTCAAACAATCCAATCCAATGTGCATGAGTAATAATAGTTAAATAATCATTTAACGTTAACAACTAAAATGTTACACGAACAAAGCCACAAGCTATTCTCTGCGACCAAAACCTCGCGTTGTACTACTCACAGCAGCTGTTCGCCGACTGACGATGATTACGATATTATATTATTTTCACCGCAATAGCCCGCCAAATTCAAACACGTCGTTCATTTACTAAAATGTATCTTACCTTATAATTTCCCGTTTTATGCTATCGAACTTTCTAAGTGGCTGATTTATTGGTGATAGAGGATAATTGCATTCCTTCAGCCTTTGTATCCCATTTCGAACAGAAGCTAAAACGGAATATACTCTCCATACAAATGTTCATATTTCCTTCGTACCTTCGTACTCATCTTAAGGATGTTTCGCAAATGGCTTTGACTGACCTGGAGAAAAAATAATAGAGAATTACTACGAGTTCTTTGTCAGATGAATACAAGATTTCCGCCATACTGTTTGAATATGGTTGTCAAGGGAAATACGATGCTATTCTCTAGGAATTCTGTGCTTACCCAACTACTGATAAATACGATACTTTTTCCAAGGAATACTGCTAGGCAGCGCTGTTCGTATTCCTTGCATTCCGTGAAATACGGAAGTAAAACTAATAAATACTGCACCCTGGACGATGAATAGGATCGAATAGCGTAGGAATATGGAAGGAAAGGGGATAAATACCAATAAACACGAGAGGGTTACTAATAAATACTGTTGCCATTTACCTCGGGATAGCAACCCCGAGATGATCCGATTTATTTTTAGAGCCCAAAAAAGATGAAAACACTTGAAAATAAGGCAGAGGCATGAGCAAAATTGTTCGATTTTAACTAAAGAATTGACCTTGAAAGTACTTGCGTGAATAAAGAGACCCTAACTTAAATGTGACTAATAGCTTTTGGGGAAGATGGGTCTGGATTCATTATTATTATTATTACAACTAAGAAAACTGAATGACACTGATAAGCCATTGAAATAATTTATTAAAATAATTTTTTGTGTTCTGCATGTATTTTACTTCATCCGTATAGCTGCTTTGTCGACTGAAGGCCTATCAGACGATAATTTTAAAGAAAAATAGTGTGGAATTTGAATGTCATCTCTTTAGTTGTCCACGCATTCCTGTCACAGAACAGAAATCGTGAGTTGTACGCAAACATTGCTTCAGTGCTTAGGTCTACATTTTAAAGCCAAAATATCATTTGAAAACATCTACCAATATATCTCAACCATAAACATTACTAAGGGTACATGGGTGAGCGTTATTGATGCCACCTATTCCGTCACACTATCGCAGGGTGACGGTAAGTGTGACACTGGCTTTCAATGCCGGGATAGGGGAGAAGCACTAGGCAAGTCATTACTAACAGATTTATCTAGGCAAGTTATTTCATGGTTTTTCTGTAAATACAAGGATTGAAACCATCTTACTAATAGTGAAACACGTTATAGTCGTTTTAGCGTGACTTTCAGTGAGCGAAGACACATTTTAATTTTTACCAAATTTGTATACGTGTTGCTAAGGCATTCGCGCTCGTAGCGTTTAGAGAATATATCGCAATACATTTCGATGCATATATCGGGACTCATTTAGTTATTCAACCCACTCCTAATTGCAAACTATATGATATACGTTCTTTAACAAGTTTACGTGACATTTCGTAATTGAGGTCACGAAGAAGAATACGTATAAGCACTGAAAAACAAACAGCATTCTCATTTTTATAGGATGAATCCTACTCCACCTCAAAAGGTATAGAACATGCTCAAAAACAGTCTCAGTCATGTTCCCCCTTTCATCTTCACGAGAGCATTGTAAAAATGACGGAGGGAGGCATTGTGGGTATTCGGTGATTTGGATGAGGCTCTCTGTCCCTCTGTCTCTTTTACTCACTCCTTTTACTCTCTCTCTCTTTCGCTCAAAGTTATTTCTTTGGGGACCGCGCAGCATTCAGATCATTACTCAGCCGCCGGCGTTTTGTCCACTTCCGATCCTCAACGCTGTGTAAACTGTCCCTCTCTCTCTCTCAAATGGTTCTCGTGCACTGCCTAAAAAAATAGGAATCTGGAAACATCGAGGAAAGAGTACCTTCTGTCAAAGTGAATGCAGGAAGTTCGCTTGACAGTAATACTGAGAAAGTGCTATAAAGCTGCGACTCCATTACTAGAATGCACAAGGACGCACAGAGATCGCCGAGAATTCCCTATGGTTTTACACATTCCTTTGCACACACCGTGCTTATTCCTTTCAATCGCATGTGTGAAAGAAGGATTTTTGTGCTAATTTTTAATTTTTTTAAATTCAGCGATAAAGATGTAACCTATGAAATAATTTCGTTGCCTCATTAGGTAGAAATTCCTTAATGCCTGACATCAATTAACTGACATATCTATAGGTTATGGTATTTTCATTTGAGGTAAACCTAAACCTTTTATTATCAGTGCATGATACTTCAGTTCTGACTTTGCACTCTACTAGTATCTCTGTTTGGTTGGCGCGGCTAGAGAAATAAATGCGTTTCCTTCATATTTTTTTCAGCACAATAAGTATGTACCTAAAGTTAGTGAAAAACTTTCTCTTAGGAGAGTATTATATTGATTTTGAATTTCATTTAACACTTATATGTAAGTAAATAAGAATTTAAAAATATATACAGTCACTGCAATGTACTATCTAGACCACCACATCAATATATACTGCTTTGTGCTGGTTATAACACATCAAACCCTACTTAGTAGCACTATACAGGTCAAATATGGCATTTGGTAATTAAGAATATTAAATCGCATATATCTAATACATTATTAAGAATATAAGAATTATACTGTATATTAAGAATTAGCATTGGGCCAATTTTTGATAAGCTCTAATATTTTTATTTCATACATAGTAATTTATGTAAAAATCGCTAATAAATCTAACTATTCTCGGTAAACACTACAACAACTAGTCTGTAAAGCTAGCGTGAATAGGTTATTCATCAAATGAGCAAAAATAAAAATGTTACTTAGATACATTCGGTTGTCTCTTTAGATCGGCCATTACTTAAATATCCTAACCTAGAGGGGTATTCTTAGTATTAGCTATTCCTGTTCAAAATATACAAGGAATAGATTACGGTTCTGATGATGGACAATTTCAGCTATGCATTTTTCTACCACCATCATGTAGGAACTTACATCAAACCAAAGGTTTTATGATTCATTCTTCATAGATTCAAAACTGGTCTTGTAGTGGTAGGGGTATCGACTTTAGAAGAACCCTACTTTTAATCCCATTGGCTAATTAGAGCCATCTCAAAAGCATGAGTTTCTGATTCTTAATGTTACAAGTTGCCTAAGTAGTTATTCTTAACTTCTTCACAGCATGTAAGTCAATAGCCTCAGTCATTATTTTGCAGTTAGATCTTAAGTATAAAAATCCTATCCAAATACTCACCAGCTTACAAACAAGTTTACTTTTTAGGACCCAGTTGTAAGTCAAAATGTTAAAAGAGGGGTAGCATAACCCACCTCTTGTAATTCATGTCATTATAAAATTCTATGAACATGTGTTAAGCTTTTTTGTTGCTGTTTCTGAAGTTTTTTTAAAGATAGAATGCTTTAAAATTTTCGATATCTCCCTGATCTATTGGTTGCATAAGATATGAGGAGATGAGGGGGTAAAATAACTGTAATATCGTGATTAAACCATTTACATAATATAGATGACCGAGAACATCATATTAAATCTAAAATATTTTAATAAGTCTCATTTAAGTTCAATAGGTCTCAATTCAGAAATAAAAAGTTCAAATCAGCCTGAAAAAAGACCAAGGGTCATCCGCAATCTTATTTTTGACCGATAATGTACTGCAAGACCTTGCTAAAATTCTTAAAAATCTGTGGAATGTAGCTGAAATATGTTTATAGTGGTTCCGCAGATGTTCTAGAGAATTTCACCTCAACAGAAGCGTTATTCTATCTATGAAAACTTCACCACCTTGTATACTTTTTGCCCTCATATGAATATACATGCGTACGATACTGTATTTCGTTTTACAAAAAAAAAACAGATTTCTCTTCCACATTAGATATTTACTCAGAGAAAAAATTCTTACTTCCTGATAACTTGTCCAACTCCTCCCGAAACTTTTCAACAGGTTCCTCATCGCCATCGGAACCTCGCCGATTTTTACATTGTGCACATTGCGCGTTTTTTTAATTCATTAAACCAGTCAAGACCATCAAAAAACCATTTTGCTTTCTGGCATTACCCATCATTTTAATTTAGATATAGATAGAGTTTACGTATTTTTACGGGATTGTTATTATTAAGAAACAGAAATATATTTTTAAGTTAAGTCCTCCAATCAAATAAAAAGCATTTCTCTATTTCTTGGACCTCTCCTACTCCCTTACGAGTAATTATCCTTGCATTTAACGTTGCAGTCTTTTAGCATTGTCCGTTATCTGATCACTGTATTTTGTAATTGTGCCCACCGTAGACTTTGTTAGGCTCTATTTCCGTGGTAAAGAAATCAACATTTGCCAAAACTTGGCTTGGTACTTTTCAAAATTAAATTTCTGTTTGATGCGCTTTCACAATTGCTAGTTTTTGTGCTAAATCATTGGTTTCTCCCAAGCCAACGTTTTTGCATGGAAGACATGGCTTTTATCAGAAAAATGTAAACAACGCAATACAACAACCAACGCTGACTGAAAACATCAAAAGCATCGACAGCCATATGGAAATTAAAAAAATCAGCTGACCATTTAGTCCAAGAATGGTGCACAAAGCGTAGTCCTCGCGCTGGGCGAATTAATGATGAAGGAATATTTTGTTCCCTTCCATGATGCTGCTTCACAATTTGCTCAATAAGTGGAGTAGCTCAAAGTAAGATTTCAATACGTTTTTGTGGTAGTTTTAGCTAAAAATTAAATGGAGTTTGTTAGTAATGGGCCATTTGATAACATACAGTATTTTTAGTACTTTGGGTACCAACGGATATTTTGCACGATAATTTGAGTGAATTTTAAATAAACACTAATTTTATAACTATCATTTTGTAGAAAGGTTCCAATCGTAACTGTGGATGGTCGTAAGTGGGACTGTCTTCCGTCCACAATCCTTATTCATAAAATTCAGGGAGAAACTACATGTTGAAACTATCACCATAGTTTTAATTTAATAAATTTAATTTCATCTCCCTCTTTTCTCACAGTTTCTTTTAAATATACCGTTGAAGGTCTGTTTCTAGTTAAACTGAGTGACAGAAGCTCCACTTTAATATTGTCCAAGGGCGGAGCATGCAGTAGGCTAAGGATACACCATTTATTTGTTTATAACCGATTCAACCTATATCCCTATAGATGCTTGAAATATGCTTTATCGCAATATTTATTGGCATGATTACGCAAAATCTTAAAGAATGATAAAAACCTAAGCTAGCTTAATTCATATATCCGAAGTAATTCCTACGGGGTTTTTGATTTGATGTAAAAATCTAACTAGCGCATAGAATAAGGACGAAAAACAAGAATTGTCATTGGAAACGTATGAGCAAAATATATGTTAGAAGGTTACATAGTATTCCTTGCCAAGTCGTTTCAAAATCCTTGCTCTTTAAGAAGAGGCTGCATATCCTAGATAAATGAAGGAGATATGGACTTGACCCGAAACGTCTTGAACGTGTAGAAATATATTAGAAGTATCATTCATTAACAGTCCTAAAATGGTAGTCACCGTCTATTTTTGCTTATTTTACCTTCTTATGAGGGGAAAAAATTCTACTTTCCACAATATTTGCAGACAAAATTCAGATAAAATGATTTTCGGATCATTGAAGTCGTGTAAGATTATGAAATATATATTTTTACCAGATTCTAAGATTTATATATTTTTTATCCTAATAATACTGTGAATTTTCCAATTGAAATATTTTCAACACAAAGGCACTCAATTGGTGTAGCATTAATATTTCACTGGATACTCTCTCTCTCTCACAGCACGAGTGTTTCCACTTGATCCTCCCGTCACTTACCACCATTTTTTTCTCGGAAACACGGACAGACCGATTATTTGGTTTTCACGTGTTATCTCTGGAAAGCCTCGGGACCAAATACAGTGTAGAGAGAAGAAGGAAAAGAGCGAGAGATTGGTGAAGGATAGAAAGGCTCTCTCTTTTTCCCCGAGCCTGGAAAGGTTTGAAAAATGCTCGAAAAATCAATCGTCGTAAGTCAGAAGTAAAACGAGTGTTTCAGTGATCCGTGGGATCGATTACGGACCACCAAGTGGCTAGTGTTAAAGCACTTCTGTCGTCGAGGCAAAGGCCGGAACTATTAATCTTCCAACCGGTCTGCTCTCTCCGGGGGCGGACCGTGAGCTTGCTCCATCCGTGGCGTCCCTTGGCGGTCATTCATCACCGTCCCATGTGGACCCGTTGCCCTCCCGAGCACTTCCCTATGCTCCCCCGCACAACATTGACATCCGATTCAATTCCAGGGCCGGAGAAAGATTCCGAAGTCGTTATTAACGACCTCTCCGGGGTTTTTCTTTCCTGCTCCCGCCTGGGAAACCATTGGACTCCCACCAATAACTGCGCGGCGCTCACCCACCCCCGAAGGACTCGTTCCGCCACTCACTCTAAGCAACCGCGTAAGGTGCATTGGGTCCATGCTGAACGAATGGAGATGGCCATCGAAATCGCTTAAATTGCCTACTTTACACCCTGAGGAAGACCTCGGAACGAAACTTCTTGAGAAACCTATTTTTCTGGAAAAGATCAGTTCCGTTTGAAATGAAATATACCCTCTTTTATAGCCCTTTTTCAAGCAATGAAACATATTAGTGCATAGGCCGTAATCTATTCTAATAATTACATGGGAATATAATTTGATTGTACATGAAACAAGATATCAAATGCCTAAACGTAAAACTAAAAATAAAGTTTTTTCTTACTATTTCAAATTTTGTTCTTTTTACGATTGAATTGAACACCTTTTTTATTACACGAGCATTATTTCAGTTAGAGCAGGATAAATACGATTGTGTAATACACTACTTCGTAACTTATACTGATATGGCTATTACAGTCCGTATAAAATCTACCGTTAGGCTCCTATTCCTATTCTATCAGAATGAAAAAAACTTTCCTGTAAATACTGATGAAATATTGAAACATGTACTTAGCTAAGGATACACTATTTCTCTATTTGTGGCCTACTCAACAATTCTCCCAATGGACGATTAAGACTGTTTAGAGTCTTAGTTAACATGTAGTGTAAGAAATAATTAAACGTCGCGAATAGTATACTTATCTGCATTCTCACAGGTGTGAAGTATGGCTGTTAACTTCCCGTATTCTTGGCGGTTCTTTCATCTCAATGACCTTCTCTTTGTTTCTGCTTACAGGAAGCATTAAGAATGCTGCATGCTTGTGAAATTTTGCTACTTTTCACATCCGAGTATTTGCTGAGCCACGCCCTGAACCTCTTGCAAAGCAATTAGGGGCGCAAATGAGCTCCTCGGGCAGGAAGGAGGGGGACTCGGTGTCAAAAATGGCCCCTTCCTGTAGGGATCGCCGACGAGTGCTACGGGAGGTGCTGACTGCCGAGGTCTCAAAGGGGTTCTGGATTTCATAGCTGCTGGTGATTGCTGGAGTCGGAATTTGAGGAAACACCCCTGGAAATAGTGCTCGTGGGAAAAACAAATGGGAGGAAGGGAAAAGAGGAGGGGAGAGAACGGCAACAAAAGAGTGAGATCTCTTTCCCACGTCATGAAGACTCTTGAGGAGATGACGACCGTAAGGAGGCTGATGACTACGGCTAAATGATTAATTTTTCAGGGAAGGAAAGCCACGGGGAACTCATCTGCTGACAAAAGATGACTAAAGGTTTGGCGAAAAAAATAATAGTCCGGAGGCATTAGGTGAGCTGTATGGGCAGGGTGCAAAAAAGGTGATTTTAAGCTTCCCCAACCCTACCCTCCATCCAGACGTCTTCATTTCCTTCCTCTGTTATGCCTTCTCATATGCCTCTCCCATAAGCCTCCATATTCTGCTTTTTTCTTATATGAATCACTCTTCTCATATTCATCTTGCCACATCTATAAGCCGCGTTCTTTTGTAGAAGTTTATATAGTCCATCTGGGGTATAGTAAATCTCTACCCCAGTTTTTTTGTAGGTTTTATTAATAACTTCTGCATAATCAATTAATTTTTTATGGATTGATGGTTCATTACGACCTCATCAGAAAGAAATTCTGAAATATTGGATGATAAAGCTAGTTACATACCCTTGTTCTAGTTTGGTGGCATCATAAACTGAAAGTGAAATGAATATTTTTCAGCCAATTTTACTTACTCCCTGGCAAATATATGTGGACTAAAATTAAATCCATATTTTACCCATTATTTAGAATGTAATATACAAAGAATGAACATCTAAAAAGGACGAACTATTAGTTCAAATATAGTAGGTATTTGGAAATCCATCGTAAGACGTACTTAAATCCTAATTTTGGAGAACGCTTACAGAATAATACTCCGTGCAAAATAATTCATACTTATGAGGTTTCCTGAAATCGATAAATGATAAAGATAAAATGCAAATGAAAGTTTCTCCTCTTTGAAGTATGCCCCGTATCAAACCATTGATTTCAATTTTTGTTTCCATACTAAAATATTACATTTGAAGTGCTTTCCTTTGATCGTTTCTTTAAATAAATATTTTCCCTTAGATATATCTTTGACGGTAGAACCATTGTTGTGCCATACAAATTGCTGCAATTACCGACTCAGTTCCAACACGGCTCGGATAGCCAAAGACTGGTGTCAGCTAAGCATTTCTGGCCTGTTGGCTGTGAATGGGCATTTTGTGCGTGAGATGGTTTGGGCCACGAGGAAGCAAATCATTTTGCACGAATCCTTTTTCTCCCCCTGGGGATCCCATTTTCCAACTTTCCCTACCAGTATTTTGTCATCGTCCCACTTGGATGTCTCCTCTACTCTCCTCTCTTACCCTCTCAACCCTCAAGCCCTTGAGCTATCTCACTCTTTTATGCACACCACCTCCCCCCTCCTCGACTCCATCTCGTTTCTCCATCTCTCGAGTGAAAGGGGGAGGGAAAGGTGCTGCCGCTCTTCGAGAAGAAGAGGGATAATTCTTTTATGAAGGCACTGGGAAGAGGCGGGGATGCTGGGAAGACGTGAGAGAAGAGGAAAGGTCGAAAGGTTAAGAGTTTTGCAGCGATGGGGGAGGGAGCGACTGGTAAGAAGATCGAGGAGATGAGGGTGGGGAAGGGACTGCAAGAAAGACGTTTATGCATTCGGATGTGTGCAAACTAGGCTACCTACACCTCAATTTCTTCCATCATTCTTTTCGTCATTGAGTATAGTTCAATTAAGCATCGCTTGCAGTAAGAAGGAGTGGTGCACTTCATCCACGAAATTAGCCCAATTCCTTTCAGGGATAAACCAAGATAGAAAGATAAGATAATATCTATGGCGGGCTAGATAAAAGGGGGTGGTGGTGGGGGGGGGCAGGATAAGATCAGGATCAAAAGGTGCCTAATATTTCTTTTGTAAATTTTATACTCACTACCACGATATATGATTATCACATCCCTTGAGGCTTAGTATTTGGTGAGTTCTACTCTAGCCAGATGGATCACCCTTCAGATTGAGCGCATCGATATTTTTTCTACAGGAGAATGAGAAAAATTAAGAACTCAGTAATGTTTTCGGCGAAAAAATGAGATAATATGACAAGAGTGAAACAAAGATAGTTATGAGGAATTATTTAAATAATCCACAAGTGAAATTTTGAAGTTTTGTCCTGGAATGAAGTAGGTTCGAAAATAAGTGACCGTGTCTTGGGTTCAAATTCATTCTTTGTGGAATACTCATAGTTATGGCAAAGTAAAGTCTGTTATTGGTAAAAGAAATAATTGAAGATTTGAAGAAAATATTTTATGGTGCACAGTCATTACTACTGTCAATGCATTCCATGAAAAAATATCGAAATAAAAGCTCACATTCCCGTGACTTGATACTCGTAGTGCGGCAGTATCTAGTGCACATCTTAGCTTCTACGGCTAGAGTGAATTTATGAAATTATTATGCTATTTAGTTTCTTTTAGAAGTCAAATAATTATTCGTAAACCTGTATTTTAGCATATGCATACACATCTGCCGAATGATCCTGTAAAGTGTATTGAATTATATTCTTATTCTCTCCGATCTTTATAGGTTAAAATGTAATGTCCTATTCAAACGCAATCCTCTTATTGAGAAAGTCGGATTCGCTGAACTTGTTACCCTAACTTTAACACAGCCTTAAATCTCCAAAGCAGATTGTGAAAAATAAGTAAGAAATCCATTTCCATCCATGCTCGATTTTCCCAAATTCCCGCAATAAATTCTCAAGTATGTAATATAATTTTAAATGCATAATTGGTATGCAAATATAAAGCCACTGTGTGAACGGTATGATTTCTATCCTTCCCATTACATCCATTTTTCTCATGCATTTATGATTTTTCCATGCTCTGGCTTTGGAAAACTGAAAATAAATTTTATATAGCTGAAACAAATCATAAAAAATATATAAGGGTTCGTTGGAGTACTTTCATTGTGCTCAGAATCTTCAATAAAACGCTCAACACCTATGAAACAATTGAGACAGAATTATTTCAAGCACTTGAACATTCCTTTACCATCGTGAGAAAAGAAAAATTTTAATTTGGCTGTGCAACCTTTCTCTTTTCTTCTGAGAAGTACAAATATTGTACCTAAAGCATTCACTTTCGTTGATTGCACGAGATTTCACGTGATGATTTATTATTTTCCACCACCTCCTCTCGCTCTCACTCATATTTTATTTCACCCCTTGTGACCCGGAAAGGGAGGATTCATGGTCCAGTGCGTTTATAACCCCTCCTGAGAAAGACAAGGTGAAGATAATGATTACCTTACCTAGAACTCATTCAGACGTAGTGGAAAAGGTCCGCAGGATCCGGGTGACAGGGGCAGACAAGAGGCCCGGCCTTCATTCCCCACCGAGCCCCCCCCTGCCTCCAATTTCCACCTTTCCCTCTCTCTCTCTCCCTCCCTCCCCATCGGCTCATCCCTTGTGTTTTTCTTCCTCTCCGTTCTTCAAAGAAGAAATTCCCTTCCGTCACCTCCTTTCCTCCCCTACGGTCCCTCCTTCTGCTCACCCTTCCTCCCCAAACTTCTCTCTTGTTTGCCCTTATCCTCTCATTGTCCCCGCCTCCACCCATCTCATTGTTCACCCCTTTTCTTTCTCTTCTCCCTCTCTCCAGACCTTTCGCATTAATTTTTGAAGGTGGCTTGTGTGATTCCCTCCCCTTTCATGCGGATGCATTTTTTCGTGCCCCCACCCCCTTTCATTTTCCCCAAAATCCTCCCCTACCCTGCCGCTTTGCAAAGGTTTGCTTTCGCCAATGCTCTCGCACTCTTCCATGTGCCCCCAAATCTTCTCTCTTCTCCCCCTTCAACCCCCTCCAACCCTCCGGATTTTTTCGCAAATTCTATTTTCTCGAGGAGCCTTTTCAACGTTTCCGTCATTAGTTCGCTAACTGGCGCTGTCTTCCGTCTTAAAAAAAAAACTGTTTCTCGGATGGGGCTCAGTGCAAATAGTGCTCATGAGTAGGTACTTTCTTGTTGATTATCTGTTTCAGCAAGATATTTCATTTTTCCTCATGTTGGCAATTAATGCCCTCCCCTGAGCCCTTTGCATTTTACCAGTGCACATCCCATGTAATTTCCCTCCCAATTTTTTTCCTCCATCCCGATGCCGATTTTAATTCCACTACTCATAGTTCCTTTCAGCGGAACAAAGCGGATTTCGGCACTCTTCCATCTTTCTTGGAATTTTATATCACGTTGGATTTTTTCTTCGGTCTGGCCTCATTCGCATGGTTAGGTAAAGCTTTGAAGAAGATGCATTGCTCTATTACTTAAAGCTCTGTTTTCATTAAATCAAGCAGTACTTTTATTGGCTCCATTTGCTTCTTCTTGCGAATCGTGTTCTTAATAATGGTAGAGCGGAAATGTGAATTTACATTCATGACTTTAATAAAATGGAATGTAATCTCAATCAGAATGACCTCATTTCTATTCTCTCGTAACATGCCATTTACGTCTTTCAAGGAGATAATGTAATGATTCTTCTAAATGATATGGAATCTTTCGGTCTTTTATTGAAGAGACCAAAAAAACTCTCTTTTCATATTTTACATTTGAGATGAGTATTTTAGATGCAATAAGGTATACGTTTTCGCAATGGTGGAGATATTTAAGTATCAGGCACAATAGATACGTTCAAACAGTATCGAATATCAGTAGGCAATAATTTGTTTGACTTCTGTGAATACACAATGTTTTTAGATGGCGTGACTATATCATCTGTGGAAATATCACTGCAGCTATTTGATTTGACCATTATAATTAAAATATACATGACAAAATGAGCATTGTTAAAATTTCGATTCTAATGAAATTTATTGATATGACTTAATTGATAGCGTATCTGAGCTCTGTTCTTTGTTATATATAAACGGGCAGAATAGAGGATATTACGTGTAATTAATAAGTTTTTTTTAATCAATTGAACTGCGATCTTCAATCCCTTGACTATGAAAAATGTAAGAAAAGAATTCAAAGCAATATCTAAGTTGCATTTTATACTTTTAGTGCCTTGTTTTAGTGTCTAAAAATATTAAGGTTACAAGTCAGAACGTGTTAGTCATTAGGTTTAACTGATCTGCACTTCGGTTGTTACTCCCTGGCTAAGAAATTATTCCTGTCGCCTTCTAACGGCCCCTGAATATAGAACTATTAATTAAATAATGGGCTGTTTGCAGAGAGTTTTGTAATTTTCATTAACTAATAAATACAAGACGTGTTGTGGCTCGCTATTTTCACTACTGACCACTTTTAATGAACGAATATTTATTCGATTTTTTTAATTTTCTGTTTCCCTTGCACTCCGAAAAGTCACTTTGGGTGAGTGAGGAAAATGCTTTGGTAATGGTGGACAAAGAAAGCACTCTGCTCGCAAATTAATTTGCATATCAATCCACTTTAAACATTGTCGGTGATTTCGCCTTCCACCTCTGCCCAAAATCTTACTCTGCTTGCCTTCACCGGTCTCTCGGAGCTGAAGAACGCCGCTGCCTCCTCCACTCCACTCCGGCCCGCTTTTGAAGCGCAAAATGAGAAGATGGATGGCGCCGTTACTTCAGATTGAACGCAAAGGATAAATAAATATCCTGGGGAATCGGAGGGAGGAAGAAATTCCCTCATTTCTACCCTGCATTGTGTGCAACTGTCTCGGTGCGCCAAGAACTACGCCTTTCGAATGAGATTGGGCGAATCAGTGTGCACTGCTACAAATTCCCTCTTTGCGCTTTTTCCTGTTCCAACTTCGATCGTCTTTTTTTCTCTTGCAGACTATCCTTCCCTTGTTTCCCAGGCGGGTGCACCGCCTCTCCACGGAAAAGTTTCTCATTAAGGAGTCCCTGATTGCGTGACCCGTCCCTTTCTTGCGAACTTGAGTTGACTACGTCTTATTGCATTACTCTCCGTCCTCCCCCCCTCCATTTATCCCTCTGTCGCTCAATCCTATTATGGACCTTGTTTTTCTTCCCACTGTGCTCCCGGAAGTCGCTCGATTATTCAGCCTTTGCTCCGAAATCCATTTTTTTAAACGAGAATCTTTTTCAGTCATGGCCAATATTAATGAGGAATGAACACATTCGAGTGGTTTTCCGGTGGATATAAAAAGGGTGCCCCGTATTGCCATTCTACCTTGGCAACAAAGATATATTTTATCTAATTCGTTCGAAAACGAGATTTTCTTTCATAAAAAATATGTCGTGTACTTCCCACCACCTTCTTGGGACCTCCGTTAATTTTGGTTTTACCCTCAATTCTCCAGCAAGGGAAGCGTATAGCATAAAATTATCATCTCTTTTCTCCTGTAATGCAAAAGAAATCTCCTTTTCCATGTCATTCATTTAATGCTTTTCCTAGTTTTATGATCGCTGGTCAAGTAGATTAAAAATGATGTAACTGTCAAGCATATAACCTTTTAGGCTCATTAATTGAGTTTGCTGTTGAATTTAGTGTTTACTAGAATCATTTGTTGATGACTCTTGAATTATATTACCTTAACGAGGGTTCTACAAAAAAACTTAATATTACTTAGAATCTTTTCATCTACTATGAATGAAGCTAAAATATGCTATGTAAGAGTTTAAAACCTCGAAAATGCATCTACATGGCCAAACATGCATAAAGAAACTTCAGCAATATATTCTATTATTGCAACCACGTCCTCCTCCGTGTGTGTCGCCAGGCCGAACTTGCCTCCCGTTTATACCTACCCGGCAAACCAAGATGGCGGCGGTGGTTCCGGAGAGCACCGCCAGAGAGGACCCGTCGGCGAGGTAGGCCTCGGAGGGGACGTGGTTCCCGGTCGCAGATCGACCTGGTGATTTTATTAAACAATTTATGTACATTTTATTAATGGCAGACTATTGAAAGATCATTCCACGTCCTTTCCTCATTGCATACATTACGGTCTGGTTGTCCACTCTTAGATCAATGAATTCATTCACATTCACTGGTAGATTGTCCTGTGCATACTGCCATGCCGTCAAGGTTGCGAGAGCTTCCGTAAAGTTAATTTCATAACGTTTATTCACACGGTAGGCTTTCACAATGCCATATGCTGGGATTGCAAATGCTAAACTCCAGGGGGTAGCGTCAGAGTAAATAATTAAATTCATATCCGGCGTACCGAGATAATATTTTTGTTCTAGCTCTGTACGAGAATCAATGAATTGAAGCCAATGTATCTGGCGAGCGAAAACATCTTTGATTATAAATCTGGGTAAATTTAATATAAAACATATCCAGGAAACGCAGCCGGCTATACGTTGCAGGTTCTTTTGCGTACATGTAGTTACACCTTTTACATTTGCAACAGAATCTTCTAGCAAAGCAATCGAAATTTTTTCCAAATTGCTAATTTTTTCAGCAGTTTTCAGCAGCAACTCCCTCAAGCAAGACCATAGAATATACGATACCTACCTAATCTATTTCAGTATTGATAGGTTTTTAAAGGGGATAGTGTAATGAAATCTCTCCTTAATTATTGAATTTACTTTTGCCAATTTCTTGACATCTACTTGTATTTTTCTGTCATTAACTCTAAGTTGCTGACTGCATTTTTAATGCCGAATGACAATGGTGACTATGGGTTATTCCCTTCTACTTACGGAATTCAAAGCAAAGAGTACGTATATAGAGAAACACACGCTAGAAAAAAAAGGATTAAAACGCTTAAAATGCTGATGATATTTGCAAAAGGCTACATAACACCTTAGCAGGAAAAACTGAAATGGATCACGCATGAAGTGTAAAAGAGTTACGATAGAACCATTTTATTGAAAAGTTCTCTATGGCCATGAAGAATTTGAGTTTTGTGTTGGTGTAATTATTCTCAGCTAAAGTCCTACCACTGAGCATTTTGATATAGCTCTTAGGAATTCAGCTGGAAAATAGAGATGCTACTCCTCTCGCACCGTACACCTGCCATTTTGCGATGTTATTACAGATAATAAATCTTTCCATTTATTGTGCTATAGGCTTACGGAACCAGTAAAGGCAGGTAGGTGCTCCCCCGTAGAGCCTGTGTGGAATAACATAAGTGAAATTTTCCTTACCGATTCTTCATCTTTGAGTGATGGTCATTGATGCAGTCAAAAAGCCAGGTCGAAAAATTTAGTGTGCTTCTGCGGAATTAGGTTCAAATGCTAGCTGTAACACCATTTTTTCAGTCCTTAAGTAATTCGAATCAAGTACCTACCTTGTGGAGAGTCAATAAAACATAATTATACGTGTATGAATATGACGCTGGACAATGCTTCCCTAGGCGATTTTTCTTAATAGTTTGCCAGTGCCAATGTAAAATTTCTTAACGATTTTTTATGAAATATTCATGGAATACGTTTAGGGTCTATTTCCTAGCTATTCTTAAATGGCACAAATCACCCTCGTTTGGGTGTATAAACAAATAATTGTCAATAGTGATTTATTTTATAACACAAATATCATAAACCGCAATATGCCTCTCAATTTTTCCGCAAAGAATCAGTGATGTGTAAGAGGGAGATGACAAATAATAATACTTCGCATTTAATTAATTACCTTTTCTCACTTTTAGCCATGTGCTCAACGAAAAAAATCTTCCATGGTGTTATCATAATTCAGCATTCCTGTTACATAATTCTTCATCCTACTTCAACACTCTTCCTTCAGCACTAATGAATCTATCTTCCCGTTGCAATATTGATCGTTTTTCTCTCGGCCAGAGACGGATAGCCGTATTTCCCTTTCCCCTACCAATTCCCATGTCTTCATTTCCACACACTCCGTGCTCCATTGTTCTCTCAAATCATTGCTTTTGGATGGGTACGTGCCAAATTGCGAGCTACAAATTGCACTTTCCTCCATTAGCTGCTTCTTATGAGCCCTCAAAAAGGGGTAGCCAGCAAGATTGATAGATAGAATTTTCCTGTTTATTCCAAGTTGTAGTTATATCTCAGTCTAGAATAAATAGTTCATTCACTTCTTCGAGTCCTATTTATGTCACGATTTAAATTTGGAATCATTGCAATTGCATTTAGAAAACTGATTTCTTAGAGAGCACAGCACCATATTAAACCAGTGCTAAAAGTACTGCACTGACTTGGTCGAAATAGACAAGTTTTTCAAGCTGTAGATAACATTCCACTTGGAATTTAACTGGTATTTTACTCCAGCTCAAATCCTTGAAGATATCCCAATGTGGAGGAATGCAATCTTGGTCCCTGTTGGGATAAATAAAATTTTCACTTGTGTCTCCACATCTGAAGTTCCGCAAAGTACTCAATATATGGTAATGAAAGCCGAGATGACTTAAATATTATCAAGGATTTGATGTAAATTACAAAAATGGGTACAGAAAAAATTAATTTGTGATCAGTAGCCAATAAAATGAATCAAGTGTAGGAGATAGTAATGGGTTGCTCCTATGCCCTCTTTCAGCTAAAATATTCCTTGCTACATACAAATAAAGTTAGTTGAATTCTCAAAATCAACTTACACGCTATCACCAATATTTGTTTAGACTCATGTAAATGATACACGGTGCCTGTGGACAGAACCAGCAATTGGATGTCTTCCTAAACCACATCAGTGCCTTACACGGAAACATTTACTTCTCCGCATTAAAAAACGCAAATAACCTGATAAACATCAGAGTCTTACTATAAGGTATCAACCAATCGAAATTAATTTGTTATTAAGAGATAACTGGTATACATTAGCCACGTTACCTCCATTGATTCAGCTTAGGTACTATTTTTCACACTATACCGCCACTTTACCTTTCGTGATCCATAGCCTTATAAATATTTCAATTTTACGAGAACATTTCAATCGAGAGCTGGAGAAAGTAAAATAAATACATACATTACTTTAAATGATGACTATAAAAGGAGTATAGTAGAAGGCTTGTTACGCAAAATGAAAAATAAAGTGGCAATTTGTCAACTTAGTTCCTTGGAGTCGTGTGGAGAAAACGTGTGGTTATGCTCAATCCCCTTTCTTGGGAATTTTTCTAAACATATATATTCAAAAGTAGAAAAACGGGGTTTGGAAAAACCGCCTTTTATAAAAATTAGATACTTCTTTTATTCACTTTTAAACTAAGATATCTATTCCCTTTCTCGGGGTTATTTCTGACAAAACATTCAACCGCATACTGGGGTTGTTAAAATCTACCTTAGGTCCTATACAAGGGGTAAGCCAATTGAAAAAATCCCAAAGATTGCTTTTGTAAATCAGTGATCTGTGCGATATACCTGAAAATGATATAAAGCTTTGAAAATCGTGGTACCCAACTTATCCGTGTAAAATCACAACTGTTTATTTTTAATATGAAAGATCTATGGCTGTTTACAGGATCAATTACTAAAATGATTGTTTTCCTTATAATTGGCCTCCACTGATAATCCTTACTTACAGGGGAGGCAAATCCTAATGTTTATTAAATGTATACCAAAATTTCCACAATCTAGCTAAAACTTTGAAAATTAACACTTTAAATCGATAAACAAAAGAATCGTCATTTGTTTTGATACCAATAAAGGAAGTGCTAAATTACTTTTGCAATGCGGAAAAAACTGTAGAATATCTGGTTCAATCCCAAAAATCTAGACTTCATTATTACAGTTCATTGTGAAATAAAATGTAGAGAAAGTCATATC
Organism: Platycnemis pennipes; assembly: GCA_933228895.1. Lineage (NCBI taxonomy): Eukaryota > Metazoa > Arthropoda > Insecta > Odonata > Platycnemididae > Platycnemis > Platycnemis pennipes. The sequence continues at coordinate 24,703,742 of OW121849.1, read as the reverse complement.
TTGATACATATCATAAATTTACTTGGTTACAAAGGACAAAATGTTTTACCACAGCAAACATTTAATTCACTTAAGATTACCTACTTCATTTAAAATGGTAGCAGTGTGTAATCTTTAATTAATGTGGCTATCTTAAATCTGTATTTTTGTAACAGATAAAAGCCGGCTCATCTCTTATGAGTGCCAAAGTGTTTGAAGAGTCATCCTTGTAAGTTACTCGCAAAATCTGATGTAAGCAAAAAAAAATACTTCAAACAAAATGTGCACAAATGTGATAGAGATAATTTCTGGAAGTGTGAATCTCAACACGTATGTGTTCTATTTTTCGCTCATCATAACTGTTACCTCTCAATATGGGAAAAACTGACTCTTCGACTTATCGCTTCATCGGTAAGAGGAAAAGTTTCCGTGGGCCTTTATTCACCTTTTCATCTTCCCTCAGCAACGTCATGCATGTCCTTTCAATCTTGTGTCGTAGACTTGACGTATCACGAGGGCATTCAACGTGCCCTCCATTCACATTCTGCCTTGGCTTTCAGGTCGTCATCCATCCCTCGTTGAGCATTCCCCTTCATCTCTTTATGATTACTTAATACCTAAAAGGCGAAAAATGGACCGCGTGGAAAGTGAGGACGCCGAGGCATTTAACATCTTTTTCCTTTTCGAGATGATTCCTTTCACTATCTCGGACCTTCTCAGCTTCTTGCTACACCTCCCTTAGGCCTTTCTTTATCTTTCCCTCCATCTCTCCCTGGCTTCTTTTGGCTTTCACAGCATGCCCCTGGATGAATGCTTCCAGGCCTCTCGATGTTTACTTTTAGCTGTAACTTTCCTTCGAAATTTTCAAGTAATTATGAAGGGTAGGAGTCACATGGTGAGGAATGGTATCAGAAAAGTATCTAGATAAAGGATGATTACAACCATATCTATGATTGTGGATACGTTCCAGATAAAAAAGAATTATTTATTTCTCATTCCAGGCACATATTAGCTGAAAATACATTCGTTTTTGGTGAATGAAACACCATTAAAATGGCTGTTTTCTAAACTCCAAATTCCTATACGGTAAAATTCAAAGGTAATTTAGCGTATTGGTTCTAACATAATTCGCTAAATATGAGTCACTGACTTCTTTTAATTCTTTGGTATATATGGAGTTTTGAGATTTTACGAAAGTCATCTTTCCAATAATGTGAATCCTTGAAGCAAATGTTCGAAGTATATATGTTGAGGAACTGAAAAAATAGAGTAGTAACATTACTATGATCTCTCAAAAGCCTTCTCTAAATTCATTCACCATATCAGTGAAGGTTAGTTCACTCTTCTCCTCTCTCTTTTCTGTGAGGCTGTTAGGAACTGTTTAATGTGCTAACGGCTTGAGATTTTTTTATTGCGGAGCAGCGTGAATAATTAGCGACCACCTTCATTAGTACAGAGCAAGACGTTTGCCGAATACTGTAACTACATTTATTATTTTTATTGAACAAGACCACTCATTACGTTTTACCTCCACACAGACCATTGCACTTGCTGCGAGAAATGCCCTCGTTACGCTTCATGACTATGGCCAAAGCAGCCTTCCCCCATGTTTCCCGCTGCCCCACCCCAACCTCTCTCTCCCAGGTTCCCAATCACCCGCATCGCTCTCATGCCCTTGTCTTGCTAAACCAAATTGAAGCAGAACCGGCAGCACCGCTTAATCGTTTTTGATTCAGCTCTGAGGGGGCTTATCGGCCTGTATGTGTGAGGATTGGCGGGGAATTAGTGCGGGAGGCATGGATATTGGAGAGCTGTGCGCAAGTTGATGGGAAAGATAACAGCGTTGATGCAGACCAACTATCTGCCTATATTTTGTCTTTTTGTAGGGCCGAACGACACCTTACCTTCCAAGGTTTTACGTGTCACTTCAGAATTGACTTATTTCTTTGTTAAACTCCTTGGTCTTTCACAGTACTATGTAAATTTCCTTCCAAGAATGTAATGGGAATTTTATCCATCTATTACTAATTTAAATTTACTTCTAAGAATTGATTAAAAGGCTCACTGCTGCCCATTGGAGAGGCAGCCTTGATGCATAGTGTAATATTTACTACGGGAATTATAATGACTCCTGCTGGGTAAAAGTAGTAGCCTTTATTTGCATGATGCCCTTAGGTGTATTTAGAGTACCTACTTAAGAGCAAGATAAGAGGATATACCTATATGGAGCCACAGACTCTGAGAAACCCGTTTTCTCCACAATGTGCTGGTCTTATATATTTATTCTGATAATATCACCTTCGTGCAGTATTTAATATTTTATTTCAACATATTGCCACGGATCATCCATATCAAAAGCTCAGAATAAGCAGCAACCACAATTGCATTAATATTTATTTTTTAATTTAAATCATACCCGAAAACTAAAAATAAATATTCACAGATGCCTTTTGCACAAGGGCAGCATATCCGTGAATTATGCAGTTTAAACATTGAGCAAACACTATACTTGAGAATTAGTGAAATCTAGGACTTATAACGCACTAATATTGAGGTATGGCTACAAATAGGTTACCACTACTTGTTAGTTGTATTCAACATCAACTATAGATTCTCCAAATGCATTACTTGGCATTCACATTACAATTAAATTATTGATAAACATGAGCAGTGAGTGAGTAAGAATTTTCTGTTTCATAATATCAAGGATTTTAAGAAAAATTAGGCTTATTTCGAATAAAATACTCATAGTAGTGTAAAATGGTCTCAAATTTGTACATCATTTACCGTTATTTAATTTTTTAGGAATACATGACATAAATTTTGCATTACAATGCTATATCTTAAATTCGTGAGGATTCATCAGTTACTTTTTGCAATTCCACTGCTTTAAAGTTCAATTCATAATGACTATGAATCCGTGATAATGACTTATATGCAAATGCATGGATAAGTTTTGACTATTAAAGAACAGATACTTGTCAATCAGCTTTTCCTAACCAATATTTAATAATATTTCATGAAAAACAGAAAAAGGCCATTTATATATTAACAATGGCCTTTTGTTTTTATGAATCTAGGCCTTCCTGCTTTTCTGCATTATTCTATTTTAGTAGACGACCGACAATCTCTTTTAATAGAAAAATTAGTGTTTGCACCCGAAAGACCTGAGACTTTAAGTTCGTTGCACTGCGGACACGTATACAAGGAATTTTTGTTCAACTCCTGTAAGATAGCGATACTTGTATCAAAGTTATATCTTCATTTAATCCGAAGATCATGGTTTTTGTATCTTCCCTTTCGAGTGAGTTGCTCATCTAGATTTCTCGCCAAAGTCTCTTTTTATGGTTCGTGATTTCGTGACCATTCGACGAGTTCTGAACGATCGTGAGTGCGTGCCTGTATGCGAAAGGGAAGGTGGGTTTTTTCATCAGCTTCTATAGTTTCATCCCAGACAATAATCCAACGTCTCGCCCCTGTTACTGAGCCTTACACTTCGCTTCTTCACTCGCTCTAACCTGCACACATTACGATCCTTTTCCAATAGCATTGGTAGTGCTCACAGAATTTGATCGATGATTCTACTACCTCGTATATCGATTTGACGCACGGAATTAGTTAGCCGTAATGGATAACTCTTCGCAATAAATATATAACTTGTAATAAATGCATAGCTCTCATATTCTGTAGTGGTACAGTATCCTGTGTTTCGATAAAAATATTTTCAGATAATTTTAAAAAAATTAATATTTTTTTACTATGGTAAAATAGACTAAATAGCTAGTCAGTCCAAATTTCGATAGAGAATAGGAGAAAATTCTATTATACTACGGATCAAAAGCAGGGATCTAGGGATCAGGGATCTCACAATTTATGGTATCCTTGAGAGTTAGGCTTCGAAAACCAAATGGGGGAGTTTTTTCGTTGAACATAGGTAAGATTTTTAAAGTGACTGTATGAGAACCATGTAACCTGTCCATTAGAGTATCTTGAAGTAATATGCTTGCATCCTGAAATTAAAAATAATCCGGCATCTAATTTTCCATAAACTCTAATGTTCATTAACCATTTATCTAATCCAAGCATCCAATCAAATCTTCTAACAATGAGTATTAATTATGTGTGAAATTCCATTTTCACATTAAGTCTTATCTATTTTATGAAGACAAAATGGTGCAAGAAGCGTTGAAGCTGATGGACCACACCTGCATACACTAATTATTCACAAAACCCTGGAAGGTGTGTGGCAGAGGGGGAATTTACACGAGACATGCTTTCCATATCACGCAGAAATAGGATTAGTAGCTACAATCCAGTGGAAAAATATAAATTCAAAAAGCGTTTTAAGATCAAAGCAAGCATGAACAAACTTACTGTAAGTTAAGTTTGCTAAAGGTGCTTTAGTTGCCTTCAACGTAGGACGTCAACGCCACGAATAACAAGAGCGTCATCTCGTATTAGTCGTACAGTTAGGGATCTCACAATTTATGATATTCTTGAGGGTTAGGCGATATTTTACTGATGACGTCAAAAACATTTTGAAAACTCTATTACACTACGGATCAAAAGCATGAAATCAGGGTAATGAATCGCCAAACAAACAATTTATGATGCCTTTCATCTTGTACAATTCATCGTGAAATCAAAGGGTTGTCATCATTGGGAATCATATATCATTGTGAATATATTCGACAATATTCACTTGTTTTTCGAAAGGTACTTTACTTAGCTTATTGTCAATTTAAAGACTCATATGTAGCCCAACTAACAGCACGTTTTTATTGCTTGTACTGGCAACTGCATGTCTGCTTTACTTTTCACATTGTTTTAAATTGTTTGTACACGACTAAAGTGTAGCAATTATTCCTCTTTGCATATTATGTACTTCATGCTAGGAAATAATTCGTCACCTACCACACACTTTCATTATGGCTTGCAGTGTGTTACTTATATAGATATACCTAATGGAGCTTCTCTTCAACATCTCAGAAAATTTGCTTTCTCAATCATTCACCAATCGTAATTCCGTGCAACCGTGAATTGTTTGTCTCTCATACTAAGAATAGTTGCTTGATTGTAAATTTTTTATTAGTAGCTAGGATTTTAATCAGATATATTTTTTTCTTTTTCGAGCCAATTAAAAATATTTTTAGCTATAAACACTGTCATAATTAAATTTTAGAATTCTTATTTTGTTTGCATCCTGAAGATAATGTAACCGAAAAGAGAAACAGCTTTGCTGTTAACAGAATATTTTTCCCATTATATTACATATTGTTTGTACTTCATATTATACAAATTTTAGAGCTTACAAGCAATAATATGTGCTAGAGAAGAAATTTTTTTAATATTTAACCATAGCAGGAACGATAGGAAAATTCCAAATCTGAGCATTTTTGACAAGCACTAAACATTAATCACGGACAGCCCCCTGCATCTTCCCAAAAAAACTGGGCCCCTTAATGTCCGTTTAGTTCCAGTACTGGCCGTCGGGCGCTACTGGTACTTTCGTCCTACTCCTACAAGGGACCTTATGGGAAGGTCTCCTATTTATCTGCCGAGAAACGTATTAAGTGTGATTTATGGTTTAATTCCTGCTCCCATTGAAGAAAGAGCGTAATGCTGAAGCAAGCACCTGAATATTTACCGAATTTAGGAATCTTTTGTCCTGTCAGTGCTATTTACTAACATAACTTTACAGAAATCAAGTACAATTTCTTTCCATCAAACATGTTAAATTTGACCTGGTTCTATTCCACAATTGTAAAAGTGTGGAATTTAATAAAGTTCCTCATTCAAAATGCATAAAGCTAAAGTATTCCGAACCGTGACGCGTGTGACATTCTCAAATATTTTTCCAATCTAAGATCGAAAGGGAAATACCAACTCCATGATACGTATAATCAACTATCGGCAACGTAACTTTGTGATGCACACTAATCGCGATGATAACATTTGCGTAGTAATTTTCTACTTCTCTTCGATATCGCTTTCTTAAGTCTAATGTTTTAGAATCTTGACTACCTCTTACAATGATATTGTAACCCGTCAGGCCAGAAACAAGAAAAAATAATTAAATACAAAGTGTTTCTCCCCTCGTAACCTCTTTATTACGATTTTTTCTCAGAAAAACCACATCAAATAATTTCCCTCTTGCTGTCTACAAATTACAATCAAAATCCCACCACTCGTAGTCAATGAAACATTATTTCTTGGGAGATAACCTTAAAGCTTCTTTATGGATTTTCTCTCGAGGGACTGAATATTGGATAGCAGAATTGAATAAATATTAGTAAATCAAGCACTTTGTGCATTGTTTCTCACAAATTTTACGCCATAGAAAATCAGGACATTTTTTCTTAATTGAATATTCTATGTTAGTCTGAGAATTACGTGTTTGCAAATTTCCTCATTCGTATGCTAACATAATGATGGATTATGAAGGCCATAACTTCTTAACAATGTTTTGATCAAGAAAAAAAAATGATTTTTTTGGAAGATATCACTTATAGCAAGTTCAAAACATTTGCTTTCATACAATTTAAAATTAAAACGTGTTTCGCAGACCGTATGAAACGAAATAAATTTAAATGTTGGTGCAAAAGAGCGTCTTTAGTTTTTAGCTCAACTAATTTGCCCTCTGGTTGCTCCGAATTTGCCAGTGGCTTTAGAAATTCTGAGCGGAAAACTGCACAACGTGAATACTTAAACATTTGCTTTGAAACATAATGGCTTGCGTGATAAATTATACATTGAACGACTTCAGGGAGCGCTTAGTTAATGATATCAATAAGGTGGTAAAAAGTAAGTTCGTCTATTTGCCGATGACGCAGTAGTGTACAGGGAAATTCTATACCCAAACGATAAAGAATATTTAAATGATGACCTAAAAGCAATTGAAAATTGTGTGAAACATGGCAGTGAGAATTAAACTTTAAATAATGTCTAGTAATGAATTTTTGGAAAAAGAATAGCTCTCCTCCTAGCATTTACAAAATAAGTATTAATGAATTAACAAACGGGGAATCCATTAAATATCTTGGAATAAGACTAACACATGATCTTTCCTGGGGTAAACACATAGGTGAAATAATGGGTCAAACGAATCGTAAACTGGGATTCGTCAAAAGAAAACTGGGTAAATGTGACGATCAGGTACGAGAAATCAGCTACTTTTCCCTTGTTAGGCATCATTTAGAATATGTTTCCAATGCATGGGATTCCTACGAAATCGGTCTAAATAATGAACTTTAACGTGTGCAGCAAAGATCGGCAAGATTTGTAAAGGGGGGTACGATAACTTTATTAGCGTAACCAGTCTATTAAATGAATTAAATTGGGAATCATTGTCAGATCGCAGGTTGAAATTTATACATAATCTCTTAAACACTTTCCAAGGCCATATTTTCAGTGATGATGTTAAAAATATTTTGCGAACCCCAACTTACTATGGTAGACTGGACCATAATCACAAAATTAGAGAAATTGATTGCCGAACTGGCGGATTCAAAATGTCCTTTTTTCCTCGTACAATTAGGGGTATGAATAACGGTAAATATATCCAGTACAAGTAATAAGTACAAGTGCAGCAATGGATAACATTGGTAGCTGCATGTTTGTATAAGGACTTGAAGCTTACGTAACTAACAGCATGTTTCTGCATGTTTGCTTTGCTATTTTTATCTTTTTTTAAATAGTGTAGTTTAGAGCAGTATATAAATACTAATACTTTTTTATATATGATATGTAGTGCATGTTTGGTGAGAATTCATCACCTGCCACACACCTTCATGTTGGCTTGCTGAGTATTATGTAGATGTAGTCATGTTCAATGATGACATCTTCGACATCTCTTTACCCGTTTCCAGCCACAGCCCTCAGTTTTTCCTTTAGAGATTTCCTCAAGTCTTCTTTGTTATTACATATTTCTTTGATTTCATGCAGTGTAATCAAGGGATCCGAAGGCTTATCCTGAAGTATACATATATATACTTCAGGGTAAGCCCTATACTACTACAAAATCGAAGAGAAATAGAAAATTACTACGCAAATGTTATCATCGCGATTAGTGTGCATCACAAAGTTACGTTACCGATAGTTGATTATACGTATCATGGAGTTGGTATTTCCCTTTCGATCTTAGATTGGAAAAATATTTGAGAATGTCACACGCGTCACGGTTCGGAATACTTTAGCTTTATGCATTTTGAATGAGGAACTTTATTAAATTCCACACTTTTACAATTGTGGAATAGAACCAGGTCAAATTTAACATGTTTGATGGAAAGAAATTGTACTTGATTTCTGTAAAGTTATGTTAGTAAGTAGCACTGACAGGACAAAAGATTCCTAAATTCGGTAAATATTCAGGTGCTTGCTTCAGCATTATGCTCTTTCTTCAATGGGAGCAGGAATTAAACCATAAATCACACTTAATACGTTTCTCGGCAGATAAATAGGAGACCTTCCCATAAGGTCCCTTGTAGGAGTAGGACGAAAGTACCAGTAGCGCCCGACGGCCAGTACTGGAACTAAACGGACATTAAGGGGCCAAATATTTTCTATTGACGACTTAGGAAGATGCAGGGGGCTGATCACGGATAAGAGTGAAAATGAGATTGATGATATTACAAGTTCAAGTTTCCATCAAACATTTGCCACCAGCGGAACATCAAAAGTCCAATAAAAGTGGTAAAATGTTTATCACTCATAGATTGGTCCTTTTACTTGCGTTTGTTTTTTCACGTGAATGGAATATCTCGCCTCCGATTTTTTTTGCAGCGGTTTCCATTCGCAACCATGTATTGAAGTCACGCATGGAAGACGCTTGATCAAATCGTGGCGCAAGGAAATATCCACTTGTCAAATACTCCCTCCCTCGTTCCGGATCACCGCGCTTCTCGCCTTGTTCGGCGGCCCTCAGGGGGAGGGAAAGGGGGTTGGGCGCAAGGGAGCCGCAGTAATAAGGGCCCGTTCCCTTCGCGAAGCTGCTCTTTCCGATCCTTGCCAAGGCAGGCACGGCTCTAATCTCCCTCCGACCCATCTGTCTCTGCCTCCCCTGCCGATACAACCCTTATCTCTGGATTTCCACCCCTCCCACCGTCCGCTCTCACCCATCGCCGATACCACCCCTATATCTCTCCGCAGTGGCCTTAATTCCACCTTAAGGGCCGGCATTTTTTTCGCCCAGCCCTCACGGTGCCATTTGTTCCCCTCCCCCCGCGGCTTCCCTTGCGATCCTTCCCTCCCTCGCCACATCCACAGTTAAGCGCCTCGCCCTCCACATCATTCTTCGGAGCACCCGGGAAACGAGCGTTCGAGTCCATCTCCCTCCCTTCCCCCGAGGACTGCTTTATGAGTTTCCCCTCTCGCTCCCTTTACCATCCGGCCGACCCTGGATCCGTGCGAGCGTCTTCCTCTTGCTGCGTCCGCTTGACGGATGACTTCGGTTGTTCCGGTTACATTTTTTTCCTCGACCTCCTCTGGAGTTAATATCCCTCCAAGAGTTTCCCTCTCCCAGTTTCCTCCACTGGATACATTAAGAAGAATGGCAATTTGCCCAAACGGTCAATGATCACGGCACATTTCGCTTGACCGAGGGAGGATGTTTGAGCCTCTTAATGAGATGGTTTTATTTTTTTAAAGTATTTATAGACATTGCACTCATAGCAGAGACAGAGCATACATCTGAACAAGATTCAAGTAATCATGGAAAGGACAATAGCCAGATAACTGCTAAAGATAAATAAGAAGAAGACTAAGATATTGGGGTGAAGCAAGAGAGAAGAGGCCAAAACCAATTTCAAACTAGGAAAACAAAAACTTGAAGAGGTGAAAGAGTTCTGTTACCTAGGAAGCCGAGTAACCAACGATGGACAAAGCAAGAAAGAAATAGTGAGTAGAATAGCCCAGGCAAAGAGGGCATTCTATCAAAAGAAGAATATACTTACAGATAGAAATACAAGCGTAGAAGTGAGGAAGCAGTTCATTAGAACATACATCTGGAGCACTTTTCTTTACGGAGTGAAGCATGGGCGATGAGAGCAGAGGAGAAAAGGGTGGACGCATTAGAAGTGTGGTGATACAGAAGAATGCTGAAGATTAAATGGATCGACAGAGTAGGTAATGGGAAAGTCATAAGAAGAGTATGAGAAAAGAGAAGTCTGTTGAAAACTCTAAAAAGAAGAAGGGACAATTTAATCGGCCAATCGTTTGATGAAGACTATAGTCGAGGGAAAAGTGAACGTGAAGATTTGGAAAAGGCAGGCCTTGTATGAGATACATGAAACAGGTTGTTAAGGATGTAAAAGGGAAGAATTACGTCACAATGTAAAGGTTGGCCTATAGAAGAATTGAGTGGAAAGCGGTGTCAAACCAATCTTAGGATTGTTGACCAATGATGATGAAGTATTTACAATAGCTGAACTAGGGTGAGTGTGTCTGAAACCATGGCGATTACCTCAAATAGGTAACCAAGGAGTCACGTGGTAAAACACGAATGGTTTGCAAATTTAGTGTGTCTGAATTGCTCGTTACAATATCATTAATTGTTTTCACTTCAGTTTTTCTCATCTTTCTCGGCTGTCTTTTCTCATCTTTCAGATCAATCAGCATAAGTGTAAACAATGAATTAGGCTTTAATCAGCGGTTTTTAATACACCCATTTTACGTACTATTTGTGTTTATAAAACGTGACTCCTTGGTTACGTATTCGATATAATCCCGACAGTTATAAACACAACCCCGCAGAGCGCAGTATTGAATCACCAGCCGGCTGATTTTAAGTTATTGAGTGATTGTTTTGCTAACATCACATTCATTTACATCTTCGTAATACCCTAGCGAGCCACTAGGTGGGTGTAATGAAAGGGGTGAAGATCACCAAACTTGCACTACTTACATGAGTGGAATCACGGATGCATATTTCGCGTTATCGCAATCTGAATCGATAACGCTTACCCCCAAAGTAGCGCAGATTTAACAATAAACGTCTATAAAATTCACTCTACTGATTGCGATAAGCAATCTGAAGGGCTGCACGAAAAATGAAGAATAGGGATCTCGTTCTCTCTGGCATAAGTAAAATAAAAAAATAACGATAACGCTAGCGCACGCCTTATGAAGATCCATGATCGAGGCCCCTATCTGTAACGCTACTACTTCATGGACAGATTTTTATATATAACTTACGTGCAACCAGGTGGTCAGTAACCACATTGTAGTGGTACTTACACGTAGTGAGTCTTCGTTTCGTTTTGGCGAAAGTGGTTTCGTTAACATCACGAAATATTAGTGGGAATTATTTCAGCGCCATTCGTTAATGTCCATGAAAACATACATCCTTATAATTTTTGAGTTTATTCCATGCCACCGAATTTCAGATTTTTTCTAGAAATTGGGTAATGTATATCAGCTTTTTTTATGGTGTCATTTCTGAAACTCTTTGTACGAGTTTTCTCTCTCCCGAAGGTTGCAGTTTGTCTTCTTCCCTTCGCAGTGGAAATTGAGAGTGATACTTGAATTAAAAACTGACACCCCTCAAAGAGCATTCGTTAGTTCTCATTAGCAGTATCACAGTACAAGGCTAAGATTCCAAACGAAGAGGATATTCTGTAAATTAACGATGTTGAGCCTGAGCGAAATCTTCTCCACAGTCCTGAGGGAATAAGGACGTGGCAAGTGTAATTGAAGGCCGTTGACTGCTGATGTTGCCTAACGTGGTCTAATTTTAAGCGGGTACGAGGAGAAGGCGCGCGGAAATTGCAAGTTGTGTTTCAGCCGTGCCCAACGATGCAAGCCACAATTCGCCGTTCCACAGGGCTCATTTCTTGGGAGCATTGGCGTGGGCGGGACGGAGGGAAGTAAGAGAACGAAGGCGCGTGTCTGTCGGGATCTCAGCGCAGCGCGCAGGAGTCTCCTGTTAATGGCTTGCTTGCCGCCTCGCTTGTATCTAGGCATCATGCTCGTGAAGCTTTTTGGGCCTTATCAAACGTGTTGAAAATCAGAAATTAGGCATTTAAAGGCATTAATAATTCCAGAGTCTCTAGTTTCCTACCATATAGCAGGTAATTAAGCTCGTTTCAAGCATTATCATCGAAAAATCTCATTCTAACGACTGAGGCACTTTTGACGGAGTGGGAAATAACGAATCTTAGAGCGGAATTGAATGCGAATAAAATAAATCTACTGGAGTTTTAAAAAACTCCATAATACATGCCATTCCATAATTAATTAAAAGTTTCTTATAATCCTTTACATTTTAGCTATAGGCTTTCTAGTGAGATTCTTTGAAATATATATAAAAATTTGAGAAGCTCTAAATGCCAAAAATTGCCTCACCATCAATATAACATATGGTATATTAATGCAGTTGCTAGCTTTATATTTTAACCATACATGACTTTAAAAACTAGTTACTGGTAAATAATTGACAAAGATATAAGTTGATTACCATCATCATCGGTCAACAATCCTAGGATTGGTTTGACGCAGACCTCCTCTCCATTCTTCTATCGGCCAATCTCTTCATATTGACGTAACTCCTCTCTTTTACATCCTTCACAACCTGTTCCATGTACATACCTGTATCTCATATGAGGCCTACCTTTTCCATTCTTCTAGTTCACTTTTTCTTCGACGATTATGTTTCACAGGCCATCGCGTCTTAAGATGTGACCTATTAAATTGTTACGTCCTCTTGTTAGGGTTTTCAGCAGATAACGAAGAATGGGAAAAAAGAGATCTCTTTTCTCCCATTCTTCGTTCGCCACTCGGTCGGTCCATTTTATCTTCATCATTCTTCGCTCGCAACACATTTCAAATGCTCCCAGCCTTGACTTCTCTGCTACTGTTATCGTCCATGATTCGCTGCCATATAGAAGAATGTTCCAGTTGTATGTTCTGCTGAAATGTTTCCTCACCTCTACGCTTGTATTTGCAGCAATTCTACTGGCAAATTCTCTTTTCCTCCGACCATCCCTGCTTACTCGGCTTCCGAGGTAACAAAACTCTTCTACCTCCTAGATTTTTTGCTTTCCTAGTATGACATTGGTTCTGACTTCCTTTCTTCTACTGAATACCAATACCTTAGTTTTCTTTTCATTGATCATCAGATGATATCTGGTTATTGTCCTACCATATTTCCTAATGTCTTCTTTAAATCTCCTTCTGTTTCAGCCATCTGCTATGTCATCGTCGAATCGTAGCATGCTGATTTTCTCCCCGTGGATATTCATTCCCGGAGACTTTTATTTGACTTCGTGGATGACGTTCTCGATGTAAACATTGATTCATATGAGAGACAGTGCACAGCCTTGCCTCAATCCTTTCTTTACGCTTGCTTCGGAACTGCTGGGTTCTCATTTGATTATGGCCACCTGGTTTTTAATACAAGCTGTGGATAACTCTCTGGCCATTGCATGATACTCCAATTCTTTTCAGAACTTTTAGCATCAAGTTCCAATATACGTTGTCAAACGCGTTCTCCAATTACAAATGCAACAAATGTCAGCAGATTCTTCTCTATAAGTAGCCCGAGGGCCAAAATCGCCTCCGGATCTAATTTGGCTTCATTGTAAATGCACGAAGACTAGAATATCCAATTGTCAAATTAATTTATGGAAAAAAATATCTCCGAAACGTGTTTTTCAATTGTCTAGGCAATCATCAACGGGGAGAGATCCTGTCACAACCTGTCGAGAGTATGAAAGATAAAGTCGATTGAGACTGATGAAGTTGTGTTTTTTAGAAATGTTATAAATGATATTTAACAGTTTTTCGGGAGCAGCTTCGCAATTGCTGCATCATCATAACTTTCTAAAGATTCGACATGCATTGGCCGAAAAAGCTCGACCTCTGAGAAGGATTATTATTAAATTAGGTTTATGCATCTGCTACCGACAAACTGTTAATGACAACCATTCTAATAACGTTAAATTCAAAGTCGATATAATAAGCTATTTTCAATCTTAACGATGTAAATATTGTTGAATAAAAACTCATCCAAACATAACTTAATCACACAATATAACAAGCGGCAGCAGCTTGCATTTGTAAAGAAACTTAGCTATACTGCCAGTGATAACTTACTCCAAATAAATTCTTAGTTAATTAAAATGGCTCCGCCCGTGCAGTGATAATGGCTGACATTCGAGCTCCTATGGCTGGCATGCAATAAAAAAATCATTATTTTTGATGAGTAATGCACAGTGATACAGGTGCGATGGTGGGAACTGTTTGATGGCAAATTTTACTGTGCTATTCATATGTATTTTGGTGAACTGTAATACGACCAAATGAAAAGAGAGTTTGTAATGTGATTCAATAGACGTCATATATTGATATAATCGTACTCAGACTGCAAAAACTGCTTTTTGCTTTGGTAAGTTATTCTGAAATAGTAAATTACCTTCTTATTTACGAATATAAAATAGTAAAATTTTCCTCCAGATTGTCATTTTAATAATTCAAAGAACTGATTTATATTCATTTTCTTACTCGTTTCTTGATTTGACTGACGAATACAGATCTGTAACGGCTTGTAAACTTAATGCTTGTTCATTATACCTACGCATAGGGCCCTCAGCTAATTTTATTTTCAACTTGAAATTGTGGATTTCAATTCCAATACGTTTGTTTTGAATGGTCTCTGATAGCGTCTTTTCGGGTGCAAAACGAAAATTGAATCACGCATGAAGATTTCATCTAACCGGATTACCGCTTATTTTCCCGGGTGCATAACTTGGCTCCCACTGCTACACGCAATCAAGCAGCCCTCATTTACATATTCGCCAGAATGATCCCGTGCCATCGAAGTTTGCCCCCAAAAGCGCTCCCCGGCTGAACCGATTCCAATGGCGAGACCTCCCTCACTCACCCCCGCATGACGCTGTGAACACAGTGGCTGTCTCTCTGCTCTCTCTCTCTCTCCTCACTACCTCGTCCCCTCCACTGCGGAATACCTCTAATTAGGGACTAACCGAGGTGGCATGAGGGAGATGGACGTCAGGATTTGTCGCAAAGAGGTTGGTATTTGTTACTCGATTGACCCCGGTCCCATATTGCCTTAAAACATTTCCCGCTGCCAAATATTTTATTGTTTTAAATACAAGGAAGTATTCTCCAATGATGAACTGTATAAATTTAGTTAAAGTTACTTCCATCTATCTATAGTTGAGGTTGTAGCTGCTTCGCTGCAGACTCATTCTTCATGTGCCAGAAAACTCATGGAGGATAAAATGGAATTTTACTATATATCCAGAGGGAAAATTGTTAACTATTGATTTTAAACCCTTGGCAGTAATATTTAGTGTGAGATAAAGCATTTAGAAAGGAAATAATGCAGAGACACACTGTAGTTCTACAGGTAATATTTATTGAACGATTAGGGTTTCACTGCCCCACAGAATCACCAGGTGATGGTATTTATTGCGGAATCGCAGTGTGCAATTACTTTGTTTCCTAGCTTGGGAACTTTCTACGACGTAAAGCCGAAAAGAGTTTTCATATTTATTAAGAGCATCAATTAGCTACTTTTTTCCGATCGCAAACCTATCTTAGTTATATGTAGACAAATGCATTTAAAGAACCTCTATCAGCATGGAAAATGATTTTAATGGTACCCTCAAAACTGAAGATGACGCATCACACAATTTTTTGCAAGTATAACAATTGCTCGTGTGACTAGATTCTAACCAAGCTGGAAACAAGCTCGATTCTATTTCCCTAACTACAGTCACTCTACCAATAGAGAATTCATTTTAAAATGTTTTACTTTGATTTTCTAAAACAAAACTAACCATTCACTTTCTCGGTTACCGGAAGTATGTTTGTTCCACTCCAGGTTCGAGCAATTCACTTGTATCCATGGATTGGTGTGATAGCTTAGGGAAGTGTTCTCCCTCCTAGATCTGCGGTGCATGTAAATTTGAGCAATGCATTGTATATCTCTAGCTTTTATCTTTTTCAGAGGGTTTTAAAAACGAGGAAAATTCGTGCAGGTGGGGAAATTAAGGGACTTCAACCTTATGTGAATGTGATCAACAAGTCCCTCTATCTTGTTCTTACCTGTATAGAATTACGGCTTTCAAATTTGCGTGTAAACACTCCAATTCCTCTCGCTATACGTTCAGTACCATTAATGTTACAGTGGGCATGTTGAACGCAGGTTGATGCTTTTTCTTTTTTTTTCTCTACCGGAAAACGATGTAATACTCTGCCCTCAAAATGTTGCGCTCACCAACTCTGTGATTTATTAGGGGGCCTGCGGAAAATACAAGCAGGGATTTCAATTGGTAAAACATGCTATATTTATGCATACCTAAAATCATCTTGCGCCTGGATTCGGGAAGCATTTTAGAACAAATTACAAGCTATCTGCGGCACATAATTCTGTTTCTCTTTGTAACCAAAAGAAGCTCGAGAAAGATAAACGTATACATTTTTACATGCTATTTTGGTGCTAGAGAACATTCTGGGGGGACTTGAAAGTTCTATAAAGAATTTATTACAACCACTTAATGCCACTTATAAGAGGAAGAAATTTTCATCTCTTCCCAACAGTAATGCGAGTGAATACCTTTGGAAATGTAACAAATTTGCTAATTTTATTTTGCTTCATGGCATTGGCGTTTTGAAAATATAAGTGATTATGCCAAGACCTTGGCTTGAAAAAGAGTTGACCATAGTAAAAGTATTCTAAAATATTTAAACTAAATTGTCTAAATTCCACCAAGTAAACTTGCCGACTATCGATTTTAAGAGTTGACCATCGGTCAGTGTGTGTTCACTCTGATATGACCCCAGTGAATCACATTTTTTGCCATAAAAGGAGAGAATAAAGTAATATTTTTAATAAAATGGATATCAGGTATGATGATATTGTATTATAATAATTCATTGCCATCGCCATCGCCTAATATGATTCATTGCCATCGCGGGTGTTAATTAAAAATAGTCTTAAAGCATCATAAATGAATAATGGGTCTTACACCAAGGGGTATGTTGGCTTCCTCGTATCACTTTTCATGTCACACAATCATAAATATTTGTGTCACATTATACTTATGCATCACCAAAGTCTTACATTAATATGCCGAAGATGCCTTTCATGATTAGTGGCTAGTAATATTTTGCGAGTATTTTTAGTATTTTCAAAGTGGAGGTGTCTTTATAACCGTAGAATTTACGATATTACTGGCTTAGTGGAATGGTTGCACACAAAAATGATTTTTTTCATCTAAAAATGTCACCACCAAGTGCACTAAAATGCTCCTTAAACATACTTACTGTAATGTGAATCTGTCTCTTTAATGCCAGTTGATACATTTCAATAGTAACACAATGCATTGGTATTGTATACTAA
The DNA here is from genome assembly GCA_933228895.1 of Platycnemis pennipes. Lineage (NCBI taxonomy): Eukaryota > Metazoa > Arthropoda > Insecta > Odonata > Platycnemididae > Platycnemis > Platycnemis pennipes. Next base: position 24,686,401 of record OW121849.1, on the reverse strand, counting down.
AGTATTTATGGATAACATTCTTTGTCACTGAGCGGTGAGCAGCCAATATGCAAATGTAAATTACTCATATTAAAAATAATTCCAACGCACCCGATAAACGAATATTTTAGAAATATGAAATAGCAAAGATAATTAATGCGTCATGCATTGATTATCTTTGCTCTACTAAAATGAATTTTCAAAAAAACTTTAAAAATTACTTTCAAATGTATTTTTTGTGGGAATATGTTCTACATATATGTTCCAACAATTCACCTTTTTCAATCACGTTTTAAATTTGTGTATGGTTTCATTCAATATAAATTTTAAATAACGCTTAGTTCATAGATAGAGTGGAGAAATCGCAAATCGACATCTACATCTGCGCGATACCCTGCAAGCCACCGTGAGGGTGTGGCAGGTCGTGAAGATCACCAAAACATGCACTATTGACATGTAACTAAAGTACTACATGGTTTACCAAATGGTACATGGTGCTAAATGGATTTTATGGAGAAATAATAAGAGTTGTAAGCTCAAAATTTACTAAATTCTTATCATGATTTGTAGGTATAACAGTTACGTATGGATAAAATAACACGTTTTCTTAAAATGGGGGTGTAATATAAGAGATAAATTCGCATATTATAGTAACTGAAGGAAATCACGTCGAAGGCATAAAACTGCCTGACTGCTTTTTGGCAGTCATTCAGAGAGAGTGAAATGGGGTCGTTTACCATACGTTTTTATCTCCGAATCTGATAGAGTTTTAAAAATAAAAATACCTATATTCTTCCGTTCTTTGATCCGTCAATTATTTCTCGAGTTATAAACGGCGAAAAACTGATATTTTAAACCCTTTAGGAAAAGTGGGCGTGGTGCCACCTCTGACATATTCGACTTCGTCCAATCACAACTGAGCCCGCGAAGCTACTTCGTCTAATCGCAATGGGGGAGACACAGCTGACTCTGCCAATGGAAGCTGTTGCGACAGGAATTGTGCGAGTAGACCTTCCGAGAACCCCCCTCCACTCCCTTCCCTTACCCTGAAAGCAGTCATGGACGGGAGGAAAATGACGTCAATGGTATCGAAGCAGCTTTTTTGGTGGGCGTCATCTTTCGCTGATTTTAATTTTTGATTTGTGAGTGAAAGGTTGTGGTTAGAAGATTAATGTTTTCACTAAAATTCATTTTTCGTTTCCATCTAACAATTTCGTGTGCAAAATTGCGATTTCGGTTTCGAGTAAACGCCCCCATTCTGTATGGCAAGAGGGTTGGGTCGAAACAGCCTTCATCTGCATTTCATGGAGCGGCCAAACCTTGTAAATGAACTCCTGATCGAGCATGAGGGCAGAATTTACTGAGACGATAGGCGGGTTGATGAATGACAGCGACAAAGCTCCAAGCAGAGCCGGGTGGAGGAGGGCGTAACCCTCGCATGGGAGGAGCACGAGTGTCATGTGTGTTGCGAGGGACTCTTGCGCATGTGTTTTGGGCTGGAGTGGATCTGTCCGTATCTTAGCGTGGTCAAGAGGTAGGGTAGGCGGTAAGGCCCCCGGGAAAAATGGAGGCCCGCAGCAATCCTCGGGACCATAGACGGCGGTACAGGACGAAGGCCCGCACTCCTCCCGCAGCCGCGCCATGGACAGATACGCATTCGTCTTGCCCCTGAATCTTCTTTTCTCGGAGCGAAATGAATAAGGAAAAATGGCGGGCCATTCGCTCCAAACGACCGTCCATTTCCCTGTCTTTTTTTTTACTTTTATTTCATTTCGAGAGTCCTTCGGGGATGCTCGGGGAGTCCCGGGAACGTGCAAAAGACGGCATTTATCACTCTGTCTCGGACCTTGCTACGATCCTCTATCTTCTCTTGGTCTCTTATTCACTGCCATTCCCCTTCGGCATGCGATTTAAAGCCAATTGACTGCTTGTTACTTACTCTCGCACACTTCAGGCAAAATACCTCACCTATTCGTGGTTTCAGGCGCGGCATGGTGCTATCTATTCACATTGAAACACAAAGTCTATGGATTTCATTATTCCATCATTTTATATTTAAAATTTTTGATAAATTATTGGTTAGTTAGTTATTCAGGGGAGGTGACCAACAGCTGAGGTCATTTGCGTCATCTAGGATAATAGGTGGGTAATTGTAGGAGTGTTCAGGAAACGGAGGAAGGGTGGAGAGAAACCCGGCATCGGCATTAGTCTACTCTTAACGAAAGGCGCCAAGGGGACCACGGCTTAACGTCCCATCAGAAGGACGGAGTACTGAACTTCAAATGCCCTCCAAGAGGCACTAAAGTGGGGACTGGTTTTCCACTGAAAAATCCGCCACTGCCGGGAATAGAACCCGGACCCTCAAGATGGGAGGCCAGTAATCTAGCCACCACACCAACCTGATCCCCTATAAACTATTGTTGTGCTCTTCATTGTATTCATTTGTAATATTTTGGGCACTGAGGCTATCCTTCCATTCCTATTCTTAAGGTTTTGCTGAGCGATATGATGCACCAATAAGTGCGGATCTTAAAACCACATAAAACTATTTGATAATATTTTAGTGAAGCAGAGTAAAAAATACTAAATCATGCATAGTCATGGTTCAAGGAACAAATACTCGAATATCATTAGTGAATTGCTGCTGGGTAAACCTTCTTAACAATAATACCTTCGAACGAGATCAGTCTTTCCTTGGACTAGGGTTTCAACCATTCCCTCAAATATTCTTCAGTCATTTGGAATTATGCGTTGGGAAGAACTTTATCCCTGCGGGTGGCAGAAAACTCCCGAACTTGTTCATCTGTTAAAATACAATATTTTGCTGACAGTGAATAGGTTTTGCCATCGTATTTAGTTGAATAAAAATGATAGATAGTGCAAGGTGCAACTTACCATTCACTTTTACAATAACTTTCACACACCTCTTTCAAAGAATGTGAGTAATATATAAATCTGAAATTTTATTATACATACGCTGTATAAGTACTGTGTACGCTGCATGTATTGCTGATTAGAAATAATGTTACTTTCATACAATTATGTGTGAAATAAATTAATTTTTATTTCACACTGCCCCAGATACTTTAAATGCAAATCAAACAATTTAATTAATATTCTTATATTTTTATACTGCATGAAAAATTTCCCTGCAATATTTCAGATGAAACTTATCACATTTATGCGTAGCAAGGTTTTCGGGTTGATCTCCGCGTCGGTTCATCTTCATGGCGACAGTTTCGCCAGCGTTGCAGCTGGAGTCTTCAGGTTCGAAGTGTTTATTGCAGGTTTTTGCCCGTCTTATATAGGCCTTGGTTTTGGCTAGGTGCGTTCTGATTGGTCCGTTTGGGTAAGAGTCTCTTCCAGGCGTTAGAGAGCGAATACCTGTCCTCCCTGTTGAATGTGGATGTTTTCGCTATTTCGATAGTATGAGACGGGGAAAGTAATGCTTCTCTCTAGCGATAGCTTCTTCCCGTCTCATACGAGAGGCTATCGAAATAGCAAAAACATCCACATTCAACAGGGAGGACAGGTATTCGCTCTCTAACGCCTGGAAGAGACTCTTACCCAAACGGACCAATCAGAACGCACATAGCCAAAACCAAGGCCTATATAAGACGGGCAAAAACCTGCATCAAACACTTGTAAAGTGGGGAAACTCCCTTAGTGAAGAAAAACAAATTTTAGCTGGCGTATCACAAGGTTAAATTTTGGGGCCACTACTTTTTAACATTTTCACGGCAGAGTTCCCTGGAAACGAAGACTGGAATATTTTGACAGCTTTGTATGCAGACGACGCCGCCATCATTGCAAAAGAAAAAACCTAACCATAGCGAAAGAACGAGCCCAAGACTTCTTGGATGAGGTCACTCTGTGTACGACAAATGGAAATTTGGGATAAATGTTGCAAAAACAAAAGCGGTAATTTTCACACGACCAAGAACATGTACCTACCCCAAAAAGCAGCTGTATCAGGATAAAACAACAACCAATTGCGAGGAAGCCACCTATTTAGGTGTAAAAGTTGACAAAAGACTAAACTTCAAAAGTCATAGTATTGGCATTAAACAAAAGGTAAATACTATGAGTGGGCAACAGGCACCCATACTGAAGAGCAATTCTACCCCTCCAGAAGTAAAAGACAAAATATACGATGCCATATTCAGACCAATAACACTATACGCTGCACCATCATGGACAGGGATGGCCCACTGAAACACAATAGAAAATCTTTTCTCGACAGACAAAAGAATCATCAGGCAAGTACACAGCCAGAAACCTTGGACCAAAAATGAAGAGGTTTTTAACTGTACAAAATTAGAACCGCTGAAAAATAAATTAGAAGAAGAGTGTATAAAATATTTCAAGGACATAAAAGAACATGATAACGAAGCTATGAATTACGCAGCAATAAGCAAAGAGAATCCTTTCGATAAGTACAACAGACCACACAACATAATAAAGGAAAAGTAAAAACCTTGGGCGGATACCAAGAGAAGAAAAATACACAGAGCAAAAGCCAGTCGGCATCCTCTGACATAAAGTCGCCAAGAGCACTTGGCGACAAAAAACACATGATGATGATCAAACACTTCGAACCTGAAGACGCCAGCTGCAACGCCGGCAAAACTGTCGTCATGAAGATGAACCGACGCGGAGGTCAACCCGAAAACCTTGCTACGCATGCTGCACCACTCCGCGGAAGCCTCCATCAACACTTATCACATTTATTTTGTTCCCTAAGGCAGTAATCACGGAAGTGAAATTGTCTATAAGTAGATACTCTCCCAGAATTTTTCTTAGGTTTTCCAAGTCCTAATTAAGAATACCCGAAATTTAGCTTAGCTTTAATTCTTAATTTAGCTTGGCTTTACTAATATGGTGACAATCAGTCCAAGAACGCATACCCACGATTACCAAAGTGAGCCACGGAATGATATTGGCATACTCCAGATTATATCCATTTGGTATTCCAAATAAGCAACAATAAGCGGTTGCTTCCAATAAGCGGTGAAACCATTTTAGATAAATGCTCTACGCTGAAACAGTTGAGTTGATACCATTGTTTTGATGCACTATTTGAACTTATGTTACCGGAATTCAGTTACAGATGTAGGAGAGTAAAAGCTTCAAACTTCCATTGATTGGCTTAGAAATATAATCAAACATAATCCCTTCTTGTATCATATATTGACCAAATTGTATCAGAGATGATTCTGATAAAAATCTGCACACAACGATATTTCATATGATATCATCCAATTTAGTAAAATTGGAATATTGTTATTGAATATTGGTAGATTATTTTACTGCTCTATGACGTCAAAGCAGTTAAAAATAGCCAGAGGCCTCGGGCTTGGCAGTATTCATACGATACACTGCGATTTTAAATCAAGGAACATGAAACTACTGAGATAATTGAAGAATTTGTTTTAAATGTTAGATTTAATATTCCAATCATGATGTAACAATTGATGATTTAACCACTTCTTATCACTGAGGTGTATTACAATCTGAAATTGAAATACTTAGCGAAGGTAAATTAAATGAAAACGGATATGTATGATGGAAATTTTTCTTAGTCAGTATAGGAGCACTTTACGTTTTATGTTATATTTTAGAGATATTTAACTTTGATTTTAACACATGCAGGGACTAAACATTAGAATATACTCATCAAAAGAGATACTAAATAAATTTATATTAATACACGAAAATGTGATACAGGCTAGATGCCATGTTTTTTTCTCCGACCACCGTTTCATTTTCTATTTTAATTGATTAAGTCGTTTTAAATTGATTTCATAAAGTCAGAGTCGGAGTAATCGGGAGGGAGATTTACAACATGGTTTTGAAATGGGACCGAAGGGAACAGCATATTATCCAGAACACGGAGTAGGAAGTATTTATGCATATGGGTGAATGTGGATGTTTCAGTTGAAATTCCTTCTTTGAATGGGAAATGTGAGAAATCGGATTAGCTAAGGTTGCGAAGGAGGGGGGCTTAATTTTATTACGCACGCGTGCTGCCATTGAGTTTGAGAGGTGGATTTGAGCTCAAAGGAGGGCAACATTGCCTTGTTGGATGGGAATAAGTTTCCAATTTTAAGTTTGATTTCAACTGGCTTCGGCTTTAGCAAGTAAAATTACCCCGACAACAACCTTAACCCTTTGTTACTCGCGTCGGGTCAATTTGACCCATGCCTTTTCTTATGCACGAAATATTTTCACTTTCTCTGAGGCTTTTGAGATAATTTCTGAACGTAATCTCTTACTACATTGTATTGATTCCTCTGAACATATGTTACGACAGTTTACACAGTTAGCGAATTGATAACTAGCCTTTTGACCCGACGCGAGTGTTGGCGTTTGAAATTTGTGATCACTTTGACCCGACGCGAGCGTTAGTGTTCCTAATTTGTAATCACTTTTGACCCGACGCAAGTGGTTATGTTACAATGTATTTTTACGAGGGTGACAGCGTCAAAGACGATATAATTTCTCATTCTGCATTTGGACACTGCAGTGAGAGTTTCTTCCTTAGCAATCGCAGAAATGAAGTATTCCCTTCCCCAGGAACTTCATTTATCCAGCTTTGGAGTTTAATTCACATCAAGACAAGGGATTGCAATTCCTCTCGTTCACGCATGTAAGTCATACAACTATGAACTCAGCACTTGAATTTGATGAAAATTTTGAAATATTTATTTATCTGTATTAGTAATATTTTGTAATTTCTCTTTACACTAGATCAAGATGGCAAAAAAATTCATAAATAACAGCGAAATACTTGCAGAGTTGGTGAGGGAGGAGGAAGAAAGTGAAGGCGGAAATTCTGAAGATGAAGAGGATATACTCCAAGAGAGTGAACATGATTCGGATTCTCTCCTTTCAGAATCTTCTGATTATGAGGAACTGAAATCAGGTGAAGAAGTGGACACATTTGTGGGCAGGGATAAAACAACGAAGTGGAGGTCTGAGCCCGTAAACAGTATTTGTAGAACAAGAAAACACAACATTGTTTCTCATCTTCCGGGAGTACGCGGAGAGGCTAGAAGTGCAAAAACAGAAGGGGATGCATTTTTTTACTTTTTCAATAAGGAGTTGTTTGCAACTTTAGTGCAATATACTAATTTGTATATTTCAAATGTGAGGGCAAATTTTGTGAGGGATTGTGACGCTTTGGATACTGATGAAAAAGAAATGAAGGCATTAGTTGGGCTACTGTTTTTGAGTGGAGTCTATAGGGCAGGACATTTGAATTTTAGGGACTTGTGGGACAAGGATGGTCCACCAGTTTTCTCAGTTACAATGTCATACAACCGATTTTTATTTTTGCTTCGCTGCTTACGTTTCGATGATATCAATGACCGGGAAGTAAGAAAGAAAACAGACCGTTTAGCCCCAGTGCGTCAGCTGCTCACTATACTCGGGGGTAAATATTTAGAAGCATATACTCCATCAGAGTACTTAACAATTGACGAACAAATGGTGTCATTTAGGGGACGATGTGCTTTTCGTCAATACTTGCCGAACAAGCCGAAAAGGTATGGTATGAAAATATTTGCGTTGGTCGATGCGAGGTCATTTTATGTCCTAAAGCTTGAAGTATATGCAGGTACTCAACCTGAAGGCCCTTATCGCATATCAAATAAGCCTCATGATGTAGTACAGCGCCTTGTGAATCCAGTGAAGGGCAGTGGTAGAAATATTACTATGGACAATTGGTACACGAGTGTTCCCCTGGCCAGAACTTTGCTAGCGGAGAATAAACTGACATTGGTAGGGACTCTACGCAAGAACAAACCAGAAATACCTCCAGAATTTCTACCTTCCAGGAAAAGAGAAGTGAGTTCCAGCATATTCGGCTTCACAAAAGATATAACCTTAGTTTCTTATGTGCCCAAGCGGTCAAAGGCTGTGATATTGATCTCAACAATGCATAATGACAAAAAAATTGACCAGGATACCGGTGACAGGCAAAAGCCTGAAGTTGTAACTTTTTATAATTTGACTAAAGGAGGAGTCGATTCCTGTGATCAGCTTTGCTCTAGTTATGACGTGGGAAGGAAAACAAGAAGATGGCCTTTGGCTGTATTCTATCATCTTTTGAATGTTACTGCCGTTAATTCGTACATAATTTTCAAAAGTAACACTGATGGCAGATTTAGGAGGAGGATTTTTTTGAAATACTTAGGCCATAGTCTAGTCATGCCTATTATAATTAGTCGTGTTAACAATCTCAAATTGCCGCGTTGGTTAAGACAAAAAATTCAATTATTTTTGCATGAACATGGTGTTGAAATGACTAAGGTCAACCAAAAACATGTAGAAAAAAATGTATCCAAAAAAAGGAAAAGATGTCACTTGTGCCCGAGTACGAATGACAACAAATATTCGCAAATGTGCAATGACTGTGGTGAGATAGTTTGTAAGGCGCACACTGCAATTATTTGCAGAGGATGTGCTGACATGTTGTATGAAAAGTAGATCTCTATAATTTATAACTAAATCTATAAATAAATTGTTATCAATTTGTAAAATAAACATTGACACTTTTTCATTTGCACTTGTAACTTGGTACCGTTAAATTATGTGGCATATTTGCTCTAGAACAATTCACATCTCACATTTTATTCAATTCTTTCATAAAACTCTTCTCTGCATTTAGTGAGGAATTAAATGTATATAATATTGTTAGTTGGAATCGGCATTTTAAGATTCTATAATTGTACATTTTTGGTTTAATAAATTAGCCATTATGAGTTTTATAAATATTTTCAGTGATATTGCAATAGCTATTGTACAAGATATCAATTAAATAAGAAGAGATCCAAAATTTGCTATCTGCTGAATAGGCGATAGTAGTAGAATGAAAAGTTTGCGACAAGAATTCAAGAAGGAAAAGTATGAGATTATCTCTGTCTTATAACTACTATTTAATGTAAGAACCAGCTTTCCCTGGCGAAAAATTATTCTGAAGTTAAGATTCACCCAAAAAATACTTATTAAAAACGAATTTCCTATTGTGGGTCAGTATGACCCGACGCGAGTAGTTACGGGATTTTCATCCACGCGAGTAACAAAGGGTTAAATTAGTTTCCTGATGGGTAGAGTGAGATTAATATAGAAAAATACGGGTGCATTTGAAAGTGATCTTTGATATTACTGAAATACGATCTTTGCCATTGCATATTTATGGACTTTGAAATTTTTTTTTGCATGCGGAATACCTTGAAAGCTATGTGAATACGCATGGTCCTATGTCTACATTAATAGTAAGTACACAGTATATGTCAGAACGTCATTGCTTTAGATCATGGGCTTAGAAGGAAAATTTTAAAGCAAATTTTCCCAGCTTTGGTCTGCCTTTAAATATGTGATTGAATATGATAGGCTCAAATAAATTGTACTATCTACAAATAAAACACAAAATATTTCTATTCCCCTATTTGATTAGGAGGCGTAATCCACTAAAATTCTGAGCTTAATGAACTGTATATTTAGGTTAGAAGCAACCGGAGGTATGGTTTTTTCAGCCATCTTTTTCAAGATCAAAAGCATAAAATTCTAAAGCAATCTCAAAAGGATTTGCATAAAATTAAAAAGAAAATTCAAATATCAAATCAAATTTCCCTCATATTACATTCAATCACAATGACCCATTTCTCACTGTGGTTAAAGGATGTGTCCTCGTGTGAATAATTTATTTTTTATTTTTTATGATTCCAAATCCTGTTGTAAAATTCAGAGATGTTACCGAAAGGACGTATGAATATTTTAATTTTAAGTAATTCAAATGAGTTATACCTTATTGTAAAATTCAAAAGGAAATTAACGAAAATGGTAGACCGCGCAATGCTTGAGCGACCAAAACACGTCTTTTTACAATTTTTTTCTAAAAAATTCCAGCAGGCTGGCTTTACCTGATTCACACTCGAAAAATGTGTCATTCGAAAGCTTCTTGAGTGTTTTTGATAAAATAGGACTTTTAAATTGATTTGAATACGTTGCATGAAAGTGTGCAAGCATGGAGGGAGGGCATGGTGACTAGATGGTGGGGAGTAGAAGATCCGAGGACAGAAACGAAAGGGGAGTTGCAGGGCCGTATATCTCAGCCAAAAGGGAACGAATCGAGATGTTTTGGGTGTTGAGAGATCAGCGAAAACCACAGGAGGGCGCAAACCTCCTTCATTCGAGCCGCTTTCCCCCATTTCGTCGCTTCCTCTGCACTCCCTCCGTCTCCTCAATCCCACAGCAACTCGAAGTCTCATCCCACTCCTCCGTCGCGTTTCACCTGCAATAACTTCCCGATACTCCTCCCGCCCTCCTCTCTCTCTCTTCCAAGCGTGGATGGTGGTTGGGCAGCAAAAACGCCGTTGCCACCATGAGCTCCGCCCAGGGGAAGGAGTCTGGGGCCAAGCAATGCTTTTTGTAAGTACACAATGTTAGTTGGGGTGTTCCAAGGGGTGGAGAGATGAATAGACAAGCTTTCGCTTTACCCTCCAAATGAAAATGTCACGTTTTCCCCACACGTTGCCTTCAATCTCAATTACCCATCTACCTCTGCGGTTAGAGAGTCTCCTCTATCGTATATCTGTCTCCTCGTACGCATATTTTTATTTGAGTAATCTTAATGACTCTAAATCTCATTTCTAAAATTCAAAATAAATTAACTAAAATAGTTTGCTTGACACATGTAATGAACATGGAATCACTAAATATTGGCTCATCGCATTTATTTGATTTACCAAGCGATTTACAGATATTATCCAGTATATATATCTATCAGTGAATGTGTCCCCATCATCTTAAAAAGCTTATTTTTCAACCATTGGCACTGTATTAATCACAATATGTCATGTGACATAATGATAGAAAATTTATTCATGGCCAGTGAATCCTCTTAGGTATTTAAAATAGTAAACGAAAACTATTGCTGCCGCTAAGAATTGAAAATATACTTCTCTTTGCTTTATTAAATTGTATATCTGTAATATTGAATCTTTTGTATGAAAATGTGACAAATGAGAATGGCAAAAGCTTTTCGCTTCAATGACTTACATTGAAAATTCATTGTTTAATCCAGTGAACGTGAAAATCACCGTCAGACTTCCGAAAGTTTCTTGATAGTGGAGAAGGGGCAGTTACATTTTTAAGAAAGGCACTGTAATATGCGGCAGGCGTATTGTGAAAGGCATTAGGTATACATGCGGAATGAGGAATGGTATAGGGTGCAGGAGGTATGCTTTATAATAGGACATGAATATCGCCGCTCGAGAACTATCATCTATACGCATTACCTATCGTTGTTCCGTAGTTTCTGGAGTAGATTTTTGTGAATGAGCAATATATACTAATATCCGAGAAACATAAGGACCTAGTGAAGACAATGCTCTCAAATAGAATGTGGAAAGAAGGCAGGGATGCGCAAAGCTGAATTGATGGCTATGGTAAGAGAAGCGCTAGTTGGATTCTACTTAGCCCTAATCGGCTACTTAAAATCTGACTGTGGGAGGATGCCATTCACACAAAATTATCATCTAAGTTATTATTTGCTAGCACATCCTTTCAAGTAATCATTCATTTACCGGAAGAATATTGGAAAATAAATACAGTAAAATTTATCCTATTTGTCCTAAATCCATTCAAATACTTACCAATTACTTGATTTCATTTTATAATCATTTTGATCAAATACCAGATCAGTGGACATATTTCTGGACAGTGGACATCATGGGGTTCATATTTCTACTGATCTCATTGTTTAATATGTGTTTAAGTGAAATGCATCGTATCAATTAACACAGAGTTCAGTAATTTTTACATCCAGAAATGCTTGAAAATTAGAGTATTTTCAATGCAATTTCATTTTGTCTGGGGAAATATACTGGAAAAGGTTTTTATAAATTAAAATTTCACCTTAAAAATTGATTGTCATGGGTTTACAGCCCGGATGGGTCGGCAATTGACCCAGATAAAAATAACCACGGTTTCAGGGAAAAGAAAAATAATCCTCCTTCTACAGTTGATTTCTACACTCAACGTACAGCATAAAATTGAAAGGGGGGAGCTAATACATATTTTTTCAAGTCAGTACTCTACTTTTCTAAATCGTGTACCTATAAAAAATCAACATTTACTATATTTAAATATATAACTGCATCAGAATGTTATAAAGTAGAATCCAATGAATCTTTGATCTTTAGCACATGTAGCACATTATGCTGCAAAATGTTTTTTTTTCTAAATTGGTTTCTATATAATTATTTTAGGCATTTCAATCTACAATAATATCCAAATCATACCCTGCGTGCCACCATTAGGGATCGTAGCTTGGGCTGGCAAGTAACTGACAGTGAAGTAGAGAGATCAGAAGATAAGTTTGGGTTCCCTTTCCTAAGCGAATTTCCTAATTGTTAAGAATGACTTTGGAAATTGACTGATGGTCTTTGGTTTCTTAATCATATACTTTATCCAATATAAGCTTAAAAAATGATGTAGCTACAATTTAAGAGACATGAAAAAATGATTTGAAATATTTTTAGGCCTGTGTTAACTAACGCAGTTAACACGTTTCATTAATTTTTTTTTATTGGCGGCTGTCGATAAATATTACAGTTAACTCCTGATATTGGCCCAAAAATCGGAGAGTTTATCCTTTATTCTTATTAAAACCCCAATATCTCTGAAAAAGAGTAAGTAACATTTTACCGGGGTGAATTAAATACAAGTATTTATCCGTATGTATTTAAATTCACCTAGAGAGAGAGAGAGAGGAGAGCATTAAGAAGGCTAGCTGTAAGGCAAAATACCGTTATCATTAAGAATAATCATGTGAAGCTGACAAACAGTGCGGCTTAGCCCTGTCATTAAATGAACCGGGGAGCACTGAAAAAGTTTCACGTTCTTGAGTGTGGGAAGGACCAGAGGAGAGGAAAGGCGAAAGATTGTATGCCCATGAAACGAAACGGAGCTTGGAAGAAGTTACTGTGGGCGGGACAGAGGGAAAAGCATATAGAGAAGGGCAAAGACGAGAGTCGGAGAAACTGCAAATGATTAAAAAAGTTATTTTTTCGCCCGAGGTGGAGATTAAAGAGGAGAGATCCTCAAGAAGGTGGTAGGGACGAGGAGGGGGGAGGAGAAGAATGAGGACTTGCAATTAAAGGGACCCATGCTCCTTCCTAGTTTTTCTTCCCTCGCCCACCTGCTTCTCGTCGCAGCGGAGCAGACCGCGCTGGATAGGGGATGACACGTGGCCGGACTGTTTAAGCGCCGCGTTTCTACGAGATGCCTCTAGTTTCCCTTCTTCCCGGGCTCCAGTCCGGGGTGTAGTCTGCTAGGCCGCGTTCTGGGAGCGAAGTGGTGATGGGATAAGAGGGCAGGGGGGGATAGTAGAGGCGCGGGACTGGTGGTAGGGAAAAGGGTCTGATTTCGCGGTCTTTATGTCCCGGGCTTTGGGGCGGGGTCGAGAGAAAGTGAGGAAATGGCTGGAAGGCATGAAGGGCCGTGAGGAGGAGCTGGAGAGGAAAGTGGGGGTTTAACAAGTTGAGCCATAGAAATTAAGTTTTAACCCGTTCCACGGCTTCATCGTCTTCGCAGTTTGATTGGTGGGAGAGTTACCCAATGGCTCCTTTCCCTCTCTTTCATGCGGTGGGCGGGTCGCGGGAGGGACCGCTTTTGTCCGTTTCTCCGGTTTTCCTTTTCCCTTTTTGAACTTTTCCCAAACAATACTCATTCTTCCCCGAGCGAGCTGAATGAAATGCATGAGGGAGAGGTGCGCGGATGGAGGCAACCCGGACCATTTTAAAGTGGTCGGATTTTGATTGCTCAGCGAATCTTGAGGACTCCTCTAATGACGCGGTCTTTACGGAGTGTGACACATAGGCACCACGCTTGAGATGAGACCCTTATTTGTGAGAAGTACGGCTTTTAGTTTGATTGAAGGCTTGAGGAAACATGAATGCCGTTTAAAAAAGTGGAAAGAATTTTTATGTAGATTTTATTTCTCTCGCCAGAGTGAGTGAAGTATTCCGTTCTTGGTTTTGTTCAGCTTCAGCAGTCATAAAAAAACTTTTAATGCTTAGAAACGAATTCAATCGCTCTGCGAAATACATAGAAACAGGTATCGAAGTATATCAGATAGGACTGAAGGCGTCACTTTGTGGAACTTAGTTACACTATTCATGGTAACGAATAAAAATAAAAACTTTTAGTCTATTCCACACAACTTTTTTAATTCCCGACCTAGGTTTCGACAAATTCTGTCATTCTCAAGGTACCTTGTCAGATAATAATATATAAATACGTGACCATAGCTACACAACCTCGCCTTGCCAATATTTACCGTATATGCATTCCATTCACGGGGCGCTTCGATCGCTACGCCGCGAAAATTTAAAATCTATGATCCGATTTTACACTATATTTGGAATGGGATCCGTAACCGAATAAAATGAAAGATCCACGGATCATTGGATCTGACCATCCTTCATAAATACCCAAAACTTCTTTTTTTGCTGTAATGGACCATTACAAAAGAGAATTAGATACAAGGCACCTTGAGAATGACAAAATTTGTCGAAACCTAGGTCGGTTATTAACATTGCTGTGTGGAATAGACTAAACGTTTTTATTTTTATTAGTTACCACGAATAGGTATCGAAGGAAAAAAATATAATCCATACTAATTATTTCTATGGAATATGACACTAAAAATACACTGATGCTGATAATGTGTTTGCTCTCCAAGGGACGGGGACACTCGATGTATTCATTGTGGGAACAACATTGGACGCGGTTTCTTAAATATAATACTTTATCTTGATTATTCTCCATGCAATGATTCCAACACCTCGGCAACTCTAAATAAAATCTGTTATAATGCCATGCGTCTTCATGAAAGTAGACGAAGGTCAATGAAACTTAGAAAAGGATCGTGTTGAGAGATAATGAGAGGTGATCGATTGGTAGACGTATGGGACCGTCTGCTGATATTGATATCTTAATCGAGAATCGTGGGAGCATAGAACCTAATGTGGAAGCCATGATAACTTGAGGAACTTGGATGGCTGCGAATCGATAGAGATAATGTCCTTCCCGAGATAATGTGGCATTTTACCCACGCACCCTCTCATGTCTTCCGAGTACTCTGAATGCCTATCAAACTTTTATTCCCCTTACTTTTGCAGAAAAATTTCTAACAAAATTTTTTAGGTATTTTATAAATATATCATACCTTATCTGTAATTTTATGAAATAAAATGTTTACCATTTTCGAAAGGATTCCAAATAATTCATAATCTACGAATAGCTAGCTACATGTGGGAGTAATCTTGCACACTCTTGCGGAAGTATTAAAAAAATTCTCCCTTTTTTTTATCTTCTTAAATATAATTCTTGGGCATACCTGATCAATGGTGTTGTATACAAAAGATGTACTTAATCAATACTGAAGCTGTCAGACTAATAAACCCTACACAATTGTACTGATATAATCAATTAATTGGTTTCTAGATTATAGAAAAGCTTATCAATTCTTGATAGAATCTAGATTATATAAGCTCTTCTGGAGAACTTGGCCACCATAACCATCACTACCCGTCAGCCAAAAGATAAGTTTTACTTAGCCATATTGTTAAAATAAATAGGTTTTTTATATTAATGCGGCTCTTTTCTATAAAATTCTTATGTTCTTATTCCATTCATTCATATAGCTGCTTATCTACATTATTACGCCATGAGAAGACTTGGCTGAAGTTCTTGTATTTCTTGTTGGCTGGTTTTAATGAAATCCATGATCGACAAATTTACTTCGATTAATTTATGCATGGTAGAGAGGTACGCAACTTCGAAAACAAGTGTACACCACATTTCCATTTCATCCATTTCGGTCCATTTCTATCAATTTATTCCATTTCCATGTCTTTCTGGGTGTAGTTTCCGTCACTTTTGCACTTAATTAGTGCATTGCCAACTGTTTTCACGCATTTCAGACTATTTCCTCCCTTCTGCCCTTGAACGCCCTCTTTTAATTCTGAAATAGGGGTACCTCGCTGGAAAACATCCACCTTTGACCTGCGTCAATGAGTAGAATGTAGCAGCCGGCGGTATTATTCACTTCAGCTTTTAGGAGTCTCACTTCCGTTTGTTATGAAGGGAATTCAAGTACTCAAATCGTTATACCTGGCTTCAAGTGGTGAAGGATATACCCTTACGCTGCACGGCCCGCCGGACGGTTCGCTTCAAGCTAGGCCGAGCCCGGCTTAGCCCACAGCCAAAAATGCAAATATCACTCTTTATTTTCAATATTTCACATTACCTTACCGGTCTCATGAGAAGACTCCTCACAAGTATGTAAAAAGTGGCCACTCGTGGCGCTAGTTATCCCCGTGTACGGGGCCTATATCCGGCGGATTTGTGTCCTGCGTCAGTACTGCGATGTTAAGGGCAAGGGGAAAGCACCACATTATTATCCCGAGGAGTTGCAGCTACTTCACCATTTTCTTCTTATCAAGACGTGATGGAATCCTCTCGAGTAAAATATTCCGATGATAAAATAATAGCCCATTCGGGTGGGAACTGACCGTGAGAGTACAACAGCCAAATATGATAGACATTTTAGAATAGGAACGTGGAACGTGAGATCACTTCGGACCTGCGGATGACCGGAGAACCTGAAGGTGGAAATGCGAAGAATCGACCTCGACATTAGGAATCAGTGAAATGAGACTTTTAGGGTGCAAGCTATAGAATTATTCACACCAGATAACTGAAAGGAAACGCTGGAATAGGCATAATGCTCAAGAAGAGTGCAGGACTGCGTGTGAAGAGCTTCCTACAGTACTGTGAAACGGTTTTCATGGTGAAGATTGATATCAAACCTAAAGATACCATCACCGTGCAGGTTTACATGCCAACGTTGGAAAACGAAGGTGAAGAACGGGAAGACGTCTATGAGAATATCACGAAAGTAATAAAGCATGTAAAACGAGGAGAAAACCTGATTTTTTTTAAAGATTGGAAAGCTTCCGCTGGGAAAGATCAAGATAGAAAAAAAACTGGAAAATATGGCTTCGTAAATAGAAATGAGAGAGGAGAACGACTTGCAGAATTCTGTAAACAACAAAATTGGAGGTGGCAAACACATTGTTAGAAACCACCAACGGCAAATATATACCTTGAATATGCCCGGTGACAGATGAAGATTTCAAATTGACTACATTTTACTGAAGCAGAGGTACAGGAACCAGGTGAAGACCTGCTACCAGGGACAGATATCGACAGTGAGTAAAACTTAGTGATGATGAAAGATCACTTAAAATTCAAGACATTGAAGAAATCATTGAAGAATGTATTGCAAGTACAAAACCAAAGAATGTTCTACAACGGTAGACCTTTCAGAAGGAAGTAGAAAATAAGTTAGAAGAAGATATGACTGTGAAATTAGTGACAAAGATATGAGAGAGCATAAATATTGGGCTACAGGAAGCAGCAAAAATAGTTCTGGGAAGAAGAGTTGTCAAGAAGAAGCCTAGGCTTACAGAAGAAGTCTTATAATTGATTGAGAGACAATAAAATAAAAAAAAAATGTGGAAAATGAAGAAGGTCAACTTGGCTACAAAAGTATAAGGAATGAGATGAGTGAAAAAATATGCAAATGTAGAGGAAGGATCTATGCAAATATGCACAAATTAACCTCGTGCATGGTAATGTGGATGCTGCCTACAGGTTGGTGAGGAATCACTACAAGAAACGGGCTGCAAGATACAATACCGTTAGGGACAAGAATGGAGAAATCTTAATTGAACATGAGGATAAAGGTAAGAGATGGAAGGAATACTTGAAAGAGTTGTGCAGTGGAAGCAATCTTAGCGCAAAAGTAATCGAAGAGGAAAATGAAGTCAATGAGGATGATTTGGGAACTCCAGTCTTAAGATCAGAATTTGATTCAGCTGTGAGGGATCTGATGAAGAATAAGGCATGGAATAGATGATATTCCTGCCGAACTAATGAAACATGTGGGAGAGAATATATTTACCCAGTTGTCCAAAACCATCTGCGACAAATACGTTACAGGAGAGATACCCACGGATTTTGAGAAGAACTTCATCATTCCTCAGCCAAAAAGAAGAGGACGGAGAACTGCGAAAATTTTAGGACCATAAACCTGACGACACATGCCTCGAAGATATTAGCTGAGAGTCATTAATATAAGAATGAAACGAAAAGCTGAGGAGTTCCTGGATGATGACTGATTTGGGTTTCGAGAAAAGGGCAAAAGATAAGCGATTTTGGCCCTCATGCTACTTTTGAGAAGAAAATAGAGAAGAAATTACCGGCCTTTGTAGATTTGAATAAGGGATCTGACAACGTGGATTGGAACTTGATGATGAAGATTCTGAAACAAATTGCAATATCGTATAATGCCAGAAGAACTATCCACAGCTTGTATAAAAATAAGGTGGCTGTAGCCAAATTATGACCCAGCAGTAGAGAAGCATGCATAAAGAAAATACTGAGACACGGCTATGCACTTTCTCCGTATTATTCAATGTCTTCATCGAGAAAGCCATCCAAAAATTCAAATAAATGTCTTCGGGAGTGAACATCTACGGGGAGAAAATCGGGATGCTACGATTCGACGATGACGTAGCAGTAATGGCAGAAACAGAAGGAAGACGATAGAAAATGTGGTAAGGAAAATGGCCAGATATGAATTTAAGACAATAAAAAGAAAACTAAAGTAATAGTAAGCAGTAAAAGAATAGAAGCCAGGATCAATTTTAAACTAGGAAAACAAAAAACCGAGGACGTGGAAGTCATCTCTTACCTGGAAAGCCCAGTAACCTGCGATGGACGAGGTGAAAGGGAAATTGCCAACAGAATTGCCCAAGAAAGAAGGGTTGTTTACCAAAAGAATACCCTACTTACAGCTACAAATACAACCCTGGAAGTGAGAAAACAATTCAACAGAACATATATCTGGAACATTTTACTATATGGCAGCGAAGCATGGACGATAACAGCAGCAGAGAAGTCAAGGCTGGGAGCATTTGAAATGTGGTGCTACCGAAGAATGAGTAAGATAAAAGGGACAGACCGAGTGGCAAACGAAGGAAGTCTTATGAAGAGTGGGATAAAAGAGAAGTCTGCTGAAAACTCTAAAAAGAAGAGAGGACAACATAATAGGCCATATCTTAAGACACGATGGCCTGATGAAGGCAATCGTCGAGGGAAAAGTGAATGGGCGGAATAGAAAAGGCAGGCCTTGTATTAGATGCATGGGACAGGTCGTGAAGGATATGAAAGTGAGGAATGATGTTACTATGAAGACTTGTACAGTGGCCAATGGCCGATAGAAGAATCGAGTGGAGGACTGCATCAAACTAATCCTACGAGTGTAGACTTATGATTATGATTTCTATATTTTATTCAAATATGCCTGATGCTTACGACACCATCAACACCATCAAGTATACGTTAGGTTCAAAACTGTTTAGTTTGGCAACATTTATAGATATTTTAAAATGATCATTTCAATGTGTATTTAGCTATTAGTATTGTCTTCTTTTTTATCTCGCTTTCTTAGTCAAAACAAATACAAATTGTTTACACATTGCATTGCATTAAATATATTTTCTAGAGTACTTGTTATCTTCATTATTCCTATTTATCTTTAAAGCCCTGGAAAATAAAACCACTTCGTTTTTAGTTTATGTGCTCAGTGCCTTACCAACACGAATCCTTCACGCATCATTATTTAACTCTTTTTAAGTAGGATATACTCAGAAATCACTATAATTATTATACGCAGTAAAATCATGACCTTAGCTTGGGAGGAAAACTAGTTGATTTGAATGCTATATAACGAATTGTGGGACGGTGAACTTGTTCCTTTAAGGTCCCTCTTTCACTGGGAAATATGAAGCCTCGGTAGCTTAATTTGTTTAAGCACCTGGCCGGAAATCAGGGTTTGAGGCTTGACCACGGCGAATGATGTTTTTCTCTGTGGAATTCTTCTAATTGATTTAAGTCTATTCTCTAGCCAACACCACGTCACTTCGTTCGTGGCATAAAAGCAGAGCCACCACTCTAATGCACCTTTAATTCATCGCTAGCCATTTTATTATCAATATTTGGATATTTTAGCCAATTTCAACACCATCCGCACCATTTTGATTGAATTCCCACAAAATCTACGGCAATTTCACACTTTTTAGATCTTTTCTTGTTTTGTCACTATTTTATAAAATGTTCATAATTTTATCCATTTCTGCCAATTTCTTTAAACTTCCACCCATTTCCACTCATTTATTGCATTTAGCGGTTTTTATACTATTTCCCACATGTTTTCTATTTCAACCAACACCACCTAATTTTTGTCTATTTATGTCAAGTTTCGAGCAATTCTTCCGTTCCGGACCATTTATATCTTTTGCAACCATTTCTAGCCCATTTCTGACCATTTTTAGCCAATCTTGTCCATTTATGACCATTTCTCCCATTTCGCTGCATTTCTTCCATTTCTGACCATTTCGATCCACATCAACCATTCCTAGACAATTTTCCGTCCATTTCTAACCATTCCTGGCAATTTATGACCATTTTTCTCATTTCTACCATTCTTGACCATTTCAACCATTTGTAACACACTGCTGTCTATTTCTAACCATTCCTGGCCATTTCTGACCATTTCTGACCATTTCTCCAATTCCTGACCGTTTCGATCCATTGCAACCATTCCTAGTCCATTTCTGACCATTTATAACCATTTATGACTATTTCTTCCATTCCTGACGATTTCTATCCATTTCAACCATTTATAACCCATTTCTGTCCATTTCAAACCATTTCTGGCCATTCCCAGCCATTTCTGGCAATTTCTTGGTATTTCTTCCTTTTCGCGACTATTTTTCCACCATTTCTCAACAATCGTACACCATTTCTCAGAGTTGAATACCCCTCGGGTATGGTAAATATAAAATATTTATTTAAACTGTACCGGTATCAACCTTTGCAGGCCATCCTATGGAGTAAGGACAGAGAGAGAGAGAGAGTGACGTGAATCCGGAGAGTGTGGAAGGGGGAGGGAGGGGGAGTTTTAAAGTCCCCCAACCCCCATCCTGAGAATGGCCTTTGAAGGCCATCTGGTAGAGTTGAAATTAATTGTGGAATTAACCAAGTATTTTATATTTACTTCACTAGATTTCATAACCAGGATAAGTGCCTCAAAAGCCCAGATGCTTGTTTTATTTTCTATTTATGGCTAATATTTACACAGTAAACCTCACTTGATGATTCCTATGATAGCCCCGTTGCCATATTATTTTGAAAGAAAGTTCTGGAAACCTTTTTTTTACTCATTTACTAAATTTAAGGTTTTTCCCGGTTTTGAGCTATTTTCTTCACACCCAAAATATATTATTTTCGTTCAAAACTGAATGTTTTTAGAGCTTATTCTTCCGGAAAACTTTGATGCCACATACACATAGCCTAAGGTTTTAGAAGAAAGAAGTTTCTACTAAGATTCTACTGCTATACATATCTCATAATACCCTTCCGAAGATGATTTTAATCAATGTTTCTTGTGTCCATTCTCAGCACGGTAGCTCGCGTCTTTTGCCTCTTCTTATCTCATATTACGCTTTGTAATTTGAAATCCTTTGCTACCAGTAGCTTCAGATGCCATGCGTTCCTCGTCAATATTTATTTTGTGTCTCAATTAAATTCTAATGTTTCCTTTGCATTAGTAAAACAACGATTTTTTACAATGCTCTTTTTGTAATCCCAATCTATCTCAGGTAATTTAATTTCTAAAATTCTTTTGTCAACTAATCTCTAAGTGACTGGCAGAGCCCATACTTTGGGATTAAAATCCTTTCTCCATCATTTATATCCTAATAGACAAAAGCTTGAAAATTTATAGACTGACCTATCAGTGGAAGAATAATGTAGAATTTTTCATCAATAAATGAAAATAATGATTCATTTCTTATAATGGAATTAAATTCGCCTGATAAATAAGTGGCCTACACACTGACACATTGTAAATTGCTGCTCACAATATGGCCCACGAATTGTGTTCGGGGTGCCGAGTCCTGGTAATGTACTATCCAGAAGCGTTGTTGAACATTTTTAGAGCTCAAGTGCCATGCTGTATTTAAGTTTCAGTTGAGCCATAGATCTAGTGAATGTCTTCTTCTCCAACAGCACTCCACATGTGTATTTGTTTATGGTAGGAAACATTTTGTGTAGCTTTTGTGTAAAACGAAGTTTTCACTGCAATGCATTACAGTGAAAACTTCGTTTGAGACAATAAAGAATGGCTACGTGGGATTGAATTGGCACGAAGGGCTGATAATTTCAATGGCGTTCAAGTCTTTCATTCTGTAAAATATCTTGTGTTTCTTTCATTGAATTAGTGATGGACGATTCGGTGATGCTCAAGAACCTGCTGGGACTAGGATAAAAGTTGCGCTTTGAACCTTTGAACTTTTTTTCCCGAAACGCGGATCATTCTTCTTATTATTCTTACTTTCCAAATTCAGTAATTATAAGTGTTATCTACTTTAAATTAGATTGTAAAGTTAGCATGGTGAGTTAGTTCAATGGATGGTCTTGGATTTATGAGGCTTTAGTGCCGCTGTAGGGTGCGTTCAGGCGCGAGAAGATAGCGAACAAAAAGCATTGATCATTTGCGAGTTACTGCACACTAGATTATTCTACCTCTGTTTTGCTATTACTGTGCATCAATCATATTTCACGAAGAGAAAATCATTCCTTCCTTTCTGAATCGTCTTCATTTAGGCAAGTTTTTTCTTTTGAATGTCGCTGTGATAGAGGAATCGTAGTTGACTAGTACACCAGCTACTCTATGAACTCGCAACTCACCAAGCTCATTGATTAGTAAAGCTCTCAGTAAGTTTATTTGTACATAAGTTTATTACCAGCACTGCAGTGTATTTTCCTTGTCCATTACCTTATCCTTTTGCTATCCTGAAGATTACGTTGTTTGGATACGTTTTTCATGCATAACTTAAAACTCAATGATACGGCAATTTACACTTAGTGTGTTGCCGATCCCAAAATTTCGGCTCGAGGCTGAAAGTGACACGATCGTTGATAGTAACCATAATTTCGTACTTGTTGGGATTGTTTCTCTCTGTTTTGACCAAAATATGAACCGTTTACGTGTCACTAAACTTCCTGGCACAAGCTTTTTTTGGCAGGTAGATCCTATCATTTTTTTAAATATAGGCCCATTGTAGTTGGAAGGTTTTAAATGAGGATTTCTACTCATAGAGCAGCACTGTAGAGATTTCATGATAATTGATGTGGTCATTACTTAAATGGCCACATCAATGGAAATATATTTAGTTGAGACCGAATCTCCTGGAGTGAGGAGGCTTGTATTTTTTGAGCTTATTGCGGTCGTTCAAACCTCCATAATACTATGGTAGGTTAGCCTATGATGATACAAAAAAAGAGGAATTGCATTTTGCATGGAATAAAGAGGAATTGCATTTTATTCTTTGTGTGAAATATAATGAATATTATCATTAAATTTGGAGTCTCGAAGGGACAACTAAGATTTTAACATAGCACAACGATGACCGAAGTTGAATAAAAATCCTAAATCGTCGGCCAGAGTCATGAGTAATCTTTTCCCCTTCAATTTTTTCACTTCAAAAAAGAAGAATAGAGCTGCCCTTTTCTTCCTGTCGTCTCATTCGCGACACAGGCGATCAGCATAAATTTGCTCAAAGATTTTTACCACCTACTTATCCAATCCTTACCTATATTCGGTAAGTGTTCCTGCATCTTTCACTATCTTATTCCTATTACCTCCACATCGTACTGAAGGAATTTTTCCAGCCCTGATTTCGCTCCTCAGTTATTCCGTTTTGGGCACAATGCTTCACTCCATACAGCTACTTCTAGAAGAGTGAGAGGAGGAGTGGCAATCGACAAATGTGACGCTCTATCAGTTTGTATTAGGGTTGTTTGGAGCTAGGAATAGAGGGGGCTGTGCAAAGGGAGGGAGGCTGAGAAGAGGGAAAATGGAGAAAGGAGGAGGGTGAGAAGAAAATGAAAACGCAGCTCTCGTTTTCATGTCCTCCGTCTGTTTGAGAATGCAGGAGCCGTTCGAAAAAAATAATTCATTCCTTTCATTCCATTTGCGAGCTCCTCAAAGAGAAAGTCTATAAACCGAGCTGCCGGCAGCAAAGGGGAGGGATTAAGGGGATCAAGGAAACGGGTAGGGGATGAGCTGGAACGAGTGGGCTCGGTGGGATGGAATAAATTACGGATTTATTCTCAGAGTATTTTATTCTACTTTAAGCTGATATGTTTTCTGCCTCTTCGCCTCTTCCTCAGGTGCTTGCTCCCACTTATCCAAACTCACGTAGTTGTCATTAATGTTTTTTTGGCACAGAGTTATGCTATTCACAACATTTTGCTTCGGATCGTGAAATAATACATACTGAGTTTCATGCATGAATTCTTTTAGCTGAACGTCAAAATTTTAAAATACATGCCTACGTTTATCAGCATACTTGCGAGGTAAGTGGTTAATTGTTGGCTATGAAGCCCTCGCAAATTACATCGTTCTTTATTATGGAGATTAATTTTTTTTATTCAGCAAAACAATGTACACTACCGGTGAAAAATTCTTTCTTACAGCACAACACTAGTGGTATAGTTTAATTATTGATTTCAAAGGTATTTTTCGAAAAGTTAAAATTAGTTTCTTTAGACAAGTTCTATCAATATATTCTACAGTTTAGTGGTCATATAAGACTCTAACTAGGTTGTTCAACCTTTCTTCCTCTATCTAACCTTCTTTCCATTTGGAATGCTGGCAATCATTAGCATTGCGCGCTGTAGCTCAAGAATTTTGGCCCCTACTTTGGTTGCGTGGAACAAATCATGAATGGAACTTGACCATGTTATTTTATTTCACGAAATATTTTACCTTCATCTGCTACAATGCATATAATATTATTAAGCATTACAAGTTTCTAATCGAGTCGAAGCTATCCATGTATTAGTGATTTCATTATAAGGGTGAATCATTTTGCTGAACTGGCTTAGACTACAGATTGGCAACTACTTTGATCTAACAGCTATATTCCTAGAATGCGTCACTGAGTCTATGTTTAAATTACATTATACGTTTAGGGAAAACGTATCAACCTCCCCATGAGGTTTTTGTCAGTGAGTGAAAAACCTGGCCTTAAAAATACATGATACGGTTTCAAAGTAAATATTCAACCTTTCCTTACAGAATTCTGGCCAACAGTGACTTAACCTATGTTTCATTAATTCCGTCCCAAGTTGTGCATTCCACTTTTTGTTTTAAGTCTGTCCTCTCCCACCTTTTTCCATTGATCACCATACAAGTTATTACTATAATGTTATTTTTATTTGCTAATGAAATGCTGCAACGCTTTAATATCAAAATGTTTTAATCAATGGGAATGGAAAACCACCCTGGAGTTTAAAACATTATTTTGTGCGGGGAACTTAAAAGTTATTGGCACAAAAACTTGGAATTTCATATTCAGGAGGAATCCAAAATATTATGTAATAATATTGCCATCTGGTGAAAATCGATTTTTATACAATGGCTCGAGGCTTAAGCTGTAAAATTTTATGTTATTTGAACATTTTTCTTGCCTAAGCTACCTCCTATATGCAGGCGAAATACATAAAAAAGGAAATTCTGCTCTCTTGTGCTCTACAAGGACGCGGTTTCAATTTCTCTCTCAAGGCTCGTTCCTCCGACCGCCGGGAGATTGGGAAACGGGGAGCAAGTTGAGGATTAAAGGGGTTATCCGGACTCCTGGAGTGGTGGGGGAGGGGGAAAGGTAGAAGGCTGCCTGCCTGTGGGCGAGAGGGCGGCTGTGAGCCAGAGATGTGGTTTCCACTGAAATTCCCTCGAGGGAGTAAGAAAGGACGCTCCTCCGCCCGCACCCCCTCAAGTCTTCCCTAGGTGGCAAGAAACCTCCGACCCCCCACCCCCCCCCCTTGGCTTCTCATCTTCTTCACCTCCTCGCCGCCTCACCCATCAAACACCCTTCCCCGCTGCCAACATCATGATCCCCGGACCCTTCCGTTACATCTCCTTCTAGGGGAACCGCCTTAGCTTCCCTGCGATATATTAATTTATCATTGGCATTGGGCGTGAGAAAACATTCACACGAAGCGAACGATGCTTCTTCCAGTTTTCTGTAATCTCTCAGGATAATCACTTTTCATAATATTTGTTTAACACATTCTTCTCTCCGATATCGAAGTAAATTATTGATAAGTAAAGGAAATAGCTGCAAAGCCTATTATTCATGCAAGAAGTGTTTAGGCGGGGCAAAATTTGCCGATTCACGCCAGGGTGGATATTGCCACAGCACTGTCCACCAAGATATAAAAATTCTGTGTGATTACTCTAGCGTAGAATTACTATTTTGCTAAATGGAAAAAAGTACGCTCTAAATATTGATTGTTTTCTTATCCACTTTAAACTTTTGCAGTTATTTTGCATTTTCTCAGAGCTGAAAAAATATCATTTTCCTGAGCATAATTCTTAACGTGCTTCCATTTCTATTAGTTTTTCCCATTCTGTAATTCTTAGAGAAGAGCTTCCAAACAGTAATTAATGCACTAATTGCGTAAATAATAGGCATAAAGTTTTCAAAAGGCTCCAGTATATACTAGTTTTCAGAATAAACCATTTTAAAATCTTTATAAGCGATGAGTTTCATAAGTTTACTTGTTAATGAGCCCTGTGTGTATCAATTCATGGTAAAAAACTAAAACACGTTTGAAATATCACTCGATGAATTTTTCGCACTCAAGAAATTTGAAAATATTAGGTTTCAGCTTTGTAAGATATTATATAATAGAGACACATTATGTCGATGGATCTGTAGCTCATCTTAGGACTACATTTCTAGACTTTTAGACATCTCTATTCCCTAGTAGCTTTGAAGTCTCTTTTCCACACCGAGGACATAATTACCATATGCGCTGAGATAAAAGTGCCGAAATACATATCTACTCTCAGAAAGGTCAACTACGCAGCAATAAAATAAGAAGGCTATAATTCGATATATTTTCTCAGAGTCGGCAAGGGAAATGCGTCTAATGTTTCATTACTTTTTACCAACAGCAGAGTGAATTTTCAATATCCCATGGGTCAGAATTTGATGCCCCTTAGACTTTAATTTACATAATGATGCTAATGTGAGATGAACACTGTAGGTTGGTACTTTTAACATTGAAGTCAAAAATAAAGCTTCTCTAACAAAAAGAAATCTAACAATAAGAGATAAGAGGTTTATATTTATATATTTATATAGGAGGATATTTATACACACGGATACCGAGTCCGGTATCCGTAACGCTTTGGCGGCTTCCACATGAATTTTGACTCAAATGGTGTGTCATAACTGATGACTAGCGTTCCTAGGTTGTCATTTATTCCCTCCTGTTCTTTACTTTCCCCGTTCTGGGCCACTACATTTTCTTGACCTTGATTGGCTTGATCTTCAGCTTGATTGGTTTTGATGTATGAAAGATCCACTTCATGCATCCACTTTTACTTTTAGTAACGAGGTGAAAGTCATCATATTCATTTATAGGGCATGTATATGGTGTTTAAAATTAAAAACTTTTACAACTGCCTCAGTGGCTTGGTGCTAGCATATTTAAAACCACTGATTTTTTGTTTATTACCTTAAAAATACTGAAGGTGGGAAAAACATGTTAATTTATTGTATGGAACTGGCAGAAATTTTTCACACACTTGAGAAATTTTCAAATTATTTAATTTTGCGAGAGTTAAAACCAAGTTTGCCGGTACTTTTTCAATAAAGTACATCTAACGGTGTTGTCTGACGTCGGCTTGCGAGGACATGACGCTGCTCAGGAAAATTCCTAGAGTTTAATAAATGAGTATGAGGCGCAGTCCTGGGAGACCCAGCTAGGGTGGTGGGTATTTAAGCACTGCATTCGGGGGAGGAGGAAGGGGGTATTAGTGTCGAGAGGATAGCGAGGGTGTGACTATCTCCCCGACTCGAGACGAAGAGAGTTAGGGCGTCAGCTCCTGCCGCTCCAGAGAAGGTGATGGGGGACTTCCTCAGGGGCGTAGGCCTCGCTAATGGGCGGCAGGGCGGTTTGGTGGTTGCGCGGGCGAGGAGTTTGGGTGGGGGGGGATGTCAGAGTCGACGGGGGGGTGTGTGAGCAAGGGGTGGGGGGCAAGAAGCTGAGTGGAAGTGGGGGGGAGGGGGGACAGAGCGAATAAGAGGCCTTGGGTGGGTTTTTTTTCGTCGGATTGGAGTTTTTAGGCGGTTGGGTCGTGTGAGGTAGCTGCTCCGGGTGGGTAAGAAGGGAATGGAGGAAACTTGGTGTGCTGGGGGGAAGTTGTGTGCTCGGGGTATCTCCCTGTTCTGAGAAAGGGCTCTGACATGGAGATATGAGAGCGTAGACGTCAGGGATGGAGATGAAGATGGAGTGTGCTGGAAAGTTTTGCAGTCTCGTGGAGACTATTGCGGAATCTTTCGTCAACCGAACCTCCACCCACCCGAGTGAATTATGTTTACAATGTATTTTGCGGTCACATTCATCCTACGTGGATTTCAAAAGTAATACTTGTGTGGCAATGGCAAGGAAATCTGCATGGTGATAGTGAAGGCGTACGTAATTGTTATAAATAATAATTCATCTCCAACAAATCTTCACCAAAATGTTTCACTGCCTACACTTTGGCAACTTGATTTCGGTGTTATATTCCCAAACGGTTTATCAGCAAGTTGTGTAAAGAACATTCGTAAACACATGGATTATTTTAGTTATACGGGTATCATTCTAGTCCCGTAGATATTAGTTATAGAACTGCATTGAGTAGTGAAACTTTTGCCATAAGGTATGAACGAATGTCCGGAGCTCCTTTTTAATGTATTAATTATATGCTGCCGAAAAGGTTTACCCCACAATAATATTGAACGGTCGCAATTAGTTTTACCTGAAAAATGTATTTGAGAGGATCGGGTTGGTGTGGTAGCTAGAGTACTAGCATCCCTAACCCGAGGGCTCGGGTTCCCGGGCCTCGGGCTCGGATTCCCGGCAATGGCGGGCTTTTCAGTGGCTTACCGATCCCTACTTGAATGGCTGGCGGAGGGCATTTCCGGTTAGGTACTCCGTTTGTTGGATGCGACGCTAAGCCGTGGTCCCCTTGGTGCCTGTCGTTAAGTGTAGGCTAATGCCGATGCCGGGATTCTTTCTCCACTCTTCCTCCATTACCTTAAATTTCCTTACCATTACCCAACTACCCACATATCCTAAATATTACACAAATGACCTCAGCAGTCGGTCGCCACCCTTGAATAACTAACCAACTAACAATATATTTGACATGTTGTGACGTGGATCTTGGGAAAAGGATAAGAAAAACTAAACTACTGGTAGGAGAATTGAACAAATTGGGGAAGTGTGTGAATAAATAAATTATTAAGAACGTTACGATGAAGGTAGGTAGGGTAAAAAGCGAAATAAATAGGAAAATTTCAGTATGCTTTAAACTTTGAATAGTGGCAAAGTAAAGTGGTCAGAGAAAACCTTCCCTGGTTAGAGCTAGTTTAACGGTAATAACTGGGGAAATCATTCACACTAGACTATTTGTAAATTATTCCATTTGATAGGTTTTTGAAGCCCATGAGGAAGTCTAATTCACCTAATTAATTTAAATATGTAATAGTTTTTTTCCATTTGTACTTCATTTCTAGGATGGCGACATCATTCAATGATAGGATGTGCCGTAGTTAAAGAATTAATTAACCGTATGAGATGCGAGGTAAAAAATCATAATGCTATTATTTGAAACTGCATCCACTGCTTATAAATGCAGCGCAGCCATGTTACTGTTTTTGACTTGCAATCAATGTACAGATATGCCTGTGTAATGTGCTAAAATATGGCAAATTTGATGGGCTTTCAGAGAGATGAACAGATATATCTCTAAATTATAAAAGTCACAGAAATAAGCAACCTACTTTTTGAAAGTATCAGCAAATTTTTTCCTCACCATGCAATGAAAAACCATAATTTATTAACTCCTTTATTGTTTTGTGTAATCACTCCAATATTAGTGCCTGAATGTTAAAATAACAACCAAAAACGCTGTGTATATGTTGGGTCTGACACGAGCGCAATTTGGGTACGATACATTCCGTTGGTACTTGCAGCCAGGTGCTCTGTATCACTGTTGACTTGACATTCTTTTAAATACTAAATTGCCATATAGTTTTGAATTTTAGGGTTTATTTCAGTACAAAAGCTGTTTGCGCGCTAATGCAACAAGCAGAAGTAACTGTGATACAATTAGAGACGAACGCATAAAAATGTGTCAAAATATCTCATTCACAAATATATGAAGTCATCAAACTAGAAGGTAAGTAAATCGTTTCCTAGCTGTAGCAGTCTTAAAGGGTTGTTGCAAAAAAAGAAGACTATCAACTACGGATCAAGGAAAAAGTTCTTTTCCTGACGTTCCATTCCAATTTTATATCATATGTCAGTTTCAGTCGTATTTTTTCGCATTTAGCTCTTTTATTCAGTCAATTTCCTTATAATATGGAAGTGAATGACTGCCATTGGAAGAATAAAAGTATAATTTAAAGTAATATTTTAACAAAATGAAAAGAGGCCATAACATTCTAAGAGCTCTTAAAAACTACTGTTCCCATTTCACAAATAGTGATTTAAATGGGTTAAAAAACATGTGGTATTTATTGTGTCAATAACATTCCAACCACCTCACT
This sequence comes from Platycnemis pennipes, assembly GCA_933228895.1. NCBI lineage: Eukaryota > Metazoa > Arthropoda > Insecta > Odonata > Platycnemididae > Platycnemis > Platycnemis pennipes. The sequence goes on along the minus strand of OW121849.1, from coordinate 24,655,604 downwards.
TCAGTGTTTATAACTGTTCTTTTTATCCCCATTTGTATTCACAAATTTTTATGAGCCATCTTCGTTGAAAATAGCCTACCGGTTTGTTTTTAAAGTAAGACTGCTGAAATAATGCGTTTAATTTAAATATATTCTAAAAACATTCTAAGCATACATTTCAGGGCTGCATAAGTTAATATCTTGACAGCCAAGGCAAAAATAGCTTTTTCATCACTTTCTGTTATTGCAGTGTTTATTGGCAGTAATCAAAATATATCTTAACAGCTGGGGATCAAAAATAAATACTAAATTGGGACACACCACACCTAATATCATGAATTAATATGACAGAGCCAACATCTTCATTGCCAACCAAAACGACAATTTAAATGTTTACGCCATATACTGAAGCGTCATCAGTCTTGTAATAAGTCCAGAAGCCCTATTTCCAAATTGCGTAGTCTTCTGTTAAAAAATACTGTACATCGCATGTAATGAAAATTCATTTGAGAAATTTGTCTGTACCCGTTGTCTATTCTAATACAAAAATCTTTCTGACCACCTTTCGCCATAATGTCAGTTTATGTTTGTATATTTTCCGTATTTCATACATTTATAGCAATAGACTCTAGTTTGTTTTTCACAAGAATGTGCTACGGAATTTCAGACATTTCTAAAAGATAAATGGAGTTTCTCAAGGCTGTGTCGTTTCCCTGTATGGCTTCGTTGCCCACCTGACCGTCCCTATGTTCCCTAGCTCCTCCTCGTCAAGAAGGAGGGCGTTGCCTTGGGGAACTGTGGACCCCATCTGGCAGTTCCTGTTCCTCTTGCGCACAAACCAAACTGCTCCAATCAGCATTAGGAGTATCAGGGCACCCAAGGAGCACGCCAATGCCGTAGTAGACCACGTCTCGTTCGTCTTGTCGCCTCCCTGCCTCGAAGGGGCGATGGCGACGTCCGCAGGCTCCTGGTGCAGACGGGATGCCAATGCCACCAGCTTAGCGGAGAGGGGGCCGCATTCGTGGTGCTGATGGGATGAGAGGGCGTATCGGAACCAAGGGATCCTGGTGCCGTCCTTGGCGGTGCACCGGAGGCCGTTTTCGTCCTCTATCGATGCCGCGGCCAGCACCGTGGATCCGGCCGGAACTGGAGGGGATCGATGCAGGAGGATGTCGCTGTCGCTGCTAGATGCCCAGTCCCACAGGTTGACCAACTCGCAGTTGCAAACCCAAGGGTTCCCGGCCAGGCGGAGAGATTTCAGACTCGCGTTGGAGATGGAGGAGTGAGATAAGGAGGTCAGGTTACACCTCCGCAAATCCAAGGAGCGGATATTAGGGAGGTAGGAAAGGAAAGTTAAATCGGGAGGAGATGGTTTGTCATCCACGTGGATTATTTCCACCACCGTTAGATTTGTGGTCGAATTGCGCTCCACACCCTCCAACTTCGACGACTCATTCGTACGATTCGAAGAGCTCTCAAATCCAGGCCTTGAGATTTTTTCTATCGTCTTACCACTCGATCCAAGCGGATTTCCTGCCAAGGATAAGTCAGTAAGGTTATGCGCCCATAAAAATGCTTCCTTGGGTATTTTCGAAAGCCCACATCGAGAGAGATCTATTTTAGTCAAAGATGAGATGTAGGGAGGGAACGGTCCGCGAATAACCAAAGGATTTCCCGCGAAATTTAATTCCCTGAGATATGGTTCCGTTTCATCTTCACTCATATCTAATATCGCGTCCTCATCATCATCAATTCGCTCCTTCTTTCTCTTCTTATCAATATCTTGGCTATAGTCTTCATCTCTTCGTGACTGGGGCATTGTTTCGGGGGATGGGAGCTCCGAGAACCCACAATCAGCCAGCTCTAAAGTCTCCAGTTTGTGCGTCGAAGAAAGGAGTCCATTTTCTAGACCTGGCATTTGTTTACCTCCGGTTAGAGTGGCTAACATATTCCCCGATAGTGAAAGCCTACGTAACAGAAATGATTTTGTGAATGTGTCTTTTGGGAGATGGGTCATGTTGCAGCGTGACATATCCAAGTTTTGTAACGCTTTTAAGGATCGAATGGACTCAGCTAGGCGCTTTTCCTGGGGAGAAATATAGTCTGATACCTCCCCGCTTTTTTCGTCAGCGTTTACTACTTGCTTTATCAAGGGGTTATCTGAGACATCAAGCTCGGCCAATACATTTTGAAGTGCATAAAGACTTTTTGCACTCGGCAGGCGCTCTATTTCGCAGTGGTCTAACGCGAGCCTTTTAAGCCTATCCAGATGAGAAATTGACCAGTCCATATCCATCTGCTGAGGATCTCCCTCCGCAGGTGTAGTTTGAGTTCTCGAGAGATCATTTCTACCGAGCCTGAGAACTCGAATGCCTGTCATTTTGGAGAGGAAAGACAAAGAGGAAAGCTGAAGGTGACATCCTGATAGATCGAGGAGTTGAATGCTGCCCAGACTTGACAAAGTGAAAGGCAATGATGAAGATGAAGCGGATATGTCATTATCAGCCAGCATCAGTGAAGACAGCTTCACAGTGTCCTTAAACGAGTCACCTGTTCCAATGAAACAAGGATTTATATCAGCGACACATGATAGGTTTAATAATTCATGGCATTGCATGGGAGTTGCCAAAAAAAACTAACAGTTGGCTAAAATCAATAAAAATTATGCAAATGCAACTAAACCATTTTCAGATAAAATATATCGCGGGATGTTGCGTTAAATGATGTAAGAACACATACGCTTTGTGATATTAAGATAAGTTTTCAGGGATGATTAGCAGCAAAAGTAATGCAACAAGAGATGTGATGGATCCGTAAACATCGTTAGGCATTTTTTAAAGTACAATTTTTTTGTTGGCTCAGGTGGCGGTAGGATTTAAAGTTTGTAAATATTATTTATAATCCTCCATGTTTAGGTAAATCGCTTTCCTTAGGAAAATATAAATTAAATGGCAAATTTTGAATAATTATTCTGACCAGCAAAACTTATGATACCATTGTTAGACATAAAACGAGTTACTCACTTGGAATATTTCTGAGTCCCGTTCCACGAAGATCGAGGTGATCAAGGCGATTAAGACCCTTCAGCAAGGCCGTAAGTTTGGGCTCTTCATCAGCGGCGAATAATTTTGGATTCCAAGCTGCTTCAAAGTGCTTTAGGTGTTGAGTTTCATGAAGCAAATCCGGTGCTATGGAAGTGAGTAAGCATCGGTTTATTTGCAACTTCTCCAGACCGGCTAAGGGCTTCAATGATTCAGGATCTATGGACTCGAGCGGATTTCCAGAAAGGTCCAGCTCGAAGATAGCGGTAGCTTGGTCGAAAAATCCAGCATGCAGATGACGCAAACGACAGTCGCTGAGATCAATGTTGTGTAGAGAACGTGAAGTGATGAATGGCTTCCCTCTTTCTGGCCCTATAAATAAACAAATAAAATGTAATATTATTGGTACAGCAGATGACTTCAAGTGCGGCATTTTTTGAGTAACTTAAGCAAATAATATTTTTCATACTGATGTCAAACTATTACCAATGAAAAAAACTCCAAGGGCATTTGCTTCCATTTTATGGGATAAATTTTATTGAATTCGGTAGCAATCAGTAAAAATCAGAAGTAAAAGACTTTGCTCCATAGTCAAGAATAATAATGATGTCTCACAATACAGATCATATTACACACTATTTGTCTTGGTCAATTATTCACATCTTAATCAGGAACTATTGCATGCTTAAAGACATTAAAGACATCAAAGAGACTGCTAGTGAGCAGTAGATGGTAATAAAACTATCATGTATTTGGCACAATACATTCTTCAACAGGTATATGCAGTGCATGGAATACAGGCATTTTCAATTAACTGTACTGATGGTATGTACAATGGCTCCTTAGCTTTTTATAACGACTGAAATTTTTCAAATTATGAAGGCGTTAAAGATGACTTAAAGATAAAGATTGTTGCCCAAACCCAACGATCACGTCACCACCCTTCCAGGTATATAAGGAGCTTGCGGACTCTTTGCACCTACCTTGAAGATAATTATGCTGCAATAGAAACCTAGGTTGGTGACTGAATAAAATTATGTGAAATCTTCCTAAGTGGTTTGTCTCTTTGCTACAGACATGCGTTTCTACCAAGCAAAGGCTGAGGACTTCCTTGTTGTATGTTGGAAAATGAGCTAAAATATAGCGTAGGTATATAAATATAAATAAAAAGACTCCGGGCCAATTTTTAAACCACTCACCGGTCAGAGGATTCCGTCTGAGTTCCAATGAAATAAGTCCAGGTGAGTCGAGGAAAGCGCTGTGGTCAAATTTCTCGATGGCATTTCCGGAGAGGTCGACCTCCAGCAAATGGGACAATCCGGAAAACGTGTCCCTTGTGATCTCGGTGAGCCTATTCTCAGCCAAATGCAGTCTTCGGACTTTGGAACCCGGTGGAAATATCAAGCTATCATTCTTTCCATTGATGGTGTTCCTGGACAGATCCAGGATGTAAACGGATGCACTCAAGCCGTTGGGAATAGCCGTAAGACCTTTTTTGGAACAGTCAGATACCCAATGGATTCGGAAGTAATGGCAAGAGCACTCTTTCGGGCACTCCAAAGGGGGAAACTCGGCATTCAGAGGGGACCACAATAACGCAATTAATAGGGAAACCCCTATTAAAGCAGGCAGGCCCCTAAAAAGTTTATAGTCCAGCATTTTTTCTTAGTTGATGTACACAGGCAAATATTACACTATGACAGTTTTTTTATCCTTCACAGTGTTTTATGAAGGATTGGTCTATGATATCTCTTAAATTGATGATAATATCTGGTTCTTAGTTTTTTTTAAGCGTCCTTTCATCCGTGTTTCAGCCGATCCTCACCTGAAATAAATAAAAATTAATGCTTCAATAGATGGTGATAACCTGGCAAAAACTTGTTTTAAAGTTGAGCGTATATTCTAGCCCGCATTTTTATTTTTGCTCAAAAGGACACCTCCACAAAATATATATATCAGATTAAAATCCGGCTTCCTGAAAATTATTATAGAGGTAGACAGATATAAAAATGAGTATTATTTGGAGAACGATTACGATACCTTGTAACATCTGTTGACTTCCACGATGTCAAAATGTCTAAAGGAGTCATTTTTTTGTTAAGACACTACTTCAAGGAAGTGATATTGTTGTAGTGGGTAATTCCTGAAAGGTGCGCGAGGGAACTTGGCCTGAAATTACAATATATGGTTATACTATGGATTGAATCATGATTTTTTCATTCAAAAGTTTTAAGTGTTTTGACCATTATACCGTTAGTTAATAATTTAGGTTTGAGTTACTGCGTAGGAGATATAAGAAGAAGTAAATGGCCAACATTTTTATGTGTTTTCCATACCATATATTTATTCTTATGCATTAGAAGCAATTATTTAACCATGTCTCTTCATTTGTCCTCTGTATTTATTCTGCATATCACCAAAGATGCACTTGTTGGAACAATGTGTTCAAGGAATTTTATGGATCAGACTAATTTCCAATTTTGTGAGAAAAAAGTTTTCAGAAAAAATAAATAAAAGAGTATGCTTCTCGGATCATCGCGAAACTTACTGACAACGTAAATCAATGAAACTAGACAACGAGCCTGTTGAATAAAGTTTCTTTATTATTTCATTTGGAGTTATACAAATGCGTGAGAAGTATGTAACGCATGAATCGAATAGTAAAATTCATGAGGTAGTAGCCTTCAAGATAGGGAGGTGAATGAATGGTACGATGTAAAATACAATTCATTTTTCTAATCACATTTGTAGCGTCCAAATGTGGATGATAGTTGTTGTCGAAAGAACGCTTGTTTATAAAAATCTATGTACTACTCGTGAGCTGGGAGGAATTTTTATCCAACTCTACTGTCAAGATCCTGTATAAAAAAATGACGCCATGACATGCGTAGTGTGGAATACAGCAATAGGATTAGTGCACTTAATAGTCCCACGTAGACATTTGTATATCAAGGATGTAGCTGCGTGACACTAGAGTCGCCTCCACTGCATATTATACGAGCATTCGAGGCTTCATTTTAGTATTTTCTACGCAAGTCTGCAGCCGTTCCACCTGTCGCCACCGCGGAGCAAACGAAATTAACTCATTTCGGTACAATCACTCATAAAACGCTATAAACGCATATCTATATGCATATTACACCGTAAATCTATAAATTAATTGCTCAATAGCAGAAATAGTAAAATTATAATAATTACATAATAAACATTTGGTATTTGGTATCGTTACACCAGACATCAAAGGGAGTTACAAGTACTAGCGATGCAAAAGACTCCTATTATTAAATACGCTTAGTACTTGGTACTGAAAATCTTTTTACCAGTGCCCAGTAATATCAAACCCCAACTCATGGTTGTACTTGTTTTGTTCTCATTAGTGGTAATTGCCAATAACCAAAAAATATCACAAATAGTGTTCTTGGCTAATTAGATTAATGCACGAGTTGCATTCTGAATGCGTATTTCGGTTCACTTTTATTTTGTGAGCAGGCTCAGCTTCGAGTTTTGACGCTAAGATTCATTTGTTGTAAGGAAGGAGTAATTTTGGACACAGGAGGTATCGGAACGTGAAATACCACGACGATAGCCCACGCAACATTAGGAGGGGAGGGAAGGAAAGAGACAGAGAAACAGTAGGTCATACGAGTGGGGCCGAGTCGGAGGGACTGATTGATTTATTGCGCAGCGAATGTGCCCCGTCGCTCGCTCTTCCAGAGAGGCTGCAAGAGTGGCGCGGGGGTAGAAGGGGAAGGGGGGGGGGGGGGTAGAGCGGTGGGTGGCTTGCGCTAATTGGGATTTTGTGCTCAACGCTTTTAAGTAGGCCACGTTTCGGAAGTGGGAGTTGATTTGTGCGTTTCGAGGGACTCCAGCGGAGGATTTAAAGAGATATGAAGCAAATTACGGTGAATTTTCAAATATTTTTAACCACTCATCAGTGGCCGCAAAAGGGCCAGAGAAATGGAGAAAGTTTTTGGGGACGTGAGTAAAAACGTCTAATAATATTTTGCACAATTCCGATCAACTATTTGAAACGTTTTTTCAATCGTGAATCTAACCTGTTGTGCACTAAACCATTGAATTTGTTTTTAGTGGATGGTAATCACCAGCAGGATGATACTTGATTAATACACGACTTGGTGAAATTGACGTGATAAAAAAAGCATTCAATGAAGACTCAACTGATGATTCAAGTACTTTTAATACTCACCTTATAAATGAGTTTCCTATAATATTTCACAGATTTTTGAAATAAATAATACAATAGCCTTTCACACACAAATTTTCCCTTCTGTATCATCTAGCTCCATTTAAGGCTACCTAAGCTCTCCATTTCAATTGTATCCATAAACATCCATTCATAAAAAACAAATCATTGCTCTGAGGCCTTACATAGGTAATGTTATTTCAGATTTCAGATACTATGAGTATATATACGTAGGCCATGAAACTTATAGCCTAATAGAATATAACTGTAAATATATCCACCATATCTACATTGCCAACACTCATTTGTACGTAGTCAAGTCAAACTAGACGAGGAGAATTAGTCAAAAGGATCGGCGGCATAATGATGGTAAAGTGACTTTTTTTAATGCGACATATTTTTTCCATACCCCGTATTCAAATCATAAGAACTCAGGGCAGAGAGTCTCCAAATTTGTAACGAACCGACAGAAGCAAAATGAATATTAAACAATGGTTCATAAAACTAATACTGCTTGATTTTTATAGTATATTATTATTTCCATTAAAAAAATGAATGTGTAGTGGAGCAAACTATTTGAAAAACTGAGAATATTGTTTTGAAAATCATGTGCCACCACAGGCGTTCCGTTTTTCCGAGGGATTCGTCTCTAAGTAGAAAAGTTAAGTTTTTCAATTAACTCACAGTCCATTTGTTTGTTATAAAAATTCATTTTATTTGAACTAATTCCCTAGATTATTTCTCCACGAAAAATATTTTGCTACTATTTACCTACTATTTGACAAAATGAAAAAAGAATTTCAGAATTACTCAGATATAGCGTACATTCTAATGTAACATAGAGATCCAGAATCATACCCCATCTGTCTGTCTCGCACACTTCTAATTACGACAGAAAAGGGAATAATTGAGAGGGGAAGGAGGAAGAGGTGCGTCATTACTTTCCGCGTGGAGGACGAGGGGGAACATGTCCCCGGCGGCGATGGGAAGTGGGAGAAAGGGGCAAGGAGACTTGGGCGGAATTTTTCCCTCCTTACCCAACCTGAAAGTTCAGTTGAAAGAATAGAGGGCGTGGCGGTAGTCGAAAGAAGCAGGAGGAATGGACAGAATGGAAAGAGGAGCAGGATAAGAGGATAGAGAGAGAGAGAGAGAGAGAGAGGAGACGGAGTTCTCTCTCTCTCTCTCATTGAGTGATCAGGGCGGGACTGGAAGTGATGGCATAGGTAGACATGGGATGGGGTAAGGAGTGATATTGCATATGCGTACCCGAGAGAAGTGGTTGCCCGGGGGGCAGGGGACGGGAGACGCGATATGAGAGGCGCGAGGAAAGGGTTGGGATAGGGAATGCCGCTATCGGCTGCCATTACGGCGGAGAGATTAGATGGGGAGGGGGCTGGACGAGGGGTCGGGAGAGGCGAGGGGGAGACTGGGAAATGAAGCGATGCGGAGGGTGAGGAACGATTCATTTCCGGTGAAATTGATATCGCCTTTGCATTAAAAACCTTTTGGTAACCAGTTTGCAAATACCTACGCAATACCTATGCATTGGTTCATTTCCTTTGAAGAAATACACATGAAAGCTCGAAGATCAAGCCTGAATGTTAAAATTCCTGAACAGGTGCGACGCGGAGTTGAATATAATACGTTTTTTATATAATTTTGATATTTTATAGTGATCGAAAACGTCCATACACTCCGTAACACTTGATGGACTTAGAAAAAACCGTAGCAGCAACCGTCAGGTCCTTGAAAAAGCCATTAATTTCTCAATAAACGTACCTAGGGTTTGATATTTCCCAAGTTAGCAAAATATACCTTTACTTCGATTCAAAACGTTCATATAATGAGTACACTTACAAACTCACACCTGTACGGATAGACACAAATGAACGTTCAAAAATAATAATGCATAATTTAATTCCATTAAAAACAGAAATAACGTAGAAATGTTGAGTGGCAAAAACGTTTAATGATTTTTTTCCTGAATTGCACCTCGTATTATACACACCATGTACGTGTGTACAATACGAGGAATGGTTCTTGCAAATAAGTCAACAACCCCCTTCGTAGTTATAACAATAAACATATGACGCATTACTAAGGACATGTTTCCTAGGAATTCAAGAGTAAAGTGATTAGTCAATGGGAATGGTAGACTAGCATATCCTTTTACGCATTTCCCCGCATCTATGTCCCTCCACGCGGAGAGATTCAGATTGAAATGTATTTTTATATGCATATGCGTACCCGAGAGATCTGGTTGCCCGGGGAGCGATGTTGTCTGGTAACGCAATCTATTATACGAATAATATCGTCATATTTATCTGTCTGGATATACAGATAAATATGATGATATTATTCCACTTTTACTGTATATAATTTAGATGCACGAGTATTAAACGTAGTTATTCATGGATTTACGTCGCATATTTTAATATAATTTAAATTCTATAATATGTCTATGAAAAAGAACTGAGTAATTTTATGACATTCTCTCTGCATTCTTGCGGGTAATCGTCCGCGTCCGTTGGTTGGTAGACAACAGTTTCGCTGACTGTCCTGTCAGCGTCTTCAGGTCGAAGGTGTCGGGAAGTGATTTCTGCCTTGCTTATATAGCGTTCGCTGTCCGGGTGCTGCTCTCTGATTGGCTGATCGGAAGCTGCTCTCCAATTGGCTGTGGTTGATGACTCTTTTCCAGGCGCTGTGTAGAGGATACCCGTCCTCTCTGTTGAAGTTAAACTTCGTTTTCTGAATTTCTATTGCTTCCCTGATTGCCAAGGGAAGTATCTTTTTTCCTTGACCAAGAGCTTGGTCTCGTCAAATTTAATGTCATGTCCCGGCTCCGATACTTTATGACATTCTATTAATATGACTTTTGATATGTATTTTCAACCCACGATCATGTTATTTTTTACCTGTGTTTTCACCGGACAAGATAATTACATTAGACGTTAGTATTATATTAGGTGCCAAAGTAGCTTCATTACAATATCGATTATACCAGGTGACCGGAATGTAATGCAATTGCTATTGCTCAAAAGTGAATGCGTGCTCAAATCGGTGGATAAAGAAATTCACTTGAATATAATGTTGGACCAAGTATGCATGAGTTTATGTTGACTGAATGTGCAACTGCGTGACTCTGCTGCACTTTCAGGCCTCAATTCACCTACCAAAATACATATTCAGAGTATAAAACAAAGTTAATAACGTTCAAAGCTTGGTTTAAGTACATACAATAAATGTTTCCTGACCAGTAAATATCAAAGAGAAGGTAATGTCTGAACGTTGATTCTCGGATATAAAGCGGTTTTAATGCTAACGTGCATCATAAATACTTTTGGATATACAGAAACTTGCATTAATTGGACGGATTTGCGGTAGGAGAGAATCATAGCTAAGGAGTTTGACGGTGGTTGATGGAGGAAGGAATAGAGGATCCGGTAAGCGGAGAGAAAGGAAGTTGAGGAAGAGGGATCTCTCAGCTGAAAGGGCAAAAGGGTTGTATTGAATTCCACAGGGGTGGGAGTGGAGATGGATTTGTGGGTGTGGAGGGGGGTCGTGGAGACAGGCGGAGCTGGGGGGTGAATGGGAGAATTGCGCACGGGGAGATGAAGGGGCAGGGGACGCGGGGGTGGGATTGCGGGGTTGGATGCGAGCGATGAAGCTGCGAGGGGGCGGGGGAAGCAGATGGGGCCTGCGAGGAGTAGGGAGGGAGGAGAGGAAGTCAGGCGCTGAGAGGAATTTGAGAAGGAGAGGGAATGGAGGAAATGACGGATGATGGTGAGTGGATGTGAAAAGATGCGATCGAAGCAGGCGAGAGCAACGGGAAGAATGAAAGCAGGTCTGTCTGTTCCATAAGCGTTCCCATCGCCTTTGCTGGATAAGCCTTACCATTCCAATAGTTGTGATCAATAGAATCCTAAGAACCTAATGTGTTACCCATCGTGTTCCTAGACTGGCCGTTTCTTTAGTAAATGCACTGTGTCACATTTGCTTGTATGCCAACATTTTTACCAAAATCTGAAGTCACACCTAATACCAGTTTTGTTCAATTATGATCCCCAATCTGACTCAACGCATCGTCTGTATTCATTGTAATATTTCCTATCATATTATTCTCATGTTTCATCAATAATGGCTTTGATTAGATTGAAATACCTGTCATCCAGTCATTTGTACGTATTCATCGTTAAAAACCAAAATGCTCTCTTTAACTCCTTGCACCCCGACACGTCTCGTAATATGGATTCCATAAGTTACATAGGTTGCATTGCTTTAGCCGTGACATGATAAATCTAAAGATACTGGTTTTTAAATTATATGTTCCGCGTGCTTTTGGTGATACAAATTCGTTATGTGAAACTAAGATTATACTTTGCTAACAGCTTGGCTAGATAACACTGCTACCCCATAAAAGAATTATCCGTCATCCAAATGAAATTTGCTCTTAACTTAATATTAGATAAATAATCTTCATGTCTCTACAGAAGCCAAAAAATATAACACTTGTAAATCGGCCATAAAATTTTAAACGCCTTTTTAATCCGGAAATTCTAACCAGTAATTTATGCCGCGCCATTGAAGTGAGACAAATAATCTTAATCATTGTTGTGGGGCCGCTGAGGAAACAAAAGTGCATTTGAGCATGAAAATCGATGCATGTGAATTCCTTAGCCCTTCATAACAACATAAAATTTATAAATTAATCAGCTTTATTTCAAGTGATACAATGCTCGCATGAAATAGAGGAAAACAATGTACACGGAAATAATATATTTTTATAACCTCCAGGAAAAGTTTTTTTTTTGTACGTTTGACACTCCATATCCCCATTTTTTATTTAGTTGATCCATGATGGATAAAGTTGCTACACACGCAAATGATACTAAGTTTAAACTCAGGTTAGTATAGAATGAGGCAATGGGAATAGTGAGCTGAGCAAGCAGGTGATAAGAGCCGGTACCAATTAGTTTATGGGAGGAAAATTAATACGCTGCAACCACCGGCATTTGGATTCATAGGATTGCTTAAATGGAGAATGTTTACTTTGATGAGAGCGGAGCTGTGGGAATTCCGTCTACTAAGCTATTCGCCAGAGGGGACTGTGAGTGGGCAAAGGATGGGGGAGTCAAGGCTGAAGGAAGGGTGGGATGCAGATAAGGGCTGAAATACGAGCTGGTTGTATGAGGGGGCTGGCCTGGAGGTTCCTTGGTCTGAAGAGAGGGGTAAGGGAGAGGGTTGCTTGGTGATACGGTGAGGGAGGGAGGAATGCGAAGGGAAGGGAATCGGGAAATTGGAATAGAAGTGTGAAATGCTAGAAGCGGCATGAAGAAAGAGGAAAGAAATGAGCTGCCAGCCGAGTTGACACCCTTTGTCTCTCTCCTGCTCTGTTTCTCCTCTAACGGTGTTACGGCATTGAGATCTGGCTTGAGGTAGCGTCTCCTGACTTTTTTCTCTAACATTCCCTTTCCCTCTCAAGGCGGAATAAGGTTTCAAAGATAGCACACTGATTGATGGCCGAAAAGCCCTGCCCTGGGCCTATCATAAACAATCTTGAGTAATGTATTCTCACTACTCTCTTTAAAGATATCCAAAAATTGCAGACGCATTTCAGGCTCCGATAGGTTTTTCTCTCGAGTAGGTTTGAGATACGTACTATTACGTAGAATTTTAGTGCTCAAATACGTAATCAATAATCATCATCATCGGTAAACAACGCTAGGATTGGTTTTTACGCAGCCCTCCATTCGATTCTTCTATCGGTCCTCTTCATATTAAGAAATCATAATAAAATATGAAATTCATAGTGTTTGATAAAAGATTGTCTCTTAAAATAAGTCAGTTGCGTAAATCTGAGAATCACAATCGAAATTCAGCCAGAAACTCGGTGGTTATAAGCGCGCACGTATGGTGCACTCCTTTTCTAACGATAATGACTAATGGGAGATGCTACAAGATTTAAATTTAATGCTCAGCACTTGTGTTGTCATGCATGCACATTTCGGTATTCATAGGGTAGTGCTATGAGTGAAACTGAAAAAAATTCCTTTGATGGGTGGACTTACCCAGAAAATATCTACAGCAGAGACTGATGAAAATGTACACAAAATATGCGCGAAACAAAATTTCGGCTTAAAAATGCATGCATTTAGTAATTGTTTAAAAAGTCTCCACTAAGTGTTTTCATTTCACAAAAAATAATTTTTATGAATTAAATTGCCTTGCTTTTCCATATTTAATCATACTTGCAATTAAGAAAGGAGTGCTTTTCATCACCAAGTTTTCCATAGAAGTGAGAAAAAATGCCGCGCTTAAAATTCTGGAAACGGGTCTAGTTTGAGCTGATAAAATCAAAATTATCGAATTCACGCTGCAGTAACCTTCAAGTATAGAATGAGTGCTTTCGTTATTCAGAGTAGTGGCATAGTAGGAATTTCAAATTTTGCTTCACCCATTTCTATTTTGAATAGCTAACTCTTATATCATACCGCACTTAAAAATCTCAATAATGTATTTTATGATGCTCCAGCCAAGCATTTCTGAATATCCCCTTTCCATTGCTCAAATTTTAAGAGGTATCTACGGGAATAGCTTTTAGCCTCAATGGTGATTCTTTGGAATTGCGGTAAAAATTTTCGCTAAATAATCTTTATGCAAATAAAAAATTGATTTCAGTATGGTGACGAGAGGATTTAAACCAAAAATCTTAAATATCAACAATAACTGGCTGTACACATTGGTGAATAAAAGTCTTCTCGCTATAAATCATTCACATCTCCATCGAGTAGTGTGCATATCTTCAATGAATCAAAAAGGCCATGTGTGATGTATTTCCTATCCATTTACCGCATGCGATTTAAAAATATATATCTGATATCTAGACCCAGAGACTCCAATATAGATTCTTCCGTTTGAAGTTGATTAGCGAAGTGATTTTAGATCATAACCAATTTTCCTGCAAAGTGTCGTAGTAGCACAGACTCATCGCAAAATTTCCCTATCACGCAGACAGATGGCAAGTTAACTGGGATATGACACAACATGTCTGTACTGGACGCCTAAATAAAAAAAAATAGATTGCTATCGGAGAGATGCAAGTTGATTTTGTTTGAGTATCATTTGATGGGAAAAATTTAGTCCGTCGACGAAAAAGACTGCAAAATCTAAAAAGTCACGATTTAAGTGACCTCCTAAGCAAAATTTCAGTAAAAGTTTACCTACTGTTTAACAACCAAATGGTTTCACAAATTATCGGAAATAATATGCCTTTCCTAGCTTTTAAACTGTGACTGTGTTACGAATTTTTCCAATTTCAAAAATCAAAAGAGCCGGCACAACTATATCCATATCAATTGAAATGAAGCCCCACCCCACCAACATGCAATAATTAAAAGTACTAATTTGGTTCCACTGAGATTTATGTGAACATTATATAGGAGGAAGAAATTATTGAGAAATGGATATTTGTTGTAGTGTAATTACGAATATTTTCGTGGTGTTTATTTGATGATCTCGGCATGTTTTCCGAATTCTCGCCGCGTGGGTTAGCTTTAACAGATAACAGTTTCACTGACATTACAATCAGCATCTTCATGTCGAAGGTATGGGAGACGGATTTTGGCCGTCTTCATATAGCCCATATAATCTCGGTACTGCTCTCTGATTGGTTGGCGTTCGGCGAACACTCTTCCAAGCATTGTGGAGGTAGTATCCGTCATCTCCATTTAAATTCGCTGGCTTTTTCACTAGCACGATGGTTCCTCTAATTAACCGATGATAGTACTGATTTTTCTTCACTATTATTTGAACTTCATCAAAGTATAGGTACGCCTTTCCTGGATTTATGCTCAGTTATGGCCGATATTTGATGCTGTTTGCTCTTTGTAGCCCTTCGGTGTTGCTGCAGCCGGATTCTCATAGATCTGCAAGTCTCACCGATGTAATCTTTTCCACATGGGCATAATCTCCTTCACACAGGTTCTATGAAATCTTGTCCTTTGCCGAGGACAGTACATTTGCGGTCCTAGTCGCGTTCCTTATCTTGTTTCTACGTCATATCTCATAACCCTCCCAATCTTCTCGGACGTTTCACACACGAGGGGAAGATTTAAGCTCCGTCTGCGTCCGTTTTTCTGTCTCTGAGGTCCGTTTTTGGGTAGGTAAGATCTTGTCTTTGTTTCTCTACTTTAATGATCGTTTTTAGGATCATATTTCTCATTTCATAAGAATCTCTATAGAGACAATGAATATCACCTCCATAACGCTTGGTAGCGAGTTTTTCGACGGGAGAGCACTATCAAGACGAGATGGCTTGTATAAAGACGGCCGAAATCCGTGTCTCTTCTCTCATATACTTGGAGGCGATTTATCTAATAATACTATTAAAGCATTGCTTCTAATTAGGTTAGATACATCAATCAAGTTCTCGTAAAATATTTTGTATTGATTTATTTCGAATTTTCTTCAGACATGCATTTGACTTATGTATTTTTATACTAAACAGAATAGTTTCTGTAGTATTTCAATGGTCATTGCAGTACCAAAAACTGAAAAGGAACAATTGAAACGTGGTATATACATATATATGTATTTGTCATTGAGGTTTGCAATCTGAAACAACAGTAAACAGCTAAGCGAGGTGTGCGCTGTCTTGGTGGACTTTGAAATTTCATCAAAAAATATATGTTTTGTGTTAAAGAGTTGTGGGCACTAGCCTTCTGCATTTTAATAGGTCTTTTAAATGAGTAAAATCAATATGGAATATGGACATTTAATGTGTACATTTGTGTTTATGTGTTCAAATAAACTGAATAAAATGTAAAGAGAAAGGCAAATTTGAAAGAATTTTTGACGACATATTTATTTTTGAATTTAATAACTCGAAATAAATTTTCACTGGCCTAATTAAACCATACTATCCTTTAAAATGCTCCCGCAGTAAATTGATCCTAACAAACAACAGCAAAATGCTTGTATTCATGTTACTGGATCGCAGATTTTGACAAGATTACTACCTCAACTTCGTTATTTCCAGAACTATGAAGAAAGCTCAATAAGATGCATCTCACATAAAATATTAGCACAATACAACGTGAGTAACGAATACAGAGCTCATTAATTTTCTATTCATGCAAAAAACTTCAGCGTCTCGTAATAAAGATAGCCAACGAAACTGATGCAAATACGTAAAATATTACCACAAAGGTTTTTATTAAAATTACGTGGGCATAAAAAAAACTTCATTGCTAATTAAAGTTATTAGGTTACATAATGCTAAATATTAAAAAATGAAACAACATTTTTCTTTATATCCAGCCATAGTGTAAGAATTCTAATAATTAATATTTATACAACATTAAAAAGCTGTTATCACATTTATATCGCTATTTTGTTGCGAGTTAGTTTGGAGGCTAGGGGATAAAAATGTGGTGGATTTGATTTCGGCAGGTAATGCTATGGCAGGTAATGCTTCGGCAGGTCACTGTACATATGATGAGCTTTTGATTTATGCTCTGATACATTGATATGACTTTTGCATCGCATTTTAACACCCTTTAATACATGCAATATATTATTTTCATCTTTTTAATGTATGACATTATTGTACTTGTTTCTTGATATAAAACGTTACCCAATACAGAAGTTTTTAAATATTAATTCATTTGTAAGGTGTTTCATAATATAAAAATCATTTAGAACAATAAAAATAATTCACACATTTAGAAAATAACAAAAATTTATTGTTATTCATAACTCCAAAAAAAAACTCGTAAAAAAAGCGCTTGACAAAGAGCTCGCTCAAGCTTATATTTTTATTATTATTAATTGTATTTATCTTATTAGCTAATTAGCTTATATTTCACCTTCAAGGTGGACTCAAAAAAAAAGTAAAAAGTGGTATATTGTTGGATTTCCTGTTTCCCTAGAGGACAATACTTTTCATGAATGACCAGTAAGAAATTATGTTATTATTACTGCATGAAAACTTTATAAAAAGAAGTTACTTAGCTGAAATTGTAAACTTATATGATATATATGTTATATATGCAAGTTGCTATGTCATTCCCGAAATCTTTTAGCAACCGAATGGCTTGATTTATTAAAATGTAATAAAAAGTAATAAAGTATTATCCAGTTCCATTTAGTTTGCTACAACGAACCTATTTTTTTTTACAAAATTTTATTAACGTTTTTGAGTGATACAGCTGCTTTTATTTCGTACAACATGAAGATTTATTTTTAAAGTCAAGAAAACGAAGAAGAGCGTACTGATTGGCTGCATGTGACCTTGGTCTGTTGAATGGGCTTAGAATTTCTAGCCCAATTACTTTTTGTAAGTGTTTGGACTAATGCTACATTCGTCGTATTAGATTAATTACGACGAATGGTAAAAGTGCTCAGTCGTGTACCGTCAACGGCGGGAGAACAACTTTCTAACTAATTTGTCGAGAGAACGAGTGGAATCTGTTTTTTATTAAATGGATGAAACGTCCTCGTATCTCTTTGGATTTAATTCTTTTCTCTACTTTTGCCTATTATCCTAAAATCTCGGACAATACTCCCCGTTTACTTTTCCCGGGAGTGAGGGTCCATTGCTTCCCTGTGACTTGTTTCTGCGAGGCATATATGTATGCATTGGACCCACCGACTGAGCAGGCATAGGTCATCTGCCTCGTTTCTTGTTCCGAAAGCTTACGTGAACCATCAATAACGTGCCATGAAGTCATTCTCTTCAGAGACAGCGTTCTGGAAGAACTCTATAAAATGCTTTTTCGGCTCAATCCCATTCCGTCAATGACCCAAGAGCGTGTGACGATACAAATCATTTAACTTAAATTTTAATTTTAAGCTAATTTATATAAACGTTTTCCGGAAGCTTAGTTATACTTCCTCGAATCATTTATCAACGCGATGTTTTCATTGTTAGGAACGAATGGTGTACGAATCTTTTGATGCTACAGATGGTTTTGTAGAAGATAATTTACCTTCTTAGGTCATATGTAAGACTACACTACACATTGGTATTATTGTGTATGAATTTCTATTTGTACACTATTGGATGGTAATTCTTTTTCTTCCCTGATCTCTCTATATTTTTTATCCCGTGACTAAAGCATGTATATTTTAACTTGAAAAAAAACTAAAGAGTCAAATTTTTGAATCTAGTTTTGGTAGTTATATTGTAAAGTGTTATTTTATAGCAAAATGTCATCGTCCCATATTTCACATACTTACAGAAAGTTTTAAAGTCAAGAAAGATATTTTTTTGAGAAGGCATAGATAGCACTAATGCTTACTCTCCCGTTATGCTTGTCTCTTCTTAGCTGCTCTTTTTGTGAAAGTAGTGGCATGAACTAAATTACACGAAATGTATTTCAGCCGAAAAGAATTGTCATCGTCGTCCTCCTGAGTATTCAATCTTGTTGCTCTTATACTCTTGAGCTTTTTTAATTAAGTTTCCTGTGACTGCTATGTAATTAAATCTTTGATATTGCACTGTCGCTCTTTCACTTATTTAGTGTATGCAGATATTTGCTTGGAAGGTCCATACACCTGGCGCGTTTAACAGGAAAAAATATTCCCTTATCATTCAGATTTTGAAATTTAAAGACATTTTTCTAGTTGCCATTCCTCTTCCACTTTCCTTTGAATTGCCAGGATTAATGCAGATAGCCATTCTGGGATTTTTTTATTTTTTCACATGTGCTCGTCTTTACTGGTTTTTTCTACTATTTATTTGAACAACCCTATACTATAAGATCAAAAAACCGACCTACATTTTGAACGCAATTTTTTCTACGTGATTCGTGAACCTCATTACTGCATTTTCAATTTCTAAAGTTGGATCTTGTATCACTTTTTGTCATGACGCCGTTGTTAATAAACTTTCCGTTGGACAACTCGGTCTCCTTTTAACAGTTTTAATCGCAGTTACGCGTCGCCCTCACAATGTGATGCTGCGTAGGATGTTTAGTTATAATTTATAAGTAACATTTTAGCCAATGTTTCTTTTCTTCTAATTCTAAATAAAGTCAACTTTTAAATTTCTCAAGAACCTAATTAAGGTTATTTTCACTGAATTTATGTTTTCTTTGACCTATAGGTCACAATCGTGCTGTTTTTTCACCAAAGATTATCCACACACACCTCCAAAGACTTTTATTTATTCCATGGTAAATAGAATCATCGTTTGACGATTTGACACATGTCATATTTTGTCACCTCTAACCAGTATTCTAATTAACTTTTTCGCATATTCTTCTGAGTAGCCATTATTGTTTTCTTAACTGCTTGAAGAGAACATTAAAAACGTATTTTTCCAGCATATTCCCAAAGGCTAATCTACTCGTAATATCCACGAATACTTTCCCACAGTGTTTTCTTCTTCTGTACCATCGCTACACCTATGACATATCTTGAGGCCTAATCATACTAATATATAAAAATGGAGTGGTGTCTGTCTATCCGCCAGTTCATTGTTCGTTACGCATCTCCTCAAAAACAACTGAACCGATTGAGCTGAAATTTTGTAGGATTCTAGCGCATGCACTAGAAGGTGCTATAGGTTACATAAAAAGAGGCTCAGGGCCCGGATTCAAATCCTGGTACCAATTACGTATTTACATTGGTTTAAATGGACTTTTTCTATTTATGTTAGTTCAAGAGTTTTTTCTTTGGCTCAGTACAATTACTAAATATTGATTGATTTCTTTCATTCTTTCTGTTTTTAACGGGAAAAGTTAAAATATTTTACTCTCTTAACCTATTTACGCTTTGTCCTCGACATTTCTGGGCAATGTGTGATTTACGTCGAACTTTACTGCATTTCTTTTCCGAGAGTTTCTAAGGCTTTTGCCATTGTCGTCTCCGAAATGAAAACATCGTTGATGCTTAAACAGTTCTTCAAAGAGGGATGGTGTAAACGGCACCGTGCAGTCTTCTAGGATATAAGACGGTACTGAAGGCATTATAGGCTAATCGTGAATCAAGTTCAGCCATATTTTTACGCACAAAGGTACGTGCGGACTACTGGCGCTACTCACGGATTTAGTAGTTTTGAATTCACTTAAAAACAGGTGTATTTAATTCTATATGCTACAGTGGTGTTCAAATTGTGAATGCTTTTTTTTTCTTTACGGATTTGTGAATTTAAACCGACCTGGAACATGAAGAGAAGAGAAGGAAGACTTTCAAAATCGTCGTAGATGGAGATAGTTTGAGATTTGAGATAGTTTAACAAAAACCAGGGAAAAAATTCATATCCCAATGGGGTATAATGTCTCATCACGTATCCGTGGGATGTTCATTGGTGCCATTGCAATAGTGCTAAAAATGTTCGTCCAAAAGCAATGCCGTAAACAGAATGGTTGTTTTCGTGAAGATATTGAAAGGCACTAAAAAAGGTATCGCAGCTAATTCTTGAATCTATAACAACCATTAAGTACGGAAAAATCATACGAGCATACTTTTCACGCTTCTCTCAGATCAAATAGGTTTGAAAAACTTAGTCTTTAATTGAATTCAAAAGGTGAATATTTTATGGGTTTATACTGTATTTTGAAGTGGACCACTTTCAAAATTGTTGCATTTAGAGAAACAAGAACGTAATAAGAAACGTAAATGTAATCTTATGAAGTCTTATCAAAACTCAAAGTAGGAAGATGAACAAAATTTTGATATAGTTATACGTCCTATATACCTACAGTAGAAGGTATAAATATATGCAACCGAGCGACAAGTACCTCGGTAAAAGTGGGCTATATATCTACTAGGTAATAAGAATAGAATTTTCTGTTATTGCTGTAAAATTCATTAATACGTAACTGTAGGAAGTTCATTGACGCCACTGTCATGAATTTGGAGAATTAAGACAATCATAAAATGCATAAGAGGCTAGAGAAAATCTATTTTTGCTGAAGAGGTGGGTGCTATCACTCCCAAAAAACCAAATGAGGCCTCATTGTTAACAATAGACATTCGTATGCACCCCCCTAACCACATTTGTTTCTTCTGGCTTCTAATTTTTTAATTAAAATTCTTATTTTTTTGAAGGCCCAGGTATCAGTACAGGCAGTAATTCGATGTTTACATTGGTTTAAATTATATTTACGGTTCCGATAGTGACTTGGAGTCATAGCTAGATCCATAACACAAGTTTATCATCCCTTCATGAAAAATCTTCAAATTTCTTAATAAAATTTTTAATTATTATATTTCTCCATCCCGTTGAGTTTCAATGGGAACCTTCAGATAGTTATCAATAAAAAAATAATGCACTTGCCCTGATAGCAGCGTTCGCTGAATCAATAATTTTACTATAAATATTTGAATTATGATTTCATTTTTACTATGCTGGTATGTAAATCCGGTTCTGATATGCTAGGAACGGTACATTTTGGCCTAATCTGGAATTTCAAATATAAAAAGTTGTATTTTTGGAGAATATAATCGAGGTACCTACTACAACGTAGCTAACACATCTCTCACTCAGTGCCCAAAAGGTGGGGTACATAAGGTCATTTACGTGTTAATGTTCCACAAATATTAATACATGCACAGCGCTCCTAAAAATGTGAATTCCTTTGCGATTCACACAATACTTCACTGGTCTTACAGCCTATATTTCCAAATGGAAATATGAATACTGATGTTAATTTTTCTTAAACACATTGTAAACTTTTCCTAAATCGGATAGTTCTGTTCGGATTAAAATTCTTTGCTTCTCGCTAGTCAGCTTCAGCTATTAGTCAGAATCTAATTAAAAGTCAAGAGCATTTTCTTCTGTCATGAGAACGAAAAGAAGCGTCGCTTGCAGGACGTGCGCAGTGTGTGAGAGGGCTGAGAGGGAGAAGCGAATATAAATTCATGAAGGTCCATCTCCTGGGTGCAGATCTCCCTGAGGGAGGGAGACTCTTCAAGCAGAAGAGGGAAGAGCAAAGTGAAACGGCGAAGTAACAAATGAGTCGCAGTTAGGCGCCAAGACGAATGGCGAAGCGCACCTACGGCATTCCCTCTCATGAGCAAAGTTGCCCAGTGCAAAGTGCCCCCGCACCATGCAGCCGGGGCCAACACGCGCCCCCTCTCCCTGCAAACACCACATCCCGCACCCGATACCACCACCTGCCGCACCCCGCACCTCTCGCTGCCCCGGGAGCGGGAGAGCGAGAATTTCTCCGAACGGATGACTTCAATTCCACTCCGGTTATTCGTGCCTATCTCCACTCACCCTCCCGCCTCGCCTGCCTTCATCCCTGTCTCGACATTCTGCGCGCCCTCGGGCAGAGACGGGAATGCAGTTGAGGCTCGCTGAAAGGGTTAGGGGTTCAAAGCATCAACGCGGAACATGAAACGCTCTTTGCGCGACTTTTCCCCGCGTATAATGCACATTCCCTTGCTTTTTTTGACGCCCGAACGGACCTGGGGCCCAAAATTCTGTTTATCGACACGATATGATTTGAAGGCCCCCGAGGCATTTGCCATATACCCTCGTTGCTCCAAAAATGTTTGTTTTTTATTTATTGTTTTTTTTAAATTTATACGTGGGTTCGTACTGGTCTTCGGCAATATCAAAAGTTTGGGCGATTGGAGATGCCAATGCGATCAGTAAACATCTGTGCTAGGACTTCACTCTGATGATACCGCTACCCTTTGTGTGACTTCTTCTGACGAACGTGGAGTTCTCTCTGAGGGAACAGTGTTGATGCTCTGATCTTTAGAGCGTTCGTTATCTCACGGGCCTCTTTCAGTATTCTCGCTAAATTTTGCCTTGTCTTTGAGTTTCCGATCCACTTCAGATATAACGAGCTAGGCCTAGATAATAATCCACGCAAAAATTTTCTTAAAAAAGCATAACCTCTCTACCAAAGAAAAATTTTACTAGATCAACGATTAGTATGATACAGGGAATCACCTGTCGAATTTAAATTCTCAATTAGTGATCAGCAAAAATCTGATATCCGGAACAATTGGTTCCAAGCATATGAATCATTAAAACATTTTGTATGAATGATTTATATTTTTAAAACTTGTGGATCAATACAAATATCCAATTTACCAATACTCAGTGCTGTGTCATTTTTCCGTGTTTTCCTCTTACCATTTATTTCATATATAAATGTTTTTGCCAACTAACTTCAGTAATTTTCCTAAGTCAATTAATTTTTCCTTAGTTTATGTTCATTCGAGCTGTCCACAGTATTATCATTTTACTGCTTTCGGCGTAAAACTAATTCTTCACCCACGCCATTCTCACTTCAATTGTTATCAAAACACTACATCCTGCCAATCAGATGCCGATATTTTTATCGACCCTCTATTTGCTGGTTTGCATGTCGGTAGTGCATGCTTGGTGATCTTCACCCCCTGCCACACACCCTCGCGGTGGCTTGTAGGGTATCGTGTAGATGTAGATGTATTTACATGGATGGCATAGAAATTCCACCTCACTACTCTTGCTCTCAAGTTGTTCAAACATAAGCAGTTAGCTTTACTCCTGATAACGCGGCCACAATATTACCCATATTGGAGCAGAGTAGCAGTTTTATCCCTGATTCGGAAAATTTAATGGAAGTATATTATTATTTAGGTAATGCAATAACCAAGACTATAATGCAGCCTCAAAATGGTTCTAATCATATCAAAGGCACGATCTCGAAGTGGAATTCTAGCCCGGAATCTTGAACTCGGGAGAATAACTCCTTACCAAGTAGACTATTGCAAGAGCGATCGTGAAAGTTTTGTTGGCCTATTCCGCAACACAACTAAAATATCCACTACTTATTAACCGTGTGGAAATAGATGTTGATAATTAAAAATCCCGGGTAAGTGCCTTTCCGGACGCTTCCATCTAAAATCCTCGCGATTCGATTTTCTGCTTGTCAGAACTTCGTAGGAAATCGCAGGTGGGCCAGGAAAGAGAACTGGCCCCCCTGCCCTGAATGTGTGAATTTCACACGCCGTTGGCTTAATACGGGTGAGCTCTACTCTCACCTAACAAAGAACAACCTTCGGGTTGTATCACTGAGTGAGTGAATTAAAAAACATACGCACACCAATAAAGTCTTTGCAAGTGGGTGCGAGTCAGGGATATCGACGTTTTGTTGATTCTATTGATATGCTTCATTGCTTCGAAACCTTCAGATTTAAATTTCCTTCTGTCAAGGTTCACCAACTAACCCGAGAGTAGTGACAGGCCAGAATTTAGGTCATCTCTTAGACAACCTTTTCCCGGTGATTGGATTGTCCTCCTTGTTCAATCGTACTCTGTTCGTTTTCCTTTGCATACCCGTGAATTCCTCCGTCAAAATATCAACTAACTTTTTGTAAAAAAAAACTTTATTTGAAAAATATACTTCAATATCGTTCTATTGGATATCAATTAAGTTTGGCCACTGAAAAAGGTGATATTTACGTGATATTTAACTCGGCCGCTATGAGCGGCTAGTTGCTGACAGCATCCACAAGAAAATAATTTTCATGGACAGGGAAACAAAACAAAGACCTTTCCCTTGTTTTGCTAGTGCTTAGACTATCGCGCTTCCCTTGATTCTATATCCCAAAGACGATACAGAAGGCTATGTTGTAACCACCGACATGCCAAAGGCCCATGGTTCGATTCCCAATCCAGTAAATCTATTTTACTATTGAAAAATAAACATTCTAGCAGGAAATATTAAAAACTTGAAGGAATCTAGAAATAAATTATACGAAATAGCATTCCTCATGCCAATATTCATTGAAATATAGCATATATTTTCATCATTAGATGAAAAAATGATAAAAAGGTTGCGTTAAGGTATCCTATTCTAAAACTTGTAAAAAACGGATATAAAGTAAATAGGTATTCTTTGTCCCAATGATAGTTGATTTATTTGTTACATCCTCTATTTTGAGCATCACATCCTGAAAGGTACAACTTCAGGAATGCACAACAAGAAGATTACGTTTGGTAGCAGGCTTCAATCGTACAAACAGAAGAGTCACCATCGTAAAAACGATGCGGTAGGGTATGAAAAATGTTAAAATGGCAGGAATTTTGCATAATGATTTAAAATATTTATTTGTACTCATAAAGGAAAGCTACTATTCAGCCAATAAAAAAAAAGTTTGCTGCAGATTGAATTTATTATTTCAACTGTATTTCAGCGAGTGATGCTCACTCTCTAGTGGGACATGTGAACACACACACATAATAACATGTTCTAAATTCCGGAACTTAATTTTAAAACTAGAAAATTTTAAAACAAACTAGCGTAGATATCTTAAGGATCACTGTGTGACGCAAACGTATCTATTTATTTTCAAGTGCCACTAATACGAGTATCGGAAGTGCAGCTGTATGGGATAAAGACTACTTGGGAACGATTTCTTGCTCCATTTCAGCGTCGGTCTTCATTTATGTACGCGCGTGCGGCGGTATGATTCCAGCCGTGATAGAAATAGGTATGAAAACAGTGTTTTGCTGTTTTGATGTTTCTTCTCAACTAGTCAATATGGTTCTCATTGGAGCTTAAAGTATATTTCTTATTTTAAGCAACAAATGTGAGGCCTGGTTATTATGAGCATTTGCAAGTATGTTCTTTATGGGTCTTCGTAGTGTTTTGGGTGAACCAGTGAAAAAGTGTGAATCACTACACACCCTTTCGGAAGCCTGTATGGTATTATGCAGTTTTTTTTGTTAATATTGCAAAGTCTGGACATTTTTGAAGGTTGCTTGGGTAGAATCCAATTATCTTGGCTGATGAATAGAAAGTATCCACAGATATTTGCATAGCATTTATTGCTTCTTAGGGAACAGGTTGTTACTGTTTTACTATTACTGAGGGGTGTGTGAAAGCTTTTACCAGTTTTACCATTTGTGACAGGTGGGTAATTAGTACAGTGCGGAAAAAGTCTCTTGACTTTTTGTAAAAGTGGGACTTAAGTGGTTTTAAATATAAATATTCACCAATTTGATTTTTATGATAAAACAGACTTTTCTGGGCCTTTTTATGTAAACCACATGCCTAAGTTAATTTTTGGTTTTCGTGGTCCCTTTTTTTCAACAGGGTATTGGGCACAACTGTGTTTTTAATGCGGTACTCCACGGAGCAGAAATGTACTGCAAAAATATAAGCTCCTGACAATTTTAAATGAGAAATTTTATTAATATCTCCGAAAAGTTCAATAAATTCTACGTAAAGAGTTAGGGGGAGGGAAAGGACTAGGTTCCTGTCCCTATCCCAAGAGAATTTTATGCCGTCCCTCAGCCAAATATTCCCACCATAGCTCCATAGACCAATACCTTAGTCATCCTTCCCGCCTACACACTCCCTCGCTCTCAATATTCCAACCCAAATCCTCCCCCTTCCCCCAGGGTGTAATTTAAATAAGAACCGTTGAAGGAAATCTTCGTATTTCCTCTTAAGAATGGCACTTAAGTGTTGAAATGGATCGTACTGTACACAATAAATAGCGTGGAAGTACAAAGTTTACTTGATTTTACTCTCGTATCAATCCTTTGGGATTTTGCTTGAAAAAATCATACACTTCGAATCTTCCATCCTGAACCTAATTGATTCAATGTTGTCAATTACGGATGTTAAGAAAAAACTTGAATATGCAAAGGGTTAACAAGCCTATAGTGTTTTTACGAAATTGTGCGATGTTTTAAGCATAGATGAAGGCGTCGGGTTGATGAATGATGTAGCTCAGATTCTCAACGGAGAGTTCAAGGGGAAAACATCTAACATTTTCCAAAAACTCTCTGTAAGTGAAGTGGCTACGTTGAGGTATACTCATATGACAACATGTGGAGTTGAGCGATCATTTTCGATGTCCATACAATCTTATTTTGAGTGACCGTCATACAACGTTCACTATTGAAAACATGGAAAAATATCTTGTCTGCCGCTACTTTATGACGCGTCTTTAAGGCAATGAAAATTAAAGTAAATGAAAATAGGTATATATTTTTCTTATATTTTATAGGAATCAACAAAAAATTAAGTTTGTCATCTGAAATTATATTTTAACTTTAATATTCCATTCCCAAAATTAGGATGGATATTTAAAGGCTATAAATGTAATGAGTGAAATTTTTCTTCCACAATTGTTGGCCATCAAACGAAGTGTTATTCTGAATATAACAAAATATTTTGTTAACTGTGGTTTTTCCTTTCTTAAAGTCGATATATCTACTCATAAACCCATGCAATCGCATCCCTCGGCTCTTTTTTCCAAAAATTAAGTTAAATTTAGCAACTTTCTTCCAAAAATAGCTCACTTTTGAGAGACTTAAATTAAAAATATTTGCGACTTTTTATTCGACATTTTTCTTGCGAAATTGATGAATTTTTCCGCTCTCGAGTTATTAGAAGTTAGGAGTAACTCCCATTAGAAATGGTATCTTAGGAAGTGAGTTGGAGGAAAAAATGCGAGAAACTCGGCGTCCGCATTACTCATTTCTTAACGAAAATCGTAATTAGGTCTACAGCTTGACGTCCTATCCGACAAACTATGTGCATTGCTTGAACCGTTCCCTATGCAGAACCCAAGTAGGGACTAGTACACTAATGAAAAATAACTGTTTTAGAATACGAACCTTGGAGATAGGAAGCGAATACTCCATCCCGAGATTCCACCGTACCAGTGTCGTGTTTGCTGTGGTTATTAGAGCACTGGCTCCCCATTCCAACACCATTCTCCCCTATTTGAGTGTTCTGTGGTGAGAAATATGCATTGGGACAGTGTCCTTATTGTCGGACAGGGACACCTCAGTGATATTTGATGTGAAAAGATTTTTGCTCTTCGGTTGCTCTTTCTCAGTCTTGATTGCAATGAAACAACATAAAAAATTTAATAGATGTTGCAATTGATCCGGAGTTCTCTACAGCTTCGGAGCAGTGATTATTGCTCTTCTTGTTTTCCCAGAGCTAGACCCTATGCTGAGCGTAAACGCCTGAGCACAAAATAGGAGGATTTGACAAGTTCCTGGAGGAGAATCTGATTTTGTTGCCGAAATTCTCGCAGCGAACCGAGATGTGCTGGATCGACGGTGGAATCGGTTTTTAAAAACAGAAAAGAAAGGGTTTGGAAATTCGAAGGGACTCATTTTTTTCTAATTTCGGAGCCCAAAGGGGGATGGATCTGAATGCATGTCATCGCTAGGACTGTGTATCCGCGTTTCCGGGCTTTGAGAGGGGCCTCTTCACCACACGCTCCCGGGCTCTTCCTCCACCAGGCGGGCGACGTCAAATGCAAGTAATGAGCGGTCATTTCTTCCCCGTTGCGCTCACCCTAAAAAATGACGTGGGTGCGGGGGCTAGGGAGTCGAGGAGGGAGATCGTTGAAGGGGTGCAGCGAAATGTGCCCGAGGGTGCCGTCGGCTGAGAGGGCGAGCGGGAAAAGGGGGAGGGATCGGAGGATTGGGATCAGGGATGCATGGACCCAGGAGGGGTTGATGGAGTGGGACGTGTGGGAGCAGGGATTTGGCTGGGTTCTGCAAGGAATGGGGCAGAGAAGAGAGGGAAAGGGGTGTGTGGAAGTTCGCCAATGCGATTGGTTTGCATGATAGACAAATGTGGGCCCACTTGGTCATCCAGTCTTGAAATTCGTCATACCTTAACTATGATTCGAGCTAATACCCTGGCGTCTTGTGAATTTAAAGACAAAGAGGCCTTGTATTTGTTTTATATTATGACGTATTAATTACCTTTCCTATTCAAAAAATATTGTTAAATGGCTTTAAGCGTAATCGAGGAAGAAATTCATGAAAGTAGAATTTCCAAAAGGAAAACATCCAACTCGACCGGAACTCCGCTGCAGGTAACTCCGCTACAGTATTCGTGACTGAGTCACAATCCTTTAACTGTAACTTTTTCTAAATTTTTAATCACATATAACATTTCGGTAGAGGCTTTCTATTCGTTGAGTCATGCACTAATCACCTTGATTATGTTACTGAATTTTTATCAACAGCATATTTCTGCATTGTAAATATAATTTGGAATAAGGTATAGGTAATAAGGCACCTTAAAAGTGTCATTCTCGATAAAAGCGATCATTATGGAACTTTCCACTGCAATCTTTTGTTAACGCTCAAATTTCAAAGTGAGGACAACAAAACATGGTAAAGCAAAGAGAAAAGAAAATGACTGTAATACCACTATGCAAACGGAGATTGCCTCTTCTTCACAATAAAATAGCAAAATTATTGTAACGAGCCTAAATGGTATTCAGGATTGTTTCTCCCTCATTAATTATGTGACCAAATCAATATTTGAAGACTTTCATCATCTGGAGTTCCAGACTTCTAACTGCTACGGAGTGAAATCAAATTGGAGTTCACGCTCTTAAACACTACGCAGCTAAAATTCTCTTGAATGAAATCATTTCTCACAAGTGTCAGCTAGTTACACAGTCATCTGTTTTGAAGTATGCTGTGATTAATCTTCTATGAGACTTTTAAAGTTGGTTAATGAATTATTTGCATCTAATTAGGTCTTATTATAAAAACCAAAGCGATTTAATGATATATATAGCTTATGATATCGCTGATTTTAAAGGGTTTTTATTAATATCTATCTACGAAGGGGGTAGGCCAAATGATCATGTGCATTCTCATCGCGAATGAAGGAGCTTCATACAGTTTATAATTATAGCCCGGGGATTCCTGGGTTACAATAAAAGAACGAACAGAAACAAGAGAATAAGTCCGACTTCGCCTTTTTTGTCACCTGCCAATTGGACCCTTCGGGATATATTTTTTTCAGAGACTTGCAGTGAGACGCAGAAGTTGACGCGTTATTGAGAGAGCGTGTGAGGCTGAGCCCTCAAGGCTTCTGCTCAGATGAGACTGGTGTCTCACACCACCCGCCTCCCCCTCACCCCCCCCCCCCCCTTATCCCCCACTCCCTACCCCCCCCTCCACTGCTTGGCCGAGGGAAGGAAAGCTGGAGTGAGGACAGAGTGAAGCTCTGATTCTCAATAGTTTTCCCTGCGAGACTCGAAAATCCTTTTCTTTCTAGCTATCGAAATCTCATTTTCCGTATCATTGCTTTAATGAGAGTGACATATTAATTAGTCCTTCATCAAAATCTCGACAAAGCAGCTTCAATCATTGCTTCCCTTCAAGATTGTGTGCTACTTGATCGATCTGAAACAATCCCTATCTTGTAGCGTTTCCTTGATTGTAAATACATTTAAAGATAAATAAATACAAGTGTGAAATTATTTTGTTTCGTTCCAAATATATACCTCGGAATTAGAAGTAAAGGGCGAATTAGAAAAGGGCTCATTATTACGTATAAAACAGTTTCCGGTGATGAGTTGCTGAAATATTTTATATTCATAGCAATTTAATATACGATACTCAATATAAAAGAAAGCTTTATCTGCTTTCACGTTGATAACAGTATTTTAGTCATTAATCTAGGCTGCATTGTTAAATAAACAGCAATGAAATTGACTATTGTGCCTTCATCATTCTATTTAAGGGCAATTTTTTCTTAATCCTAGGGAGATATTTTGCCAAAAAATTAACAGTCAAGAGTGGTTACATGGAAGATGGAACGTGTTTAAACACTTAGCTACAATTAGGATGTCATACGGTTTAATTCTCCTGTTTTCCTGTGACTTAAAGTTAAAAATTCACCTTCAATAACATTAATGATACTGCCATTTTCATGCCCTTGATAACTTATTCTGCAGATATCTTTACGCTATTAAAGCTAGACACCTAGATATGAATTTAAGCCCACTGCTGTTATGAAGGAAATGCTAACTCACTGATCACTAGCCAAGTAGTCACAAATTTATACGCCCCATAAAATATTCGGTAAACAATAGTCACTCTCATTGTTGGGTCAAATTCCAAAGAATCTTTGTTAGTTTGTGACATAATAAGAAGGCTCCATCCTTCTCTTCCCTAATAATGCCTTTCTCATCTCAGCTAATTGCCTACGTCCGAAATCGTTTTATAAATTCAATATTTTAGCAATGCAACCCTTTATCTTCATTCTAGATTAGTTTTTGCTGAGAGCGAAGCATTCGTTGTATTTGCCTGAAGTGATTGCATTCTTTTAGGCACTAGAAGAGACATTTGCGTGC
The DNA here is from genome assembly GCA_933228895.1 of Platycnemis pennipes. NCBI lineage: Eukaryota > Metazoa > Arthropoda > Insecta > Odonata > Platycnemididae > Platycnemis > Platycnemis pennipes. Next base: position 24,624,290 of record OW121849.1, on the reverse strand, counting down.
GTTGCGGCGTTCACGTTTCGATCGATGAAAGGCGTAAGGGACAGGACTAAAAACTTGGGATCATTTTAGCAGAAGAGAGGGGACCTCCCATTAAATATTTTACTGGAGGAAGGGTTGCAGCTGTTGGCTGGTGACGGTCTCATATGTCCCCCGGCCTCTGTGTGTTCACGCAACTATTCCGCGTGCCGGCGACTTTTAATGAGTGAACATGTTCCGAAATGTCTCAAACTGCTCTGCAGAAGCCCATACACTCTGCGGTACGGCGTCGCGTCGGAGAGGAGCAACTGGGGGGGAGGGGGGACAACAACCGAAACAAAAAAGATGTGTCGTCCGCATGGCAAAATGGAAATGGGATCGCGGAAACAGTTAAGGGATGCCGCGCGTCCGGCTCCAAAATGCTACGCCGCTCAGTCTACCACAAAAGAGTGAAATATGCTCCCTTCCTTTCCAAAGGTAGAGTTCAATGCACCGGCGGTAATCCAGAATCAATATTTCCACAACGAATTGTACTTTAATCAGGTGTTTAATGAGGTTCGGATTAAAATAATAGTTCCATCCGTGAATTATAAACTTTCATCCCAAATTACAGTACTTTGGTAATTTGAATAATTTGTGCCTCTCAGAGAAGGGTTTTCTCAGTAAGCACTGAATTTTAGATATGAATGGGGAGATTAATTCAATTTGCATGATTCAACTATCCTCTTTTGCGTCATGCAAATGTGATTTTTGCATATAATTTCACGAAAAGTAAAAAAAAGTACTGACTTTGGAAATCGCTGATGGGAAATCTAAACATCTAGGCTTGGCTATCTTTTCAAATGTAGCAAAGTTCTTTATTCCGGAAAATAAGTTTTATTAAGTGATAAATAAACTTGATACATCTGTTGAACGATCATGCATGAATAGAAGCCATTAGAGCGGTCCACTAGGGGGGGTAGGCGCTGCCGAAAAAAACTAATCATATGCCCCTAAGACTGACTTTGTTTCCTTACGACAATGTTCCACAATAAACTCTACTTGCATGCACATTAAGACCTTGCCTTTTTTAACAATTACCTTAGATATACCTAAAAGTTATGAAATATAGTTTTTTCACATTCAGCTGTGCATTCTATATCATGGAATCCTTCGATTTTTTCCCTCTTTTTTTGGCGAACACATTCGGACAAGAGACTTTCAACCTCTGTAGGCTCATTTACATTTTTCAAGGTCAAGAAATTCATTTTACCATATTGTATTTTGACTCATCCATTGCAAAACTTGGTTTGGCGCACACTACTGACAGTTAAGATATATATTTAGCATATCTACACTTATCCTGTAGTACCTGAGAAATTGGATTTTTTGTAGCGTGGAGAAGTACAGAAAATGCAGACGTCGATATTACGGCTCATCATTTTTATCTACCTGGTCAGAACTTTTTAGATATAGAGCTTGAACTTTTAACGCCGTAAATATCGCAATGGGTGAGAAAGTTGGTTGGGTGTGAAAGTTTGAAAAAAAATTCCGTGAGGCGATTGAATTTTAATGCCAATGGTTACACAATTCTCGTGAGCCTAAATAAGCGTAAAATCTTAACCAAATTGCTACAATATTAATGTCATTATCCAAGTCTCACTGCCATAAAAAATATACTAGTAATATCTGATAAGATGAGAGAATTGGTTGCGTTTTTAATCTTATCCTTATTGGCTATTGTAAAACGATTTCGCTTCCTAGCAATAAAGTACTTTCAAATAGCCGGAGTACTGGTTTTTAATTAAAAACGGATATTTATCTTTTTACAAACTAGTTGTCGATGGAAAAAATACGCACCTGAAATTGATATATCTGTTGGTGTGTTCTTAGCAGTACGACATATTTTATTACATATCAATTCATCTCTTGTGACTTACAGCACGCCATTATTTCGCAAGGAAACTAATGAGGCGTTGGAATGCGCAGGACGATTTCGCTCTTTCCGTTGAAACTGTTGACAAAATGAAGCGAGATACCGTCGTGAACATAATGGTCGTAAATCATCCCAACCGACTACTTTTTCATCTTTCTGCTCAACAATGCCTTCATCTGCGTGATTCGATCACTTTCATTCTAGCCCTTTCATCGGCACAAACGATCCTCTCGGCTGCATCTCCCTTAGCATGAATATAAACCTTCAACCATTTCCCTCTTTCACTTCTCTCTCTCTCTCTCTCTTGCTATCCGAGTTCGCTGATTAGTTGGTGATTAGGACAATTCCTCCATGGAACGCTCGCTCTGGTTCGAGTCCCAACGAAGATAGAAATCACCTCTAACCCTCAGCATGGAAAGAGTTATCTCGTTAGATAGGTTGAATATCGGTATGTAGTTTCGGGCCGACTCATTCCACGCTCAGCATAGCATCCCCAGTGGTAACTCTAGCAATTCCGAGATGACAAATTCCGCAGAGGCATTAGCACAGTAGCATTGTTGAAGGATATGAGAGAGTAGTCATAGATCGTACATTAAAAGCGTTTCGTGATATTATTTCCAGAGACTAGCATGTATTTCTCGGTGATTACAAGGGAATCTAGAGAGAACTTGGTTGATGTGTGGATGCCTGTTAGCTGTGCAGTTCTCAAAAGAATTTATTTCTTAGTGATTTGATTAACTTTATATACTCAAGGAGAGGTATTTGTTATTAAAGCATCGAGCTTATGAGTACGAGAGACATTAAATAATTTAATTTGGTCATCGTGATAATTTAGTTGATATTGAAATCTGCCGTAACACTGAGAGCAATAGGCTCAATTTACCACCTGATTTTATCTTAATAAAATTTTGAATAAAAAGAGACTCTTCTTCTCGGGAACACAAAGCCCTTCCGAGTTAAAAGACAAAAAAAAAGCAAAATTATCTTCACAGAAAATGGGGCTTGTTGATAATTTAGTCATTCAGGGAGAGTAACTGATAGCTGAGGCCATTTGCGGATGGAGTTTATGTCGATCTCCGAAACGTAGTTGACTTTTAAGTACAAAACCTATTGAAAGACACGAGAAGAAATTCTGTATTCCAATCACTGGGAAAGTACTAGATCTTAATCACAGAGTTAACTAAGAATGTAATATAGGCTAGCTTCGATCAGGTAAACAGCTTCAGTCTGAGTGTCAACGGTCGGAGGATTTACAATTTTTACACCCATGTTATAAATCTATCGCTATCTATTTTATAATATGATTCCACTATTTATAATTATATAGGATCCTTGTTATAAAATTGAGTTTATCTTTGTAATTGAGTTTATCTTGGTGTAACTATCCAACATTTGGTTTGACGCAGCTGTTCATTTGATTCTCCTATCAACTAGACCCTTTATATTCACATGATTTATTCACATCCTTAAAACAAACGCCATACATTTCATGTGAGGCTTTCCTTTTTCATTCTTCCCATTCACATTACCTCAACAACTGTCTTCATAAGACCATATGGTCTCAAGGCACGGCCGATTCCGTTTCCCATATTCTTTTTAAGGCTTTCAAAAGACGCTCCCGCATTAATTACGTATTCTTCGTTAGTCCCTCTCCCGATCCATTTTATACTATTCATTATCTTTATGCAGCACCACATTACGAATCCCTATGTTAAAATACTCAATTAAAACGCAACCTTTATATGGTCAAAAAATGGAGACTCAGCAACAAAATCTCTACTAGTGTGTTTGTCAATGCCTCATTTCAATAAAAATGCATCCTCTAAAGATAATTTCTGATAAAAATATCCTTACTCCGTGCTTCTATTTGCAACTAAATTAGATACTTCCTTTGGTAGATTGCCCTCTTTTTCTGAGCAATTTTACTGACTATCTTCTTCCTTCTTCCCCCTTGATGGTCATTTGGCTTCCTGGCATTCTGCACTATTATAACACGTAGTACCATATAACTCTGGAGAAGTATGGTCGAAAATCTTTGGCTTTATTTTGCCTTGCTAATTGGAAGCTATGCAAATATAGCCTTTGGCAATTGAAACATTTTTTCTGCAACGTGAGGAAAAGACAATTCAAAGTTTATTTTGTACCTGATGGTAAATATTTTTGACATTTTTATGACGTTTATCTCATATTTATTAAACTAAATTAACGATAAATTAGTGAACGCCTAGAATTTGAATGCCTATATTCTCAATTTGAAACATTTCTTAAGAAACACGTTTTATTTCATATTTCTATATTTCTAGTAAAATTATATGCATGGTTTTGTAGCTCTGGTGCCTCAGGTTATATATCACCGTCAAACGTGACATAGATGCAAAAATAATGATGTTCAATCCAGCGTAAGATTTGAAATCAATAATCTTGGAGTAACAAGTCCAAACTTTTCCAATCTGGAAATTAAGGTTTGCACACACCGGCGCGGGACGCGGGAGCGAAATTCGCACGGGACAAAATTACATGGCGGGATACCACTACGCGCAAACCAACGCGAATCCTGCCCGGCGGAACGCGGTACCGCCGCGAATAAAATCCAGTTCGCTGCATGCAGTCTTTCCCACGTCACGCGACTCAAGCCTAGAGCAAAGTTGCTGTGAGAAATGTCGACAGACAAGTTCATTGGTACGGTTTAGAAGTATCCGTTACTCAAAACATGACGTCATTTACTTATAGGCATGCTTTTGAACATTAATTGCAAGAAGTATTTTTTTATTAGAAGGTATTGCATGCCCATATACCTTTCACGGTCTTAGTCTTCTGCCAATGCGAGTATTAAGAATGCTTCCTATTCGTCCGATGACATTTTCATAGTCTTAACACTGTAAGCGTCCACTGAATCCGAAGTACTGATGCCCGCACGCGCCTTGTAGTCCCGCGAATGTTTCTCTTTGGTCTGCGGGATATACAGTTCGCCCCCCTGGCGAATTCCGCGTGAATTTTGTTCCCGCGTTGATGTGAAGAAAAGACTAGTGAAAAGTTTAATATGGAGCGTTGCACTATATGGCAGAAACGTGGGCTTTGCGAAAAGAAGACGAAAATAGACTTAGGACTTTTGAGATGTGGGTGTGGAGAAGGATGGAGAAAGTAAAGTGGGTTGAAAGGAAGACCAACGATGAAGTGCTAGAATTGGTAGGAGAGGAAAGAAATTTGATAGATGAAATTAGGATGGCAGAAGGTGTGGATGGAAAAGGTAATAAAAGGGGATGGTGTTTTGAAGGAGGTGATTGAGGGAAGAGCTTAGGGTAAGCGGGGAAGGGGGAGGAGAAGAACGGGTAGCTTGGATGGAATGATGGATGGCAGGAGGTATGAGGGGCTGAAGAGGGACATCGTGTGAAATTTAGGGAGTGGGAGGAATTAAATGTCCATTTAGAACTAATTTCACCGGTAGAATACTAATAATAATAAATATCGGACCGTTATAAATAATTTGGGGAAAATAGTAATTGTCAGATTTAGGCAAGGTACAATGCATGATCTATATGAATTGATGATGATGGAAGTGCGTCTCTCGTACCTACTGTCACAAAGGAAGTCGGGAGGAACTGGCCCCTTGCTTCCCTCTTGCTTTTCCCGACCATTCCATACTCCGGCGACCCATCACACGCCCCCTCCCCTGCCATCGTGCGCCTCGGCATTGTTTGAATTGTATACCTTGGGGCAGACCTGAGCCACATCTTCCCTCCAAGTGGAAGTGATGAGAGATGGAAAGCACATGACCGCTGCACCTGCCTCGCGATGCTCCCCCCTCTACGCGTTTCGAAACCTCCCCGCCGATGGAGCCACCGTGCCCCGCCCTTTTGATTGGGGAAGGGAGGCCGTCGCTCGCAGGCCGAGGCCTCGCGACGGGGTTGATGACGGGAAGATCTCTCGTGGGGGTTGGGGAGGTTGATGTGAGTCGGGGGCAGGGGAGCGGAGCAGATTAGGGCCTCGTGTGTGGGGGTCGTTGAATTGCTTCGCAGCCTGAGGCCACGTCGATAATGCGTGTCTGCGCCTCTCGGAATCCATTGTCTAATTGCGCGTGGCGATGTCTAAAAGAACGCTCACGAATGATGCGAGCGCTCGTTTTGTTACCCCTCCGTTTTTTTTTTTGCTCTCTCTTCCTCCCTGTTGTCATTGGAACTGTTGACGGTGCTCGTGTCTACCGTGTAGAAGGTTGTAGTCATTTATAGCGCGAGCCGTGGGCACGCCTCTGTTACTCTTCTCGAAAATGCAGTTTCTCTCGAACGATAAAAACGTTTTACCCGTTTCTAAAGTTAATGTGGCGTTACTTTTAAAAGAATGACTGGTGGACTTGTAAACGGACGGGAGAATATCTGAAATAACTTACCGCACCTACGTTTTTTGCCGGACAATATGCCGTTCGTTTTCATCACAAGTAGTATTATTATACAGTGTCAGTTAGCTCGGGCTCGGAAAAATATTTATTCCTAAGTATGGGAGGCTAAAAATAAACAGATAGGAAGAAAAATCTTATTTTTCATGCGTTTAGTGGTGGTTAACTTTATGTTAGTGCGTCAAGAACCGAGGTCCGCTGACGGCTATAAAAATGGCAATGGCTGCTTGCGCAGCCGTCATTTATGAAATAATATCATACAGGCAGGCTTATCCCATTGGGCCGCACGGAGTATTATAAGCCATATTTAAAAATTCATACAAAATTCTTCCGTCATTGAAATTAAAACCGTACTAATCTCTACTGCACAGGACATTACTTTGGCATATTTAAAAAAGGGAGCGAAGCAGAAGTTTTATAGCTTGCAATAAGACCAGGGGTTCATGATTAATTTTCATAAGAAAATCAGTTTTTTCTCACATGCTCTCAATTTATTGCATAGGTATACATATACTCATAAGCATCTTACAGAAAGAAAAATGTGCATTTGAGATCGGAAGCTTGGTCAACATTGATCTGATACAATATATAGTCCTATAGTCTATATCCTATAGTCTAACCTCATTTATTCTGCTTTACTCCATTATTAGTGCTTAAAAGCTTTGATAAAGATTAGAACTGAAAAAACTGCACTATTTGAATTTTAGATTCCTCGATAGATTCGTCCTAATACATCCGATTGTGAAAACCAAAGGTAAACTCATGCTCACTTAAGAACTAGTTAAGTACCAACTTATACCTTCCTTTGAGTTCCAGCAAACTAGCGAGGGAGTAATATTTTTGGCATGCATGTCGGGCTTCATATCATAACTGGATGCTGCAAAATTGGACTAGAAGTGTATTTGGATGATGTAGTGCTCTAGTATGCACTTAAAAATGCTAATAAATATATATGCTCAATGTTTTATAAGCGCAAGAGATATCATGGTTTTAGAAATAAAAAGAAAAAAAGAAATGCAGGAGGAGAGAGAGAGAGAGAGCATAAGAGCCTGTATTTGATATGATGACTGTCGGAGGAAGAAAAACACTGCGGTATTTACCATAATAGATGGACATTTTTTAAGATTTACTCAAATATTTGCTATTGACTTGAAGTGTTAGATTACATTTTACGATTCACTGAATGCTAGTTGGCAGATTTTTACCCTATCTTCCGTAATCATTGCACTACTTCCCACAACGTGTATGGCAAAAGAAAATGATTATTTTCCATGTGAACTTAACAGAATTTTTCTAGGTTCGATAACTCATTTTTTTTGTTTACATTATTCCCATCTTTGTGTTTGCTTTTATCGCTTTGCAAACGCACGTGCATCAGAACATGAGCATCACCTGGGACCGGCCGAGCAATAATCGTTTCAGCGATCTTTCTTTGGTGCATAGAAGCGAAATCTCAGGATATTAGAGCATTTGTGTCACCTCAACATAACAAAAATTAGGTTATTTTTTACATTCGTAGTTGGGCTCAGGTGCCATACTCGCTATCTGCCCCAATCTACCCGCTATCTTTATTACGGCTGGATGACAAACGTCAGCTGTCGTAACTTCCTTCATGGAAGCGGTGCGGAAACGAATATTTCGATACTGCGTAGAGTATTTTATAGCTTTTTGTCCAAGACAGAAGAGTCGTCATGTACACAAACATGAATATCGTTATTTAGAGTGATGAAATAATGGAGGTCACCGAATCAGCCATGAGCGCAAGTCGTAAATAGCTTTTACGCGGCCTTCCTTACCGTCTTGCTCTCATTACCTCTAATGATCTTCATTGAGATGTCCTTACGCTGCCCTTGCTCCACAGACGTATGAAAGATAGCAACAGACGGATTGGCTAATGTGGTTTGCTTCGCTTGCATCAAGTACCTTCGTAATTGAAAGAGAATTACGAAAGCCAAATGATACATTCCGCAATTCAAGTTATTTAGAAAGAGTGTTTTTTCGAGTAAATCATCACTAAAAATATACCTACACAGCATATGCATTTTAGAGATATGGCACATGGTAGAAAAGCATTGTTCATCACACTCGCAAAATACGTCTACGGATAGATGGATATTTTCTTACGCCGTAGGTTAGAGATTCCCAGACTTTTATGTTGACGGCACACCATACTAAATTTAATATCTTTGATTTCTTTATTCGTCCTATTGTGCTTTTTTCTTCATTACCAAGTATAATGGTCAATTTACAATAACTAGTACTTACTAGAAGTTCTTCCATGCCTGTCACCATCTGTTGGGCGTGAAAGGATTAAATTCAATGAAATTAAATGTTTCTTTTAATCATTTTTTTCTTTTTCTAGCATTAATTTCACGGCACCCCAAGTCGTTTCTCGGCACCCTGAAGTGCAACGTCACACCAATTGGGAACCAATGCATTACATTCTATTTACTGGATATTAGCAGTAGTATTTGGTTTCCGGTGCTCCAACGGCTAATGTTATATCGCAACATCTAACCTAAAACATGAGTCCCAGAGAAAACACAACTTCCATGCTCTAAGCGGGATCTGAACCCTATTCTTTGAACCTTTGTATCGCAATGCCAGTGCAAAAAGTTACAAACTTCACTTGTTGGAGGAATGAAAACTAGATAAAGGACTCATTATTTTAAAATTTATTATTCGATAACGGTCAATCACATTCCCTTTTGATAGAGCGTTGAAACATTAAAAAAATTGAAAAGGGTCAGTTTGCGGAGACTGTGCCATTTCGTGCAATTTTATTCTCCAGAAACCCATTACAGCGTATTCTGCATCTTTTGCTGCATAAAGCCTGAGCGAATCGAACTTACGCTTAGTATTACATATTCGGGTAGCAAGTACTATACTATACGATTACTATATCTATTAAAAACAAAATTATAGCGGGTTTACAAACGACTGATGCATATAGCCAAAAGGGAATGTGAGAAGAGAGTAAAGGTGCTCTAGATGTCCGAGTGAAAATAGGTGCTAGTAAAATCGCTTCGCGGAAGAGAAACAGAACGTGTTAGATTGCGTGGATGTTGAGAGCAAAGTTGGCTGTGAAAATCAAGAAATGGAATCATAATTGAATGGAGCAGAAGACGCGGGAAATGGTATTTCGAAGGCAACATAGAAGAAGATTGGTATATAAGGGATATTTTATGCATTCAAAGAAAAAAATATAGGGTAAAATGAAGTCATGTCTTATAATTTAATATGCTATGTGTTAACCCATAGTAACAATAAGTTCTAGTTCGTGCAGGAGCTAATGAGGATCGCTGAAGTGTAAATTGTCATGATATACCCTTAGGATGATAAAGTCATCGGTGTAAGCAATTTTTCCGTAAAGCTTGGAAATTAAGGTTCCTTAGTTTTGCAGCGTTTTGACACAGTATATAATTGAAGCACTATAAAGTATTCATCTACTACAAGTTAAAATAAATTATAGCTGTTAAACTATTTTATTCTATTTAGATATTTATGCTTTCTACATCGCTTCAAAAATGGTAATCTCTTCGATCCCCCGTTTTAAGTGCGGCGCCAGCGTTTTAATGATTCAAATGAAATATATTATTCTCTTCCTGAATTTGGTATTCCAATGATGAAATCGGCGGCAGGCCTCCGGAATACACCATCTCGCTCGAGTGAAACTGCAGTTTCTCGGAAAATTCCATATTGCCTTGGCTTCAAAGGGAGGGAACATTGCACGTTGGCAATAGGATGCGTCGCCTAGTTTTCGGGCAGCCATCCAAGAGGAATGGTCTGCCTTTGGATTCGTTGAGCCTCCAGCTGTGTTTCGGCAGCCTCAAACGTTGCGTGCTCGGCAATTTTAGCGATTGCTTAGTGCTTCGTCACTTTTGACTACTTTCTTCTCCCGGCCGGGCATCCTCTCGAGTACGTTTATTCATTCTAACGAGAAAGCCTAGCACGCCGAGGCATTCATTGTGCCCTTCTGATGTCACGTGGAATATGATTATGCACACGTCAAACAGGAAATATTAGAGGGGGCGTTCTTTCCTTTCTGCATGATCCTTGCGCAATTCTTACTGCGGAACGTACGATTCATAACTGGATATTAACTTGTGATAACATTAAAACGTTATTGTAAATGGTCTGTGTATTGCGTATATTATGCTTTAAGTCATATTTGTGGTACATTTTATGTCATATTGCCTATTTTCCATCCACTACAATAGCACTTTTCTTTACGCACATCAATTCTTATAAAAGTATTTTTATTTACTAAGTAAAATTCAGTTCTATGGATGTTCACTTCCGCTTATTATAATATTGAAGTAAGCCTATTTAAAGACGTATTGCCTTTTATGCTACCTTATTTCCTAGAATGGAAAGAATAACTGCAGCAATATATGCATGGAAAATAAATACTATTTAATTAGCTATTTTATTTCATAAATTCAGCTTAAGAATCTGCATTGATATCTTGTGCATAAAATCGAATGCAGATAGTGGTCTTGAGGATGAGAATCGTTAAAAAATGACAGATTATATTTTTGTGCAGGGATGATTAGAAAATTATAGCAACGGACATATATATTTGTTATAAGGATCATAGTAACGGATAAACTCTTGAGTGGCATAATTTGTAGAGCAATGTTCGCTCAGACGAAAACAATTCTGTACAAGCCATATCGGGATGTAATTTTCAATTTTAATTCCTACCAAAATTAAAAAAAAAATCTTTCCTGATTGGGCAATCCACTACCTATAATTATCCGTTATAGCTAGTTTCATGCGTAGAGATTGTCTAGATGTATATTGTAACGGCAGCGCTTCCCCCCCTTTTTTTCTCCCGTTTGGTGAAGAGCACTTACCCTCGTTTTTCTCCCTCCCTTCTTTATTATTTTTTTGAGTGATGTTTTGTTTTGGTGAAATGTGTGAATCGCCGATGTGTGTGTGTGCGCGCGCAGCATTAGAACTCCGCGCGCTGTTCCAGACATCAAGTCGCCCAAAGCCCGCACGGCGTGGAGTTCGCGTACCCACAAGCCATTGCCCTCCCCTCCCCTCCTTTCCCCTCTCTCGACGAAGGTGTGTGAAGGACAGACGGACAGCAGAAGAGACACCAGGGAGACACCAAACAGACACCCAGAGAGACGAAAAAAGGCTTCCCGAGTTCGGTTGCAGAAAAGGCCAGCAGTGCAGTTCCTGTGGACCAGAGGCCCAAGTGAAGGGAAAGCTTCAAGCTCGGCCCATCTTTTTCCTTTCCACGGAAACGCTGCACTTTGACGGCCATTTTCTAAATACGACAGCCGATACCAACACTCGTGAGTTTCTCCCACGTGTCCGCCTTGTTCCCGATTCCCGACTTCCCCCCCTTCCGTCAAGCCATCATTAAACAGTTGAGTGACTGGGTGATCAGAACGCCCGTCGTACCAGAGAACTTTTGGTTGAACCCCGCGAGTTTGCTGTTTTTCCTTTCATTTTGTCAATTAGTTGCATGACCAGGTTGTTCTTTGTATTTTTTGCCTACTGTCCTTTTTTTTCATGCAAGTGTCGACTGTGCCCACCCCCCTTTACTAACCTTTTTTCCCCGAGTGTTCTTTACCAGCCATCAGTGATATACCTTGTGCTCATACTGCTTTAATTGTGAGAATAAATGTATTGTACTCTACCTCGAACCCATGACTACGAATAATTCCTTTTCGGATTCCGCCTGCCCCACCCCTTCCTTCCGTCCGTCGTTCCAACAGACCGAATCTGCCGTTCCTACGTCGCCCACGACCCGAGATGCTCTTCGCTCTCCGCGGATGTGATTCGCGCTTACCGTTCGTCACAATATTGTAACGTGCATCATTGAGTTGCGAGAGGAAACATGAATGATCACTTTACTACTCGAAATAGGTGCCTTAATACACATATATTTAACGAGGAGGTTCCACGTTGTGCCAAAGTTGCAGACAGAAATCTTTTATTGCCGAGACTACGCAGTGGAGGTCAGCTCCTTAAAGGTATCGGCAGGGTGAAATATGCAGCGATGTCCACGTTGCGACTGGCGAGGCGAGTGGTAGGCATTGGAGTGAAGGCCGGATCTCTAAATTGTCGTCGATTGGGTGGTCAGGAGGTGCGGGGGTAGAAATACTGCGAGTTGTTCCCTCGTGATGCGGCCGAAGCAACAGAAGGCGCCTTCTCTCTACCCAGGTGAAATGCTCTCATTAATTGTTTTTGACATTTGAATTTGCGAATCCGAAACCTGCCACTCTGTCCACTGGATGATCTGAATATAATTGGAATTCCTCCGTCCCGAAATAAAATTCCTTTTAAAGGAAATATAACTTTCTCGTGCAATTAGAGGCACTTAATTGAGCCGATCAGAACTAGCTAACTATACTAGCATGAATCATAAAAGGCCAGCAGAATATATTTTTCTATATTTTTGTCATCAATGTGAATTATAGGATAAACTTTGCAATATGGCAATAATTTCAATTCACGCTACAACCATGGTTTCGACGGTTAACGTCATCTTCAGGTGCCTATTGGAATTGCAAAGTTTATCCTATCACTCGTGATTATACCTGCAATTTCCATACATCTACATCTACGTAATACCCTGCGAGCCACCATAAAGGTGTGCGATAGGGGATGAATATCACCAAACATGCACTACTGACATGCAAATACGATATTTAATGGAGAAATGCTAGATAATAGGGTCACATTCAGCTAGATGGTTAATATCTAAAATAATGAAAGGAATTATTGGTTGTTATTATATGCATCATGCACTACAGACTACTTGACTATATTTCACCTACCTATCCTTTTGCTACGCTGCCTATTGTTCTCTCTTATGCTACGCGGGAAAAATGACATTTTACATTTATCGGTACGACAATATATCTCTCTAATCTTGTTAGTCTGATCACACCTAGCATAAAACGCAGGGGCTCTTATATATATCTAACATCATCTGCGAACAAATCGGTTTCGAATTTACTTAAAAGGTCCAACCTTAATTTTAACCTGCGTTCTGATAGCAATTCCCATCCTAGTGTTTCTATTCAATTCGTAACACTTATGCAATTATCATAACGGCCTTTAAGAAATCATACAGTTACGCCGTAAACCATCTACCTTTTTTTTCGTCTTTAACATACGTTAACTTTTATTTCATTGCAAAATAAGCAAGACGTGTCATTTCTTGCTGACAAACCTCTTGCTTCCAAATGAAACACATTCAATATCATGTTAATTAAAGGCTCATCTGTTTAAAAATCATTTATGTCACAGTCACCTAGTCTTAGAGCCTTGTGCGTTTTTAAGTTAATCAATTCTGCCAGTTGGTGCCTTAAAGTCTGATTCAGAAACCGATTCAAATTGTTTAGTTTCTAGTCAAACCTTCATACGTGTTTAGAAATACATAGTATGTGACTCCAATGCACAATTTGTCCTCTATTTATCCTCAGCTATCCACACTGGCATGTTCGTTGAGAGCATAGCAATATATGCCTTCGTAATATCGGGTATTTCTCAAGATGCAATCTCCTTTGGGAAATACTTTCAATCAGAAACTAATTGCCGTCTCCCTACGCATATAGTATTGGTATTTTTTCATCTCCATGCATACTCTACCAGCTTCCGCGTCTAGCAAAGCAATTGTTCTTGATTTGAAGAAAAAAAATCGTTCTCTACGGTTGGCTATAGAGTAGCAAATAAATCATCTTTCTCAGCACTTTTTCATATGTGCTATACCTTCAACATAAATTGGAAGTTTTGATTACTCTACTCCTGACAACCACCTATCATATTGGGTTGTCAATTCAAGGAACAACAGAAAATGCTGAATCTTGACGCAAAATATTCTTATCTTTCGAGGCGTCACTAGTTCCAGACTTTCAGATGGACTAAATTTGGAATTATTATCACGCCGTGGGTTAAAATTCAGACAATCTCTTAACTTAATTCCGAGACAATATTTTCACTGATGACGCTAAAAATGTTTTACTAACTCCAAATTACTATGGTACACTGGACCATGATCATAAAATTATCGACATTTATTGTCGAACTGTCAGATTCAAAATGTCCTTCTTTCCTCGTAAAATTAGGATAAAATTAGCTTTAAATATTTTCAATAGAATATATACAAGTGTATCAACAAATAACATAGGTAGTTGCTAATTGGTGTTGCAATCTCACTAACGGCTTGTTTTGGTATTTTAAAATTTTTGTAAACTGAAAAGTTTGGATACGATCATAGTTACTGATCCTTTTTAACATATTTGGTGCGAATTCACTACCAACCACACACTTTTACGGTGGCTTATATAGTATTGTGTAGACGTCAATTTAAATGAAGACAGTGGATTATTTTGGAACTGATGAACCTAGCGCTGCTGAAATAGAACTGATGCTCACGCCTTACCGTCTGTGGGTGACGTTACATGGGTCCCGCTGGCGAGACACAGTTTTTACTGGATTTCATCTCTATCCAGATTGCCATTACGAACATTTTCGGCCATTCTTAATCAAACCGTAAATACCCATATTTTTTCACAGCTTTCTCAAGTTGCAGCGTTTCTTTCCTTATTCTATTTAGTCATCTTGATAACGAAACATCCTCAACGTCTGGCTGTTATTACCAGTGGCGTACCCCGAAACTTTTTACGTAGGGCCACTTTGCCAATCTTTTGAAAGATGTTACCAAAATGTTATTTTAATCAGTATATTTTAAATGTTATAGTAGACTATATTAGTTATTAAATGTATGTATCCAATAAGTAGCTATCAGTTTTACAGACAAAAAGTGTTATAAATTTATAGGCCTATGTTAAGTTGGTTATGTGCCACAACACAGTTAAAAGAACTTTTCTTTTGTTTTTGGTCCAGTCATACTCGAGTAAAATGATGCAACGAGTTTTTTCTACTCGCTGCTACCATGTGACTGTGACTTAGGCAACTGAAATATAGTAATAACTAACAAACTAAATAATTAATATAGAAATATAATAACTAGTGGTGCAGCCACGGTGCCGGCCCCATTGGCTCCGATCGTGGGTGCGCCACTGGTTACTATATTACTATAGCAATTATTTAGTTAGTTAGCTATTACTATGTCGCAGCTGCTTCTTTTCATCTGCAAAAAACGCACCCCTTTTTATGGAATTTTTCATACCGTATATTTGAAATCACAATTCAAAGCTCATATCCTTTCTCAAAGGCTTATAATTCACAACAATTTAGTCACTCACAACGCGTTAGTATCATCTGAACGTCTTTAACAAGAAAGCAAATACATGATTTTCTTATACTTAGAGGTACTTTCATTCTATTTAGACCCGCCTAAAACTTTCACGTTATTCCACCAATATGCTGCATCGATTGTTTAAATTTTAGTTTCAATGCTTCTTATAAGGATTTTTATAAATTACCCTACTTTATTGCTTTAAAGTAATATATATCAGGTCTATCGCCGCATTGCATTATCGTCGTCCTAATAACTTTCCAAGTCTAGCCACCACTCTAAGCTGGGCAGTACTTCATGAGCTAGCCGAATTTACAGGGAAGGTATTTGTGTATGAAATAACTTTAGGTTTCCTATGTTAGATAAATCATGTTCCATTACAAGATACTCATTACGTTTGAGGTAAATATTTTTCGTGCTACTCATCATTTTCCCAGTCTAATTATTGACAAAAAAATAGTAAGGGATTTAGTTGTAAAGAGAGCTTATGATCCTGACAATGCTGATATTAATAAAGTAATTACAAGTAGAATATTTAATCCTATTAATGTGCTTATTCGAGATATTCACGATCAATCATGCAGGGCGAGTCCCTCCTTAGTGTTCCTATGCAGCCCTAAATTAAGGATCACCCAGTAGTTTGTATCCCCTCACAGGCTGACTATTTTCACTCACAGGCTCCCAAATTTTCCGTGCACGAGAGAGGTATGTTTCATGTGCGAGGAACCGCACGAACAGACGTAAATTCCATGGATCCATGGCATTCCTCCGGGCTGTCCTCTCGTTGAAAAATGGCTCCTTATAAGGTCAACTGTAGGGTGATGTTGCGCGGGCGGTGGTAGCGGAGGAAGGACGTGGATTTAATTAGCAGCGTCGCATGTTTTTCACTCGGGTGGACGGGTGGGCGCCTTTTTTTGTTTGAACCGGAGGAAGATTGAATGGGAGGAAAGCATGAAGGAGGAGCTGGATGGGCGGGAGGGACCGTCCTTGTGTAGCGTCTCCCGTTTTTCGTCATCGTCACTCCTACCACCAGAACGAACTACAGCTGCCTTACGTGGAGGGGGGAGGAGGGTCACTCGAAATAAAGCCCTTCCATCCCTTGGCAGGAAATTCACGCGGCGAAGAGTCCTCAATCGCGTGACCTCCGCTAATTTTGACCAGTTGGTGCCCCCGGGAGGTCGGGAAATGAGGATCCCCATGGATTCCATCTCGGGACACGATGGCGAGAGGTATGCCGGTCCCCTTACGAGCGGGATTCCTCCGAAGGTTTGGGAGCCGGGCCGCGCTCAAGTAGCTAGGCAGGGCAAAGCTTCGAGGCTGTGGGCACTGCCCAAGCTATCTACCTTCCCCGGCGGGACTCAATTGAGAAACTCGAAGCTGCCCTTCCTATTTCATTGAGAGTTCCCTTCATTTCTTTAGAAGATCGTCACGTGTCACGAAAGAATGTTATAAGGGCCTTCTCCACAATTACTTACTCGCTTCCCACGGATAAGAAATCATATCCTTACTTTGTTTTCTGCACGAATTTTTGGGCATGACAATGGTTTGGCTCTGTTATATTACTCCTCTGCTAAACTCTGTTACACAATTTCGTATGCTTCTTTCGATCCCAAACCCCTCTCTCAATATCAAATATATCCATTCAAGACATAAACAAGAACACATCATGCACATCAAAGTGATTCATTCGCATATGAGGTTTTCACTTGTTAATTAAGAAAACTGGGATTCTACGCTCAATAGAAGTGGCTTTTGAACCTTAATAAACACATCGTACTAAGTCTTATGTAAAAAGTCATCAATAAATAAATTAAATCCTTTGAAATCACACACATGCGGTCATCTTCAGCAAGTGATATCGTCTATAAATGTTTGAAATGTAAAACACACCAATACTAGGTGCAATATTTGCCTATTAAGAAATAACCCTCTAGAGAGCATTCATTTTTGGCAAATATTTTTCTTCTAACCGCCTAAATTTTGTCCAGTTCATTTTCATTGTCGCGGCTACAGAGGGAGTACGAATAAATTTACCGTGGCATGTGAGTTGACAATATGGACGCACCTGTCGCAGTCTAAAATTTCTCACAATTTTGCCCCTTTTCATTCTTCTTATTTCTCAGAGCCCAAGGTATATTTTATTAACCATATCCTCAAAACTAAGTAATTCGCCGTAGGTCTCAGCCAGATAAATTTCACGAGGTTTCCTCGAATAGGCGCTGTGTGCCAAGAATGTATTCTATTGCATGATAGTTATCATTTCATTCCACTTTTATGAAAGGGAAATGTGGCCTTTTTTATCATGGTTCTCATGAACACTACATTATGTCCGATGTCATATCTTTCTTTGCTCTTTTGAAAAAGTTTCCCTTTCATTGGTCTATCATTAAAATACTTAATTGCAGCTGTGCATAATGCTTTGGGTTTTGTGTGGATGTTACGCTATTAATTTGCATCGCCATTATGCCAATAATAAATATATTCGTGTGGGGCGTAATTCCTGTCAAAAGTGTCCCTAAAATAATTACATGCCAATCCACTTAGCAGTCAATCCATTCTACCTACTCTGGAACTCCAGCTTTGAATTCATCGAATATCATGACGGAACATGTCTTCAGAAAATACACACCTCTTTGGCATATTAAAGAAATCCTTTCACAAAAACTATCATTAAAAGTTAGAGCCGATATACCTATGTTGTGTCTATATCCTAAATATTGAAACTAAATATTTACAATAATTTATCTGGCTGTTTCAAGTAGAACTCCTCTTTGTCTTGGAGTACATATATTTCTTACCTCAGTTTTGCCAGCCTATCGGAATTGCATCATATTTGGAGCCAGTTTCTTATTCTCTCCTGAAGGATATCAGTGTTATTTGTCAGTCAGATAAAATTAAAGTCTGCGAATAGCTGATCTTAAGGTTTATGGGGAGAAAATATGAAATTCTGATTTTTCTTAACTGATACCATTTTACCTCATAAAAGGATTTTAAATACTGTAAAAAGTATCATACTGTGATAAACATCATTCATTCATGCAAAACACTACATAAGAATGAGCGTATTTATTTCCCTCTTAGTACGATGTGATTGTGTATGTTCACTCTCACTCAGTGATTCAACCCGAAGGTTGGTTTTTATAGGTGAGGGTAGAGCTCACCCCGGACTAAACCACAGGCGTGTGAATTTCACACATTCAATTTAGGGGGACCAGTTCCTTTCCCTGGGCCACATCGCACTCCGAGGATTTTTTCGTTCGGGGCTTCAAAGGCTTCACCCAGATTTGAACCCGGGACCCTTCGATCAGCAGCCAAGCGCTCTACTCACTAGGCTACCACGCTCCCTTCGTGTGTTAAAATTGATGAAAACATTAATTGACATACAGATGGTACAGGCACTTATTACATGTGTAATATAACACCCTTAAACTACTACTGGGGTGGTAGTCAACTGCCTAGCAATGAAGGCCAAAACATAGATAATGAAGGTAGGCAAAAGAGGAAGTAATTAAAGCTAGTGTCATTATTTCTATCACAGTCATTATGCCGGTGGTGAGAGGTAAGTAAACTTCCGGTAAATATCCTTCCCAGTAAAATTAGAAATTTTTGGAAATATTTTCCGCAGTTTCCTGCATTTGAAGTGACACGCAACTGTACATTTTTTGCTACGATCATCAGTCTTACTTAATCGCGCTGCGGTTTGGTGGTGGCACTCGAATTCATTCTGAGGAGGGAAGACAATCTCCTCTCGCATTTCTTTTCCTTCCCTCTCATTTCCTCTCATCCATCCGCCCTCTGGGAAACGCCCCCCATCCCTCCTTCGCACGTCGGGGCTTATTCTCTCCTTTGTCCCTTCTGCCACCCCTACGAGCAGCCCATGGCCGGTACTTAACATCCTCCCTCACCCAAGGGCCCCTGATGCGCTCCCTCTCAGCACCACCGCTGCCGCTCCTCTTCATCGTCCCAAGATCGCGAAAGGGTAAAGTGCGTGTTCCAGGGCGGTTGTCCGCCGGGACGGCCCTTGAGGGTCTCGACCCGGGATGCTGCCCGGGCCCTCTTCCGCACCCACGAGGCCATTAGGGTAAGGGCGGGATGTGGCGGGGGGGGGAGGGGGGGGGAAGAGGTACGTTAATGGCCGCTTGGGGTTTGGAGGAAGGAGGAGGTGAGCGATACACGGGGCTGGGAATTCCGTGCGGGGGAGGTTATAGTGGTGTTGGTGAGGCAAGGCAGAGAACGGACGGCGAGGCGGGCCGGCGTGTTTTTGAGTCGGAGGGAGAGCATAATCGCGTGCAAAAACGATAATAAGGGCATTGCGTTCCCTCAGTGGGAATTCCACCCGACTTGCTTGCCGAGAAAGTGTTATGCGTGTGGCGTGCCGAATGCCTTGTTTTCGGGTGAAATGGGAGCCGGGGGAGGAAGCTGTGGCGAGCGCTCCGCTAGGAATGTGTGTGGTTTCCAGGGTCGTGGACAGCATTAGTTTCCTGGACATGGAATTATTAAGGCGCCGAGAATGTCATCACAGGAAATCATAGCAGGGACTGAAAGAAAGTGGTGGGTTTCGTCAAGCTTTTTCATGAATTTGAGTGCTTTACTGGAAATAAATTCATCACATCGGGAAAAACTTACACTCAGGACGGAATTTAAAATTATTCATGGGGGTCGTCTTTTTGGGCGTCATTATAAGAGAATTTTCAGCAGATATATATAGAATAATGCGTGACAATAACGATTTAATGAAGAGGTATTAGCAAGTTTGGAACACATCTTTATTTCAGTGCTTCCAATTTGGCTTTAAAATCCTATCCATTGCTTAACTATGTTTAATAATTGTAGAAGTCAATTTATAGGGTAACACAGCCTTTTCTTGATGCTAGAATGTAATTGACTCTCAACAGTGTCTCTAAGCGCTAATATTTATGGGGAAACCTGTATTATTCTGGGAGCTCGGTAGCTAAAATGAGGTTAATCAACCTGATGTTAGGTTGCCCAAGCGCCATAATTGTATCGGAATTATTAAAAATTTGATATCATAAGCCATAAAATCTATATATTTTATTTTAGACGTGTTAAAATCCGATGACTTCAACAATGCATGTTTCCACTCCGAGTCATCAATGAGTATAATTTGTTGTTCTTGGCCTTCATGCCTCCCAAAATGCAGTAAAATATTAACTGCAAAGAAGTATGAACTGCCCCTTTAATATCATATTCTTCATACCTTCTCATTTTTTTTCATACACGTTAATTGCAACATAAGGAAAACAATAGAATCAGCGAAACATAGTGAAATCGCGGACGCAACTTAAGTGATATTTTTAAAATGTTGGTGGAGCTATGATTAGTTGCAAGGCCATTTACCTCAAGAGTCTTTACTTAGGAAGTAAACGGAATTCAGAAAATAATATTTTCCAGTTTTAACTTGTCTTTATTTGCGTTTCATTGTTGTTATATCTCGGTATGGTCACGTCTTTGAACTGAACGTCTTTTTAGTTACTAGGTCCTCACTTGCTGACACTGCATATGACAGGCATTACCCGATGATGAGATTAAAATTTCAAAAAGGGCACTTAATTATAATACTTTTATAGCTCTCGGTCATTGCATTAAAAATAATATAAATCTAGATTTTTTCCATCGGCATAGGAAATGAAATTCTTTTATGTTTTATGTAAGCATCATTTGTTTGCATATTTTTCAAGAGTCCTCTGGATTATATTTATATATCCTGATACGAGTGCCAAATAAAATAGCAATTTTTGAAATAAGGTATAAAATGTGGGAAATGCAGAGGCTTCACAGAAGTTTTTCATTGTTCCTGCCACCCTCCGTCTTTCTACAGACATTCCCCTTAATTTCTCTCTTTATCTTTGCATATTCGTAAATATTGCTGTAGGTGATGATTTATTTCGAAGTTCTGGTATGTCAAGGGCAGAAAAAAATCATTTTTTTTAACCGTACTCTACTCATTTCGAGTAGTATCTGGTAGCTGAGATTCCAGCTGTAAGAGTTATATACGGATAAGATAGGGTAAGACAGGTTAAGATAGGGAACATAAGTACAAAATTCGATTGCTGACTCCATTTTAACATGTGTCCTTGGTGTTAGAACTCAGAAGCTTTCTCAGTCGGTCTCTCGTATTTACTTTGGATTCACACTATGAATCTCTTTATTATGACTAATTTATGCACGCGGATGCGCTTAAGGTCAATGAGATTTTCCTGCCCCGAAGGATTACCTGCACCGATGGAATCTAATTTGGCATTTGTTAAACTCTTAAGTTCCTACTTTATTTTGGGCGGTGGCTCAATCCTCTCAACTTAAATGAACGAGGGAGTAATGGGAACAATAAAATTTTCGAGTGCGAGTACCTTGTCGCTAGTTTTGCTGTGCACTCAGGTTCTGATAATCCAGTTCGCTCGTTCGCAGATGAATGACCGAGCTCGCTCACAATTGCAAGATATGTCGGCCCATTGCGCTACTCCACTCGCTCGCTAGCTCCGCATTTCCCGCTTTTGATTCCGCATGCCTGGGTCGGACAGCGCCGTCCCGGCTGCAGCGGGCCGCAAACGCCACCCCCGAACATTCCGTTCGCTGATGAGAGCGCAGGTGAGGGGGGGGAGAGGGAACCCTTGTTTGGCCCGACAGAGGCCGAGGCGGTGCGGACAAAGGCCTCTCCGCAAACGAGCCGCAGACCTCCTGCACCCCTTGGACACAGCGCCCCGAAAGCCTCCCGAAATCTCTCGAGCGGCACGTGTAAGAAGGCCCGCCTGACTTGAATAAGGGGTGGAGGGTATCTGCGAAGGGGAGATGGTGGTGGGATTTGCATGCGCCTGTCCTTATTTCGTGCTTTGGTTTTGTTTTTCTCGTGGTGAAACAAACGCTTACCATACCAAAATGTCCATTAACAGCTGTATGACTTACCATCATAATATTTCTCTCGCCTATTTTATTTGTACGAACCGCAATAATTTTAATGCATGTTTAAAGTGTTAATTAAATATTTCCCTGTATCTTGTACTAAGCGTGAATTTTGTGTCTGTCATATTTGAAATTAATAGTAAATAGTAATTCAGTGACATTATAAATAGTAGTGTATGTACAGTGACACGCAAAAGTAAATGTGCATTGCTTGGCAGTGCCACCACTCTCCATAACTAAAGAGAGTATTTGAATGTTAGTGGAGAGCAAGAAGATTGGCGTGGTAGTCCGAGACACGAGATAAATAAAGGAGCTGCGGTAAATAGGCGCGTTAGTGAACTGAAGGGAAAACGTTTTGTGGTGGACAAGTGCAATTCAACTGCGACGTTCGAAACTCTTTTATTCTTCGGCGAAAATGATATGCGAACATAAATTGTTCCATAACACCAACATGGAGGAAGGTTTTTAGGGAATTGACTGTTCATCCTGATACTTTAAACGGTTTTAAGTGCGTGTACTGGGAACGTATTTTTCAGCACCTCACTCACATATAACTGGAACGCGTTAGGAGCACTGTGTAATTGTTCACCGAGTGCCTTGACCTTGAAGGTTTCTAACTAAGGTTTTTTTTAAATAATAAATTGGGATAGAGAAGAGATTTTTTTAATTATTAAATGCTACGTATACTTAAAGGCACTTAATTTTACCATTTACTGGTGAGTAATATTATCAAAGTGATGAGATAAGGATTTCCAGTGCCTTCTTAGTCGTGATTACTCACGTTATCACCGAGGGAAATGGAAGCAAACATTTCCGCTATTCTTGTGAGTGTCATTGCACAGCTTTATTGACCTCCTAGTGAAGGTAATATTGTTGACAGAGAGCATCGAGCCAACGATCACGTGGCTCTCTGTGCTGTGGGCTGGTGAAAGTCATTCAATGGGCACGTGAAATTACAAAACGCAATGAGCACTCAGTAGTGCGGGTGATCTGACCATCACATTACACAATGCGGTTAGCTTAGCGGCCCCTTTTATGCTATACTTCCTAGTGAACAGAGGATAAGATGAAAAGTTGAGAAAATAAGAACAATAATACAGAATAAGATAATAAGATCAATAAATAAGATAATGGATCCTTGTGAGTTGATTTCGTTGGTCTTACAGTTATTTTAAAGTATTCACTCACATTGCCTTCTAAAAACTTGAATCTCATAACGCATATTCTAGGTTCATAGTCGTAATATTACATATTCTTTGGGTTTACTTTTAGGATGACATTAAAATTTATTAAACTTTTAATGCCAAAAAAAATTACGATGTGAAAAAGCGATGCGATGAATGGAAAAATGCAATGAATTTTCATAAAACAAAATACGCAGCGATTCAATATTTGCTTTTTCTCATGAGTAATACGCGTTCTGCTTCTAAGATTATAATAAAACAATAACCATTAACTACTGCTGTCCTTAAAAAACACACAGATTTTTAACATCATACAATGATATGATTATTCCTTGCTATTAATGTTATAAATAAAAAATATAAACAAAAAGTGCTGTTGCAACTAATTTTATGCATGTATAGTTCTGAAAAAAGAGCTTATCAACATTAATGACTGGTCATAACTCGATATTTTATATATTCTTTTCCGTGATAAGAAAGAAACGGGACGTTATCTCAACTGTCCCCTTCCACCCTCTCAGAAAAACTCTCCAATATTTCAAAATATTGAATTCAGTGAATTAATGCAGATTATTATTTTCATAGTGAACGCTGTTTAATTTTGAATTAATTAATACGCTCTAAGTGAGCATTTCAAATTAGCCTAAATACTTAGTCAAATGGCTAAATAAAAACTATTCACTTCACACCGAAAACATTATTGGCCAGCCACATGGTCATGAAGCTGGCTCCTCAACCTCATATAGGCACCCCTCATATAGGTGTCCTGGGGTACCTCATATAGGTGCCCAAGGGTACCACAAGAAAAATATGAGTAAACGCTGAAGCCCTCTTTGTTAAATGAATTGGTTAATACAATGGAATTTCGATATTTTATTAAGCGTTAAATTATTTAGTGCAAAATAATTGTGCTTTAAAAAATTTCTTTAGCTTTTTTTTACCCTATGCTGCGGAATTTTTTATTTATAGTGTAATTTCTAGTCTCCCACATATTCTCTTTTACTCTCTCACTCATGAAATGAAAAAAAATGTGAGTTGTGTAACGACTTCGCTTCTCTCTAAGTGCCCACTCGGTCCTCGTAAGCACCCCTTTCCATATGTGAGCTCTCTCTAACTTGAACTATCTCCCTCGCCCTTTCTCTCCCTTTCACCACCTCAGCCACCCTCCCTATGGAGTATGTGACGCCACCTTAGCCTTGCAAAGCCGTTCCCGAAATCATTCTTCTTCGTGGTGACCGTGGGGGTAAAAACAGATGGAAGGCTATAATTTATCAACGCAGTTTTTAACATTCTGCTTTCACTGAGGAGAGGAAAAAATATTTTAGATCTTAAACTGCCGTAGTGACCGTCAGACTGTACCGTAAAATTAAATGCATACATGGTCAAAAAAGAACATTAGTGCAAATGCTAGCGATAGCACCGAATTGCGGTCTAGTAGGTACGGTAATAACTAAACCCACATCAACTGAATAATAAATAGATCACCGAATAAATCATTCTGTATACATATAAATAGAAGCCTTGACCAGTATGGCAGCAACAGATATTTATGCGTGAAAATAAAAAAAATATCAACCCAAACCAAAGAAAGAGCAAAAAGCCTTAGAATAAACATAATTGAGTCAAGTCTGTAAGTAAAACTACACGGAAGCTCTAATGGCAATCCAAACTACTTAACTTCATTGTAAATTACGTAATATATTTCTTGAAACTAGTGATTTAGAGGGTTTCATGGAGTACGTACATTTTCTTTTGTTTGAAGGTTTTTGCAGCTTTTCTTGTCTATGAAGGATGATTTTTTTCGGGCAATGCGGCGTTTTGACCATTTTTAAAAACTCAACAGTTTCTCCTCTCACGCTGGAAGCGTCTTCAATAGAAGAGTTGAGTTTTTAAAAATGCAGCATTGCCCGAAAAAATCATCCTTCATGTACATTTGGTTTAAAAAACCTAAAATAGTCGTAAAGATCTCGACATGAAAAGAACTAGCAAGTCGAAATAGATTTAGTGAAATAAGGAGGAAAGTAAATTACCTTTGCTGAAAATTTACCCTCTTCCCTTCTGAAGTTCATTCATAAAACAGGATTCAATTGGAATTACTTACTCGCATATTTTTAACTCACAGTGTGATGGTCCGCTGGAAACATATACATTAGACAGGCAAGGGCCTAGCCATGTTGATACACTGGTTCCCGTCAGATCACCGAAGTTACATCATTGGGCCCGGACGGAGGTTGGATAGTTAGCGGAGGATGGTCTGCAAATGGCGGGCAGATTAAATGTGGGTTGGCACAATGGATCTAAAGAGGTCTAAGTGCCAGGGGGGCTCCAGAAGGCCTCCGCCCTGCCCTCCACTTTACATTTTTATACATTATGCAAATGATAACTGTGCTCTTGTATTAAAGTATGGAAACTAACAGTAATGAGCTTAGTTCCTCAAGATTAAAAATTCGGCGAGGTTTCATTCAACCCTAATTCATTAGGATCCCATACACTGGCTGCATACTCAAGGTGGGGACTAACTAGTGAAAAGTGAAATCGCTCTTTTGTCTTCTCATCACATTTCCCAAGTACTCTTTTTATAAATCCTAGCTTTCTCCTAGGTTTGTGTGCCCATATGTATTACTTTCTTTTCTCGGTAGAGAAGGTTCACTCACATAAATCGAATGAAAGAACCCATATAAACCGAGTATTCTTACTGTTGGTAAGCGCGCGAGAAGTAAACCATGGCGAGGGAGATGGGATTAGGCGAGGGAGATAGTATAGAATAAGTACTTAGTAAAAACTCACATTAAATAAAATAATTTTGGACACATATGCATAATACTGGAATTGTTTGAAAACGTTAAAATTTATCCTTTGCTCAAAAAAAAACAATGAAGTTCAAGCTTGAGATCAGTAATGACAGATTCAGAAATGCTCGATATCAATCAAGCCTTATGGGCTTCTACTGCTGACGCAACTGAAATAACCTTACTTCTACCGTCAATGCCAGAAAAAAACACTTGTAAATCAAAGAAGCTTCTTTGAGTGAACCTGAATCAGAGAACGCCAACTGCAACGTGGTTTTCTCTTTTGCCCAATTATATTCCATTCCAATTTTTCTTATTGTTATATTCTTATTGTTGGTGTATTCCGCACACATTGTTTCTTTTTAAAGTTTTATATACCTAATTACAAGTGTTAATTCTACACGTCAAGCGAAAGTATGATTATAACATGCCTTCATTTTTCATAGGAGTTTCCTCCCTTTTCATGAAAAAGGTTTCCAATACGTGAATATTCCTTGCTGTGAAGACAATGAATCTGATGAGGTTTGGTGGATGGGAGAGATGAAAAATATATAAGAAGAACAATAGACTTAATATAGTGCTATAATTTTCTATCACTTAAAAGTCGTAAACAAATTTTTTTGACAGGTCTTGATACACATATATAACAACACCTATTCATTATCCTCTAGTTTATTTTGAAAAATCCGAGAATGTGCTGCTCAAGCTTGAGTTTCGTTTTCATCAGAGTGTTTACTCCGTCCTGTGCCATCCGAGAAAAATGCGGAAATAACCAGGTATTTCAAATTTATTGTACTCTGGGCTGCTATGTCCCACGTAACCCGTCCGAGCAATCGACATATTCATGTACTAGTTTCCACCAGTTTAAGTTTATATTTTGCATCCATTCCCCTTTATCTTATCTATCCAGTCTGACAGTGCCTCCTTGATTTTGCATAGTGCATTTTTCAATTCATATGCTATTCTACCGAAACCAACTTATTACTTAACTAAAATTATTATTAGTTATATAGAAACCTGGTTATCATATACTTTAACCAAATAAATTATTCCCGCTCCTTCTTTTGTCTGATTTTAATTTCATCAGGAACTTCTTTTGTCTTACGACCAAAAATGAAATATTTTGTAATAAGACTTCACCTCACAAATATTCATGTCAATTGCTACTAGAGAAACTGCGCAAGTTTTTACTACGTAATGAAAAATGAATAGGTTTGACATTTTCCGACATCCTTAAGTGAGTAATTTTGTTCTGACGGCCATGAGGCGAGGATGACAGGGTTAAGTTTTGCTACTAAGTGCCCTAAGGTTTATCAAGAGAGAAACGTTACAAGGAAAACGAAAAATGTTGAAAGCTTGACAGTAATTTATGTTATTTTGTATTTTTTAAAAAGCGGAGACTGACGGAATGATTGAGATTTTCCCAGGGAAAAAGTTTAAAAGCTTTCATCCTCACTAATTTTTAAAATGAGAAAAGCCCTTAAAGTGACAAAAAATTTAAGGCAACGTGACGGCGCCTCCTCCAGCCACTTGGCCTCTCCTAGCACTCTTCCTTGTCAATTTCAGTCCCATGAGAGTGGGATGGGTGGTAGCCCCGAGGTCATCCTACACGTGAGTTTTCTTGTCTTTTTTTTTCTCCTTCTCCTCAACTGATGAAAGCTCAGTGGCGTCTCTGACGATGATTACAGTGCAAAAGGTGGGATTTTTTATTTGAATTAATGAACGAACAATAATTCTCAGTGAGACCTCAGGAAAGGTTAAACATGCACTAAAGACGCCAAGTGATGAAATTGAGAAGGCGCAGTGGGAGTGAGAGACCCAAGAAAAGCATAGTGACTCGTGTCGTTGCGCTACTGTGCAAAAAATGGAGGGAATTATGAAAAAATATTCTTTCCATGTCTACCTCTTTTTCTCTCTTTGACAGAGTTACGGTGCTTAATTACCACCCGGGCGCTGCATTATGCATTGTTCGGGCCTTTTTTTAGGGATGGAGGAGAGGGAGGGGAATCTTTTCACTTTGGCAAGGAGTGAAAGAGTGTTAATTAAAAGAGAGGATTTTTCAAATATTCACGTCCGTGGAAATTCCATCCATCGCCCACCTTTGCCCCCATGCCATCCAAAGCTCTGGCTGCTCCAAAGTGATTTATAGTCTCCGCCAGGTTAAAACCCTCGTTGAAAAAAATGGCGCCTCTCTTCTGCCAACCATGACTGTTACCATATGGAAGCAGCGATCGTATCGTAAGATTCAATTTTTTGCCTGCAAGGGCTGTATAATGCGTCGCCTGTTGATCGCTTCTAAGCTACAATCAACTGATTCACTATAATGTAGAGATTTCAAGTGGCCAAGTAAGAAAATGGACTGATTTGTGAATATATTTCAATGACGGGCCTTTTTATTTTTCTCAAATTTAGAATCAGCTCTTTTTATGCCAGGAATTAACTCTTCTCCATGAATTATTAGCAATTTACTATCTTATTATTCCTTTGTTTCATACCATTTAATTACTTTTCCTCTTTTCTATTTAAATGGCACTTAAATATTCTATTACCTATTTAAAAACAGCCCAGTGTAGTAATTATTTTCGTTTGGATGAATTATTAATCTTTTTTCAACCGTAGCTGCCATGCAGTACAAATATATGTTAATGAAAGTAAAATAATTTTCAAACTTCACAATCCTTGGTTTTTAATATTAGTGGGATCAACACGATAGAAAATACTTTAATCTTTCTTCGAAGAACGAGAAATAGTAGTAATAGAACCACTCTTGATTGATTACGTGATTTTACCATTCCTAGGGAGAATATTGTCCCATAGATCCGGGTCTTTAATCTTTTAGTTCTTTTACCCATCGCTAAGAAAGAAGCCAACCATTTAGACCTTTCTCCTCCTTATCTAATATTCAGGCATTGGTGTGATCTGCGCAAAATATTTTAATTATAGATTTAGTTTCTTCATCATATGCATACAAAATGCAATGAAGTGAGTTCGAATTCGTTCTAAAATTTGCAGAATATTATTTCGAGAAAACAGGATTCACGCAAAAATGTTATCGAAATGCTAATGAAAACATATTATTAAATATTTATATGCTGTGCCAGTGCACATGGCAAGAAAAAAGCAATTTGCAAAGTTACATTTTGGTCCGTCGATATATTTCCTTTGACTATCTGTAGGTATATGGTTTTGGTTACGTAGCACTAAGTTACAATAATATCATGTTTTTGAGAAAATTATAAAGTTATATACCCTAAAATATCTTGCTGTGAGCATTAAAATGGGTATGGGTCAAAAGAATTGAGTTTCTTACTCAATTGTGAGAATGATCTCCAGGGAGTTAATTACTGTGATTACATCGGAAGAAATTATTCGAATTTATTTTAAACAATCATGGAGAAGACTTATACGAAAAGGAATCATAAAATTTAGCATAATCATAACATAACATAACCTTTCCAAAGATGGATTGTTTTATTTAAAACTCTAGTTCAGGCCTTTTCCCTCAATCGTGGGTAAAAAATACAAGTTAGTTAAAAAGGAACACTGAGCATTCACGAGCAGGTGATTGGGATGATATGTCTTATTTCAAAGTTGAATGACTTTGTTTACCCGCATATTGGCCATCTACATCTACATAATACCCTGCAAGCCACCACAAGGGTGTGTGGCAGGGGGTGATTGCTCACCAAACATGCACTACATATCACGCATAAAAAAGGAATAGTATTAATATAGTAGTCAGAACTGCACTATTTAAAAAAGATAGAAATTGCAAAGCAAACATGCAAAAACATTCTGTTAGTAGGGTTAGCTTTAAGTACTCATACCAACATGCAGCTACCAATGCTATTCATTGCTACTCTCCGATAGTACATATTTACCGTTATTCGTATCTCTTATTGTGCGAGGGAAAAAGGACATTTTGAATCGGTCAGTTCGGCAATCAATTTCTCTAACTTTATGATTATGGTCCAGTCTGCCATAGTAAGTTGGGGTTCGTAAAATATTTTTAACATCATCACTGAAAATATTGCCTTGGAATTTGTTTAAGAGATTAAGTCTAAATTTCAACCTGCGATCTGACAATGATTCCCATTTCAATTCATTTAATAGACTGGTTACGCTAATATAATTATCGTATCGTCCCTTTACAAATCTTGCCGATCTTCGCTGCACACGTTCAAGTTCATTACTTAGACCGATTTCGTAGGGATCCCATACACTGGCAGCATATTCCAAATGAGGTCTAACAAGGGAAAAGTAGCTGATTTCTCGTACATGATCGTCACATTTACCCAATACTCTTTTAATGAAACCCAGTTTGCGATTCGCTTGACCCATTATTTCACGAATGTGTTTACCCCAGGAAAGGTCATTTGTCAGTCTCCATATTTACTCTCGGTGCATATTTAAAAGGTCTCTTGACTAATTGGATGGTCTCGAAGGCCAACAACCTTCAAGCTGATAAGGAAAATCTTTCGAAAACAATTATGATCTTATGGCGTTACGAAATATGACTGATGAAACCCAAAACTTTCCACTCCCAGAATCGCTCATTAGTTTTGCACCATTTGCATTTACTGAATGAATTACAAAGAAAATATTTCCAGGTTATCAATCTCACGCTTCAGGCTTATTTCATTATAATGGTCTCGTTCACTTCCTACATTATTGTAAAAATGCAATTAGATATATAGGCGTTTGGAAGGTTTGAACGAAATGTGAACTTCACACAGTTTGTTAATAATAATACTGTCAATTTATAAATCGCTTTAATCAGTTGGCTAGTGAATGTATCTAGTGCATGGTTGATGATTATGTAACTCATATACCCAATAGCCTGTGATGGTTTACGGAATACTCAGTTGATGTACATACATGGATTTCAATAGAATCATGCATTTTATGAGACGTGATGAATTATTTAATGGTTTGTTGTGGTTAAGAAACTGAAATTTGGGTGCCACAGAATCGTTTGCACCATTGCGCTCATTATTCCGAGCCCAAATTTATTTCCAGATATTTTTTTTACTGCGTAAATGTTACTTACTCGTGACTCATGTGTCGTAGAGGACTCTCAATGTGGTACGTGCAGTCCCGTCCACGAACGAAGGCTACATAACGCGATTGGTAAACCGCAGTGCCCGGAACGACCACTAAAACGGTTTTATTGCTTCACCCGTCCGGACGCTCAGTTTGTGCCTTTGTTGCTTGGGGTGAGGATTCGGTGATTTTACTTTGCGTGGGGAATGAAGCAAAAGAAGCGCGTGCGGTGAGCGTGCTCCACCATTCCTAACCAACGTCCGCTTTAGATATACCATGTGCGGTGAAATTAGCGATGCTAATTAAGCGATGGGGAGGGGGCAAGGGCACAGGATGGCCATTGGTGAGCACAAACCCTGTCCACCGCGAGAGAAGAAGGGAGGGCACTGCATGTGGGGTACGACCCCATTGTAATTTGTCACGGGCCAAAAAGACAAATTTCCGAGGTTGGTACCATCCAAGTCCCCTTCCATTTCACCTCTACTTCAAATCCTTCTCACAGCACAGTCTCTTTGCTATTTTGAAAGATTTTGCTTATTTTCTCACTGGCCTTCAAATTATTATACCAAATAGCAATGTAGTATCCTTGATGGTAGTATCGATGTGATATGCCACACACCCTCGCGGTGGCTTGCAGTGTATCTTGTAGATGTAGATCCTATTGATTAATAATGTTATAATGGACTCAGATAAGAGTCACTTGAATAAAATGCTGTAACGTGGTTTCAAAGCACAATGGGAGACAAGTTATTTACATTAAAATCATATCTCCAGGATTTCAGGAATTATATAAAAGCTTACAAATAATTTTAATTGCGATTGTGGAAAACTGTCTATAACTACTCTTGTGTCGTGACTTTAATTCAAATATATTACATTTGCTATTTTTTCACTCAAAAGTATCTATCAACTTCATTTTTAAACCAAATAACGCTTATATTCTCCCTTGAGCTCTCAAATTTTAGTTAATAATATGAGAATAGTTATCAATCGTTTTGGAATCAAATGCTGGAAAATAATTGGCAGGTGGATTGATTTCCATTGCTGGTACTTGGAACGAATATGGTTACGTTTACTACAGGTACAAAGTCGCTGACATGAAGGAGTAAAACTCAACTCTATAGTAAGTAAACTTGATAAGAAGATCGAATCACTTTCAACTTAAAATAAAATGAAGGCGACACTGAATTATTCTAATAGTAGGCTAACAGCTACTAGCAAATCGCAGCTGTATTAACAAGCTATTCAATAGCCTTATTTTTTTGTCGTTTTCTTTAGCCGAAAGTGATCTTTACTAAAAATAGAAACCCCTGCTGAGATTTTTTTTATCTTTAAATGGCCTGATTCAGTAACGAATTGATAACCTCACTGCAAATACCTGCATCTTTATGTGTACACTGTAATTATTTCTCAAAGCATAGAGCCTTGACTCGGGGAATACATATATTCATAATGGTGGCAAAATATGAATGTAATACACTATGCTCAAAAATTTACTTTAGAGTAAAACGTTGATACAGAAAAATCGGTGGTGCTCTACACATGTATTCTAGAGGTTTAGAATTATATTTATCGAATTAATATTAAAACGTTTCTGAAAATGTGCACAGTGTGGATATTGATCACAGGTTTGTGATAAGGAAACAGCTTATGAAGCCTAAGAATAAGAATGAACATATCTCAAAATAAGTGGAGAGCAAAAATATATACCTATGTTAATACGCACTTTAGGTTGACTTTCTGTTAAAAATTTAGACAGTTATGGAGAACAAGCACTGTGAAGCTAGATAAAGAGTAAACACCGGGACGCTGTTGATAGTTCAAATGATAAAGTCATCTGGAAGGGAGAATACATCCTATACGACACTAAGGAATCACTTTATAGAACACACCGAAAGAGGAAACATTATTGGATGAAAAATTGAAACTAAATGAAAGAGGAGTAAGTTTAAGAGAATAAGAGATTATTTTTTGCATTTTTTCAATTAGATTAATGTCAGAGCTGATGCAATAGAAGAAAATAATGAAATTAAGGACTAGTAGTAGTAAAGAAAATACTCAATTCTGAGAGTGAATAGTATAGCTGTCGGCGTTCATAAATAATTCTCTAGGGGAAACATAATGCATAACACACCTATTAAAAAGTCTTAGGCATTTTCGTTACGGCAAAGATACAGTAAAAATTCTTAAGTAGCATAATACCATGCTTCTGCCAAAAAGAGAGGAGGCTATTATGTAAATGAATAAGTAAATTATTTAGAGCACACCAGCATCACATGGCCAATTGATCATGTCATTGCCAATTGGCATCGACAAATTTACGCACAATAGAGTTGTCAAAATAAATATAGGGCACCAGATTTTGAAAAAATAGAGATACGCTCATCTGCTATCTATGCTACAGACTATGGTTATGAAAAACAGCAAAGCTTGTTAGTAGTAAAGAAAAATTAATAAATCTCGCTTTTTTTAGTGTACTTCAACCTCTTCTTTACATTTAATGCTAATAAAAACTTATGTTTCCAGTAATGATGCCAGTAAGACCAAGGTGGTAGGTATAAGGAGCCAAAAGCATTATGAGTAGGACATATTTATATTTTGTGATTACAGGAACGCCAGCCATTAGCATATCAAAAATGAAATGAATTCCAAAATAGACCAGAATATGAAGCCATCCTTCCAAAAATAGCAATGGGAAATGGATAAATACAATGATGGAAATAACATTTCATGATGCACAGAGTGTACCTCTAGCTCAACATGGACAATATTTACTCAAGAAAAGACGAAAGAAGAGTTTGGAATAGATTTTGAATAATTATGACAAATAACTATAAATGGAATCTGAAAAATACGAAGCAAAGATGCGTTACAGAAAAATGATGTGACTGGAATTCTGAAGCAAATATGAGAAACAATCTTATGAGACTTCTCATGAGATATGATGGCTTCTTAAAGACAATGGCAAAGGGAAATGCTTATGACCCTAATGCTTGAGAAAACTTCTTATTAACCTAGTAGTGTTACAGCGGAGAGGACATTTTAGCATCGTAATCAATTTCTTAGCTTTACTATACATTCAATGCAAATCCAACGAAACCATGGGTGCCAACATTTCTTCGCATTGTAATACTATTAAGTATCATAAGGCATGTAATCACCAATATATTGTTTTAACAATTCAGTACTTAGTACACATTTATGAGAATTCATTCAGGAGCAAAATAATTCATGGATAATTTACCTCCCATATACGTCCTAAACACTGCTATCCAGTTGTGGAAATTCTGCCTTGTTTAGGTACTTCCGTATCATTCTGCCTTATTCGCACTTCACGTGACCGGCAAAAAAGTACAAATGAAGGCTAATATGATCATGTATGCGCCTGCATATATGTTAACATTTGAATATCGAATAGAATAATGTATTTACATATTCACATTTAATTCTTTCATATCTCATTGGGCAAAGTCTAAGGTGTTTTCATTGGGTATTCATCAGAGTAATATTGCGCATCAGGTCAACTATGCACTGATTCACCAGATAGTGACGACAAAAGGTTATGTATTTATTTGAGTAATAGTATTCCACTCGCATATCGCCCAATTGGCATCGACATATAATAAATATAAGGCACCAGTTTTTGAAAAAAATAGAGATACACTGAGCTCGTTAGTCACTTCACTAATATTCTAGTTGCCTGTTGACAACTTTCACAATCGGCTGAGTGAAAATTGAAAATTAGTATATTTTTTACCATAACTTTCACCAACTACAAAGATTTTATACGCATTAATTCGCATTAAGTTATTATACATCAAGTTTCACTCAGACGGAGAATTGTACAAAATTAATTCACTCTCGATTCCCATCAACGGAGAATGCAATAAAAAGTGAAGCGTGGCCGAAACTACTTCTCACGAGTAAAGACTTCTTTTCCGCAAGCCGATAGAAATAGCACGTGAGCGAAAAATATAAGTGGAATTGGGAAGCGCTCGAGCGGCATGAAAACTAAGTCTGTTGGCCCAGCGCCACGTAAATTCCGTGCCAGGAAACGCTTTGTGTGTCACCCTCCTCGGATGCTCGATATCCTATGGAAACAAGGCAGGATTGTTTTTGCCGAATCACCCTCAAGTAGTGACTTAAGGGTATTCTCACGAATGTTTTCCACCACAGCAGCAATGTTTTCGACGCGGTGAACACGTGCGACGCACTCTTCGTCGGACGCATGCGCGTTCGCACGTTCTCGCGGAATGCCGAAATAGCCGACCCTGAGTATTTTCGTTCACGGGAAAATCATGGCAAAACCGCCCCCAAGGATGGCAACTCACCGATTTAAATGCGTGGCTTCCAATCCCAGCGACTGTCGGGAGTTCCAATCCAAAAAAAGCGGTGTTTATTTTTTTTTGCAGATTCTTTTACGTCTCCGAGACGCACTACTTACGACACATCCCTATCACTCTCTTCTCCTCACCTGTCCTGTCTCACTTGCGGTTTTCCTCTCGCGCGGGAGGAAAAGAATAAGGTGGGGAAATCCACTAGACTCGTTTTTGCCCAATTTTATTACTTCCCCGAACTCCTTTTCCTCATATGCCTCACAGAATCACTCACGATGG
Source organism: Platycnemis pennipes (assembly GCA_933228895.1). Taxonomy (NCBI): domain Eukaryota; kingdom Metazoa; phylum Arthropoda; class Insecta; order Odonata; family Platycnemididae; genus Platycnemis; species Platycnemis pennipes. Next base: position 24,588,230 of record OW121849.1, on the reverse strand, counting down.
GAGCACGTGAACAGAAGGCCGAGGGAGACTTTTCCTCGAAGGTGACCTCCTACCAACAGCAGTAAGCCACTCCATTTCTCAGGCTTTACTCTTATCAATCCCTCCAAACAACCTACCCCACCCTCCCTCCCTCTGTCCCCACCCCACTCCTCACCTGTTGCGTTTGTTTTCTTCCGTTCCCCGGAGCGTCTCCTTCTTGGACCGCGGCCGGTCCTCGGAGATCCCTCTGGAGCCGGCGTCTTCCTCGTCCGACAACCGCTCCACGCCTCCCCTCGTTTTAACGTCGGCGCCTCCTCGGAATCTTCCCGGATGGACTGGCCGATGATCCGCCTTACACTAATAAACGCTGCTTACGGACGCCCACAAACCCCACTCCAATGTTTTCACTCTCTTCCACCTATTCGGAACGGCGGCGCTGGTGGGGTTCCAAGAAAAGCATTTCTCCCCGAGCGAGTACATGGGCGCGCGCGTATTTATGGCGCTGGGTCGGCGGAATCGGCCCCAAGTTGGTGCGAGGGTGGGGAGGAGGATCCCTCCTGATAAGAGACCGCGTCGCGGTGGTTTCCCAACCGGCGGAGAGGAACAGCGGAAGACCGACGGATACGACGAAGAGGTGCGTCGGATTCGACAGCGGCGCTCTCACCTGGCGGCAGAGGGAAACACGATAGCGCGGGCACTTCTTCCGCTGGGAGAGAAGGCCGACTCTATCAACAACGCTCTCTATCCCCCAATCACGTTTCACTTGGGCCACGGAACACGCGAAAGCTCGCTCTGAGGAGCACGCCACTCGAGGTTCACGCTGCGCACACTTTGAACGGGGGACAACACACACTCTCTCTTCAACCCTTTGCCTAGGGGATAGGAGACACGTTTATATCCCAGCTACGGAGTCCGCCACGCCCCTCTGGAAGGCTTGATCGCGGTAGAAGTGGATGAGCGGATCCTCCCTCCTCACTCACTGCCAGCAGACTGAAGTCCTTCCCCTTAAGCTTCCTCACGCCCCTCACCTCACACACAAAACGCACTCGGCGGAGGTGGTATTTTTAAACGCTTTCTGTCGGCCAGCCAGCTCCAATTCCTCACAGCCGAACCGAGGACTCCGTCAATTGAGGCTTTTAAGTCCGCGTGGCGACCGCTCTCGTTCACCCGGGGGCTGGCTAGGAGGAAGACGCTCGTATCCGCACGGTTTCCCGTTGTAATTCTCTCTGATATCTCTGCTTTCCTTACCGCGGTGACTCCTTCCCTCCCTCCTTTTCCCCGTGCACTCGCCGAGCACGTGAACAGTCCTTCGCCTTTTTCCGTCCCTCACGCTTCGACGCTTGCGAGCGATCTAACGCCCGCGTCCAGCGGCGTGCATCGAGGCCTCATCTCTCGGAATTCCCCTCGCTCTGTTTTGGCCGGCGTCGTTTGATCCGGCGAGTGTCCCACCACCTGGGGCGGTGCCCTGTCTTCGGCCGAAATCGCTGGGTGAGTCCGAGAGCGGTCTCCATACGATTCGACCCTCGTAGCCGTACGGTAGTGCAGACAAATCGCTTTCACGCATACTCCTTTCTAATCCTCAGAATCGCAATAAAAGCGGAATTAAATCAACATTACTGCGTATTCGTAGAGTAGGACTGCAGTCTGGCTTCTACTGTCTGCTTTATAAAATCTCAACGACGAGTCTAATTGGTTTACGGGTTCTACCTGCAGAGGGGATTGTTACTCCTCAGCTTGGTCCTGAGATGTATCTGTATAAGTATAGCGTCGAACCATTTGAGATGCATCCGTATTCCATTTAAATCTCATTATGGCTTTTACTTAGGTAGTAGAAGCGAGACTGTATTTGAGATTCTTAATATGACCATAGATCTTGGGATTCAAGAAGTTACAACAGGTGAAGTGTTCTTGCACATGCCACCAGGTTAGAATGACCGCTGCCAACATTTCGAAGGATTAATCGTCTAACTTTTTCAATATTTGAAATCAAGAGCCTTAGTGCGCTGAGGGTTTAGGTAAGGATAACTATAAAATTGTCTGCCCTTTGTCCCGGTGGATCGCCCGTGAAAACGTTTTATAGTACATGTGTCAATATCTAAAGTTGTCCTTAAGACTTCCAGTATTTGACCTCTCTGTTTTTGTTATTCTTATTTTCAAAAATGAAATCTTCGACATGCGTCTATTATTTATTGATTGGCCTTATTATTTATTGGTGTGACCACACTTCAAGAAGTACGATCAATTATCAAATGAAAATCTAGAAAGGAGACCAACATGCTAATTGATGCCCGTTTTTACGATAGAAGTTTTTCTCTGTACTGTTTGTATCAAATCTGGTTCAGGTATAGGTAGTGGGAATATACCGAAGTGGGCGGTTTCTTCCTCTACGAACGAACGATACGTGTAAGGAAGATGTGGCTGGCAGCTGAAAAGAACAAGGATATAGGGAGAATCTCTTTCCTGGTAATAGATTTATAGTACGTTCATATAAAAATGTGTTGGATTTATGTTTTAGCATTTTAATGTATCATATTTTATTTCAAAAGCAATGAAAGCTTAACTATTCCGATAAGTTAATCTTGATGTAAGTAATAAAAATTACGAACAAATTCTGAAGATTCAGGTGATATGGAGTGGAAGCGAAACATGATAACACAGAAAGAAAAACACGAGCAACGAACAAATCCACTACGACCCGGGTTTCACTGTATTACAGCAGACGATGCTGTAATACAGTGAAACCCGGGTCGTAGTAAAGTTTATTTTTGCGGATTTGGCTCGTGTTTTTCCTTCTGTGTTATAATAAAAATTACTTCAATCCTTCACTACAAGAGATACGACTTTCACGAGCAGATTACTTTCGCACTGCAAAATTAATTATTACAGTGTTAAATAAGTATAATACGTCATGTATAATACTTATTTAACACTGCAAATATATATCTACACTAATTCGGTACTCTAATAACACCATCATCAGGGAAGAATTGGGATTTGCAGTACTCACCCCCGGAAACGGTCATCAATAACCTATAATTGTTCCAATATTACTACTACCTCCATGCATTTTCATCTTATTTATGGAATTTATTCCACTTACCTTTCAACACACGCCATTTTATCTCCATTTTCACTCTTATTTTGACTTGAGTGTTTAACAAGCAAAAGTATGTAATCCGCATTGCAGATATAAATCCAAATAACCCCATCAACCTACCTTTAGCAGGTTCATTTCAAAATTTATGACCCACTTTTAAGGAGAATTCATTTCAATAGGGTTTTTGTAACTCTAATCGTGAGTTAATCCTCATTCCTCAGCTCTCGCAGAAAGGCTTATCGCGAAATTAATTTTCTCGTTTCATGAAATCATTGCCCACATACGCTTGATAACAAATTCGTCGAAAAATGCTTTAGACTTGCATTACTTTCACAATATTGAGCTTGTTAATAATTTTTCAGCATCACATACTTCAATTCTCTTAAGACGTTTGGAAAAGATGTGCTTGATTAGAATGAATATTTTTTTAAATCAAAGGATTCCATGTAGCATATTGAATTACCTCAATGTCTTTGGGCTTTGCTGTCCCTTATTATGACTATTATATTATTTATCGAGTCCTTTAAAGTATTTAGTGAATAATTTGAGTAAATATTAAGCACGTTAGATATTTATTATAGCCATGTATGTGCAATCGACATCTACATCTACATCTACGTAATACACTGCAAGCCACCGTAAAGGTGTGTGGCAGGGGGTGAACTCACACCAAACATGCACTACTACTATGTATAAAATTTGTGATTAAAATAGCAAAGCATACATACAAAAACATGCTGTTAGTTGGGTTAGCTTTAAGTCCTTATACAAACATGCAGATACCAATGTTATCCATTGCTACACTCGTACTGGATGCATTTACCGTTATTCATATCCCTAATTGTACAAGAAAAAAAGGACATTTTGAATCCGTCAGTTCGGCAATCAATTTCTCTAATTTTGTGATTATGGTCCAGTCTACCATAGTAAGTTGGGGTCCGCAATATATTTTTAACATACCTAATCACTGAAAATATGGTCTTAGAATTTATTTAAGAGATTAAGTCTAAATTTCAACCTGGGATCTGACAATGATTCCAAATTTAATTCATTTAATAGACTAGTTAAACTAACTGCAATGCTAACCTCTCAAGGAAATTAGGCTAGTAATTGGAAAGGTGGGTAAAATTGGAAAGCAGGGAGGACACAAACCTCCCTTCAAAGGTAGGACACCAGGTGACCTTGAGTGACCTTGTAGCAATCGGGTATAATGGTCACAAAGGACCAGTCCCACCCCTCCTCCCCTAACCTCCCTCTGCGCGAGCAGCCTCCCGCTGATGTGAGCTCATTCGCGCTTCGCCAACTGCCTTCGGCCATCGTGAGCAGTGCCCTCACGCGTGACTTGTAAGCGTAATGCACTCCCAATTGCACCTCATAGATGAACTTCCTAGAATACCCAAAATCGTTCAATGTGAACTTTGAATTCCGGTTTTAAAATGTCTCATTAAGAACATTGAGCTATCAACTTTCGTTTGACCCCGAATAAGGTGGCAGCTCATGAGTCATAATAACACCATGTTTTTCCACTTACCGAATAGTTGAAGTTTTTTCTTGGGTAGCTATTCTAATGAGTTCATGCCTTCTATTGCATTCCTCTTCCTTGAAATGTTAACCTATACTTGGATACCATTAGTTACCAATCTTAGTCTTTTTGATGTGTTTTATTAACTCCACATATAATTTTATACATATTCTTACAGGAATAATCGTAAATTTAAGTGCGTAAGAGATTTAAATGCTTAAAATCTCAATTTGCAAAAATTAATCATTTGTTCTATTCAACGCGTGAAACTGATGTTTTACAAAAGTTATCTTCCTTGAATAATTTTCACTGGTAAAAATGCTAACAAGCAAAGGCGTTCCTTTAAGCATTCAGATTATAATTTATTACTTATATCAATAATGAATTCGTTCTACTAGGTATATTCGGGAGCCAATAAATGTATTCCAATTGTAATATTTATCTCATAAGTATTTGTACACCTACCTAAAGTCCCTCATATTAAATAATTAGCATAATGTCTTTTACAAGTTAATTACATTTTCTGTAACAACACTTTTCACTCTTGTGAACAAATATCAGCTTTGTAATATTCATTACAGCGCTCATTATTTCTTTTGTCTTTATTTAGTATCTTTCTTTTCCATGCAATCGAAATAATTACTATGGGAATCACATTTAAATGGTTACTTAACACAGAAGTTAATAAGCCTTACATCTAATAAATGAGTAGTAGGAAGCTGCAGCGGTAAACATGAGGCCTCATCAAGCAATTTGGCGAAACTTTGTATCCAAGTGACACGGATTAAAGTTTGGTCCTCGGCACGGATCATGGGTGTGGTTGGTACACTGGAAAATGAGTTTTGTATAAAACTGAAATAAATCTCTATGGGAAACTGGCATATTAAAAGGACATTTACACTTATATGATACCCTGAAGGTCACTTCTAGACTGTCAGAGGGTGGACCATTAAAGTGCACGATAATTTTTTCGGTTCTTACATGGCCATGGAGACAATGGACACTAGATTTTAGCATGTAGCGCGAAAACTAGCTCATAAGTACAGTTGAAATCACAAGATTATGAATAAAAATATATTTTGTTACCTCACTACCTATGTAGGAAAAAAAGATCGATAAAATGAGAGTGATCGACTATAAAGCCAAAACCATAAAGAATTCATTTTTTCGTCGTGAAATACACGGCCACAGTAAAATAAATATGCCTCACCACAAAATTAAATATTTTTTCTCATCAGTTTTTTCTTACTGGTTTTTCATCTTAGCCTCGTTTTTACTCAACCCTTTTAGACAAGGACTAGCCAATTTTGTCTCAAGACCTAGCGGAGGTTTTCAGGTCAATTCTTAGATGGATATGTACTTACTTAAACGGCTTTCCTTAGAATTAGCTAAAACATATAATCGATAATCCCATTTATCAAAAATTAAGCATGCACTTTCAACTTTAATACGTACTTGGATGTTGATTTTATAACATCCATGGAATTCCATTAATGTTTAACAAATTTCATTTAGAGCAGTTTAGTGCTTAGTAGCATTGCAGCTCTAAGTGCATGTATGGTGGTTTTCACCCCCGTCACACACCCTCGCGGTGGATATAAGGCAACTGCGTAGATGTATAGATTTAGATTAAGTATTTCATTAAATAAATTAAAGCAGATTTTTTCCCTATGAGTCACAAAATTTAGACAAAGTTATAATTTTTTAACACCAAACATACGGTAACATGAATTCATCTCATCTACATCTACGCGACACCCTGTAAACCACCGCGAAGGTTTGCGGAAGGGGATTTCAATCTACTTCCTCCGCCATAGAAGGCAAGTGTGTGTGTATATAGCGTATAAAATTCCAATCTGTTAAGTCCTGCAAAATCCAGTAATGGAATCATGTGATTTGAGTTTTCTAGGTCAGTGGATATCCCTTAAGCACTTGGTGGGTTATTCTTATTGGGTTTTTGTGCATGTAAATAAATTTCTTGCTCATTCTTTATTGCGATGGGGAATGGATCCATAACAAGCTGAAGAATTTGTCGAAAGGCTCTCTGATAAGGCATGTGGTTTTTTTCCATTTTAAAGTCGAAGACAGTTTATAAAAGGTACTTACCTTTATTTTCTAAGGAGTACTGCAAAGAAACCAATATTTGGATCCACTCAAACTTTTGAAATATCACGATGATTTCCGTCACCGCTGGATGTATTTTCGTGAAAGTGGACAGCATGGGTTGTAATTTCATTGAGTACATGAGAGTTTCAACTCTGAGAAGATTCGTAACTTGGAAGAAAGATCATGAGATGAAAATCTGCGACCAAATTTGCCTACGGAGAGTTATGAATTAGATGTCTCTGGTAACAGCACTAAAGGGCAGAGTGTGAGAAAAATATGTGGTAGTATGTGACGTAGAGAACCCTAAGAAATTCAAGTGAACTTTGTGTTTAAGTGAACATTTTGTACACACAATTTAAGTGAACATTTAATGAAATTTAACTCTCATTAAATTCACATCCTCTTTGATTTGAAAAAAATAGGTTTGGAGTTTCTATGATACGTTTTACCTCTGGAGTTAACTGATTATATTTCTGTCCTGTTTGACGAAGGAGTCATCTCCTTGAAGCAATCTCATCTCTTGATAGCCTCTGCAAGTCACGGTTGACCCTTCCAAAAACCAATGTGTAGAAAGCATGGGCCCACATACAGCTGCTCAATCTTTTCCAAGTAATCCCTGCTAATACACCCACTTTCACTTTTATATTGATATGCTCTCACACGGAAATTCACTAGCGTCGACATTTTTGGGAAGAAAACTTTTTTTTTTAAAGCATGCGCCACCGAACATCTGCAGGAGCCCGTATTATTTTTGGAGCCATATTCCTATGTTTCTTGGCATGGTTGAAGTGAACCTATGAAACTTTTGAAACTATATGAGACTATGAGAGCGAAAATATAAAACTCTTTTTATTAACAGAGTGCGTGGGAGACGGTATTTCATATCTAAAAGAGAATCAGAGACCCCCGTACACCCTTCTGGAGGCTGTCAGGTAAGTTACTGTGTACTGTGTATTCATTGATGCAAACAGATACCAGAGAAAAATTAGCTTTTTGTTTTGCAATTCCAACTTATAAGTACATTTCCAAATAATGAGGGCTCATCAAAACAGTGAATAATTTTTGAAGGAATTGTGTTAAATATTTTACCCATTTTGGGCATTATTCATTATTGTTAATAAAATAATGTAATTAGGGATTGAAAGACTAAATAAAATCATGTACCATTGATACCCGTGAGAAATACTTTTTTCATGCATCTCCGCATTTTATCTGCAAGTTTTCTTTACAGCATACATCAACAGGTATTTAAAAACGAACCGCGGATATTCGAAGCGTGGCCATTGGAATGAAACGTGCATCCGCCGTCTCTCAGTATAAATGTCTGAAGAGCCTGACGAGCTAAAGTTAACAAAATAATCTACTCCCGGTTGATAACATTCTATCGCTGAACTTGTGTGAACAAAAACTTAAAATTTTTCAGTCATGAGTAGTTTTTCCATAGACTTGACAACGACATGAACAGTGTTTATTGGGGAATAGACGTCAAGTCACGCCTGCATCATCTCAAAATCAAAGGCATTAAAATCATCAAATTTGCATGGAAACGTGGCGAAATAAAAGATTCATAAGTCAAAGCAGAAATTCTGTAGTCGTCGTGGGGCACCATTGGGGCCCCGCTGCACGACTCTTCCGCGCTCGTTGAAGATGAGTCAAGGCACGTCCCACGTCCTCCGGGTATTCTCGATCTCGCCTCCGTCCCGGAAAGTCAGTCGTCTCCAATTCAGGCCGCGGGCAATCAAAGCTCTTCGCTTCGTCTCCCATTGCACCATCGGCTCCACTGCGCGGATTGCCGACCCATCGAAAGAATCTCGTCTGCCCTTGCGACACTCGCTCCACTAGTCGCATGGCAGAGCGCGTTCTCCCAACCATCCCTCGCTCAACCTCTCGCGCCTTGCCCATCAGGTTGACCGAGCCCCTCAAACGACTACGCCACTGGCATACCAAGCGTCTATTCGCCGTCGCTCACGTCAAACGGCCACGGGAGTGTCGGCACGAGTACCATCATGCCGCGCGGCTCTAGGAAAGCGAGGAGCATCAAGCAGCGACACCGGGGTGTAACCCCTCCTTCTACCTCTCTCTCCTTTGCCCTCCCTTCTCTCAGCCCCTGCAAACGGCCAGTTGCGGGCATGGGAGCGTGAATCGAGGGACTTGTGCTACCTGAGCGCGCTCTCAGGGTGACCCCAACCTTGTGCTCAGCTGCTGGACCAGCTGGTGAGAATTCTAGCGGAATCGTCCACTGAATATTAGGCCACATCAATCATTTTGCTGCTCTGAACTCCCTGCACGAGATAGAGGTCTCTCGGGTTGCAACAGGAGCTGATGCATTGGCTGCTAATCAGAGCAAAGGACGTTCTGGTCAATAGAATCAGAATCAATCAGAATCTACGGGCAAGCCCGCCAAGAATATTTTGCGATCCGATATTTGTGTCAGTACTGATTATCATGAGTAAAGAATTGAAATGGATTCTGCAAATGCGATGCGATGGGTGTCCTTAACAAAGGATTTTTTTGCTGAATCCGGTGGGTTTATGTGGGAATCCCGTTCCTTGTGCTGTGATGTCAGGTAGTATTTTCATTAAAAGATCCTCGGGAAGTCATTATTATAAGCGTTATTAAAACTTATCCTCTCACACCGTTATCACCCATTTTATACCCATTAAAATATCTTTGCCGCAAAAAGATACACGTAGTCTGTCTTGGCTTCGTTTCATTTTCCTAACTCCGTTGTCATTTCGTTAAACGAAAAAAGTATTTCCCAGAGTGTAATTCAGCGAAAACGATGAGTTCCGAAAAGAAGAACGCTAACAATTGGGATCTATTTAAATATTCATACGCTCCAATATTTCTTCAATTGCTTAAACGTAAAGAACAATGAAGATAATCCTACACGCATAAATAATTCCTTGAACAATGATTTTCATGCTGAAAGTTAATTACGAATGACGATTAAAAAGCAATTGCCCTTAAAGCGCCCAAATCAACATTTAACTAATGCTAAAGAAATTATCTCTACATTTAGATTATAACGAATGGGGACGATCAAAGTAATACTGCCTCATTCAATCACTTCAGGGTTAAAAAGCAAAAGTTCAGCACTGCTACTTGTGGAAAAAACATTTATGCCTGGATCAACGCAAAAATACCTCTCATCTTATTTGTTGGCTAAAAAATATGTGGTTTTCCCATTTTGATATTTTTCTAAAGTTTAATTTTTTTAAGTACTCCTACAGATAAGGCTATACCATAACATATGACCTGAGATCTAAATACTAGGACAAACACAACATCCATTCTCCGGGTGGGATACCAACCCACGAGCTTTAGGTTGCCACATTGGCCTGTTACCGACCTAGCTGCCACGACCGGCTATTCATAAATTATTTGGAAATTCTGAATGTCCAGTTGGAAGAATGTTTTTATTTCCTTGCTTAAGGGGTGTCGTGTGAGTGTTTTCCTGCAGTGGGTTTTTTCCGTGATGGACATCAGCTAACATTCTCACGTTTTTTCCCTCAACTGTGCATATCCTTTACACATACCTACCTTTAATATTATCATTTGCATTTTGATGATTTTATATGCTGGTTTCCTAATTGAAACCTTATATTCATATTTTTCATTTTCATACTATCTTCATTATTTTTTCATCATTCTAATTTCAATTATTTTTCTATTGTAATTTTATACATTTTTTGAGTATTTAGAACTACGTTTATATGCATATATATGCTATATTTCATGTATTGACGAGGGGTTAGACGGAAAAGGGGACTTTTGGTCTCAATATCGCCCCTATAAGGACGCTTATCTATCTATCCATCGATCTTAAAATACTATTGCGTGTTACGGAGAAAACATATAGAGACGGTACTCCAAAAACACTGTTTTGGTCAGCTTATTAATTATTAAAAGTGACAGTTTCTAATCTTTCGAAGGAAAAAACAAAAACATAATTGTAGCTATACATTTGGAGGTGAGAAATATGCTAGTTTGAAGAGAAACAGCGTAGGGATGGAAGAAATGTATTAAGGTAGATATGTATATAAAATTCATTGAACAGTAAGGCCAATCCATAAATACCTACCTATTCCATGGAAAAAAAATCAGTTGCTATATTTTCGCTAATTAAATCACCATGGGTTGTTAAAAGTTATGTCATTAAGATACGTAGCTCGATCCTAATGAGGGTCGGTTTCATTGAGTATCCTACTTCAGATTCCTGTTTTCCTAACGGCTATTTGGTCACTATACTTTCTTAATAAAGTTAACCTTTCCTGGGCGGCCTCCGAAAAATTTCATCTGAATTCTTGAGTCGGCTTTGCATTTATATGGCCGAAGGGCATATCTTGCAATCACTTCTAATACCATGGATATTTTTATTTCAGGATAATAATATCTGCTGCAAATGACAGAACATAAAATGGTGTTGTCATTTTTATATATTTTTTCTCACTATTTTCCCCAAGAAAATAATCCCGGAACGTTAACCCATCATACACAAGGCGGATATCAAGTGCGGTCATTAATTGTAAATCGCAATGCAAGTTCCCTACACACAACATTTATAAGGTATATATTAGCATCAAAATTAATGGACAAAGGATGCATCATTTTTGCAACACATGATATGAGTATGGATACCGTTGTTTCATATTCAAGCATCCGGAATAAGCCGCTCACTTAATTAATCAAGTGAATTTTTATGATTCTTAAAATTTTGAGGGCCAGTGGATTTTCATCAAAGAACAGTTCTTCTTTCTTATACAGTTTTGGATTGCAATGTTTGCAACTTTTTTATAAGTGGTTCCTCATTATTCTATGCACAGGTTCTACTTCTCAATATATATGGGTGTATTCTACGTCATCACATACATTCTTTTCCAATATCTGTCTGGTTTTTCTCGCTTTACAATGTTTTTCAATTCTTATAATCTTGGAGCAAAGTAACCTTATTCAGTTTTCACATCCTTGTATTTACTTCTCTCTTGAATCAGGTCCACTACATCTCCTGCGATGCACGATTTCTTCTTGAAAAAATTCATTCATCGAAGTGTATCAAACGTTAAAATAATGTTACCAACTCCTGCAGAGAAACTAGAGCCGCTATACCAATCACATTGTTCTCCATCTTCACTCATATTAGGCAAAGCTGCTTTCCTCTCCTTTGGGTGATAGGATGCATAATTTTTAGCGTTCAACCATCACCAAATCAAGGTATCTACACAAGTTCCCCTACTATTTGGAAGGCCTTCCTTACTCCTCACCACCTCAGAATGCCGTCACTATATGTAAACGACTGCGTATTCCACGAGTAAGCTCGCTTCCCTCGCAGTAGATGATATGTAGAGGTCGATACGCAATCCACAATCCAGTGAACGCACTCGGGGCCTCTGTCCCAATCCGAGCTTATAAATAAGTTGCAAATACTCTTTCATTCCACACCATATACTCTTATGCCAAGCTCTTTCTGATGAAATGCTTTACCCCAGCTTAAATAGTGATGATACTGGCACTTTTTCTGCACTATGGAATACTACGTAACTGTACATTCAGTTTCCCCATCTGTTATTCGCAATATACTTAAATTTCAATGTTTTCATTTCTAAATTTCCTCCTCATGTGTGCGTGCAAGCGATATAACTCGTGCTAAGATTTTAGGTTTCCGTTATGCACAGGAAGCGTATTGAAAATTTCCAGGGGAAAAATATTTCCCTGACCGATAATTGAACCACGGATATCTGGTTTGCCGGACGAATGCGCAAACCGCTACACTACCCAGGATTCAAGTCCCGAACACAATTGTTTTAGGAAGGTCAATAGGAACTAGGTCTCCTTTGCCTTTAATTACAATCCATCAAGGCTGGCTCAACGGAGGTAGAATTGTGTTTTAAGAAGCTTTTGCCCTCGAAAATAGATCCTACAAATTATCACAGAGTACGATGTACCACGAATGTAAGTGAAAGATTGACGTCATACACAGCTAACGTGCTGAAAACTACCCGAGGAAAATGTTTTCTGGTCCGGAATTAGAACCACGGACCTTTGGTTGCCGAGATAATGTGCAGATCACCGCGCACCGAGAATTCAAGTTCGAAAGACAAATTTACTCTGAGGGATTATCCATAAGGTAGATCCCGTTCGTCTTTAACTATATATCTCATTGATGGCCAAGGCAATATCTTCGTATTCAGATCCTTAATTTTCCCTCAGGTATATGCTGCCGTTCAAGATTTCCTGTGATGACTCCCGTGGTTCACTGTTCTCTTTTGCTGAGCTTCGGTCATTTTCCATTTGTCTAGATCTTCCTGCAAGGATCCGCTATTCTTCATTCTGAGACCAATATTTAGACTGAAGAAGATTCAAGGACAGGCCCCTAAGAGGGAAGGAGGCGGTAATAATATATCTAGGATTGAAATGGAGAAATGATGTTAAAATTACTCTATAGTAAAGAAAGTCTTTATTTACCTTAATCAAAGAAATTGGTCATCGATATTGCCTCACTTTTTGGCGATTGCACATGTTGAAACGGAAGACGCGAACCAAATGATTTGTGTATTATTTTACATTACAAATATTCTACACCCTTTCACCGGTTTCATATTTACAATCCTTTACATATGGCTAATTGTAGTCTTTAATGATAATATTGCAATTTATATCATATTTTGCATGGCTGAATACATTTATTTCCATAAAACATCAGCAAATATGTTTTAAATCAGTCTCCCATTTGCCTCGAAAATTAGTTTCTTTCATACAAAATTCTTCCTTGCTCCCATATGAAAGGAAGTTAAAGTAGCGTACCGTGGCATATTTTAAAATTTTTAGTTATTCAGAAAACTTTGTTTGTTATGAGGTCCTTTACAAGAATCATTTTTTTACTAAAGGAAACATGGTGTATTGAGAAAAAACCATCCTCGTTTTCCTCAACAAATATTCACCGGCATAAAAACATCTAGCTCCAATATTACTCTCATAATTTAATAAAGTATCTGGACGTTTACGTGTTGACTTGCTGAAACAGATTACATATTATCGCACATGCATACGAAAGCCGGGGACTTCATTAAATTCATCGTCTTGAAGGACAGGTTTAAGATAAAACTCATGATTCTTTTTTCTTGATGTCCGGTGTGTTTTAGCTTCAGCTTAGTATATTTATTTGGTTCATTCCTTCAAACAGATCACACTCTCTCTACTCAGTGCCAAAAGGAAAACCTACATAGAACACAGTTAGGCACAATAAGCGGCAATGTCCGCTGAGCACATCTGCAAAAATCAATCATATTGATGACTTTTTGCTCAAAACTGTACTTCTTGTTAATTCTGCATTAGCGAATTATTTCTAGAGACAGCCGATAAACAAGGATCGCATTCCAAATTACGGAAGCAGTCTTACCAGTGCAGGAAATATCACATAAGTTCATTCCATGGTAATTATGTTTGAATTATGTTAGTTTCTGAAATTTAACAGCAAATTTTCAAAGGTTAAGATACTTAAAAAAGGTAGATATTGGTATCTTTAACGACATATAACACATCGATATTATCATCAGCTATAACTTTTCAGGGTGTATTTATTTTTCTGAGTATCTTAATTTCCATCCCTTTCATGGGATGCTGAGGTAATCATTAGCAACGAATATTTAACCAGTTAAGCAGATGTGCGTTCTCCATAAAACTCTACCCAGAATTTCAAATTTTGAAATAAAATTATCAATCGGCAGCTTAGAGCTAATGACATTACTATAGAAATCACCGAGAATGGAAAACAATACACCATTTGCGTTTGAAGGATAAAAATATGGTTCACTATTAGAATAGGAATCATCTAGTTGTTATCAACACTGAAAAAATCAACCCTTATATAATATAGTGAGATACAGTATGTGGGAAAGGGCCACAGGAAAATGAACATTTTAGTCAAAACAAATATTTAGTTTAAAAGACTTAAACAAAGCTAACTGTCCCATCGCCATCTATTACCTGCTAGTAGATGCTAAAATATTTTAAAGAGAGGAAAGAGATCTAACTATTTGTATCGCTGTTTAGCTTAAAAAAGAATAAAAAATCCACGCAATTGACACACGGTAATTTTCTCTATCAGTTATGAGATGGGTATTGGATATAGAAATTATGAAACACCATTATGCTCACGATGCTGGTCATCTCTCTTGTTTAGGTTCAATTTTTGAGATGCAAGACATCGAAGACATATTAGGATAATATTTTACGAAGAGGTCGTGTGGTAGTTTCCAGGCATGGTTGCAAATGGCTTGGAGTATATATCAAGAACGGATTGAGTCTTTCTCGTGGAGAACAATGATTAGTGACACTCGAACATTCCTGCTTCTTTAGCATTGTTTTTTCCCTGTTCTATTACTCACTTGTGCTTCAGCACGACGACGAATCATTCCAAAATCTAGAGTCCTCTACTTTATAAACCGCAGCATATTACAAATGTTATGTCTCTGTTTTTACCCCACTTGGGGACCTGCTTGCTCCTCACGCTTCCTTAGCGTCCTTTGTCCGAAATTTCACGGTGACTCGAGGCCCCCACGATCTTGGGCGTCACACGGCATACGCGTGGTCCCTCGCCGTGGGCAGCCTCTCGCCATCTCAGACATACACGCCCGTCGGACCCCTGTACCCCGCCGGGATCACCATCCTACCCACGCCTACACCGATCAAGTCCGTGTACTCGTTGGCGGCTATGGAGTCGTCCCTGCCGCCGCCCAGCGGACCCTTGCCGCCCCAAACACCGAACTCCATGTCCTTCCTGTGCGAGGACCCGTTCTGGTTTTGCGAGGGGTTGAAGGGAGGGAAGTGCCTGCGTGGGGGCGGGGGCGGAGGGGCCGTGGGGGTGGGCGTCGGAGTCTCCAGGGAGCCGCAGCACTTGTGGTGCCTCGCGCACCGACGACCGAACAGGATGGCGAAGGCCACGAGCAGCAGAAACGTCACCGAAGCCATCGCGATCGCCAGCACAGTCTCCCAGCTGGGCTCGCACCGCAACTCGGCCTCCGGGAGTCGGGAGAGTAGCCGGCCGGCCAACCTCGGCGGCTCGGCACACCTTGCACCGTCCAGAAAAGGCTGCGAGCCGACGGTCGCATTGGCCAGCGCAGAGAGCCACATCAAAGAGCAGTTGCAGCGGAGTGGGTTCCCGGCCAGGGAGAGACTCCTGAGCCTGACGGGGGGCGCGGGGAGAACGGTGGCGTCCAGGCCTTCTAGGGCGGCTCCTCTCAGCGCCAGGGTCGTCAGTCGGGTGCACGAGGTGAGCAGGCCGTCGGGGAGCCTCTGAAGGCCAGGGTTCCACTCCATGGAGATGTGTTCTAGCTGGGGAGGGCACATGGCCGTCACGGCCTGGGGTGAGGACGACAAGGAGGACGAGGCGGGCGGAGAAGCGAACGTGGCTGGATGGACAGTGGAGAGGAGTGAGAGACGGGAGAGGTGGACCCTTCTGAGTGACCGCAGTGGAGAGAAAGATCCCTCCGGGAGCTCCCCGATGGGGTTGCCGCTCAGGTCCAAGTCGGTGAGAGCGGGAGCGAGGAAGGAGAGGGCCTTGATGGGGACCGAGGTGAGGCCGCAGTCGCTGAGGTCCAGGTAAGTCAGCGTCGCGGACGTGGAAGACAAGGCGGAATCCTCCATCCCACTGGAGCCCAGATTCACGTTTCCAGCGAACGAGAGCGTGTGGAGACCTGGAGTTGGAAGCGAGCCGTCGGGAAGACCGGAGAGTTCGTTCCTCGCCAACAGAAGAACCCGGAGACCGGTGAGGTGAGAGAGGAAACGGGTGGGAACCTCTTGCAAGCGATTCCCGGTCAAGTCCAGGACCTCCAAGGCGTGGAGGTGTATCTCTCCCCCACTGTCTCCATCCCCCACGGATGTTAGCTGGTTGTGGCCTAAATGCAGCTCGTTCAAAGACTTTAGCCCGGCTACACACGCCAGAGGAAAGGTGCCCAGCCTGTTTCTCGCCATGTCCAGCACTCTGAGTGACTCCGAGAGCCCGATGCCAGCAAAAGCGTGTCTCGAGACCGCTCCTATGTGGTTACCGCTGACATTGAGAGCCGCCAAAGATCCCTGGAGTTGAAAGTTTCGCTCTCCTAATGAGCGCAGTCGATTAGAAGAAAGATCTAGGTGTCGTAGGCGTGCGTAGAACCCTAATGACTGGTCGACAGCAGAAATCCGATTCCCATGCAGGCTAATACTCTCGACCTGTAATGGGCAAAAGATTAGATTGAGTAAAAATCAAATTCTATTACAACCACGTAACTAGTACTCACTAGAGTAAAACACATTGATACTTATTATTCACTTCAGTATTTGTACTATCACTTTGAGCCCCGATTAAAATTTATCTCATTAAATGCGATCTGCGTAACTTATGACGGTTAACACAACTGCGACTTTCGTTGTAAACAAGACAAATTTAGACAGTATGAAAACGCTGATATCTACAAAGCAGTCAAATGTCTCAATGTGAATAAACTGCAATGTACGAGTTGTTAAATTTTCCATCTCTTCCAAATTCATCTGGTTGGAAGAATGATCATTCAAGAATATTTAGGTTAGTTCTTTATTTAATCTATTATCTGCGAGAAATTCAGCGATGCGTTTACATTGAGTAGAAATAATTTTTATAATATATTTACAAATAATTTCTTTCAAACTAAAACAATTGATGCTGGTGACGTTCCATTGCATGAGTAGATATATTTTTAACACTCGCCAAATAGGTAACGGCCTTTTATTCAACCTGTTGAACATATTAAGTGGATTCTGAAATTCAGGATATTTTACCCCAACAAAAGGACATGCATAAATGAAATAGTATTTAAAAATTTTAAGATATGTATTAAGAAATTTTGTTTGAATTCCTCCGCTAACAATTCCATTAGATAGCAATCATTTTAACATTCAGTTGATAATTTTGGCTTTATTGGCTAATAACTGGACAAACAAGTTCTGCTCGTTAAAAGGTAACGTACATGAAAAGGCAGGAAAGCTGCTCAAGTTTGGAAAAATAGATGTAAATCAATCTTGAAGTGAGTTAAATGGAAAAGGCACGATTGAAAATTTTGAAGTCAGCAGTACTGTCATTTATCCTCAATCAGCAGCCCACAAAGACATTTGAAGAAGTTAATCATAGAGTTTTGTACCCTATGTGATGCTTTATTAAACTTCCTCTAGGAATAAGAGAATTATATCGGACTTGAGAACAAAACAAGCACGTTTTCTCAGCAAATATGAAGAAGTTATCTGTATTGGGAAAACTTGGTTGCATCGTTTCAATCGTTAGGCCATACTCAGGTACATCTACTCTAAGTCTTTGATGCAAAAGTTATGATTACTATTGTGAGCATTATTTGACTGCAGACTTATTTAGAGTAATCAATATTTTCCGGTAATGTTTCAAGATTATATTGTATTATATAAGGTACTGAATGGGAGCTAACATTGTGATATACGTCATTTCAAATCTTTTATAGATCGCAATTGATTGGCGTTCAACAAAGGGTATTCTTATCCAAAATCCAGTAATTCGTCTCCTTTTCAACGAAGAGTAAATGGAAGAGGGGGGCACATGTTATGAAGCGGGGTCACCTCTCTCACCTCCGGGTTCAACTGGATGGGGATGACTTCGAGCGCGGCGTCGGTGCAGACCGCGGAGAGCGCCAGGTCGTCGCATTGGCAGCGTGGCGGGCAAAGAGCGGCGCAGTGGCGCCACGTGGAGGACGTAGCGAAAAGCAGGAGCAGGAAGGCGGTGATCCTACTGTGCTGCCACCCTCGGCAATCCGCGTAAGTGGACGAGGAAGCATCGCCGCGGCGGGAAATCGTTGAACTCGCTCGAGACGCAGCGCTGCCGACGACGCCCGACGCGACGCCTTCCCGCGTGCAGCCATAGCACCCGTCGCCGCGGTGGGCGGGAGACGGGCACGGGTTGGCGTCGCGGCGCCGGCAGCATCCCGAGACGCAGGGCTCGTGTGCGAGGAGACACTGCGATCCCTCGCCGTGCCCTACTGGGACCCCGAAGGGATGGAGGCGGTCTTCGGCCGGAGGAGTGGGTCGGAGGTCAGGTGGGAGGCACAGGCGGGCGTGGCAGGCCTCGGGGTGCGGCGAAGTCATTTTCCCCGCGCAGTCCCATCGGAGGAGGACCGAGGGGTGCGGAGGAGGAGACGGGGGCGGCAGGGTCTCGGGTGCGGTGCAGGGTGGATGCGGCGCTGGGTGCCGAGCCCTTCGGGGTCGCATTTTCGGAATGAGCCCCATGTCTTCTCCTTGTGGTCCCTCCTCATGGGATCTGCCAATGAAGGGTAATGGATTAATTTAGCAACTGACTATTAAATGCTCCAAAAACCACCTATTATAAACGAAATGACTATTTGTATTTATATCCTCTTACAATTGAGAAGTTACATGGCGTTATCCACACTAATTCATAACAAATACAATTATTTTAAGGAAAAGGTCTCTTATGGCCTCTTAAGTGAAATGTAATAATATATGTAAACAATTAACTACCAGCCATAATGGCTCTCTCCTGTCCGAAGTACAAGTACATCTGCGAATGCCATTCTTCCAAAGGCAAAAATAACCCATACGAATAACATTTAGCATTAAAATGTGAATGTCACCCAGTTGATTGAGGTGTAACATTTCGGAAGGAAAACTAAAATTTTGGAAAATTTTTACAAGTTTTTGATATTTGGGTCAGGAGAACATGATATTTTCACATTTTTTTACGAAGGCAAGCCGAATTTCTGGTAATTTATTCAGATTTTTAGTGTAACAGTGAAAGTTCATATGGCTTTATTTCACAACTCTGTTAATTTAACCGGCGACAAAATATACTTACTGAAATAATTAAAATCACTGAGGTTATGTGGAAATATTTTAATGCAATGCAAACACTGAGATTAATTTATTGCTGTATTTTATCGATTTATTACTCTTTTCGAAAGATAATTTTGATCCGGATTCCAAATTGAATTTGAAATCCATTCATTTCGACAATTATCAATTCATTATGCAAACAAAGACCCAGTATTTATTTATTTTGGTTTGAACTGGAGTGCGTGCAATATTTTTTCCTTCGGATCATTGATAACGACACTGGCACGATGACTTTTGAAGAAATATTGTCTGAAATTTTTATCATGGAAGCAAAAATGAATTGAAATAGTTTATTTAAGGAATGCTAGCAATACGGAGCAGTAAATTTATGATCAAATCATTAAAACGACAGGTGATGATAAAACGTGACATTGAGCTGAAACATCATGAGACAATGCCCACAGCTTAAAGCAAAAGAGGAAATATATCGTACTAATTTTCATTATATTTCCAAATGTAAATATTAAGATACCTATATTGATATCATAGATTTATGGAAATTGAGGATTTATTTCAATACTCTTCAGTGAGAAATAAGCAAATTTCGAGTATTTTCATCCTAAGGTTATATGTGACTGAGTAAAAGCCCCTAAAGTAAAATTTAAAAATTATTATTAAGATATTAATCAAGTAGCTAAACCGTTTTATTTCGAAGGAATGAAGAGCTATGTGTTATGGCTTATGTACTTTCACATAATAATCATCGATCAATACGTTCTCCACCAGAAGAAATCATGTTAATGGAAGGAACCATTTTGTTCTCTGGTGGAACACAATGGCCATGCAGTACAAATGTAAGTGGTATTTTTTGTCAAATGGAGTGTGATGAAGAGTAATGCCCAAATACCCCAAGAAATACCAAAATGAGAATGAGGAATCTCTGGTCGAGTCAATGGAGCACATCTGACTACATTCAATCAGCTTCGACATCCAATTGCTATTTTTGATGAATTTTGGATTTTTTGGACTATGGTGACTAGGTTATCAACAAAGGAATGAAAAGATAAAATTTTTTAAATAACGAAATTCTTTTAACGTAATTTCGATTCACTAGTGGTACAAGTTTTGTGAATGGCAAAATTTCTGTGGCAGAATATTGTCCACATTCAACAGGCTTATAACAACTGATAAAATTAAATAGGATCCTTAAAGTATAGATAAAATTATAAACTTTTTCTAATACCGTTCACGCATCTCATTTCAAGTGGTATTTTTATATTAATAAATCACTGCGGTTATTGAAATGTCAAATTTCTCTTCTAGCGCAGAAATTAGATCAACCTCATTCAAATGCATGCATTAGCAGAATCTCATTTTCCAATTTGAAGATCAATTCGTGGAAGTTATAATTGAGTTTTTCATGAAATAATGGTAATGTAAAATTTTGATCTTCCGAAGAGAGTGTTTCTCCCGATTCATAGATTTAACTTTAATGCAATGCTTTTATTATTTATTACTGTCAATCATCACTTGCGCTCTTAACGAAGGCATTTGATGATTTGAAACTCATGAGCATAACCTATCCAGAGGTTATTGCAGAACCTCGGATTTTTAAGAGCTTTTTATGCATCGCGATTCCCTTCAAATGCTACAAATTTTGTCCTCATCTCAAGTCAGGCCGACACTGTCAGCTGGGTATTAAAGCTACAGTGCTAATTTGAATAAAATCTTATTATTTTGTCGAGCAATTAAAACCGTCTACAATGGATACTCATTCCCGCAGAATGAATAATTTTGTAATTTACATTGGAATTAAAAACTCGGCAAGGCCCAAAAAGAGTCGCTGTCTTCCCCTCCTCTTCATCGCATCACTCTCCACTCACTCTACCCTCCCTACCTCCACCTCCCCTCGGCTATCCCCCTCCCCCCCCCGTTTCTTCTTCTCACTATTGCACGCTCGGCATCTCAACTGCCACCCTTCCCTACCCCGGCACTCCACGATCTCCATGCCGCGACAAAAAGTTAAGGTGCCACAAACAATACCGGGTAGAGAAAGCAGGATACTTGTCCCTGGGAATGAATATGGAATGAAGCCAACAAGTTGAGGTTTGGAAGAGGTGGGTGCAGAGTAAGATGAGAGGGATAGTGAGCCACCTCTTTTCCATTGCATGGTAGGTCTAGAAGAAATTCTATGGCCTATTTAATTAAAACATCATGTGGCATATATTGTACACAAAAGAACTTTACGATCCATTTTACCATACAAAAGTTTTATTTCCAATTTATTTTGTAAATAGAATGCGCGTTATGCTAAAGATCTTCTTTGTTGACACACCTATCAAACTGAAATCTACGAATTTTAGGTGATTGCGGGCACAGTGCACGGTCATCCGTGACGTGTTATCGTCTCAGGGGAGGGAACAGGACGATGGTGACCAATTTTCAGGGTCTGATGGTGCGAAACATTGGCGTCCGAGAGGTGTTCCGCATGTGGTTCAGCCTGCAGTTACGGTATGTATGCATGCAGTAGACGATAATTGAAATTATTGCAATTATAGAATTAAATAAATATATGCTCCACGATTCTACACATTTAAATTATCGATATGACACATTTTGTCTAGCATATTAGTAGCGTAATGTCAATGTTACTAATGTTTTACCGTGGCAAAAAAGCCTCCAAAAATGGACAGTCGCAGTCCGCTTCATACTTTAAGCTTGAAAACTTATTGTTTCTATCAGAAGTGAAAGTTATTAATACCGATTATCCTACGTACCGATCTTTTACAAGTAACTCAATCGTTGTCCAAACCAATATAAATCTTTAAATTAAATTAAATTACATTTGTCTTTATTGATCTGCGAATTTAGGACTGTCTAGTCCTCTCTTACAATTAACAGATTATACAATCACTAACATCCATACCCCAGAGAGTGAAAAATCCTCCCCGTGCGGCACTCGAACCCGCGACCCTTCGATCGGCAGGCGAGGGATTTACCCCGCCGCCACCGGGGCCGGCTAAAGGAGTAATTCGAGAGCACTTGTGAGCAGTCATTCTAAGGATGTAGGTTTTTACGAATTCCACTAACAGCTTCTAGGATTTTCAACAGTTCGCTGAGAATACCTCTTTTGAAGCAATTATTATATCATAGCTTATGAATCTTGGTAAATCATTTGCTTTTCCCTGCTTGATAGAGGCGGAAAAATCAGGATTATTAAATGATAACCCCTGCAGTTTCCATTTAATGTCTTTGAATGCCTTTTTACTGTCTTCATGTTGCTATTGCACATTAACACTTACCTAATGATAGGATTCCACACATCAAGAAGCCATTTTTTTAAAAGTATTTTACTGTCTGCACATTTGGCTGTGATGAACTATTTTGACTGTTCCTCGAATCAATGATTATCCACCTATTTATGATATACCCGTATGACATACTACAGCAGTGAATTTTGGCATAGAATTTATCCAAGATATTTGAAGTAACCTCCAGGTTTAGTATGAAAGTTAGTTCACTGTATTTATCTCTCGTTGTAAGCAAACCTCACTCTAATACTGACAAATATTTATGGGCCCATAGCGAATGATTTGCGGTGATAATGTCTTAATTGTAATTTATCTCTGATGTTTTTATGACCTCGTGCATTTCTGATACTTCTACGTTCAATATGTTAATTAAAGGGAAATGACTAGAGATTTTTTGGTGAAATGGCTAGAAATAGAGATCCGTGGTTTTGAAGATCTTAATTTTCAAGCGTTACACATTACCTTATCCTATTTCCATGAACATTGTAGGAAAGCAAGAAGGTGGTCTTAATATTTCAGCTAGAGTTTATAAAACAATGATAAGTAGTAAGACTTCGGGGTGAACTATATAACCCTGTATAAAGGAAGAAATGAAATATTTTACTACAGCTTCATTAATAGATACATCTACGTATGTCGCACACGATGAATCTAAATTATAGGCAAACTCTAGCAAGATTTTCCACAGAGAAAAATCATTCGCCTTGAACAGGACACGAACCCGTGCCCCCTGAATTCCGGCCAGGTGCTCCACCAGTTGAGCTACCCAGGCGTCCTCTTTCTTGTGGAAATTATAGGAATGATTTTTTCTCTCAGGAATATCTTGCTATTGTGCAGTTTTAGCGGGTTACGCCGCTAAAGTTTTCGCAGCCAGTTCGCGGTCTTTGAATAAGCAAACTATGTTTTCATTAATATATTACAGAAAATACAGTTGAAATTTAGTATGATATAATAATAAATTTATTTTACAGCATTGGCAAATTGGCTTTGAGATAGCACGTGTATTCCAAAATACGCTTTCATTTCTATCTCAAAAGAAGAAAGAAGATAAAGTTCACAGTATTCAAATTGGTATATCACAGAAAGTGAAACATAAATCCATAATAAATTTTAGCAAAACACATAATATTACGCTTAAATAATGATAATACTAATAGTTTATACCATTGGCTACAGAGAAATTGTTATTTCCCCTGCTTCAAAAACAAAGTAAACATCCGATTGGCTGATTTGAGGAAATATCCACCGAATACTCAGATTATGGACAGAATTATAAGTGGGAAGAGTAAATATTTTAGTCTATCTGTGACTAAATTTAATCTCTTAACTACTTTCTTACTTTCGAAGGTTAATTTATTAGCCTACAGAGCTTGGCTTGCTGCCTTCGCGCTTGAAGGACCTCCCATTCCGTCTTTAACGACAAACCTTCTATGTTCTCCGTATATCGGGTTCTGCGTCCGCGTATGTTGACTAGGGGTGACAACATACGCGGACGCAGAACCGAAATTGCGGAGAACATCTAAATGACACCGTGGAAACCTTCGCACCAACGACAAATATTCTAGTTTACTGCATTTTATATTAATTACTTTCAAACATTGAAGATATTATTTGTATATTTTCCTATCTCCTTATTAACCCCTTTTCCCAATGGTTGAAACACCTACAGCAATATTCTACCTTGAGCTCAACTGACGCTAAGAAACACTTCTCCTTAACTTTTAAGTTAATACCCGTCTAATGAAGTCAAGATTCTTTAAGGTGAATCTACATATTCTTCTTAGGCACATGGATTCCCGGGATAAGTATGGAGATTTGTGTGACTGACGGCGTATAACCTCGGCTATTCTCATCTACGTTACGTAATTCCATTGAGCATCTCTTCTCACTTCTTACTACCTTCTATTTTTCAACATTTTAATGCGGGTTCTGTCCAAATCTTTACCCCAACCCCTCTTACAAACGTGGAATCCATTAAATATCTTGGAATAAGACTGACACATGATCTTTCCTGGGGTAAACACATACGTGAAATAATGGGTCAAGCGAATCGTAAACTGGGATTCATCAAAAGAGTATTGGGTAAATGTGTCGATCATGTACGAGAAATCAGCTACTTTTCCCTTGTTAGACCTCATTTGGGATATGCTGCCAGTGGGATCCCTACAAAATCTAAACAATGAACTTGAACGTGTGCAGCGAAGATCGGCAAGATTTGTAAAGGGACGGTACGATAACCTTATTAGCGTAACCAGTCTATTAAATGCATTAAATTGGGAATCATTGTCAGATCGCAGGTTGAACTTTAGACTTAATCTCTTAAACAAATTCCAACACCATATTTTCAGTGATGATTTTAAAAATATTTTGCGAACCCCAACTTACTATGGTAGAATGGATCATAATCACAATATTGGAGGAATTGATTGCCGAACTGACAGATTCAACACTGTAAAAAGTTGATCTGATTTTCAGTGCGATCTGAATTTAAGCGCTGTCTGGTTGTAAGGCAGGAACACGGATTTAAGGTACGGAAGAGGCAGGAACATGGATGGTTGGTACAGGAGCAGTTAAGCAGGAAGCAGAGGAAGCAGGATTCTGGATGGTCTGATTTTCAGTCGTTCACCTGCCTTATTTTTAGACAAGATATTACTGCTGAAATTCAACATACCCTGTCTTAAAATTGTTGCATCTGAAATTCAGATCGCTTTTGTACCTTAAAATCAGATCTACTTTTTACAGTGAAAATGTAATTTTTTCCTCGTACAATTACGGATATGAATAACTGTAAATATATCCAATACGAGTGTAGTAATGGATAGCATTGGTAGCTGCATGTTGGTATAAAGATTTGAAGCTAACCAGACTAACAGCATGTTTTTGCATGTTTGCTTTGCTATTTCCTCTTTTTGTTACACAGTGAAGTTTAGAACAATATATAAATTCTAATCCCTTTTTATGCATGATATGTAGTGCATGTTTGGTGAGAATTTATCCCCTGCCACACACCTTTATGGTGGCTTGCAGGGTTTTATGTAGATGTAGACGTACATCCTGTCTCTCAGTCAATGACCTTCTCCTTCCCTCCTTTACTACAGAGTCCTCTTCATACCCTTAGCTCTCACAATGCTCCCTTCCCTAATGCTCCTCCTTTCTCGGAGGATGCAGCGCCTTTCACGAAAACTTGTTAGTAGAATTTTTTGTGAAACGTCTCCGCTTTTATTACGCTCATACTTTCTCTTTGTCTTCTCATCGTTGAATCGTTCAACCTTATTTTTCTCGAGGTCGGGTTCTTTTGTTTTCCCTTTTCCATTACTAAATTCGTTTCTCGGCCATTATTTGATCCAATTTCTGTCAGCGAAGCAATTCCAATTTCATTTTAGCCACACTATCGATCCGTCAAATTTTCGATACATTCAATGGATCGGAAATATCAACATTATATTATAAATTGGTTTCATAAAATGGTAAAAAAGACATTAATTATAGAAAAAATTGAAACTTATTTATATCCTCGTTGAAAGGTTTTTTATCCAGTTTTTGTATAAATATTTGTTCATGAATCGTGACCTTTAAAGCTGGAGTTCATATTTGACTAAATGGGTATCTCAATCGAAGAAACTTTTTGATGAGGACCAATCTTAAACATTTGGTCATGGAGGAACAACGATTTTACATCACTGATTACAGACAGAATGCATACCCTTTAGGAAAATCTATTTGCCCAGTCCTCAATCATTAAGTCATCGCCTCTTTGTGGCCTCATTCATTCCTTCTCACACGCTTCGCCTCTTCCCGACTCGCTTTCCGCGCTACCTCCGCCCTCGAAATTTCTCAACCCCGCCTTTATTCTTCCCCCTCCCCTCGCCTTCTCTTCACTAGAAAACGAAGCGCTACAGTTCTCGAAGGGAGAGGTGGGAGAGGCAGATAGAGACGAGGAATCCCCCAGGAGGACAGTTTTAACCGGGCATCCGGCGGGGGAAGAAATATCGAGCCTTATTCTTCTCCATCTTTCCAGGCTTAACCCCATCCCTTGCGCTCCACCCCCGCTACTCCCCTCCAATCCGCCTCCGGGGAGGAAAATCCTTCCGTCCCGCCACACCCCACTCAATTACGGCCCCACCCCTCGCTTCCCTCTCATTCCTTCGCCTTCCCCCCTTCGCGTCCCTCCTCTTTTCATCCGAACCTTCCCATCCCCTTCTCTCTCCACCTCGCCGCTCCTCAGCCTTCTCTCATGCTCCACGGCGCACTTCTCACCCGTGCTTAAATATCCTGGCGCACAAAACCACTTCACACCAATTACCCACTTCGCCGCATCGCATACGCGCTTCTCAAGGGGAAGGGCAATTAAATATCCTCCGCGCATGGTTCGATTCTTGAGATTGCGCGGTTATAAAAGGACGGGAACGTGTGAGAGAGGACGCTTGCCTTAAGCCAATCATTTTTGCACCCGATCATTTGGCAGCGAGACAAAAACTTTGCCCCATTTGGAACACTTCTCTTCATTGCAATCAGTTTCTTATTCACTGCATTCAAGGATGGGAGAAATGTCCAACTATTTGTGGCCTTCTATGAGAAGTAGAGTAATAACCCGGATCAAGCAAAATGTAGGCA
The DNA here is from genome assembly GCA_933228895.1 of Platycnemis pennipes. Classification (NCBI taxonomy): domain Eukaryota; kingdom Metazoa; phylum Arthropoda; class Insecta; order Odonata; family Platycnemididae; genus Platycnemis; species Platycnemis pennipes. The sequence goes on along the minus strand of OW121849.1, from coordinate 24,560,776 downwards.
TGAATACTACTTATTGTGGTTGCGTGAATGTATATTTTTTGACATTTTTTTGTGTATCAATAAAACATTCCAATCACCATTATAAGGACGAAAGAAATGGCTGACAAGTTCAAATTGTGGAAGTTAGTTTTCATTTTAAAAATGAAAAACCTTTGTTCTTTTCCACCAATATTTAAACAAATCTACCGGTTTCGGCCTTCTCAGGCCATTTTCAAGATTACTGTATTCTTGGAAATGGCCTGACAAGGCCGAAACCGGTGGATTTATTTAAATATAAGGTTGGAAAAGAAAAAAGTTTTTAAAATTTTAAAATTATAAGGTCAGATGAAATAATAAAATATAAATAACTCAACCTAAACTAATAATTTAATTTGATTTTTCAGAGATATTTTAGCCAACTTCCGTAGACCCACAATTCAATTTACTCAATACTATGAATGGGTAGTTAAGGATATTCTTAAGTTATCACGTTAGCAGTTTGGCACTCATGCTCATGTTTTATCGGATCACATTGGTGATAGGAATTATATTAATTAATTAAAAGCCTTTTTTCATATATTAATTGAAGGACGCCAAATTCATCCTAGAATAAACTGATTCTTTCTCAGCCCTTGTGGATTAGCCATACATTATTCCATTTTTATTAATTTAATTTTTGTCAGAAGTCAATGACTAATGATATTATTATTTTTAACGTAGCGGTGAATATCTGCATTCTTAAGTTTACTTCATAAGTACTAATAGCACTTATAGTATACCTCAAGAAAGCTACAGCATTAATATTTTTTACGGTACAAAATCTGCCACCACAAAGGTGAAATAGCTTCAAGTGTACTGGGAGACAGTATCATTTTCCACTTGATGAGATCTCTTTCCACCTTTAATATCTTGAACTCTTGGAATTTGCCCTCATTTCTCGTGATTCTGCCTTTAAAAACCGTACCATTATAATGAATTGGGTGAACTAACCTCCTCCAACTCACCAGATATTCCTTCTTGGCATGTCGTTTATCCAAGCCCTGTATATCCTCCATTTAATTTTCATCCGAAAGAAGCCCATTTTCACGACTCAGAAAAATGCTTTGCATGGCCATCCAACGCGCTTTTAAACCAACCGGGCAATTAATCCCTCCACCATCACTTTCCCTCTCCCTTTCCCCCTTTCATCCTCTCCTCAGTTCTCCTGCCGCCTCCTTCGCCGCTTCTTCCCTCCTTTAGGCCGGAGAACTTAAATTCCTTTTCTCTCCCTTCCGCATCCAGAGTCCCGCCCACTTTTCCCCGTCTGACTCCCACAATGCTCCTCTCTATCTCTCCCCATCACCATTTCTTCCCTCACCGGAAAACCAGCTCTCCTCCACACCGCTCACTCCTTATTCTTCCTGTCTTTTCCACTTCTCGGCAGAGAGTCGTCTTCAAGAGACCCTCCTCCTTCTCTCACCCCCAGGCCGTCTCGCTCTCTCTCTCTATCTCTTTCAATTCCCTAAACCTTGCCTTTTCCTCTCCAATTGATGGAAGCCACGGCAGGGCCTACAATGCGCTAATTCGATTTCGCTCTTGCGTCGTCGAGAGCCGTTGAATTACGCCCCCTGCCTCTCGACTTATTTTTGCTCCCTCGTTCGTGTATGACTTCGTCCGGATGCGGTGAGAATTCTAAGTCGGGGCGGGAGCAAGAGCGGGCGGTTAGTTGTTATGTTCAATCACGCGCCCACGAGGACTGGAGGTATGAGAGGCATGAAACCGAAACTAAATTATTTAGTGCACAGCATTCGTTGAGAGGAGCAACCTTCTTCAAAGCACGTTTTCTTATGTTGGTAAACTGTGTTTGTGCCTTTCATATCTAACGCCACATTGTTTCACAATTTTTATGATGCAATACTTTGTAAGTTATATGATAGCCAATTAACTGCATTTGCTAGATTAATTATCACTATTAAGAATGAATGTGAGTAAAGTTCCACGTTAGAGTAATCAATTGAATATTTTCTGAAAATGCATATCCTATTGCATTGAAATTTGGATTGCGTCATAAGGTGCTTATTCGAAAACATGAAAATTAGAATGGTTACAAATTTATATAAAAACCAAGGCAACTTTTGAGGATATAATGTATGAACGAATGAATAAACTACATCTCTAAACAAAAATATTTTCCAAATTTTTGTGTGGCCGGTAGAATTTGTAAAACTATAGATTGGTGAATGCTGAGTGGCAAATATTTCATCATACATCAATGAGGTTTAAAAATTTATGTTTCAGCATATTTGAGGAGAATTTTAATTCTCCCTTCTATTCAACAGTCCCTTGAGTAAAATTTCAATAAAAACAATGAAAACAGCAGAAATGATTTAAATATGACGTAATTTGTTTCCTTTATAATACATCCATTTTACTCACGCAAGTCATTTCAAATTAGTATTACACTCTGTATTTTCCGGAAACCAGATTAACTAAATATGCATATTTTGTTTCGTATTAATCTGTGATGACTAATGTAATCAAGCCTACTATGTTATGAGGTAATGTATCAAATCATGGAGAGACGTAAATAATCTTCCTTACGTTCTGTTCTCAACTAATCTTATCGATAAACATGAATGATGATAAAAATGTTTTTACGATAATTTTCTTCGATAACTTCCACCCCCTGGGTAAGAAAAGTTTTTTCTAAACCATTCAATTTTTTTACGTCCAATTATTTTAACTATATATTCCTTTCCTTCTGGTAAATGGTTTATAGCAGTCGCATACATAGATTATGGGTTCTCCACTAGCTGAGGTTATACCTCTCGTCTAACCTAACATTTTATCTATAAGAAATTTTCAGAATCCATGATTTAAGCGGGATCATAACCGGAGATCTTGAGTTAAGAGAATGTGAGTACTGGCATCAGTTGCATATGATGCGTTGCTTTGAAAATTTTACTCATGAGCTGAAAAATGTATCGATCTTCTTTGTTTAATGTGCTGCGAATCTACTCTTCTTACATAGTTAATTTTCATAACAGTGAAATTTGAAACTTTCCGCAAACTTACGTATAATATTATTTACTATGACAAAACAAACATTGAGCCATGCATCGGTAACTATTATTCACTATTGCTCATGGATGTATTTAAATACTCAGATGAAAGCATCCTTATTTTGTTGAAAAAATTCAGTCAATATTTCACTTGCGCAAATAATACCTACTTAATGACAACGATAGTGCAAAATTTAGCAACATTCGTCAATGTTTTGAAAACATATAACGTGGGAAACAATTTGTACCGGAATAATCGGATAAGCGCCTATTAATTGAAATTGCTGACCAGTGAAATTTCTTCTATCCCACACGTGAAGTTAGACGCCCCTTGGAAACGAACTCATTTTTCATCTATCCTCACACAAAATAAGAACTCTTTTAGTTTGTGAACATCAATAAAACAAAGCAAACGTGCATGTCTGCTGGCGTTTCATTATCGGCAAAGCCTCTTTGGGCCACGGCTTCCGCTCCGGTCGGCCCAGGATTGCCTCTCTCTGCCAACCGCCCCTTGCCTTTTAAAACGCCTGGCAACATCCGCAGATTCTGTTAAGCTTATTCGTTTGCCAAACAAAATAAAACCAAAACGTCTTTCCTCACCGTGGGTACCTCATTTCATCACGAATACCATAATTGCAATACCATTTCAATTTTAATGAAGGGATAAGCAAAAACACTACCTCCAGTTTACCTTCCAGCAGATGCGTATCTACACTTTTTATGACTAACTTATGTTCAAAATAATTGTAAATATATATGCTAATTCCCTTCACAGTATCCTTTCACGTAGTACGCAAGAAATCAGACAGCAACATTTGTAAAAAGTAAACACTTGTAAATACAGTGTCCTTTTCGTTATGCCTATTTATACCAGCATATAAGACGGCATATTACAAGATTTTAATATTTATCAGCTGAGCTACATTTAACTTAAAATGGCTTTGACGTCGAAACATAAATGTTTACACGCATGAACCTATTAGTCGATATTTTTGGTTGGTACCTGTATTTTCGTATTTTTTCTAATTAGCCTAATATTTAATGTTTCTTTTATAATTATTCACTTACAATATCGTTGAAAACTGACTTAGAGTACCCATGAAAAAAAAAAATTGCTACTTTAGTAAGAATGAGAGTGTACTCTTTTTGTATTATGCACTGCAAGCCAGGTTTTTACAAACTTATGAAATGTAAACTCAGAGTTTTACAAGGATTTTGAATTTAGGACAATAAATATTAGCAGGAAATATATAAGCCTCTTTTCTAATTCTAATAAACGTTTTCTTGTAAACAACTTTGTTTAAGGCTTTAACACGTTTGGTATAAGATAAGATCCCTCTACTTCCTCACCATGGCCATCATAACCCATAATGCTGATTGTGTAAAGTTGTGTGAACGTTGCAAAGATATTCATGACTTCAAAAAGGTATTGGTCCACAGTTTTTTTTTGGGATAAAGCAGGTAATTTTCACTTTTATCCGATTTTATGTACTGCCAAAAGAAAACATGTTGAGATAACTTTAAGCTTGCATTTTAGAGAATAATAAATTCCTAAGAAATAGCCCTTAAGCCTGCCCAGTATTGAATGAACGAATTTGTTATTCTAGCAATCTCAGGCATCATAAGCTACTAAAATCAACATCTTGCACTAATTCCGTTTACAGACCCTTTGGGAGTGGATTTGTATGCATTCACGAACATAAAATTTTACACCAGGGATTCATTTCATAGATGTTTATAAGCAGGTAGATTATTAGGTTAATGGTAGTTTTCTGGGGGGCAGACCAGGTAGTCGGTCATTAGCGAGGGTCTCTGTCGCGATCGTCCTAATCCGGACCCTCGCTCGGCTTCGACCCTCATCAGCGACCGGACTCTCGCGGCATGGGGCCGCGCGGAAGAAACTGACCGCGTGCAATACGATGTTAAAAGTTATTAACTATTTAAATGAGCAACAATTTATTACCGCCATTGTATCACACGTTCTAAGAGAATTACGGGCGTCTTTTGATCGACGTTCTACGATAAAAATTAACGTTTTCCATGCATCCTTCATAAATGTGCCGTTTACACTTGGCAACGTTGCATTTTCTGGAGGTTAAACGCGGTGGTTTTAAACAGCTAAGACCGTTGATAGAGGGAGATCTTGATGGAATAATGTAATAATAACTGTTGAAACATAAGTTTTAACATGTTAAAGCAGTTTAATACATTTAAACTGTTGAGTGCTTGAAATAAATTAAAGTTATTGCCTGGAAGATGCCCTATTTGTAATGTTTAATATGTTATTTATCGAGACATTCATCCACTCTGCTAACTTCAACAGTGAATGAAATTATTAAAAATAGTATGATACTTTTTCGAACTTATTTAAAGTTTCTTACGCCATTATCAACTCCCAAGGATTGACTAGTAACAATTGCGAATCTCCGTGAATTCTCGGTCGCGTAAATGTTGACGTTTTTGAGCCTTCGATAACGTTTGTTTCTCTGAATGTGTTAAGAGTTTATTTTAGCATATTTTCACGGAACGAAATGAACAACAAATCATGGAAAATCACATCCGAGACGTTCAAATATAAATTTTACATGAGTGGAAATATTGTTTCTACTGTGATCTTCTAGTCCCTACCATTAACTCGCGCGCAACTAGGCTGCTACATGGAAGAATGCTAGACAATAGATCTAGCCAATAGACAATATCGATATGGTTAGTATCTACATAGTATTAAAGGGAAAATTGGTTACAATTACACTTATCTACGTATTTTTATCTGCATTTACCTACCATGAATGGATTTGTACTGTCAATACGTGCAGCATGCATTGCAGACTACTCTAGCAATATCTCACCTACCTATCCCTTTGCTATGCTGCTTAATGTGTTCTCTTACAGTACGTTGGAAAAATGATATTTTGAGTCTATCGGTGCGACAACCAATCTCTCTTACGTTATTTATCTGGTTTAATCTAGCATAATACGTTGGTTTTTTAATATATGCCATCTTCACTAAAGCCATCCGATTACAATTTCTCAAATAGATTTAAACTGAACTTTAACTTACTCTCTGATAATGATTCCCACCCTAATTTTTCTACTAATTCTAAAATGCTCCAAAATCTATCGTAACACCTTTTAACGAACCTAGCTGCTCTACGCTGAACACTTTCTAGCTCTCTAATCAAACCTATTTCATTCGGATACCATAGACTAGCTACATGTCTGATGTGGGGCCTGACTAGTGAAAAATAACATCGCCTTTTTGTCTTCTCATCAGTTTCCAAGTAATCTTTTTATAAATCCTAGCTTTCTCTTGTCTCGGCGGCATATGTGTCTTCCCCACGATAAATCTTTAGGGATTGTTACACCTAAGTTCCTACTTATGGCTTCAATGCTTACGATTTTTGAGTCACTAACGCTATAGTATCGCTCTATCGAATTATTCCTCTTCAAAAATGAAATAAAGAGACACTTTTTAAGGCTAATTTCTAACTGCCACTTGTCGCACCACTCTTGGTATGCGTCTAAATCCTTGATAAGTGATTCTCTATCTGATTTTGTTAAACCCCTGTGAACTACCGCCTAGTCTGCAAAAAGTCTAAGCTTACCACTAACTACTGTACCCAAATTGTTTATGTATAAAAAAATAGAAGCGGGTCTATTACACCACATAGGGTACTCCCGATGTGACTCTGATTGTGTCCGACATTATACCATCTATGTATAATAAACCTTCTTCTCTCGCCCACTTAAGAATTCTTTTACACACCACACAACGTCTTTATTTTTACCGATACTCTCTAACATCAAGATTAATTCGTTATGAGGAACTTTATATAATATCTTTTTATAATACCTCACGACTCTTCTTCTCATATCCTACTTGATGGTGGACCAGATGGTTTTCAATGCACTGAGTTGCGTTTCTTTATCCCCGGGCTTCACGAATTGAAGGGAAAGATTAATAGTGTCGTGAATGTACCCTAATTCTTTTAATCTGGAGTAACTCCTCAACACTCTCTCAACATTTTTACACAGCTGCCTTCACGAAGCTCTGAATTGCCTTGAGAAGCGCTCTTAGCCTGCTTAAAGAGAAGAGATTGGAGAGGAACGAACAGAGGTTATTTGCATTTGTGGAATTCGAGAATCATTTTGATAACGTGGATAGCAATTCAATGCTTCAATTTCGCTTGGAATTCTGAAAAGAATTCCAAGCTGAATTTGAATTCTGAAAGGAATCTTAAGACACGATGGCCAGATGAAGACAATTGTCTTGGGAATAGTGAGTGGCAAATGAAGGCCACGTATGAGATATATGGAACAGAAGGTATGTGAAAGAGAGGAATTAAATTAATATGAGGAGGTTGGCCGATAGAAGAATCGAGTGGAGGGGTGTGTCAAACCAATCCTAGGATTGTTTGCCGAAGATGATGATGATGATTAATATATTACGTCGGGAGTAAAATACATATATAAGAAGATCTGAGATGGTATTGATGAGATAAACAAGGTGAGAGAGATAGAATGTCGGATAGATGTTTCCATGTAGTTGTATCCTAGCAGCTCTTAGTTGTTTGCCAGTAGTGCATGATTTACTCGTACTGATAGATTCAAAATCCCATTCTTCCCTCAAACTATAAGGGATTTGTTATCTACATCTACGTAATACCCTGCGAGCCACCACTAGGATGTGTGGCAGGAGGTATACGAGAACAGAATAGGCAGCATTGCAACGGAATAGTTAGGGGAATTATTTTAGAGTAGTTTTCTAGTCATGTAGTGCATGATGCAGGTATTAACAACCAATCCCTTATTACTATGTAGATACTAATAATCTAGTTGCCTGAGACCCTATAGTAGCATGTTTGCATGTTTACAGTGCATGATTGGTGATTTCACCCCTTGCCACACATCCTCCCGGTGGCTTGCAGGGTATCGTGTACATTTAGATTACCAAATGTTCAGAAATCCAGCTCATCTCCTCAGAATTTTAATTAATTCTTTAATAATCGGTTTTTCTTCGGGTTCCAAATAAGGAAGACATATTTCACCTCCTTTAGTATTTGTACTTTGCCCATGTGCGGAGAAAACTCATCTATTGCAACACATCCTCGAGGATAGTCAGAACTGAGCCGAACTGACAGATTAAAAATGTCCTTTTTTCCTCGTACAATTAGGGATATGAATAGCGGTAAATATATCCAATACGAGTGTAGCAATGGATAACATTGGTAGCTGCATGTTGGTATAAGGACTTGAAGCTTCCCCTACTAACAGCATGTTTTTGCATGTACCTATGCTTTGCTATTTTTATCTTTTTTTAAATAGTGCAGTTTAGAACAGAATGTAAAAACTAATACTTTTTTATGCATGATATGTTGTGCATGTTTGGTGAGAATTCACCCCGTGCCACACACCTTTATGGTGGCTTGAAGGGTATTATGTAGATGTAGATGTAATAATAATATAGATGCCAATTCGATTAGAGATTTTAGAGAACGCCTTTTTAACATCATCAATGAAATCCTTTTTGAAATGCCAAGGATGCAACTTGTCAGTTGTCAGTCCGCATTTGGTATATGCTCCGGTGTGCACGGAGATATGGAAGTTTCTCGACATTCATAGCCAGGTAGGCGTTGAATGGTCGGAAGGGGACAGCGGGGGGTTAATGGGAGGGAAGGAAGCGATCGCGGAAAGCGGACTCCCCACTGTCTCTCTTCTGCAAAAACTAGCCCTCTCTCCTTTTCCTTGGCCACTGGAGGCGCCTTCGGTGTCATTACATTGCTATCAGGGTAGGTACCTTTCCGCCAACTTGTATGCATGCTTGTTATTTCAAAGGACGCTTGCCGCCCCGAGATAGTCGTAGCGTCATAGTGAAACGTGACTGTTATATCAAACTTGTTGCCATGGAGTACACATCCTCATCTACATAGTACATCTACACGATACCCTGCCAGCCACCGCGAGGGTGTGTGGCAGGGGGTGAAGATCACCAAGCATGCACTACTAACATGCAAACAAGCAACTCTGCAAGCCACCATAAAAGTGTGTGACAGGGGGTGAATTCACACCCCATACACACCTTTCACACCCCTACCACACATACTCCTTGTTGCTCACAGGATGTTATGTAGTAGTATATCTACTGTATAACCTGAAATTACTGAAATAACGAGGAAAGAAGAGGTAAAAGAATTGCTTAATGTATTTAGCGACGAAACACAGAATTAGAACAGAAGATTCGTGGAGAGAATTTCCTGAGGTCGCCCGTAAAGGTGTCAAAGAGTACACACCAACCGAATTGAGAAGTATACAGTGCCAAAGTGGTATAACACGGATGATATGAAATCATTAAAGGGACAAAGGGTATGCCACGCTAGCATTAAGAATGCAAGACAGGGACTCTCGGTAGAGGAAAAAAAAGAGTTAGTTCAAAACTATAACAAATGGAAGCATTAGTAAGGAAAGCATGGTGGCAAGCGTCATCGTACTTCAAGAGCAAGATGTTAGGAGAATATTTAGAAAGCAATTCTAAAGCGTTTTGGTCATATGTGAGATGAGAACTTCAAGGAAATAGGTCCACAGTAGGAACACACGCTTAAAAACGATAAAGGAATCACCAGCAGTGTAGAAAAAGCCAATACTTTAAACACCTTCTTCCAAAGTGTATTCAACTCATCGTCACACAAAGCAGTGGAACCACCGCCGAACACTTTCAGTGAGCAATGCCCGAAATAGTTATTTCATGTCGCGGAATAGAGTAGCAGTTAAAAAACATTAGTAAAAACAAATCACCAGGTTCCGATCTAATTCCTTCCATAGTATATAAAACATAAGCTCCTGAAATAGCCCCCTATCTAGAAATAATATTCAATAAAACACTAAAGAACCACGCAGTACCCAAGGATTGGAAAGTAGCTAACATGACAGCTATTTTTAAAAGCTGTGATAGGGAAGAACCTAGTAACTACAGACCCATTTCACTCACGTCAATCTCTTGTTGGGAGCTTGAGCACATTGTAGTCAGTTCAATCATGGGGCATTTGGATAGTCAGATATTGCTCATAAACAGCCATCGTGGGTTCCGGAAAGGTAGATCTTGCGAGACACAATAAGTTTTACTCGTACATTATATTTTAGTCCACGGCGAGAACAGTACTGGAGTTGATTCGATATTTTTAGATTTTAAAAAGGCATTCGATAAAGTTCCTCATGATAAATTAATCTTGAAATTAGAGAGTTTTGGTATAAATAAAGACGTTGTATGTTGGGTAAAAGAATTCTTAAGTGGGCGAGAGCAGAGGGTTGTCACAGATGGTATCATGTCGGACACAATCAAAGCCACGTCGGGAGTTCCCCAGGGCCCCCAGGGTAGCTTAGTAGGTCCGCTTTTATTTCTTTTATACATAAACGATTTGAGTATCGTAGTTAGTAGTAACCTTAGACTTCTTTCAGACGATGCGGTAGTGTATAGAGGTATAACAAAAGAAGAAGACAGGAAATCGCTTAGCAACGATTTAGATGCAATTCAAGAGTGGTGCGACAAATTGCAGTTAGAACTTAACCTTAAAATGTGTGTAGCTATCAATTTTTGGAGGAGGAATAATTCGATAGACTATCCTATAGAATTAGTAACACAAAGAAAAGAGCGTTGAAATCATTAGGTATTTAGGTGTAACAATCACTAGAGATTTATCGTGGGGAAGACACATCCAGGTACGGCCGAGCGAAGAGAAAGCTAGGATTTATGAAAAGAGTACTTGGGAAATGTGATGAGAAGACAAAAGGGCGATGTTACTATTCAATAGTTAGGCCCTTGAGTATGCAGCCAGTGTATGGGATCCTAATGAATTAGGTTTGATCTGAGAACTAGACAGTGTGCAGCGTAGAGGAGCTAGGTTCGTTACAAGATGTTAAGATAGGTTGAGTAGCGTTTCAGAATTAATAAAAGAATTAGGGTGGGAATCATTATCAGAGCGTAGTTTAATTACAGATTAATTCTATTAGAGAAATTTTAATCGGATAGCTTTACTGAAGATGTTAGGCATATATTAAGAACTCCAGCGTATTATCGTAGATTCGACCAGATAAATAAGATGAGAGAGATAGATTGTCGCACTGATAGATTTAAATTGGCATTTTCCCACGTACTATAAGAGAACAGAATAGGCAGCATAGCAAAGGGATAGGTAGGGGAAATATGTAGAGTAGTTGTAGTGCATGATGCATGTATTAATCCCTTAAATACTATAGATACCAATAATCTAGTTGCATGAGACCCTATAGTTGCTTGTTTGCATGACGGTAGTGCATGCTTTGTGATATTCATCCCCTACCATACACTCTCACGGTGGCTTACAGAGTATTGTGTGGATATAGATGTAGATGAAAATGTTAGGCATGTATTAAAAACACCAGCGTGATTAGTTTAAACCAGATAAATAACGTAGGAGAGATAAATTGTCGCACCGATGGATTCAAAATGTCATATTTCCCCCCAACTGTAAGGGAGCACAATAAGCAGCATAGCAAAGGGATAGGTAGGGGAAATATTTTAGACTAGTCGGTAGTGCAAGATGCATGTATTAACATCAATCCCTTATTACTATGCAGACCTGCTGCCTGCCATTCGGGCATTTCTCATAAGCATTTCGTATGCAGAGAGAAGGAAATTGCTATTTTATAAATAGAGAAATGTGTCCCACTCTGATTATTTTTGTACTTTTTTCTACACAATATTTTCATTGTATGCTGTCTCCCACTCTCAAACATCATGTTTTTTGCATTTTTTCTGCACCACAAACTGCTAAAAATCCAAAACTACTACCAAATCACACAGACATAGAATCCACACCCAACGTACCAAACCTCACTCTTTTAGCTCAAAACTTGATAAAGAGCAAAACAAAACGGATACTGAATGACTGACTGACATGCTACAAAATTAATATAGTATGTAAATACTAACAATATAGTTACCTGAGACTCTATAGTATTATGTTTGCTTGTTTAAAGTGCATCCTTGCTGATCATCACCCCCTGCCAAACACCTTCTTAGTGGCTTGCAAGGTATATAGATGTAGATAACAAATAGGGCATCTTCCAGGCAATAACTTTAATGTATTTCAAGCACTCAACAGTTTAAATGTATTAAACTGCTTTAACATGTTAAAACTTATGTTTCAACAGTTATTATTACATTATTCCATCAAGCTCTCCCTCTATCAACGGTCTTAGCTGTTTAAAACCACCGCGTTTAACCTCCAGAAAATGCAACGTTGCCAAGTGTAAACGGCACATTTATGAAGGATGCATGGAAAACGTTAATTTTTATCGTAGAACGTCGATCAAAAGACGCCCGTAATTCTCTTAGAACGTGTGATACAATGGCGGTAATAAATTGTTGCTCATTTAAATAGTTAATAACTTTTAACATCGTATTGCACGCGGTCAGTTTCTTCCGCGCGGCTCCATGCCGCGAGAGTCCGGTCGCTGATGAGGGTCGAAGCCGAGCGAGGGTCCGGATTAGGACGATCGCGACAGAGACCCTCGCTAATGACCGACTATCTGTTCTGCCCCCCAGAAAACTACCATGAACCGATTATTAATTAATTGAATTTTAAATGGAATATATATCTCCCGCTCACATAGGAAATTAATGGCACATTTTCAAAATTAATTTAATTAAGTACCTTCGAAGTGAATATCCAATGTAGCCGATTTCTTTTCTATAGTCACTTTTAGGAGGAGACGAGCATATTTTAGCATAAATCATGTTAGATACATACATACACATTAGATAATAGTCTGCTGTTTAAGAAAATGCTATTTAAATAGCAAAGTTAATTATTGTGCTCCTATTTGGGAATGTTGGATTGTAGACACATTTTAGGATTTCATTCTTTACACACTCTGATGGAAATTCTACACCGCCATGCAGTTTCATGATGTATATTTTTAACACCATAAGAGGTAATTGCAATAAATATTCTTAATTGTCAATCATTTATATTTGTTATTTTAACTAGCGTCCGTTTGCAAGTCTACATTACATTGGTATAAATTTGTTACTTCAGCATGCGATTGGTGTGACATTTCACAAGGATCCTCAAGGAAAATTGTTGAATGTGGTTAGTGCCTCGACACGCTAACTCTTGAGGATTTTGTGCCTCGTTTACTCCTTTTTTTCTGATCTTAATCATTAGTTGCGGCAATTTCAAAAGACTAATAAGCAGGTAAATCTTTAAGGTTATAATATTTGCTCCAACTTCATATAAAGAGCGTTTACGTACTTTAATTTCTTAGCAAAATATAATACATGTTCCCATTTTTCAGAGAGAAACAGTTCGTAAGCGGATTATATTCTGAACTTAGCTGTGTGCTTGGTTGATGTTGGATTGTCGATTCTCCCGACGTCGCAAGAGAGGAGGGGAGGGAGAACACGTCCTTAGATGGCGGTATTTGGGGAATGGGCGAGAAGGGGAAAGGGGTTCCCTGCGCGAGAGGATGTCCTTATCCGACGTAAGACTAATCTCGTCAAGTCGAATTACGCTGTTCGGCGACTTCTCCTCTCTCTTCCAGCACTCTGTGCTTCCTTACCTGTGTGTACCTTCTTTCCAACCCCGCTTGGCTCAACTGTCATGCGACAATTGACATGACCCTAATGCGACACTTTCAGGAAATTGCAATTTTGACAAATTTACTTTATTATTTTTCATATCATCCTTTTAGCTTCTTATTTCTGTGTTGATATTCTTCTCTAAAATAAATTTAAAAACTAATTTTCCAAATCAAACATATTTTCCTGATTGAAACATGTAAATTCAGCAAAGAGAAGTACTGAGCAGTGTTTTTTTAATTAAGTTGAGAATTAATTTAAGAAAATTTTTGACGAGGATGCTGGAGTTAATGACTGAATATTTACCAAAATATACCTACCAAAATAATTGTGTTATTACGTTGGCTAAATAATTTTCTGCCGCGTATTTTGCTTAAATTATTATATTTAGTTATTATAGAGAAGTACATATTATGAAAACCCAAAGAAGAGGATGGGACAACTTAATCGGCCATATCATGGGACATTATGGCCTGATGATGATTGTCGAAGGGAAAGTGATAAAAAAATTGCAGAGGAGGGCCCCCTAAGAAATATATAGAACAAGTGATGAAGAATGTGAAAGAGAACACATGGGTAATATTAATAGGAATATTTGGGGACCTCATTTACAGGAGATTTGAGTGGAGAGCTGCGTCAAACCAATCCCAGTGTGGTTGAATGATGATGATGGTGAGGTATTATAGCTAGAAGATTTGCGGCCAACAAACTTTGAATTTTAAAACCAATATCCTTACACAAAATTATTTTTCAATAACGGCATACCAGCAAAATTGCAAATTTTTTCTTTGTGACTCAAAGGAAAACATAGGCTCTTTTTTTATGGAAATAAGTGAGATAGCAGTGAGTGCTATCTCATTCCAATGGAACGTGAAGACATCGGTAGCGCGCCGTTTTGTTGGAGGACCGGTTCAGCGACTTTCGTTACCGCCCGTGCTCATCGTGATGCATGGCAGATGCGTCTCTCACATCCGGGCTTCTCTATCGTGGAAACCCTTCCCCTCCCACTGAACGATTTTTCTCTCGGCACTGGGATAGTATTTCCCCAAATGTCTCCTCGTTCGGAGTGTGGGTCGGAGCAAGACAAGGGTCGATGAGGTAGGGGCGGAGGTGGGGGTCGAAGAGCAGAAACGCTCGGGTGCGTGGTCGACCATGAGGAGACCGAAGGAGGGGAGGCAAGATCTAATTTTCTAATGAGCAGACATTTTAAATGAGCAGATCAAACAAGATGATACAACGCTGCGGAGAACCAAGAGGACGCCATTACTTGATTTTCTCTACCGTGTCCCATCCTTTAACAATGCCTGTCATTCCATGGTTCAATGAAGTTATCGTGGGTTTGAAACCGGATTAAATCCTTCTCATTGCATGCAATTCCATGAGCTGACGTTTGGGCTTCCTCACAGAAATATTTCGTCTCCTACGTGTACAAAGACGTGACAAGAAACTACCAATAACGGGTAACTCCTTAAGTATCGTGTTTCATGTATTTTTGAAGCACTAACCTTAATCGAAAAGAAAAAAAACAGTAGTCACAAGGATATTTTTATTTGAAACCATTTTATGTAATTCAGGGATATGTATCCATTTTTTACAAGACTAAGCATCGATCTTAAGCAAGCACAGAAATTCTCTCACCCACAATTTCCCCATCATAGTAGTAAATTTGATATTTTTTTAATAATCCCTTGATGCTTTATAGGTATTTTCAATCTAACCAATTTTACCCTCCTTCACACACACTTGTTGTATATCGTGAGCTACAAACGCAAAATGTGACGTCATTTACGTAGTTATCTAAAATAACGCACTAAATATATATTCATACGGAAACAAAACTATCACAAGGTAAATAAAAAAAATCACAAATGTGCGAAATAGCTCGATATCCCGAACATTGACGCGTAAGTAATAGTAACATCTCACAAACTATTAATTTATATTCATTATAAGGCAAAATAACTGTCAATAATTAACTTAGTAACTTCCGCAATATTTTATTCTCACAGTGGTACAACTAGTTTCGCCTCTGTGGAATCATAACGAACCAAGTATCCTTTCACGAATACACGAGTCCATCAACGTGATAACGCGAAACGCTTCAAAATATACTAGCCATAAGTAATATGTGTGTTTCCCGCCGGAGAAATAATTTTATTTGCCATCACAAAGCGTGGCTGAAGGGCAGATAAGATATTCATTTTGACAAGAAATATATAAAATCATAAGAATGAATTTTTTTCCTGATATCGGGTAACCAACGGAACACTGAAACTGAGCCTCATGCTCATTATTTCTTGGATAATGGACTTATACATTGTACTGTGGCGGCAAAATTGGCACTGCACACATGTAGTAATACTTACGCACTGCGTACGTCTCATAAATAAAGTACCCAATCCTATTAGATATTACAGCATTTAAAACCAAATATATGAAGCGTGTGATCACTTTTGGACCGTCGCTACATATAAAAAAATCACTCAATAGACGCAGAAAAGCAACTTTTCCCCTTGATTGAAAAAGTTAAGTAAAGATCAAGGAGATCAATAAAGATCTAATTTAAGCACTGTCTTTCTTAATCATGATGGATAAAATTCGATGGTTTGATTATAGAGGAATTATAATGTGCGGGGTAAGCGGGGTTTGCTCTCCATTTTCGAATAGAGACCTGTCAGGCGCTATTGATGGCATCAACTTCATGTGAGGAAGATAAGTAGTTACTTAACAATATAGGTAATGCAATGGAAGTGAAAGGTGATTTGGCGTGGACCGCATTCGTAAACAGGGCCATTATTCCATGGAAAATCTCTGTCTTCATTTCGCCTTGATTTTCCCTCTCCTTCGATAGTGAAGGTTTGTTTATTTTCACGACTATCATTTATCCTTTTCCGCTCTCTCTCTCTCTCTCTCCTTGCCACGATCATTTCTCCTTTTCTTCAATCCCAGCAATGTACTTGCTCTCAAACCTCGGTTCTCCTATCCGATCCTTCCTAACCCCTTTCGCCCTGAACTACCTCGCTGCCTTGATGAATTTAAGACCGTGGGAAAGGTGGACGAGAGAAACTCAAGAGGCAGTGAGTAGGGAAGCAGACGATTTCGCCAGGTCAATCCTGCTGTGTTTTAAAGCACTGTAGAAGAACATCGATGAATTTAAAGTACTTTAACATCGCTGAGTGCTTACAACTATCTTTAAGGAGGAGAAGAAAGAAAAAAACACTGATGCTTGACTTCCCCGAATTTGGAAAAATGCATATAATTGGAGAACATGATTCCAGGTTTCCATGATTGGGGCAAAATTTTATATAAGGGATTGTGTTTTGTCTAAGAGGGCGTCATTGATACAGATAAGTTTCATCGTTTGCATTTAGGTAACCTTTCTACTTAAGTTCCGATTGTAGAAACACTCAAATTGACTAGAATCGTGCTACAAAATCCACGTATCAGTATGTTTAATTCGTGCGTTTTATAAACTATTTCAAAAGAATTTACCCTCAAAAACGTACTTTGTATCAGATAAAACGGAAACTCTCAAGTGAACGCTTTCAAACAATTGAAAATATTGATCAGATAAGTGACATTCCACTCTGAAAAATCAGCATTTTTGATGTCCATTTATGAAACAAGACGCTTAGTACTCTTTCACAGGTTGATATTGCAGCACGACATTTTTAAATATATATTTTTTGTATTTATACAGAATTGCCGTTTGTTTGTTTAGGTTTGAAAGCTTCCTGCGGCAACACACAGTTTAAATTTAACAATTACTACAGACGGTAGCTGATTGAAGATTTTCGCAGCGTGGATGATGTCAGCTGTCACTCTCGGTAGCTGCTGCGTAACAGGCATTGTCGTCCTGTTACGCAGCAGCCACCGAAAGAGACAACTGGACTACATATGGTAAATTGGTAATCTAATTTGTAAATGTTTTATTGACCGATTCGCCATTTTCAATATTTATTTTAACACCAATGCTTATTTTGGTTCTTGATTAACTTGGCTCCGTTAGCCGTCCTGAAAAATAAACATTTAAAAAAATGCAGGTAGTAGTTGAAAACAAGGCGATACAGTTTCTTTTGGTTACGGTTAAGACTATTTCTCTTTTTTTAAACAGCTGTAACTTATTTGGTTTGATTTGTGCTTACAAATCTATTATGTCAAATATTCACAAATTTCATAAATACGAGTCTTAATGTTGCTTGAAATTAGCATGATATTATCAAATAGTTTAGTGAAGAAGACTATATTGTCTGCATTTCATTGCTCTACAGTAATTATCAAAGAGACGCAATACCGTTCAAGCAACCGCTAGAGTGGAAAAAAGACGCCTTTAATTGATTGAAACAATTTTTTTATAATGACGAAGAATAAAATGCTTTTCGCCCCTTGTAGATCTATGTAGGCGTTTGTTTTGAATTCTATTGTGACTAAATAGTAAATGTATCAATTTGCTGCCATTTCTCATCATACACTGTTTGCCACTTGGTGGCAACATTGGAGAGCTAATCGAGGCTCAGCTGCCGATTCCGGCCGACCCTTCCGACGTCCCCTTCGCTCATCCTAACCACTTCCCTAGGTCGCCCTCCACTCGCCGTCCTATCCGCCATTATTCTCCTCGGACAGAGGGCCCTCGAGCATTAGTCTCTACCGGACGGACGGCCTCTCAAGAGATTGAAGAGTGGTCGGTAGATAGGAAGGGAGATAAAAGATTAAGAGACTTAAACTTGTGCCTTAGAATGTTCCTAACTTACTCGGAACTTGCGAGAGTTCGAGAGGAGAAAAAACATATTCCCACCTTGAACCCGGCCAAGGTGCAAAATTTTTCTCCTGTGTCATTTTTCCACCATCAAGATCATTAAAAATCGGCTAAGTGTCATCACGGACATCTTGTAGCCACGTAAATTTGTGACAAATAATCACTGGTGTGCAGAATTATGGCTGGGAGGCGGCACCGTGAGCAGAAAGGTAAATGTACCGTTGAATAATATTCCGGCGTTTCCACTAGTATCTGGTTCCTATAAATCATTCACTTATACACTTACGATGATGGTGTTTTGGGGCTATCTAAAGTACTATATACCTACGCTGCATTGCGAGACCCGGGTTCCCAGCACATGGTTCTTTTCCTGCGGAACCTCGGCACCATTAGACTCATCAGGGGATACTCCACTTATCTCGAATACTTCGCAATCTAGTAGTGTACAAGTGACAGTGTTGAAGAGAGGCTTCCACGTGAGGTGGAGCAGGTTTTGACATATACCTTTTAATTTACTCTTCGGGATGGTCGCGAAATTAAGGCTTCCAGGCGATGGAAAGGGATTGGAGAGGTTTTAGGGTCTGATCAAGCGTGGCGGATAGAAGTGAAGGGGTTCCAACCCTTCCTCCATCATCCGCTGTCACTCTACCCCGTCTACCCCAGCCTAAACCCTTCGGACCGTTTGAGTAGCAGTAGAGCGCGGGAAGCGGAATAATGGAACGGGAAGCAAGAGGAAGAGAGAGACGGGCGGTGGCGGAAATTGGCGATGGTAAAGGGGAGCGGCGATTGGCGTCGTGCTAAAGAGCTTTAATTTGCGAGTCCTTCTCCACCGTGAAAGTGCTCACCGATACGGCCTCCTTATTCATGCGGGACCTTGATCTCATGCCGCAGAGTAACGCGGCGTGCACGGTCGGAATTCGAGGGTTTGAACCTCAATTACAGTCTTTTTCGGTGGAGAGCTTGTCATCTGCGACTCATTTCCTTACCTAGGCGCGAATGGGTTTTAAACGCACATGGAAAAAGTTTAAAGGTGGTACTTCAGGTGCAATGAAGGGGTAGCATGTGGATAGTTTTTTATTCACCCTCCGAAATTCTTTGAATCATAAAAATTATTTTCTTAAATGAACTCTTGTGATAATGAAATGATAAGTAGCTTATATTAAATAACAACCACGTCCAAATTTTTGACTATTTGTACATGTATGGCAGATGCTTTTATATATAAGCAAACCAAAGCTGGTATTATTTATGCGAATTAAAAATTTGGTAACAATCAATTCAGTGCAGTATGAAAAATGTCAAAAATGGACGCATAATATTCTTATAAATTGGTTGTAGCGAAACGTCAAAAAATAAAATATGGGCTAAAATTGAGTAACATAAAGTCATCCAGGAATAAATGAAAAAAACTTTAAATATATCGTGCTTACATTCATCAATCATATGTGTCCATCGAATATACACTCTTAAAGTATCATACCAGTTGCAAGAAAGGGTAGGCACTGGGTGAAAAAACCACTAGAGGAGCTGTATTAAAATCTGGCCGAGGGGATAAGCTTCTGATTAAAAGAACACTAAGTGCAACTGCAGTTGAATTAGGCACTATAATCCCCTCCCGCAGAACCCCAAGTTTTCCCCAGGACAGAGTGAAAATAAAAGGCAAACAAGTGGATGCGGAAGCTGGTGGGTTGTATCGGTCGGAGAGATAAATGAAGAGGGAAAAAGCGAGGAAGGAGGTGTGAGGGTGGTAGGGATCGCTTTGAACTTCGACTGATAAGAAGGGCCACCGTTCGAGGTTATTTGGCTTCGGGTTCGACGCCTGTCGAAGAAACAGGGAGGACAAGGAAGGGTGAGAAAGTCTGAGATGTGACGTGGCGAAAAATTCTCTTGCTAATTTCACGGCAAGTTATTTCGTTCCATCTATCCCTCAGGGACTAAAACCTCTATGAGCTTTTTCTTTAATTTGATTCAAGTCGTATTATGAAATACTGGAGTAGAAAATAAATGACGTTTTAAAAGTGGTTGGCGGGAAGTAACAGAATTTCGCCTTTCACTCGCATGCACAGATAAAGCTATTTCCACGGCCAAATATTAAAACTAGGGAAGATTCAACTGACACAATAGTTTTGTCTTAAGTAGATAAGAGCAATGATATAAGTATTAATAAAAACTTGGTTATACAGTTACGTTTATGCAGATTTAAAACTACTGTAAACTGAGGTATTACTATCAGTGAAATTATGGGCTTTCTCCAATTTTTGAGCTTCTTTAACGTACCTATAAGCGGCCATAATGCATTTTAAATGTCTTTTTTTCGGACTAATATTACTTAATCACTACCTAATTTAGTCAGAGGCATAAAATGTAGCTCAGAAAAATGCCTATCAAATCCAATTTGTGAGTAAATTTCACGCAGAAAAATCTTAAACGACTTTTACAATGTAGGATCTTGTTTTTTCCCGGCGTATAATGCTTGTGAAGTCTTCACGGGTTCTCCACCGGGTCAGGGAAACGGCTAAGGCCGACGTTTCGACGGCTAATACTGCCATCGTCCTCAGGGCGTTGAGTGTCAGGTCCAAGAAAAATGCCGGTATATATACTCTTTATATAAGAAGAATGCCAAGAAAAATGCTATATATAGAGTATATATACCGGCATTTTTCTTAGACCTGACACTCAATGCCCTGAGGACGATGGCAGCGTAAGCCGTCGAAACGTTGGTCTTAGCCGTTTCCCTGACCAGGTGGAGAACCCGTGATGACTTCACCAGGACTTTTACAATGATAAAAAATGTTATATATTTTTTCCCTAGTGTTACTTCATTCATTACTTATCCTCATCAAGTAAAATAATTTCTTATTACATTTTCACTACTTTTAAGTCTACACAATATCTTAACATTATATCACTCTGCTAATTAACGTTAACCCATATGTTCTTTGAGCCTGGCATTATTATGGTTTTTAAATCGACTTTCAAGCCATACAGAATGGCAAGGTATTACTTAAACTCCTTTTCAAAGTAGACCTACGTCAATGGAAAGGTAATTAGACCAAAATTATATCTAGAAAAAAGCAAAGAAGAACATTAGATGACACATTCATTTCAACAATTATTATGTCCGGTAATTGCAGAGAAAGAAAAGATTGGCATCCTATCAACGATTAGAACGACTTAGATCTCTATCATTTTTTCAGGAATTCGTTTATGAAAACAAAACATTTATGCAAATATAAAACAAATATGGGCTACCAGAATAATTTACTTCTCTATAAAAAAAATGACTTTGCCGTTTCATACCCTGTATCGAATACTTAAAATATATAAATGATAGCATTTTGATATTCAAATCATAGTCAGTGAAGCGATTATCTCAACCGTAATAGCATGATAAATATTGTGCCCAATTCATCAAAACCAAAGTAATATTTGCACGGAAATCTCAAATCTTATTGTACACGTATATTATCGTAATCTACGTCTTGCAAACCGTCTTGCAAAAAGATTAAAACCAATGCTCTCACTTATTCTTCCCCACGGGAAGATGAATTAGAAAAATACCATCAGACCACTCAGGAGCCGAATAAACAGTTCATGTGAATAAAGAAGGCAGTGAATTTTCTTTATTGACAGCTTATAAATGAATGGTTCAGCATGGATGCCTCATGGCATGAATGGATGGCCAGCATGGATGAATCATACCTATCGAAGAATTTCAGCTATGAAAGTCAGCTATTTCTGCTATTACACCTATTGCATAGCTAATCTACCACAGCTGTTTTCCTTACTTGGTATTAAACAAAGAAGATTAACGGACAAACACCCAAGTTACGGACGTTGTAGATCATTCACGTTCAGAATCAATGCCAGAGGAAGGTCACCCTCTTTAAATCCACCGCAAACCTGAGCCATCCATAAAGCGATGAGCTTGAGACGGTTTATCGTTAAGTGGGGGAGGCGGGATGGCTTAGTCCGGAGGGTTGGAGAGCGAGAGCATGCCAAATTCCGGGGTCCTTCTTCTCTCTGTATTAGGGGTGGTGGACTAAGACTGGGGTGTGGGTAGCTATCGAAATAGGGAGAAGGGATAGGTAGTGGAGGCTGATCCAAATGGGGAAGGGTTGATGAGAATGGAAGACGTGGAGTGGGGGGAGGGCCAGTCAGCAGACAGCAGCCCAACCGCAAGGCCTTGAAAGGAAAACTCTCGGCGCGGAAGAAGGGAAGGGGATCCGAGAGTGAAGCGGCGAATTAGAGTTGGGGGAGCGGGGAAGTGTTCAAAAGGAGAGAATTTATGATGAGGGAGGAAGTAATTTGGGGCGACGCGTGCGGAAAGGAGAAGGAAATGATTTTATCGTGGTAAGGCCTGCTCCCTGTCTCAAAAGCTGTTGGGGGCAGAAAGTGCCTAGTTAACAAAAGGTTCATTTTTGCCGCAAAATCTAAACGATACGCACCTAAATAAATAAAACCTGCAATGATCGATAAGGAAAACTATGAAGAAATAAGGAGAAGGAGATATGCTAAATGGATTATTTGAGGTCACGCAAACTTTAAACATATCGTTTAGATATCTTTCTGTGTGATTTCCGCATTTTCTAATTCTCCACACCGGTAACTGCAAAAGAAAAAGGTTTCACCACTCTTGTTCAGATGATGAATAAATATTATTGAAACCACTCATTTAATTCTGCAAGACGTGCATTACCGTTATTCGTTGCCTGCAGTAAATTATACTCACTAAACAAATCTTATGAAAACCAGTAGGCGGCGCACACGGTTCATTCACATTCACGAGCATATTTCTCTCAGGAACTCATTTTTAAACTTTATCTTTCTGTTTTCTCTTTCAAGTGATTCATTCAATTTAGTGGACTTGCGAAAGTTACTCATGCTCATTGCACTAACATACGCACATAATTGTCAATATCGTTATCACACGTGAATAATACGCACGTCTTTCATTGAAGGATTTAAGACTAATGAAATGAATAACAGGAAAGGCCGTCGGATAAAATGGCGATTATCCCCTTGGCCCCTTTACGTTAAGACAGTTAATAATGCCAAATTTCGATTAGCAACTACTCCCCGAATGAAAGTTTGATTAAGAATTTCATAAAGCGATGAAACTGGCTGCTCAGATTGGTTTTGAAGAGTGACGTAAGAGTAATTGGAACCAATCTGGATTGTATAGTCTGCGGAAATAGGTGTTAATAGATAAGTTGCCTAATTTTTTTAGACGACCTTATCCAATAACATACGGTAACAAAATACACAAATGATTTTTTTGTTACTGCAAGCGTGCATTTTTGTGCATGGAATTCCATCGGAGCTCATGGGTTCAGAGAATAATTCAAGCTAGCCATAATTACCATCCTAACAAAGGCGGCCACAACGATAACTAGTGTTAATTGCAATTAAAAATATAGATCCAGAATTACCCATAATCTCAAATAAGTAATTTCACTTTCCACTTGCGTTGTCATTAAAAACATATTTAAATAACCTAGCTAACTTCGATTTTCCTTGCATATGCTTTCTGCTAAAACTATAAATACATCGTTCCGTACACTGTTTATATGACATACCATATGCTGGCTAAATATAAACGATAATAAATTAATTAGATGACAGCAGCTGACGTGACTTTTGGTAGTAATTGACTGGGTTTTGGAAGTGGTATTTTTTAAATTAACAATACTGGAATGTATTAAAAAATAACAGTAGACTTATTACTAAGCACTGCATCTTTCAGGTATTTTCAAAATATTATTCAGGTCACAAGCGTCGGAAACCCACACGTAGGTTTTGAAACTTTTTTTTTAAGTTTTGTCAGCCCTTGAATGTAACAAAAAAGAGCTTGTTTGACTGCTGGAAAGAGAATTGTCAAAGACCAAAAACATAAGCAGGAAGACAACGTATTCCAGTGCGGTAGGGTAATTTTTGAGTGCGTGGTGAGTTGAGAACATTGGAGTGCGGCGGGGGCGGTTGCAAAGGGGAATATGCGTCAAGAAAATGCTGATTCGGCGAAGGTCTCACCTGCCGCTGGTTTTTCAATAGGAAATGAAAGTCCGTAAAAGTGACTTGGTAATGTAATTATGGATTTCTGAAGGCTTGGGACGGATAGGGCACGGAAGGGCAGTGCGAGAATGGAAACGGATAACAGGGGACGCCTGGGGGAAGATGAAGACTTGGGAGGCTTCTAGTTGGTTAGAATGCGTAATGAGAAGAATTGGCGAGAGAAATGCAAATTAAACGCGACCGAAAAGACGAAGAACAGATAGTAAGGCTTTCCTCAGAAGTCTGGGGCGAGAATCAACTTGTTTGCGGGAACGGCACTCAGAGGTGGCCATCCCTCTCCGGTTCCATCCTTAAAGCAGTTCCATGCAACCGTGGAAGAAGAGCGATAATGACGCTCCGACTGTGGCAGTCGCGTCAGCCAGATGACTGAAGAAGTTTGAGATATATCCACCACGGTATGGACCAGAATTTTACTATTGCCGCAAGTGGCAATCAACGCTAAAAATCAAGTACTTCCGCCTTAATAAAACATAATAGGATCTACAAAGCGTACATTTCAGAGAGACAAAGAGATTATATGTAATTCATCTGAAGTTTGGTTATAATATAATTTATTTATACTTGGTGTATCAATTCATGTCTTCATTAGTAGATAATAAAATCTGAAATAAATTTTAAACGAAAACCATATCTAAATTATCATCTGTTTCTCGCCACTTATCTCTATGGATGAAACTCGGCATCCTGTGTTTCTACCGGTAAAATATCTTGTCGTTCACAAACATTTAATTTCAACTACTAATTAGGACAAATTTCCTGCTAATAGTACTCTAGAATCAAATTATCGTACCTTGTTATATAGGAAGATGGGCACCCTAAATGCCCTACTTTCTTGGGTAATTAGCGAGGACACTAATTTATAACGTTGGATGAAATAGAAAATTTTCTGGTAAAAGGAACACGTGCCAATGTTATCCATTAGAAAACCATCCCTTTCACAAATGACAAGAAGAACGTGGCACACTCCTCTATTCTTAAATACCAGCTTGGTCCAACCTACATTAGATTTATAAAAGCCGCCTTACAGAGTTAACTTGATAAACATACATTTTGCCTCAAACATATTCTTATTCCTCTTTCTTGTAATGTGACACATGATTTAGTTTATTTTATGAACGCAATATATTTATTTACTAAGTGTAATAATTGTCCGTTATACCGTGATTCAGCATCTGGTTTAATAAAATTCAGAGTAAAAGCTTTCCAGAACAAGTCACGTTTTTAGAATGCTTGAATTTTAAGCATGAGGCGCGAAATGATCCCGACGGTGAATCATCAAAGTCGAGAAGCAATAGGATCACCAAAGCACTACAGAGACTTGGAAGGAGATGTGTCGGGAACTCAAAGACCTCCTTGGTGCCTCCTGATTCTGTCGAAAGGAAGAGGAAGACGGGCTAATTGAAATGCGCGACATATCCTCTTCCCGAGTAAATAGAAGTACTCTAGAGTGTATGAGGGGAGTTTTATTTGCACTGGGACACAATCACGGGCGTCCATTGCAAGTGGAAGGGGCTGGGGAGGGTGACTTGTGCGGCAAAAGAAAGAAGAGTGGGGTAATGGGAAAATGGCACTTGGGAGGGATGAAAGGCAGTGGGAGCAAGGGCTGCTGGGAGAAAGGAGCAGAGGCTCGACTTAATTCGAGTGGCATCGAGCCCAAGACATTTCCATCGTCATTCAACGATCATGTGGGAAAGGTGAGATGAGTATTGTCATTGTGAAACACGTATTGTTGGCATTTTCTGGAGTTCACATTTTGCTAAGCGTGCGGAAAATATTTGGGAGACTGACAAGACAAAATAGAAAAGGGAAAGAAATTTAAAATCTTTTGTGAGTAATAGGGTTAGTGCGTTGACTAGATTCACCTTCCCTATACACTTGGGTTATTAGCCGGGAAGTATTTCATTTTTAAATGAAATAATTCCCCGCCAGTCTCATCGAGTGTGATGTGCAAGAGAGCACTTTGAGTATCTTATCTTTTTCTGTTGCATAGTGTGCTAAATTTTGAACCCCTTAGTGGTTCTTGCGACCACCAAGTAAAAACATTGGGCCGCGTTTTCCTCAAAACCTCTCTTCCATTCCAAACTAATCTCACCCTTACACCTCTTATTAAATTATGAAGTGCGTTAACTTACTAACGGTTATAAAAATGAGGCAAATAGTATTCAAAAAATACTAAAACTAAAGACAAAAAACGTAAGATTGTGAGTTGAGTGAGGCTTAAAAATCATTTGGCAAAGAATTAAATGCCAAAAGAAAATGCTAATAACGTGATACTTTTGACACAAATACATCAAAATAATCTTTAGGTAGCTTCATTAAACCTCAAGTTCACCTACAAAGTCACTGAAATTCCCATCTTTGACAATTCGGAAATAAAGTTCAATGGAGAACTGCAAAAAATTGCTTAAACATTTAGGTTTTAAATTATTAAAACAATGAGATTCACTTGCTGGTAATATTTCTTAATATTTCCACCAAATGACCGTAAATTACTACATACTACCTCTAAAATGTATAAAAATCCCTATTCACGTATACGTACTTAGAAGAGAAATCGTTCCTCTGCCACTAGGTTTCCCCACGAAAAACTTTATATCCCCACTCAAAAACTTCGATGAACTCCCGAAGTAACAACTCCTTTTATAACACCCAATTGACCCCAACCACGAGTGCTATAACCTCCCAAATCATCTCTTCCCAATCGTAGAGTCTACTCCCTTTCAACCTGGTATTTTCTTCTTCAAATCGCGTCATTCACACCCTTATCTCCCGATCTCCCGTCCACTATCTTCTCCAACCACATTTCCTGCCACCACCCCTCAACTTCATTCCCGTCCCCCTCTTGCATTCACACTGCACCCGCGGATTGATTGGTTTTGGTTCAATAGCATTGAAAGTATTCGGCACCTATATGAGGGCCCAAGCCTAGAGTACCGGCGGTGGCAGACTTTTCAATGGAATGCCAGTCTCGCCGTCCGGGGGATTTTGACATCGCGTCTTTTCGCTAAGAGCTGGCTACCATTGACAACGGGTTTCTCTCCTCCATTCTCATCAACTTAACATTCCACATTTCCCTTAGTATCCAGCTGTGCTTAGTGGAGTAGATGATATAAGTTGTAGTTTTCCTTCCCTAATATGAACAATCTTATACCTAACACTGCCGCCTACTTTTTTCCCACCCCCCCATTCCATGCTTCCCTCTCCTTTTTCCTGTCATGCCCACCTTCCTCCCCGACCTTCCTTTTCCACACACCCTCCCTTTTCCCACCCCCACAATTCATTATTCCAACCCACCCCTGGCCCTCATAGTGGGGGCATGGGAGGTGGTGGTGATGAGAAAGGTTGGACTCTCCTCAACCTTCCTCATCACCAACTCCTCTCATCTTCCTCCCCCTGTCAGATTTACTTCTGTACCCCTCTCCAAGCTTCTTCCCCTTATTCTTATCCCTTTCTCTCACTCTTTCCACCTATTATCAGCACGTTCTTCTGTATTTTCCAACCCCCACAACCCCATTCCCCCAATGTCCCCTCTCTTCCTTCACTCCCTTCTTTCACCTTCACCTCTACTCTCTACTTCCGCCTCCCTAATTTTCTCATTCAATCCTCTCCTCCTCTATTTTGAGTCACCTCCTTCCCCTTTGGTAAAAAACCTCCAGTACTAGACCCAGCTCCTCTCCATTTCTATCCACCGCGTATTTGCATTTCCTCCTAATCTCACCTTCCGCTCCTTTTCCATCCGTTTCTATGCTGTCAGCCACTAACCTCACCTTATCCGATTTGAGTCCCCTCTACATCAGTGACTCCCAGCATCTTATTTACCACTTTCCTCTATGTTTGCTCATCATCCAAACCTTCCTCTAGTTTCCAGCGCTATCCTGTTTCAATCTTCCACTTTAATCTTTCTGGCCCATCATTTCTCACTCAAATACCTTTCTTAACCAAACCCTTTTAATATCTATTTCCTATTTTACTTTCTTTCCTTTCCTCTAACTCTCCTCGTTTTCTTCCCAGCATCCTTGCCTTCTCGTTCCGTTCTCATTTTCCTCCCCAGCTTCCACTCTCCCCCAATTCCACTCAAAATATTCCACCACCGTGCCATCGCAGTAACCCCTTCCTCTCCTTCCGCTCTCAATTCCATTTCCTGCCCCTCCCTTTAATCCTCATGCCTACCATCCCACTACTCCCCTTTCCTTCTCTTATTACCTTACCTAATCATCCTCCTCAACTCTTCCCATCATCCACCACCTCCAGTCTCTTCCCTAACCATTTCCATTCACCCAACATTCCCTCCCATTCTTTATTTTATTTCCTCCTTTTATTTCTCATTCGATTCCATTCAAGTCCCTACATTTTCCTCAATTATTGTCAATTCTCTCTTTTATTCCCCCTTCTTTACGCTTTTCATCCAAAACGCATCCGTAGGTAACTTCAATCCCACTCTCACTTTTCGTTCTCCCAACTCTTTATTCCTCCTATTTTTCTTTTGATTTCTTCAGTTCCTCTCCTCCCTCCTTAAAATCCTCCATTGACCATGTATTTCTACCGTTATTATCCTCTTTTTTCCCACACTCTCAGCACCTAGTCTTCAAATCACTTCTCATACTTCAATCCCTTCTTTCTTCATACAACCACCGATTCTTCTCGAATCCACCTACTTCTCTACCTCTCATTTTCCTCTTGCCATTTTACTCCTGTTTTATTCCATATTGACTTTCTTTCACATCCCTCACTCGCATTTCTTCGTGTCCCTCAGTCCTTCATTTCCCTCAATACTTACTTGGCTCTCCATCCTCATTCATTTTACCATCTACTTAATTAAATTTCTCCACACTTTTCCGTCCATTTCCATATGATAATCACCCATATTCTCCGACTCTGCCCTCCATTTATTTATTCATTATACACTTTACTATTTCCTCCACTTTATTGTTCCGTTCTTATTTAAAATCCCTTTCACTTACCCTCCCATTCGCCACTTCCCTCTCCTTACCTCACCTCCTCTCTCCATATTCCCTGCTTTTAATTCTCAGTCCCCTCTCACCATCGTACTTTTTTCTGTGTCTTCACCTCCTTCCTAATTCCTGCCTCTTACTTAACTGTCAAGACAAACGGCTTTCAACTTTCCTCCTTTGCTTTCTTCCTATTCAGCTTTTCCACCAATCCTTTAGTTTTCTGAACCCGTTTCCTTTCACAATACTTCCAGTCCTATCCTCCTCTTTCGCTTCTCCTTCTTCTCTTACTTTCACCTGAACCTTCGTGTTCATAATCTCCCCATATTCTAAAACTTTACTTACTTACCATGCTTACCCCTTTTACTCTTCTTCAACATGCCTGCTTACCTTGTCTCTGTAGCCAATATACATTTCTCTTCCGGTTAAAACAATTTTTCTTCCTTCTTGAGTTCTCTTTCTTTACCAATCCTTTTCCTTATTCCCTGCACTCTGCCTCTTCCCCAGAACCATATTTTCCTCCACCCTCAAACTCGGTTCGTTTTTTTCTACTCCTCATATTTCTTATCCCCATGCATATTTCCCTTACTTCTTAACCGTCCTTCTTTTTCGTCCAGCCTCGATCATCATTCTCCTCCTCATCTCTTTATCCGCTCTTCTCCCTTCTAAAAATACTAATCTTCCATCCATAATATCCATCCCTTCCCTTTTCAGCAAAATATTTTCTTTTATCACCAATCACTCTACTTCCGTCCAAATCCTCTTCCTTCACCTTTTCTCCCATCTTTTCTTAATCCACCTAGACCTTTCTTCTCTCCCAGTTTCACCTAATTCTCTTACCAGCTGTACTAATTGCACTCTTATTGCTTCCTATACCACTCCCCTCTTATCCCGATACACTAATACTTGTCTATTCCTCCCTTGAATTTACTCCCTACTTTTCAAAACGACTTTCCCCTAGACACACTCATATTTTTATCCTATTCTCTACTATCCACATCAATTCTTTAATTTCCGGAGACAATTCTTTTTTAATGTGGTCCCTACTAACTTTTATCTAAATGTTTGTATTCCTCCTCCCAAAAACCTGCTTTACACTCAGTTTCTCATTAAATTCCATTTAAAATATTTATTCTCACTTCTTCCAGACCTCCTCATTTAACTCACGGAATTTCCTCCTGTATCTTTCATTTTCAGTTCTCTTCCGCCGAACCAATCCCAGTGTTCCCTCAAGAATGCCTCAATTGACACATTTCCCCACATTCATCCCTCTAAACTTCTTTTCCCCCACCTATTTCATCACTTCTAAACTACAATTCTCAATCATCTTGAAGATACACTCCCATTTTGCTCCCATGCTTTTTCCATCCATTTCATCCAATTGGAATCTTCCTAACATTCAGCTTTCTTTCTCAGAACAATAATTTAATAACTCTAATATTCAAGGTTTTGATTTATTTATTGATTCGAAGGATTGGTGTAGTAATTTGTTATTTAGAACGGCTTTTTCTCTCCTGTTTGACCTTTCCTACCATCGCTGACTTCTAAATCTCTTTATGCACGAATTTTAACCACTGAACCCCTTCAATCACTTTTCTAATCGCTCACGTTTCGTCTCTTCTGCCCTAATCCTGTTCATTCCAAAATTTTTCAAACTCTCCTGCCACCGAGATCTTCCTGACCCAAATTCTTTTCTTTTATCACTCAGGTAACCTCCCTCTCCCCAATTTACATTTCAAGAAACCCACTCTCTAACCCTGATAGCTCTTACCACTTCTGTACACTGTCCAAACACCTAGCGACCACTTTTACTCGAAATTTTTTCGTATCAGAGTCGATAATTTATTTGTCACTTTATAATTTACCATTTAGTGACAAAAGCCTTTTTCTTTCATTAGTTTGCATTTACGCATGATAATTAAAATAAAATCTCTTTAGAGCAAAGAACTTTATTATGTAATGTTATGTAGTTTAATCCCCTTTGAGATGATCCGTTTGCAACAACCAAACTGCCGATCTGTTTCTAGTAAGGTCGTCTAAGCATTCGCCACCCATTCATATTAAATTTGCTAAATGGACTGGAAAACTATTATTCTCCAGATAATGGGCATGAAAATACAAATTTCATTCACACCTACATTTTATTCTGCGATCCGCCACAATGGTGCGTGACAAGGGGTGGTAGGTCACCAGCCATGAAATTAAATTTAGCAAAATAATTCTTTAAAACTGGTAATGAGGTATAGTGTGCAATGTGATCGAAAAAATAATACTCTGTAGTTAAAATTTTATTCCGTTGTAGTCTTACATTGCGAGTGTAAAAAACAAATTCTTGCATATTTAGGAAAAGCGGTTGATTTCTCTTCATTTGTTGCTTCTGTATGCCCTGCTGATGTATATTGGAGGTAGAAATATGTCTGTAGGATCTGGTTAAAATTTCTTGTTACTTGAAATCTTTCTTAACATTAATCTTTTGGAAAATACTCTTGCCTCTATGGTTTCCCTATCAAACACATCAGATTTTCGAGTGACACTTCTGTAAGTTCATATGAATTGCATCTTATTCAGGTCCCTAAATAAGTCTTTATACGTTGAGTCCCAAATGCTTGAACCACACCCCCGATGAGGTTTTACAAATATGAAATAATATCTTTAAGTACTTATCTGTTTGGGCACTTTACCGAATTTCGTTTGATATCTTCAGAATTTTGCCGAATTTCACATTTCCACATTATAGGCTTGAGGTACCTCAGAGTAATTCACAATATTTAACTTCACTTGCCATACCTACGCCGCCATTATTATAACTTTAAGATTGTTTTAACTTTTTCTGCCGGCAGTGTATTACGATGCATTAAAAAGAAATAAGTTCCAGCCACCGGATTGGGTGACTCATAGCTGGATTTAGTCCGTGTTTCTATATTGGCGACTAGGTAAACAGTAAATAATATTAAGGTTGCTAAAATCTGTCTCGGATAATGCTAATGTGAATGAGGACACCGTGAACAAAATCCATATCCACACCAGACTCATCCCAGGCATGATATCGAGCTAATGCCCTTAAAGGGTCTCAAGATATCCTCGGGTAACTTGAGTATTACTGGGTGGCATTATGTGCGCATAAATACCTATTTATGCTTATAATAAAACCTAAAAATATAAGCTGAGGCACAATTTGAAAACTACAGCGTGAAAAGCACCGTTTTAATTGAAAACACATCTGATAGGCTTTAATCATGAAAAGTTGATCCTCATAGCATTTTTTGTGCTGATGATATTACCGCAAAAAATTAAACCAGATTTACTCTTAAGTTATTGTGGCATATTTTAAGTTTTCTTATAACTTTGTTTTGATCAGAAACTTAAATACAGATTAAAGCCAAGTAATACAAAATTGTTATAGTCAGCGTAGAATCACTTATGCTACGATGACCAGAATCATTATTTTTTGCAGTTTTTACTAAATAAAGAGTGATGTGTATGGTATATATTTTTCTAGCTCTAAAAGAAAGACACAGTTTACAATTAAATAAAGTATTAAACTTGTGAAACAAGTACAATATAAGAATCATTTTCAGAGTTGCTTCATCTCATTTCATAACCCTTTTCATTCACTACACTGGCATTATATTGCAATATGAGTTATGGCATATGTCTACATGTTTGAATACATCACATACTTTGTACTTTCCTCATTCATTACTTGAATTTATACTATGTCTCGTGTATGAAAAATAATAAAAGAGAAAAAGACAAGTTTTAGAAGATCATAAAAAGAGACTATAATTTACAGAGCAGCTTGGGCAAAAACAGGAATGGGGAGACACTCAATGATTTCAACCTTTCAATTTGCAAAGGAAGTGGACTTAGAGCACCTTCATTCTGAGCACTCTTGGTATCGGATTTCTTAAAAGGGTAGGGTACATTTCTGGTGGCGGTGGGAATATAGGGTATGAGGAAAAATGTGGGGGGTGAGGGGATGAAAATGAGTGCGTTGTGGAGGCCCCAATTCAACGAATCCCTATAAGATAAACGGGCCCCCGAAGGGAGGAGACGCACCCAGGGATAAGGGGGTGAAAGGTAGGGGATGGAGGAAGGGGCCGGGGTCAAAGCAAGGGTAGCTTGGAGTGGAAAAGGAAGAGGGCTCTTTTTTCTTTTAAGAAGTTAACGGAAGGGGAAGAGATACCTCTATTTTATTCATATCCCTGCTTTCATATTCGACGATGCTGAAAAAAGTAGGAAGGTCTGTTTTGGAATCTGCTTCGTCTCCTAAATTGGGGATGGGATCCATTTTCCATTTCCGCTGCGGGAGTAGCAATGAGGTTTTCTTACAAACCACCACTTCCTCTCCGTCCTGCATTGGCTCAGAACTCATTCCGTACCCCATGGCAGAGGAGGAAGGGCAACATGATAAGATTCAGAGATGCTTCCCTCACACCTGCGCTTGATTGCAGGATGTCTGCGTGTAAAATTGTTAGAACGTTGTCTTCTTCATTGGCATTAAAAATAAAAGACCCGTGAATTTTCTTGGAGCACAACCTTAAAGGGAGTTTCTGCATTTGTAAAGACATACTCCATAATTGAGTATAGGCCTGACCAGTATTTAAGTCAAATAAGTTACAATTATGCACATTTTTATTTTAAAATGAATAAGTAAGCCCGTAAAAATGAAATATTAAATCGGAAGTGAACAGTCAGTATAGTTTTACCGAATGCATTCCATCGCATGCCTCTGAAGATATATTTCAAAGAAAATATTCAGTAAGATATCAACAGATGCATCTACTGTATGCCCTGGAGGGTGGAAGGAGGTTAACTATCATCAAACTTGAACATCGTAATCTTAAAGAAATAAGATTAACTTGCTGTTGCTGAAATTAGGGAATGATCCGGAAAATAAGATGTTTAATGCCACTAAGTATGCGCCACTAACATGGAAAAAAATACGGCGTTCCAATTTGTCTGTTCCTGACAACTGGAGAAGGAAAGTTCGCGATTTATATTACGATTAGGAAAAGCTTATATTCAGTTCTATGAAGAAGGAATTAGAATAATGTGCTTCAGACTGCAGTCACGCACAGACCAGTATACTAACAAAAACTGTCTGCCACAGCTGAGATTCAAGCCAGGATTAAGTATTTACTTTTAAATAAAATTAATAAAAGTATCTAACTAACTAAAATTAATATCAAATGTGATGTAAGGCAATATACTTAAGGGACTTTCTGTATGTTGTACAAGGTTTAAGTAGGCATATAGTTTCGTCATAGTTTAATTCACTTGTCTGGTATGTGAATTTTTCTGCCAGCATAAGGCGTGAACAGCAAAATTATAGCAATATAATAGCAACGATCATTGCTAAAGACTATTGCTTTTTCTGTGCACCCACACTCAGCCCATATTATAATTATTAGTTCAATCAGCCACCTTTAATTAACAGAGAGTAAGTCGTGGCCAAAATGTTCTCAAATGAAGCGGAACAGCAGTGGGGTGCATTACAAAACATCCATCATTGCACACTGCACACAAATATAGCACACTGATAAATATTGATTGTAGCCTGAATAACTCCTCGGTGAAAACACATTAGCCAAAGATGTTTATAAATATTGTGGGACGAATGTAAGGGAATAGTCATTAGTGTTTTCAAAAATACTAAACTTAAATATTAAAATTACCATTTGGAGCGCGACAACGTTTCGGAAAGAAATAATGCGGTTATTTCTCGGAATGGCATACACAGAAGGGTTTAAATGTCAAGTTTATTACTTATACATGGATTATTCAAGCAGCAGGGATTATTCAATATTCCATCAACAATCCATTTCAGCCTCAACTCCGATGCATAATTTAATGCGTTGGCAATTCGATGCGCTAAATTGTTATTTTTCCACTTAGGCAATATGTACTACCAAAAATGCATGAACATCTCACAGTATTCTATTATTCCCAATGGTAATGACGTGAATAATTCTGTTAATTAAATGGTTGAATAATCTTTAACTTTGATTGTTAAAATTGGTTGAAACGCGTCAATTAATCTGAGCGAGTAGACGACAGTAAAATGCCTGTTTCTGGTGCTGTTCCTGTCAAATCAAATCCTGGTGCTGTTATTATCAGTGGCCAGAACGCTAAGTGATCAGCAGCACCCGGAGGACCGTTTTTTATATCTAATTCTAATCCAGTCTAATGATTATAAACTACAAATATTACCTGAAAGAAGTATATCCTTAGATTATTTCACCCTTTTCAAATATTCACCATTGAAAGCAAGAGAAACTTCCATTATTTTGTCATAATATTTTACGCCTTAATTTTAGTAAAACTCATCCTTAAAACGTAATGTTAGTAAGACTGATTCTTAAGGTTTTATACCTCCACCGGGTATAAAGTTCATTGGTATTCATCCAGAGGCTGCTGAGGGGCAAGTTACTTAATGGTGCAAAAAAATATCGGGGACTGATGTGAAACGCGAAATATCACAAATCATATCAATAAGTTACTCAGGACGTAATAGAGCCAGGGATCATAACGTTTTTCGCCTAGTCTTAAGCTGAATTTCATCATTCGCCAAGTTTTGAATAATGAAACAGTTTGAATTAATGAATACAGCTGATTTATTGACGCTGCATTCAAAATCTGAGAGTCGTTTTTCTACTAAATACCTACTACTGTTTCGGCCCTTGTGAATTTTATATAAACTTTCTATGCCAATATTTACCGAAATATTATGATGATTACCCTTTGATCGATATAAGCACATCTTCATTAAATATCCCTATACTTAGAATTTCCGGAATACCTACTCTTTCACTACACTCGTTCTTTCTTCTGATTAAGCATATTTCTTATCTGTCTTCATACCACCAAATATATCATTTTATTCCCTGCCTCTACCTTACTTATCCACTGCTACTTCCAATACTACAGCGCTCTGATTTTTTATTCCACCCACGCATTATGAGATACTGTGGTATGGTAAACAAATGTGATACTATTTCATACAAAATAAAACATACCGTCAAGAGGGATTTCAAGTTTTTCCGGCGACTTGACTGATAGTAAACTTCTCGGGTATCGCAGTTTAGTTTTGCACCAGTGTTTAGGAAAATCCAAGAACACTTCCTCCAAAATTCACCGTGTGGTTCTTGTAAAGATTCCCTAACAGATTTACTCCTTACTAATACAAATTGTATTTGAAAATGGCTTTCATGGTGGCGATTTTCAGTGCTCGGTATCGTCTAAAATGACTTAGCAGCTGAAACTAATTATTTCATCTAGAATCCGTTTGGTGTGGATGCTAGAACAGGCCTTCCATTACGTGGAATTATAAGCGCAATGCAAGTCAAACGGGCAGACGTAGATATTTTTCAATTCAA
Source organism: Platycnemis pennipes (assembly GCA_933228895.1). Lineage (NCBI taxonomy): Eukaryota > Metazoa > Arthropoda > Insecta > Odonata > Platycnemididae > Platycnemis > Platycnemis pennipes. The sequence goes on along the minus strand of OW121849.1, from coordinate 24,523,985 downwards.
CCTGTTCGCACATGATTATTATGAGGAGGCATTTCGAGTGTAGTACTCCATCCGTCGGATGGGACATTTAACAATGGACCCCTTGGTGCCTTTTGCCTTTCCGACATGGTAATGTCAATTCTAGGTTTCTACCAAGTTCTCCTGGCATCCCTTGTTTCAATATCATTATAATAAAAAACGAAATTGCCATCATGTTGGTTGTCTTAAAGCGTGAAAGCACTCAGGTTTTAAAGGTTAAAGAAAAAGTAAATTTCAGAGAAGTTAAAATTGATTGTTGTATTTCAGGTTGAATTTTCCTGCATATTAGGAATTCATTCATAAAAGGACAAAAAAAGACTGCTAAAACTATTCCCATCTTCTGTTGTCATCGCCCCCACATTGTTTTGACGCAGCTTAAAGGGCTTATTCAATCGGCTAAAAGCCTCATATTAGCATAAGCTTTCTATTTCCAAGATTTAATAATGTCATATATCTCTTCATAGATCATCTATTTCTATCCTCCGGGTGCAGTTTACAATATGAATGTCACCAAGAAATTCATGCCTTAATGTTTCTGACGTCAGATATTTGGTTTTACACCCTCCTTACGCCTATTAGGTTGTTCAGGTAAAGAGCACTAATCAATGCAGCAGCTTGGTCCCCACGCGCAAATCATCATCTGACTACTAGCCCAGAATTTGTCAAACTACACTTACTGGAGTTTAAAATCATTGCCTTGAATACTACCATTTCTGAGAATACAAAGAACCAAGATGGAATTCCAAATCACTCCGCCATTTACAAATTCTGGCCCAACTCTATTTCTTTGCCCCACACTATTCGTCTCCCCTTCTTACGAGGGCATAATCCTTTCCGCCAAAAAGATTACATCCCCCTTCGGCTTCCCAGTCTTCTTCGGCGTACTACCGAAGCGAGAAAACGAACGGGATTTCCTTGAAAGCGCTTTACGTTCCGAAGAATTGTATCGGCAAATTAGAAGACACAAAAGTTTTCCCCTTCGCTCTCTCAGTCTGCGTCCCCTTACCATTCCAAAACTCCTCAGCCTGTCGAGAAATTCTGGAGTGGGGAAACAAGAATTCTTGGAAGACAGAGGCGAATGGCTGTGGGAGTGACAGGGTGGATGATGAGAAGGTCTCACGTTCCTGAATACCACCCACTACTATGCCTCGACGCCCACTGCATAACTACGGTGGTGAAAGCGGTCTTTTACCTCAGGCCAAGGGCAAAACAAATGAGGGACAGAATTGGAATCCTTTAATGCACACCGGTTGAAATTCGATTACTAAAACCATTAATTCTCTGTACCCCTTGTGAAGAAATCAGGAGGCAATCTAGGAGCTCAAATATTTCACGCGAGCGTTTAAGAAATTCAAGGATCCAGTGCAACTTTAAAATAATGCAAATAAATATATTATCTACTTACCATTAAATAACCGTTGAGCACTCCTGAGTTCTCACTGAGCGTGAGAACTACTTTCCCGTAACACAAATTAGACATTACTTTGGATATCCTAAAGAAATTCACAAAAGAAGAATTTTAAATAAATGATATTAAAATCTCAATATGGGGATTGAAAAATAATGCCCAACTATAAACAGACTTTTGTTCCTAGAACAAGTAAGGAAAATGCATTATGCTAGGAAAATAAGTGCTCAATCTCTGTTTTTTGATTAAAGCTTTCCTCAACATTTATTAATAATACACTATTCATTTTTAATGGAGATTAGTTGATTCATAGCTGTAGTCTGGCAATCGACAAGCGCTTATAGTGATTCTCACTCTTAAATAAGCGCGTAAAAGTGCGGTCTACTGGAAATTAAATTTAGAAGAAAATAAATAAGGCTGGAGAAAATTAAAGATTTGAATGATTTTTTTGGCATATATTACTTCAATCCTTGGAGGATGGGAATGGATGCCCCTAGGAAAACACCATAACATGAATGAAATACCTAAAATTGAGACAATACAATAAAAGGAGGAGAAATCTTAGTGGCCGAGAGAAAAGAGGAGGAATCAAGATATTTATTTATTTAATGCAGTCCAAAAACAGCACAAGGCCAATTACAAAGGACTAATAATAACAAAGAAAACAGTTAACAAACAGTAAACAAAATGTAGGCAACAATGAACAAAACAATATTCAACAGAATTATCAAATAACAAACAAAAAGGTAGTATTCATAGGGTTGAGAGAGGAGTAGAGGGAAAATTACGATGAAGATGGTGCGAGATAGACGAGGGATGAAAAAAAGGATCAAAATTGGGAAAGCATTTTGAAAAGGAGTTAATGGAAGAAGGGAGTCTGAATATAAAAGAACGTTTAGAGACCGAAAGGCGTGGGGTGAAACAGTGAAAAAGGTCACTCAACCTCGTCGTGCGCGAAGGAACACGAAGCGGGAAAAGGGAAAGAAGGTCAGATGATCTGTATTTGCCATTAACAATATTTATGAAGAGTCTCCTGTCATTGAGGACAGGGCGATCAGCTAGCGTCGCAATACCAAGAGAGGATCTAATCATATTGAGGGAAAAATTACGGAAAGGCTTGTGGCGGTAGCGGACAACAGACAGGAAAAAATTAAACGGGCGTTCAAGGAGCTTTAGTGAAGAAGGTGGGGCCATAGCCCAGATTTGGCTGCAGTATTCCAGGACCGGAGAGACGCAGGAAAAGAAAAAGGTGCGTAGAGCAATTAAATCGGAAACTTCTCGGTAGCGATACATTATGCCCACCAACGACATAGCACGTGCGGAAATGGATTTTATGTGTTCACGGAAGAGCAGCTTAGAGTCAAAAATAACTCCTAAATCTCTCTGAGAGGTGACTGAAGGAATATTATGCCCAGATAGTCAGTAATTATGACTCTGGATAGATTTCCGTAAAGAGAAAGGTAGGATAGTAGACTTGGTTGGATTAATTTTTAGACACCATTTCTTAGACCATAGGTCAATTGCATCAAGAGCCTTCTGCAGAGCAAAGCAGTCTCTTGGGTAATCAATTTGCTTAAAGATTTTGCAGTCATCTGCATACAACAAGATTTTACAAGTAGTGGAGGAGATAGTATCAACTAGATCATCAATGTATAATGCAAAGAGTAAAGGCCCCAGGACACTCCCTTGCGGAACTCCGGATGTAACAGGAGCCATATTAGAATGTGATCCATCAATTAAGATGCGTTGGTGTCTGTTGGCTAGGAATGATGCCAAAATGGAGAGAAAAGTGCCATAAACATTGTAGAATGAATTGTAGCATTGTAGCATTGTAGCATTGTAATATGAACATTGATATTGAACTTATCACTTGTCTGTAAAATGAGAAAATCATTATGTAATGCTCTATTAGCAAACTTGAAAGTGCATGACACGAGAAAATAGCAATGTGAATACAGCATACGCACAAGTGTAAAAGATGGCAGATAAACATTCTGTGGACAAAGGTAAACAAATATTTCTCTGAAAAATACGACAGTGAAAAATATTGTATTAACTTCGGAAAATCATTTTCACACATTCATAGGTTGAAGAGTTCTTTGATGACGACGGAAAAAGGTTCAGGCAATAGAAGAATACGTTTAAGACCGTCAAAGATATTGCAAGTCAAATTGGGAATGGATATATTTTAAGATAAGAAAACACAAGCACGATAAGTAATTTTAATAATCTAACTATAGATTCCATCTGTAGAAATTTTTAACAACAGAAAAATACAAAAATAGACAATCAAATAAATTTTTAACGTGCCTTTCACCGGAGCAGGGTGTATTATTGCCTGAAAAAATAATGCACTTCCGTGAAACAGTTCACCCCCTAATTTTGCGGCATTGAAAAATCTGGAGAGGGAACTGTGGGAAATCGTGAAATAATCAGACTGATGAGATTACTCTGTGTGCTTTTAGTGGGCCTTCCGTGTTTTTTTAGTTTCAGGGAAAACACCAGAGGAAGCAAGCTTTTTCATCGCTCTCAAATCAGGTAGAAGGCTGTGACAAGGATTGCTCAGTATACCCCAGCTTTCACATCCTATGCTGCTAGCTATAAGGTATTTAAGAATTCGTTTCAGGCGTGACTTTGTGGAAGTTATTAATATGCATAATGAAACTCAATGGTAACACTCCACACTAATTTAATGATTGCCACCAGTAACGGTTATACACAGGCCAGGGTGGATAGAGTGATTAAAAATGTGGAATAATCAAAAGCTATACACTTAACTGCACTATCCCCGGACAATAACCCAAAGAAATGGTGTTCATTGCCTTTTATCCTAGGTACGGCACACAAACTCGAAACGCTTATTTCCGAGGAAAAACGTAGAGTGTCATTTTATAATTTAGGCACTATGGGGAAAATCCTTTTTAACTCAAAAGACAGATTCACGCGAAAGAAGACCTAAGTGGAGTGTATAAACTGAAGTGCGAGGACTACGGCATTTGTTACATTGCCCAAACTGGTCAGAAATTCAGAGACAGAGTGAGGGAGCATAGGAGCTCCTATATAAGTGGCAATAATAACTCAAAATTTGCAGAACACTTGTGTTGTAACGGTCATTTTAGTAATTTTAAATGTGAAGTTTTACACAGTGGTATTGACAAAGGCTATAAGCTGGATTTATAGAACAATTTGAGATTGCTAACTGTGAAAATGTTTTATGTAATGACCATGCAACCTTCTCCACCCATTCACCCGTCTTAAAAATCACTACCCCCCTCCCCACAACCTTCGACCCTCCAGCTAATTTCCTTGCTTTAGCTGCGAATATTCCTCCACAGCCAACAACCTTGCAATGAATTACCTTACTTTCCCGTTTTAACCCAACCTAAACCACCCCCCCACCTATTCTTTCACTTTCACCTCCTCCTCCTTTTCCACCTTGAACCTATATATACCTAACCGCCACATGAACATGTACCTTGAAAATGGCACTGAGTTGCCGAAACCCGGGTCGACCATCATTAAATTAGTGTGGAGTATTACCATTGAGTTTCATTATGCATATAAGATATTTCTCAAACTCTCCAAACTATTAAATGCGTGTCATATTGCTCCACTTTAAAGCTATGGCCAGCAATTTCTTGCACGCTTGAAAATCGTTCAGTGGCAATTTTCGTTAAGCCAAGACTTTTTTGTCCTTTTTCGCGTAAAAATATCTTCTTAGCTCGATTTCTATCCATTAATTATGCATTAAACTACAAATTTTCCGTATTTTTGAACTAAAATAGTGGATAATTAGGATTAACTCTATATGCGAATAAAACTAGGCATAAAATTGTTCCTATTGCTTCTCAAAACACCTTATGGGCACATGTTTTGTTACTCAAAACAAAATTCATGTGCAGATAAATTTTATCATTGATATATTTTTTTATTCTATAAATAAATTCTATTGGAATAAACAGATATATATCTTCCCTCCGATAAAAACACTCGCCTCTCCTCTTTCAGTATCAATAGACTGCAGTCTAAGGGAAGATACAAGCAGCGTCTCCAGGGTGGTAGCAATACCATCCTTCTTTTGCCTCCTAATCCCTTAGCCTCCCCACGGAAACCGATCACCCCTCCTTGATTCGTAGGCGGCCATCTCTACCGCCTTGCTTCTGACCCACTCCCTCGTCGAACAATCCCCTTCCTAAGTCTCCGACTCCACTCCCCCCAGCCTCATTCCCGAAGGCAATGCTCGGTACTACGCCAAAACATGTGTGTTCCGTGTGAACGCGCGCGCGTGTGTGTGTGTGAGGGAGCTTTTCGATGCCAAGATCCAGCTCTAAGCCGCCGAGATGCCCCCCCTTGAGCCGCCACCCTCTTCAGGCTCCCAACCACCCATGGAGTGGGAGGAGGAGATCTCCAGGCGGCCGCCGGCGCGGCTCTAAGCCCTCGCCTTCCCATCCACTCTCTCCTCTTCACTCGGTCGTGAACAACTTCCCGACTGGATGCCCCCTCAAGAAAATCGCGGCTCAGCGACGAGGAGGAGAGGCGTTGAATGCCAAAATCCGCGGAGTGTGATCGGGTAGGTGGTGGGAGAGCACCCGGATGAGCGTGGGGGGAGGGGGGGGTTGGTATTGTCGCCAGGGGATCCCTCTCGGGAGGGAGGAGGGAGGGGGGGCGGAGGGTGTATGATGAGTACAGTGAGAGCGCCCGGAGGAAAGAAGAGGAGGAGGTGCTCGGCTGGAGGCGTAATCTAAACGTCGACTTCCCATTTTCCCCGAAGAAGGAAGGAACTAGTGAGACCAGCAGGAGCACTCGATGATTCTTCCACCTAAGTGTTGCACCGTTTCAAAAGAGGATGGTGGGAACGAACGAGTAAAGGATTACGCCTAGTTTATTCACTAGTATTTCCGAAAAATAGTAAGCCCTCCGAAGAGGCTTTTTCCTGAAGGAAGATCCTCAAACCGACATATACATGGTGGCAAGAGTGGTTCAATAAAGTGCCTCATTTTTCACCAGCGAGAAAGCAGTTTATCCACAGTAAGGTCCCTTGGATAGATCTATACCTAGTACGAGAATCCTCTAATTTTCAGAGTTTTATTTTCAAATAATGCGAAAACATTGTACGAAAAATATAATTTAAAATTTTTCTTTTGTATTTTTTTCAAAAAAAAACGATCTGTATCATTAAAAGTTAGGGTACCAAGCAGCATGTTTAAAGACGATAAATAGGTACTCATAAGTTAAGAATAGGGTCCAGTTTTTTTCCAAGTGCTGCCTGTAATTTCCCAGTTAGCGCAATATCGATATGATTGTTGTAAATCCCTACTCAACCTACACCTCTAAAATTACACTTATGAAGCATATTAACATGCAATAACCTTTCTCATAAGGAAATTTACGGTAGAGTGGCTGCTTACAAGTTTGTCAATAACAAAAGATCACTCTCTATTGTTCCACATTATCCAAAAGAACCTTAATTTTAGGCATTGGCGTAAGTCTAGGAGTAAGGACTGATCTTTTTATCTCATTGTTCGGGCAGAAGCCAAGACCATCAAGACCATGTTTACAATTCAGACTACTGAATTTCAAAATGTATTGCTAAAAAATATGATATGCCATTACCTTGATGCCGAAACCTCAGAGTAATTGATGTCTGAGAATCATGATGAAGTTCATTTACTTTTATTTTAAATATATCGTCTTCAGGTTAGAAGGGAGGCAAAGTCGGAATGAAATAGACAAAAACTGTGAAAGCCGATCGTATGAAATTCACCGATAGTCAAAGAATTAATTAGGATAAATTAGTTCGCACAGAACATAGTTTACTGTAATTTGAGGTTAGGTAATGTAAGGGATACGGTCAGATTCTCATAATACCTGTACTCTATTTTAGTCACCTTATTGGCTGTTTCGTGCCACAAAAGAATGGAAATTGGCGCAGTATTGAACAAGAGAAATTTCATTGATTAGCGTTGAAAAAAGTGAAGGGCCAGTCATGCTCCACCAGGCATTTCGTTCGTTCCAAAGACTTCAAAGTTTCACAGACCGTTAAGGTATTTGAATTTAGCCTGTCTGAGTTACACGCTTTAGATGATGAGTCATTTAGAAATTGGAAACTCCATAGAGAGGGCCTAAAAATGTAGTTAATTAACTCTTCCCGATTAAAATGGATGACATTTTATGAAAATTGTATGGAATATATAATGAAGTCCGCGAACTGAAAATAAAACATTTTTGAACTTGGAATGATGCATTTGAATTTTATATTAGTAGTGAAATAACTGGCATGAATAATAAGCCTCAAATATGTTTGATACGCCATCATGAAGGCAATATATAGATAAATAAAAATTGAATTAGCCTCAAACGAGGTTTAACTGTTCCCACGAGCCAACTATAGCGCTTTCTAACACCTTATACGGTTCTTGAAAATGTGGGAGGCAACGCAAGAATTTACACACACTCTAATATAAACGAGCAGAAATATATGACCACTGTCATATAGTATATTAGCCCTTTTCAGTTCAAATTGACACATGTCCACATTACACGATTATGGATAATAATACGTTTTAGGAAGGTGAAAACACGAGAGTAATACTGTGAAAAGAAACAAAACCACATCTCCGAGATCCGATTAATTCAAAATTAGGTTTGTCAAATAGATTTTAGATTATTTACCGATTTATACTTCTTAAATGTTTATTTAATGTACCCATGACATTAAAAAACTAGCGTATGCACGTTCGCGTAGAAATTCCTTATTGAGTAAGAAAACTGGATTCAACCACGCCAGGAGAGAACTAAAAATGTAGCCTTCCAGCCTTTATTTTTTTCCTGAACAGCATGTTTGGTCTCTTTTGAACAGCTCTTGCCACCTGGACACTTTCCGCTGTTGTTTGTCATCATGTCCAAAAGATTTATGTACCGATTAATGTTATTTGACGTCGTTAGCGCATTATCTCGCGCTCCGAGGTGAAATACGAACCAAACAAAAAGTTTTTAATCTCCTTACAGAAAACGCAGGCGCCTCCCACCTCAAATCCACCCTTTCCACCCCTTGACCCCCACGTCCCTTCCGAAACCGTCGCCGCCCCACCCCAAGCGAAACTTTTCTACCAAATTTATAATTTCTGCCTCTTTGCCCCGGGATCCCTGACACCCCTCACCCGAGAGGGCATCCTCCCTACACACCAACCGGTCCCACCGTCTCACCCACCTAATTCCCATCCTCCAACCCTCTCTCCTCTACCGATTAAATTAATCTCCTGAAAGTCACCTCTTCTAAGGGCTTCTAGCTATCACGGCACAGCACGTGCTCCCGCCGTTGAGTAGGGAGGTTGGCAGAGAGAGGAGCGGTGGTGTCAGGGGGTGGTTATGCGGGGAGAAAGTCAGAGGGAGAACACATTAGGTCTGAGGGATGGGATGGAGGAGTGGCAAGGAAGAGGGCCCCGGCGTTTATCCTGCTCTGCTGGACCCTCGATAACTCGCGCTCGGCAATAAAATAGTATCCATCCCCGCTCACTGACCACCACTTCCTCTACTATTTTGTCCTTTCATCTGGCTACCTTTCTCTTTTCAGCGCGGGCCTCTTTATTGGCTCAGTTGAAGGGCAGCCGAAGACCTGGCTTCAATCATTATTGTTTTTTTATGTTAACAATATAAGAGCAACCATATGTGTATTAGTGTAATTACTGGATTTCCAATGTGCTCCTGATTCTTAAATTATTACGCTCATTTGATTTCATTCATTTAATACGTACTTCCTGAAATACGGAAATATGAAGACATTAGCTGAAAGTAGTGGAAAGGCAGCCGAGAACTGTGTCAAACCAAACTAAGGATTGTTGAATGGTCATGACGATGTACTCATTGAGGCAAATGAAATTTTTATATCAGATACACAATTCCAAGCCACGGCCCATGTCCTGCTAAGTAAATACGTCATCTACCTAGCTACAGCAGCTTAATAATAGTTTGCTATTTGGGTTTAATTATCATTCATAAATATGAAACTTTGTGCATTAAATTTTAAGCAACATTTATCTGTCTCTCATAAGAAAATTACACATTGCACCTTAAACAGAAAAGAAATCGACACTTTCAATAATTTCTCAGCCCAGCCCATATATGGAATTTCAACAAAGTAGTGTCGTAGAAGACCGTAAATTAAGGTGGCTGGTCTAAAAAACCAAAGTGAACAGATTTTCTTAAAAATTTCCAAATATGTTCCTTTTGGGATATTCTATGGAATATCGAAGAAAAAACGGGGGATCATCGACATAGTTTTTGCGATATTTTAGATTCTTTTAACATGGAGCCTTATGAGGCTCTCTATTCCAATAGGATAAATTACGCACTTTCTCCATTCCTACTGAACAGATTTTTACCAAAAACTGATATAATGTAGCTCTAATAAATTAAAATCTATTCTGAAAATATCATTCAATACTATGGACTGAATTTTTTCGTTAATACGATTACAAAATATGTATGCGAGAATTTCAAATGTCGCGCGCGGCTATGTGGTGTAAAGTTGGCAACGTGGCACACGAAGGTACGGGACATGCTAATCACACGAATTGTGAAGAAAAAATCTCTTGTAAAATTACTAAATATGCAATATTTAGTATTTAGTAAATATGCAAAGCACTTTCGATAACATGAAGTCAAATGCTGTTATCGCGGTTGTGAACATTACTCCCCAATGGGTCAATGGTTAATATTTGCTCGTAATATGCAAGCATATTATCAGGAAGTTAAAAAATACGAAGTTCGCATAAAATGAAAGTCCTATCTAAAGTTCTAGAAACAGTGGACTAATTTAGTATTTATGGGGAGTAAAACGTAATAATTTTTGGATTCTAATGCAGAAGTCGGTATGGCGATGAGAAGAGCAATTGAAGATCTGTGATGAGTAGCAAAGAAGATCGCTTAGTTCTTGATCACTTTCCTGATAATGTTCAAACATACCCTAGATACAATTTCCAGTGGTGCTTAGCTGCTTCTTCTGATTTAGGTAGAATATTTCAAACAAGTGAATTGTGTTGCCAATTATTGTAGAGCACTAAGGACATTGCGATCTAAATAGATAAATACTTCCCTAATAAAATTATTTCGATTTCATTTATTACTCCAAGATAATAAGATTTTGACAAGGATACCAATCCATGAGTACTAAGAATTTAACTTCCCTGGTTTGAGGTGACGTGACAGTTGATCGTGTTAGGCGGAAGAAGGCGATCCATTTTTATGGAAAATTTGTAATAAAATGAGGCATTACCAGTATGAAATGAACTTTTACCTATCATCTCAAAAAATGTACTTTCCTCTCTGAACTCCATCTTTCCACTTACCTTTGCACTATTTGTGAGAATCATTCTCATGTCTCTCTCACTAATTCCTGAGGTCATTGTCATTATACTGATTCCAAAGAACATATTTAAAGCCTTAAATATTCCTACCGTTGATAACTAAGAAAACATTGCCACTCAATATGCACATATGGAAACCTCCTCCTCACAGTAGAACCTGTACGAGAGCTATGCTGAAAATTTGTTAGCTTACAATTGTATTTATTTTTCAAGTGAATTATAATGCATAGTGAATAATGGTGCCTATTCCTGATGCCCACTTGTGACAAAGGTCATGAATTTCATCTCCCATACCTCCTCGTTCGTCTTCCTATCCACCCACCTAACCTTTTCCATCCTAGTACATGTTTCCAAACCATAGAGTGCCACGCTCCATATTAGACTCTCCACCAGTCTTTTCTTAACATCCCTTCTCAAGGCTCCTGTACACTGTAAAAAGTAGATCTGATTTTAAGGTACAAAAGCGATCTGAATTTCAGATGCAACATTTTTTAGACAGGGTATGTTGAATTTCAGTAGTAATATCTTGTCTAAAAATAAGGCAGGTGAACGACTGAAAATCATACCATCCTGAATCCTGCTCCCTCTGCTTCCTGCTTAACTGCTCCTGTACCAACCATCCATGTTCCTGCCTCTTCCACGCCTTGCATCCCTGTTCCTGCCTTAAACCAGACAGCGCTTAAATTCAGATCGCACTGAAAATCAGATCAAATTTTTACAGTGTAATAAGCTCTCTACTAGGAGTAAATGCCTCTTTCGCCAATGATTTTCTCCAATGAACCTCACACGTACTATACCCTATTTCCTACAACATGCTTTCAGAGTAATTAAATTTCTCCTCCTGCTCTAACTTATGGCCTCCTACTCTTAAATTTAATCCTTTTTCGTTCTTGAAAACCTTATCACTTTCATTTACTTTTGGTTTCCAGATTCAAACAGTGTAGAAAGTAAACTTTTTTAGTGATATTATCAAAAGCTTTGCTGAAATATGAAAATATCCCCGCTAATTTCACAATGGTACCTATAGGTCTAGAGCAGTTTAGAGTTTAGCAGAGTAGAGAAGCTGCATTGCAAATAGCGCACTCCATTTACTCGCCAACAAATGCAATATCAATCAAACGGCTACCTTCGACGTTAAAAAGTTGCGTAGACGAATTGTGTGCACCAGATGAAGCTTTTTTTTCCCACTTTGCCTTCATGGAGAGCGACTGATTTACTCTCCTATTATATTTTTTTGGGGAAATGAGCTTTCCCTTTCTTCGAAAAGACGTAGACATGACGAACAGATCTAACTTGGGCAGACCCACGTGAAAACCACCTAAATCTTACGAATAATTCAGCGTTGCAAACCACAAGAAACCACCAAAGGAGCACTTGGTCACTAATGTAAACAACGACGTAAGTGACACCTGTCGTCACGACTACTGTAACAAACAACTGCCAACAGCGTGTTGCAGAATGGACGCTGTTGCCGGATTAAAAACGAAAGATTAAATAATTTATAGAAACATATTTTAATACTAGTTCACATTTGAGTGACAATGTATCTTCATTAAAATACTTATTTTGAATTCTATGGCTACGGGTGAGAACTGTTTTCGGAAAATTAATTTCGCAAGAATGACTTAAGAAATGAATCAAGTCTGCATTTAAGCAAATTTTTATGGCAATGTGTAAAGTTAAAGCACAATATTTCAGATTGTACCTAAGGCATTAATCATTCCTACTGAATACAGTGTAACTGAGACCTATTATTGAAATTTTAAACGAGCATTTAAATTTAAGTAACTAAATTTCTCAATGACTAACGATTACCCGACCAGCCACCTTAAGGTTCTCCTGCGTTAATTACGGAAATTTTTCTACAAGACACCGAATGCTGATAAGGACGTGTTTTTCGGTGAGAATCACGGAGTAGGAAGGTTACAGGGGTTAGTTAAGATGGAGTTGTGGGGTGTAAAGGAAATGAACCATGGGATGTGGGGACCTTTAGGTAGGTGGGGACCTTTAGGTAGGAGGCTGTTTTCAGCTTCTCTCTTTCTACAACGGATTTTAAGTATTGCTATTGAGTAAAAGGCATTTTGATGGTCAATCTCACTGCCTCCTCCATCAAATTATCTAAATTTTATTTCCACATTGATTAAAACTTCTGCCCCACGTGGGGTTTTCATAAAACGTCCGAGAATTTCATTCCACGAGCTTATATTTTTAGTGTTGCAACTATGGCCTCGATGCAGTGTGAATATTCGATATCATCCTTCAGCTAAGGTGAGAGAACAAAAGGAGAACGCGATTGGCATTGACTCTCATTCCTTGCTTATCACCGAAGGTTAAAAACACTTATAATGACCAATAGGGGCAATAAACAAGTTGTTTTCTAATCCCTCAGAAAAACTTCTCACATCAGATTCGACATTCCTCAAAACAAGGAATAAAACATTGAAACCTTTTCCAAGTGACGCCAGGCAATATATACACAAAGCAGGATTAAAATCTGATACAACGTCGTAAGCACTTGATTCTCTGGCACAATATACACGACAAAAGTAAAAAGTACCAATGCAACTCTCCAAATTAAATGCATTAGTTTTTGTTACTACCACCCGTACCATCCCCCTCTATTTTGATAACTTGCCAGGCCGAACTCACCTAGATGGTGCACTTTGGTACCTCGACGTATAAAGTTCCGGAGGTGTACCCCACGGTAACTGGAAGAGTACAGTTTATCGAAAGATACCCGCTGGGTAAATACGATGAATGCTAGGTACTGGAAACTATAAGAACGTATAAGATACCTGGCTACCAGTCATTTTAACCTGGATTAGGTGTCATGTTGATTGTTGAAGCTACAAAGTTAGAAAAAAATGAAATAATCGTAAATTGTTCCAAAGACTCTGTCAGCATTGTATTACCCTCCTTATCGATAAGGTAAGAGGTAAGAATATAGTCATTGTCATATGTGCATCATACGAGAGTTAAAATTATAATAAATATGAAAAGGAAGAAACAAGGAATACCGTATCGAATATAGGGCATTCTCAATTTATCGGCTGTTGAGGCCAAATAAAAATATTAAAAAAATTAAATTTCAAGCAAAACCATAAGGCCTCACAAGTGTTTACTAAATAAATGAGCCGAAAATTAAGGAAGTATATAGGGGCATCGTCAATGAGGAATCAAAGATCAGGAACCCTTCTCCATGTCATGAGGACTACATAAATATTATCCGCACACGTGCTTCGCGATAGACCCTCGCGATCGTACCAGCCCTTTCTCCAGCGCGGCCGCTTTCCCGAAGCCTCGTGTGCTTGCGGTGGTGAGCGCTGTGGTAAGGCAACCTGTGAGATATTCGAGGCACGCTTCCACTGCAACAGAGACCTCCCTTGCCCCCTCTTTCCCCGGGGAGAGAAAGTGCGCGCGGACGGGCATCTCCGAGCGGGGCCCTGATGGGAGGCCTCGGCGGCGGACAAGTGTGAGGCCGTCGAAAAGAAGGAAGGACAGCCGGGTGTGAGCCGACTTCCCTTCGCCAGGGAGAGCGGGAAAGGTTCGCACGTCCTTCGTAATATTGAGGAGGGAGGATTCTCCTCCTCTCCACCTCCCCGCCTTCACTTCTCTTCGCCCGCTGCCCTCCGAATGCCTCAAATGTTTGGCAAAGGGCCCTTCTGCGGTGGAGTTGAGAGTACTGGGGGTTGGCTCAGCGGACGGGAAGAGTGTGGGTGGGCCGGAGGAAAGGGGAGCCGGTCGTGTGAGGTGGAAGGGTCAATTCACCGCCAATCCTCCCTCTTCGAATGATGAGTGCATTCTCTCTTGTGTCCCCACCCACTAACCCTTTCCTAACCCTCCTCTTTTTTTCTTTTTTTTTACATTCCACCCGGGGTATCTAGGCGGAATATTTAAGTGGCCCGTCAAACCTACGCTCCTTCCCGTGCGGTAATCCTCGTTACGATCGTACCCACGCGTCAATGCTCGCCAAGGGTAATTTTTCTAATATTTTACTTCTCTCAAGCGATATCCTTAATCGCAGAGAAAATGGGCAAAAATTGAAATATCGGAAATAGCAACAAAATGATTATAAAATGTGATAAATAACAAATTATCCTTCAAATGAACTGAAAATTAAAAATGGACTAACGATTAAATTTGTACTCAACTGATAGATTAAAATACATGTATTTCATAATGAAATGAAATATAATAGCGCTGGAGCATAGGCTGTTGTTACTGCGGCGTGGTGGAAGAGGCAATGCTATAAACATTAGTAAAACCTTTCGAAATATAATATGTTCGAATCTGACACAGATAACCTGTCATGCCTAAAAAATATATTTTCTTAGTGTTGCTTTTATTATGCACATATACACGTCAAAGAAATTTCATTTGTCAGCTTCTCTTCAAATCCTTCAAGTGTAAATATACGCTAGTAGATACTTTATAACTGAGCATAACCAATGCTTTTCTTGCTTTTTGAGTCGGACAATATAAAAGCAGAGAGGGGATAACGCAAAAAAGAACTTGTGTATAGTGCTACATAAATCATTAATACGTATGAATTATATGCAAAGCACACATATTATCATGATAATAGAGTTTAAAAAGGTAGCCATGCACTTCATATCAAAATATTTCAGTCAATATGTTTGCATTAAAAATGCTAGGATTGTTTAATAATTGACAGTAATCCTTCTAGAAGAATAATAGAGAAAATAAGGCCGTTTTTAAATTCTGATTATTTTACTACTACTTTGAGAAGATATACTTTCAAGGACTATTACGTGGGATAAAACACTCATTTAAAGAAATTTATGACTTCTCAACGCAAAGAATAAAAATAATACCTTTGGGAAAATAAGTTGAAATTATTTCTCGGTTCCCGGCGAGAGAAGCATGAGCCATCCACAAAAAGTTAAATAAAAGAGCGCCTTTTGAATATTTATAGGGAAGAAAAAGGCAGCGAGGAAAAGGAGGGGGAGATGTGGTATTTACATACGCATAAGAGAAGCCAACAAATGGCCGTCGGACTAGCATATGGATAAGCATACCGCTGCTTCCCATTAACCGTAAAAGAAAAACAACGGCCAACTTATCCACAGACACCCTTTTTTCTCTCTCTGGATCCAATCTCTACACGCGCACTGGACCAAATCCCAGGGTCACCACGCCCCAACCCCTCCGTAACTTCTCTCCCTCCTTCAACGCCGCCCCCACCCCCACTTCTCCCACTTACTCGGCTTCTCTCACCTGTCGCAACCCTTCCCCTCTTCACCTCGTTTTCCTTTTCATCCCCCCGTTTAATCTTCGCTCCTCTGTCGCACTAATCATCTTCCATTTTTATCGTTACTAGGAATCAATTGTGATGGATGAATTTGAACCGCATCTTCCATAAGATGAAAAAATATTTTTATCTAGTTTTGACTCTTTTCTGAAAATAGAATACATGTGGCAATAAGCAACAAAGTCTCTAGAAACAGTCGTTTAGTTTATACGATACCTTTTGGCCTATTGTTAAGAGATAGCATCTGAATTCACTGGCAATGTTAATGAAATAAATATTAGTATTTGGCAAAAAGTACCATGCATTGGATATCAGAATTGTAAAGGAGGAAATGACACAGGGTTTTATCGGAGTCATGTTAGCCTCAAACTCTTAAGCACGTTGCTAGCAAAATTCCATTGTTCGTAAAAATCTCCTTCTTGTGGATAAGGCCCTGATAGCGTTAATAGTATAGGGTACAAAAGCGCTCCTGCATCTGGCCACTGCAAGTGATTCGGTACTTCCCCTCCCTCTCATCACACTATCCTGCACCATTCCTCGCCTCCCCCTCAACTCTACCGCGGTACCGCTGGCTCCGCTCACAGGGGAACAAAGCCATTTTCTACGCCACCTCACACATCCTCCCCACCCGTCTCCACGCACCGGGATTCCATTGATCCTCCGAGCAACTACCATTTCCACCCTCGCGGTGGGAAATTCCACACCGACGCCCCTCTTTATTAAATCGAGGGCTATTGAAAACCCATTTACGATGCAAATCTGCTGTACTCCCGGTCGTAAACTCAGTGGGGTGATGGCAAACCGCGGCATTATATGTGCGTATATACTGTGCACCAACTATTGTATCCATCAAGGATCCCGACTTTCATTTACTTTTTAATTTGGGTGGGAGAAAGCGATTGCCAAGCTAATTAATATGATCGAGAATAGAGGAGAGGAAAGATAGAAGCAATCGTCAAATCGAAAGACATCCATAGAAGAAATATAATTCTGGTATAACGGTTAGTTATGCTTCGTATTGTCAGCGTATTAAGCGTTTATACACTTGTCGTTTTCTTTTAATTTCTCTTAATTTTCACTGCTTTAACTTATAAAAACGACAAATGTATGCACAAAGTTATACCAGGAAACAAACGAGTACATGAATTTAGGAGAGAAAAATGAGTCAGGTAAAATCACACGATAAAAAAAGCGAGATGGACAACCTTATATTACACATCTTCAGACAAAATATTTTAATGGAGAATATCATTTGGATAATACGAATGAAAAGAATGCCAACGATATTCCTTGAATACCTTTCGAAAGGTATATTCGCGCCATATATGTGAAATATGGCGTGATATATGGCGTGAGTATGGAAGAGTTTGGTGAGAGTAGAATAAATGATCCTATTTTTGACTGTTCATATAGATTCTCACCTACAAATATATTTTATCTATCCAATATGTTATTTTAACCATGCAAATTATGATGGGAATTTACTTACAAAATAAGACAAATGGACTATGAATTCCATAGCAAACCTATTTCTAGGAATATTACGGGGTATCATGCAGTCTTTCAACGCACTCGAGTAATCACTCTTGAGCTCTAGGGGGGCATATCTCACTACATCACTACTGGAGAGTTGAACATTAAGAGGCAATCATTTGTGTTATTTTAAGCGTCCAAACGTGATTGATAAGTCAACTCCAGGGAAAGAAGCATCGTTGGCAGAGATTTAAAGGCAGAAAAGGTGCATTGAATAGGTGCTAAGGAACATTGGAATAACGTAGGTCGTTATTGACAACAGAATTCCCAGAAAACGCGAACGAGGAAGATGCCAAAAATGTACTCTGGTTTGCATAAATAGAGTCACAGGAGCTGTATGTACCAAGATGTATGAGTCTATAAACAGTTATTTTATTTTTGAGTTTTCTATTATTTCCATGTGCCAAATATATATTACTTACATAGATGGATGTTTAGCCCTATTAGTCCTGGCTCTCACTTTGTTCATTTTCTTGCGATAAAATGCTCACTAAATTCTGTAAATATTATTATAGGCACAAAAAAATTGCTAATCAGTGATAAAAGTATCTTTAAAAATCGTAAACAACTAGGCCTTTCGTAAATAAGTGGGTAAAAGGTAGGCATTTAATGGCATAAACCACGTGCCTATAGCCACTAAGAGATGATGTGAGTTTTAATTTTGATTTTGGCTGTTGGTAATTCTATGGCG
The DNA here is from genome assembly GCA_933228895.1 of Platycnemis pennipes. Taxonomy (NCBI): domain Eukaryota; kingdom Metazoa; phylum Arthropoda; class Insecta; order Odonata; family Platycnemididae; genus Platycnemis; species Platycnemis pennipes. Next base: position 24,505,698 of record OW121849.1, on the reverse strand, counting down.
GTATTTATTTGTATTACCCCGGAGTTGAGTTGATTCCGCGATAATTACTTGATGTCTTTATTTATTTATTTATATTGAGTGGCTCAATAGTTTATAGATTTGAAGAACTATTTTCTTTTTTCCCTAGTTGTTAGTCATAAAATTTAAAGAAATAGGCCTTTGCTCCAAGAATATTTATACATTGCCTACGGTTATTCCTTAAACGGTTTTTATTCTCTGTTATCTTTTTTACCTATAATCTACTTCAGAACGTGATAAATTTAATACTTACTAAAGCATGATTGTGCAAATCCACATCAAAAAGTTCAACGAGAAATAAATAAAATTCATTCCCCACAAAAAGGGCCTTGGGATTTCATTAAAGAAAAGTAGGCAAATAGAGATATATTTTTGGGTGCCTGACCCTGTAAAATTTTCGCAGGTCTCTACTTACAAATTATATGCTATCTGCTGATTTTAAAAATCAAACACGGCTAGATAAGAGTCCGTGAAGATATTATAAAATGGGGAGAACTGTCAATATCTACTAAAAACGGTAGAACATAGTCGATCGATTGATTTAGAAAAGGGCACGCCTTATGCACCTACAATTTTGGGACTCCACGGTAGCTTTCAATGACGAGGCACGCCCTGTTCTAACCAATGCCAATTTGGGCGCGCGCATAATCCCATGGGGAACCCTCCGCGTGCCAGGGAAGCGTGCAGGGGCGCGTTCGGGAACACGGCTGCGAGTGAATCACGCGGGGCGTGAGGGAGATCCCCCTCCCGTGAATATGCAAATGCGGGACGGGGATGCGCTTGACTTATGTATATGGGAGCACGCCCCGGATAGCATCTCGGCCGCCTTCCGTCTCCCCCGCACGTCACGAAAATCCTACGAGAGCCACACCGCGACGCCATCCCTCGCCCAGGATGGCGTCGCGGCGTATCCTTGACCGAGACTCGACCCGGTAACCCATTGCTCTCCGGCCAGGTACTAGGCCAATTAAGTTATCAAGGCTTTCTTCTTACTTGTGGAACTCTAGAGGCGTTAAAAAACAAGGTATTACCGGTTTGCTAACATTCCTTCAAGGGATTCCGGGATCGAGTGCTGTCAAGGTGCATTTTTTTCTCTATTGAAATTCTGCTATTTTGAATTTCAGTCGATGACTCCACTAAGATATTCGCGGCTTGCTTGTAATATCTGGATTACATGAGCATTTCATAATTCAGTCTAGAGTACTGTAAAAGTATCTTTTTGACATGTAACTCTTTGTTTGGAGTGAAGATATTGCAGTTAATTTCAACAGAAAATATGGAAGTCTGTATCTCGTATTTAACTTTAGAAAACCCAATGTTTAGGATATTTTATGTATATACCTAGTATTACGTTTTCTGAGGGAAGCCAGCCTAAATCTCAGCAGTTTCAATTAGCTGTAAAACCAGAACTTTGTATTTGTTACGCCAGCCATATGCTGTAATCGTAAATATCGGTTGCAAGCAGGTCTAAATGTTCATATCTTATAAATAATTATCGATAGTTTTTAATGAAACTTCGAATTTCAGCTAATCTTCTTTATCCTTTTCACACACATATTTCTGGCTATAGTTATCATTTTTACATAAATAGTTGAATCAATCCTTCCATCAATAACTTTTTCAATTATATTAATAGGTATCAGGTTTTATTTGAAAATTTAGAGACTAAATTTTACCTCATCCAATGAACATTAATGCGAGAAAATGATACCAATATAATAAGATTGTCATATTTAGAAAAATGTTATAACTCTGAAAATTCAGCTTAGAAAATTATGTCATCCGGTGATGTTCGGTAAAAATATAGTTTATTGGAAACAATGCCTCAAGAATGTGTGCTGCGTTTAGGTTAATTATCCCAATACGCTCTACAGAAGTAATTATAACTCGCTGACACTTCTGTAGTTCATTTCCGTGCACGGTTATTACAAATATTTTTGCTAAGTGGGTTTGCTTTATCTTTCATCTTAGAACAAAATTTTCCTTCCACCATATACTTAGCATACCTTAAGCATTGTGGAGTCCAGAAGGCGACAAAAATATGCAGGAGAATTATTCACCACTCACATTATGATAATAAAGTACCAACTTTTTTTTTGCGCGATACCTTCTGCTTAAGAGCAACAAGACAAGAATTAGGCATCCGATTCAGCATTAACAAAAAACTTTAAAAAAACTGAGTGATTCCTTTTACATCGCCATCAACACTAGATAGTTTTCCATGCATTAAGAATGCTACTCGGAAAATTGTTCCAAATTTGTCATTGCCAAAGAAAAAAAATTGAATGTTAGAGTATAACTTTATATAATGTTAACTTCCACTACCATATTGTGAATTCTATTATACCGCCAATTCAGTCACATTTACGTTAATACAATATGGAAAAAAAGGAAGCTGAGTCGTATATAGCAAAGCAAAAAATGGTAGTTTTCTTGCATTGCGTAAAATAATCATGCATCGAGCTTCGGTCAAAAATATGACCCAGATCCAAAAGACTGCAGAATTTCGGTATATCTTATTATTACTACCTCAAATACCCATTTTTTCTTAAAAAATGAAAGATTCCTAGCTCAAAATTACTCTCAAAATAGGTAAGGTTAAGAGAGTTTAACTCGGATGTAAATCAACAAGGATATATGTGGGTGTAAATGAAATACAACGTGCATGGACATCCTTAGTCTTCGACTACATAGACATAAAAGGCTTGCAGTTGTTATGCATCACCACTTACCAACAGTATAAAAGACGCGCCTAATAGATTATTTATGTGGTCTTCACTTAAAGGTAAACCGAAGTAATCGACATACAAGGTACATTTACTCGCGTGTGAACAGTGGCTGGCGGGACATTTTGGAGCATGAATATTTAATCACCTCTAAAAGGAAAACCTCTTCTCTCTTGTGTGAATAATCGTCGAAAAGCTCCTACTTTGTAAGACAAAAGCTACGTGAAAAATCGCAAGAAAAAACTTGCTGTATCCGATTAACCCAATTTAGGTCCGAAAAGAAACCTGAACGGTGCCGAGGAAGCCAAATAGCACCGGAAGAGATGAAAAACAAACAGTGCGCTTTGTGGGGAATATAAAGCTAGAGAAAGGCTTGAACAAAAAATCACAAAGTTTACCTAAAAAACACCAAAAATCATCGGTGTTTTTCAGGTATTATTATAGAGCGGTGGAACTCACCATTGCGGAAACTGAACCAGGGGCAATGCACGTAAGCAAAACAGAGTTAATGACATTTGAGGTATACACTGTATTTATTGCATTTCCCGAACAATTACTGAGGCAGGATCATAAAATATTTAATGTTTATCTACGCTAAGGGTATTCGAATGCGTCCCGATGTTAATGAAAAGAGTAATTGAGAATATTCAAATTCTTGGACAAACATACGTAATGTAAATACAATAAGCACTTTAATTACATAAAATTGTAATAACTATCTACCCTAAGGGGTTGTTTTTGCTCAAAAGTGCTACTATTTAGTGCTAAATTGTTGCAATTGTAAAAGTTGCTAAAGTAACTTCTTTTACCAAAAACGACTACATGAAAGAAAGGTTGAGGATTCTGTCGTTAAAAATACCCAGCACTCTGCCTTAGTATTTATTTATTTATCAATGTATAAATGGGTCAGAAATAAAACCAAGTCATGGTGTCATGACTAGACACTTTGTAGAACTCAAATAGAGTTTTATGGTAAAATCATATATTACATTGCAAATGAAAATCAAGATAGGCAACCCCGCATCTGTTATCATTAATGGGCCATTTATTTCATAAAATGTGCCCGCGTCTAGAAACATTTGTTTCAATATGGGAAAACACCCCTTTGCGCTCATGTGAAGGGATAGGAAAAGAGAGATCACATGACTATAATAACTAAGCGCCAATTCGTCTTAGCACATACGGTGAACCAGAGCATCCATTTGCATAAAATGTAGCCCGGACATATCTGTACGGGAGGTGGAGCGATGTACGTTTTCGCACCCTGCTCTCTCGACATTAGGCCTCTCTTTCTGCTCTGCTCAACGCAAGTCTCCCCAGGCACACACCCCCTTCCCCTCCCCCCGAGAGCAAACCCTCTCAACATCCACATCCCGGTTACTCATTCTTCAAACGGGGCGTACGTGTGGGCGAAGGGGGCGGCCGGGTTCGGAGGGAGGGACTGGGCGTGTAGCGACCGAGAGAGGGGTTGACGCCTGGCATTTTTATGCTCGCATATTTATTCATTTTTTCCGAATGTTCCCTCCTCATGTCCCCTACCCCGTCCTCCCCCTCCACCACCTTGTTCCATTCCTTGGCCTTCACCCTGCTACCTCACCCCAACTTGGTGTACATTGCCCTCAACCCCCCTCCTCCGACTATATTTTCTTGAAAGAGAGAGAATGAGAAGTGGCGGCTGGAGTGCCGTAAAACTACTTTTTCCAACTTTCCTGTCACACTTCCTCCATTCCCTTCCCTTCACACTCGCCGATCCTCTCACTCCGGTCCGTGATTCCTCCGGTGCACTCAAGTGCGCCAAAGGGTGGGAGGAGGCAGTGTGAGGCGTGTGTCCGTTTGAGAGGGCTAGGGTTGATATCACAGGATATATATACGTAAGTGTCCCCACCCTCTCTCTTGACTTGGGCGTTCCCGTCGTGGACAACCCACAACCCACCTCAACCACCACGCGCATTCCTTATTTCTTATCATATCGCCTCAAGAAACGCTCAATGCAGTTGCACTCATGTTAAAAATATCCAAATGACATATCATACAATCTTGCTTGAAAGAAGATCATAGATCAATAGTCAATTATGCTATTTAAAACCATAAGTGACAAGTTAGAGATTATTTTGGAGGAGGGTAGCTGTCTAAAAATATTCATAGCAATGCAATAAGCCACCAGAGTATTTAAAAGCTGATTGGGATAAATAAATAGTCAAATAACGTAACTTCTGCATCCTTAAGGTAAGGGCGCTATAAAAATGTGTAGGTGCCCTTTTTCCAAAATTATAGATTAAAGTGGCAGATATCTATGTAATATAAAATTTCTATAGCATGGTAAGAACATTTCATCAGAAAAAACAATTTTTCTTGACTAAAGATAGTGTCATAACATGTATCATGTCCGTCTCTTCGTAAATATATGTATGGTCATATGAGTTGTCAAGAGAAATATAATTATATCTGGGATTTCGGGTATCGTTAGCACAATCGCAAAAAGACACATGATTGAACTAACTAGTTCCAAATAACTGGTGCCAAATATCAGTATTTAATTTGTTTATTTTGAGAATATGCAAAATATTTGAAACAATAAATTAATTTTGTTCTAATAAAAAGATGCCTATAATACCGGAGGCAAAGAGTGAACTGAAACTTGCAGCTCAGCTAAATGTAATTCTTAGCACTTAGCATTCTTATATGATTGTAATACATGTGAGCTATACGTGGCTCAGACTCGATTGGAGATAGAATTTCTAGTTGCAGCAGCGAGAAAATATACCGCCGCCACTAAGAGATATGGGATTGCAGTGGCGCTATTCTCGCGCTACAGGAAGGCGTGAAGATCGGCGGGGGGTAGAAATACGGCAGGAAGAGGAGTGGTGACGAAAGCATCCCATTACTGTCCCCGCGAAGAGGCTCTGTGCTCCCTCAGAAAAACATCCCAACACTCCGCCTCTCTCCCTTTTCTCCCCCTCACTCGACAGGCCAGACACTACCTTCCTCACACCCCCCCCCCCTTTAATACACAAACAAACACCCCTTCCACTCTGGAACTCGCCTTAGCAACCACCCCGGCCACCCCCTGGCCGCTTTTCACTCGCCGTTTCATTTGCATCGGAACGTTCGCAGACGCACATTCGTGTACTTCTTTATGCGCGGGAAACACGCTTCGTGGTGTCGTCGCGGTTTTCACGGCTGCTACTGCCACGATTCCATCCCTCCCCCCCTCCCCAGGGGAGCGATGGATTTAGGGGGAGTGGGGGGCCCTCTCTGCGGAGTTCAGAGCCATAACCCTCTCACCACCGCCGCGGCGCGCCGCTCGGCGGGAGATGAATAGAAGTGTGAGATTCTGACGTGATGATGTGTCGTGCGAAATCAGTCGTGCAATACTGACGAGCTCCAAACGGATGTTATATGTGCGGTGGGAGGCAAATCTCTAATTGAACGCCTTTTTCAGCAAAATTAAAGTTATTTATTTACATTTTGGTACTCAGTGGTAACAATCGCAAATAGTAAAGTATTGAACATAATAAGTGATCTCATGTGCGCACAATACACATGCACTTTGTCTCATATGTTTCCGTAAGTTCCGTCTATATTTTTCGTATAACTGCTATGTACTTATTCTGAAATTCATTTTTTTATTTTTCTAAATGTTTAGCGCATGAAAATTTCCTTCAGAAGGATCCAACAAGTATCAAAGTGATATTCCATAATTTGGTAATAATTACAATGGTGCATTGAGTCAAAAGTCAATATTGTGTCATTCCTGAGATAAATGCTCTCACATACCGAATTTGATTCGGAATCTTGTAACGCGATCTACATTCATGCTTTATATAGTACATTACTGAATGCACCATCGTATGAGTTATTATTTGAAGAAATTGTGGAAATATTCAAGTGACATAGAAGCCGTATCTTTTGAACGAATCTCCATCACCCCCATATCATTTTCATATACATATATCCGATGCCGGTCGTGGAATATCACGCATCGATGGATACTGGGGCCCGCACACACTTCCCTGGCTGCCAGCAGTCGTCTCCTTCTTTTCAGCGGGCGCATCCCCCGATTCATAGATCCCCCCCAGGCATCTTATCTCGTCCCATCCCTCCTCGCATAACCCCAAAAATCCCCCACACGCCCCTTCAAACCTATTTTGCACCCTGGCTCCCTATATTCCATTTCCCATCGAGACCTTCTCATAGGAGAACCCATTCCGCCGAGCGTGGTCCCCAGACTGTTGGCCGCTCCCAATCTCCTCCTCAACAGAAACTGCTGCAGCCTCTCACGCAATAGGTTTGTAAGCCCCTCACTGCATCCTTATATCGAGAAGAAAGGAGATGGAGAGAAAACGGCTCATCTCTCTTGCCCATCACCCTTCGCTCACGACTTCCTTAATCCCAGCCATTATTCGACTTATATGAACTCCCTTCTCGCCCCATCTTATGGCCCTTGAACAGATCAGGTTCCTTTCCTACCGATTGCATCACCCGGCACTCCCTTCTCAATGATCGCATCGTTGCGTGTTTCGGGGTTGGTCTTCATTATCCAGGAATTTTCTCCTCCCTGTTTTATCCGGTGATTCCTATCCTACTAGTCCTAAAGATCTTTAGGAAGCGTGTGGAGGCGGCGGACTCTCTGATGCCCCGTTCGACCCCTTTGACAGCGTTCTTCGACAAGACCCTCGCCTTCTCTCCAATCCACCCCACACATTAGAAATCCGAGCCTCGAAAGACGCGAGGAGAGGGAGTGAAGTCCTGAGGCATCCTCTGCCCGTGCATGACCTCGAAACTCCACCATCCGCTCATCTCAGTGGATGGAGGCATTGTGGGCAGCTCGCTGGCGAAATAGTCCCGGGAGTGGGCGTTTTCTCTCCGCTCAATATCGGTATCTGCTATTTGAAATCAGATCCCGTTGCAGCACTAAAAGAGCCGGTTGGATATGTTGCCATTCAAGTAAAATTAAAGATTTCTCACTCCGATAATACTCCTCGACCCAATTTCCGTCCAGGCCAATATGTTGGAAGAGGATTAGATTAAGTTCAGGATGCAATAAAGAGAGACCAGAATATATACGGTAGTAGTTAATTTCTTTCTTTTTGTACGTAGCTCGTAATTTTTTTGTTACCCTTGTATCTCATGAAATCAATGAAAATCAAATGATACAGGCAGAGGAGATTTTCTGGAGAGTTAGATTGCAGAAGGTTGATGAAATTGATTGAAATAATAGCTCTCAGTTATCTCAGGAAATTATTTCTGCTGACCTGATCACTTTCGGATTTACTTGGAACTTTTCGAAATATTTCAATGCGTATTTCTTCATGTGTGCCATAAATATTAAATACTATTAATATAATGAAAAAGAAACGAGGAATAATGAATGGATATTTTAAGCTGATAGCCTGGATATTGAAGAAATGGATCATACAATTCCAGTATTTCATCGTAACTTTCAGAAAACAGCAATAAAACATGGTCAATCAGGCCTTCTTGCGGATTCTTTAGAACTTTTAGTGCTAGTTTTGCTCACCTCGTTCATGTTCCCCTGTTTTTCACAAAAATGCATTAGCGCTTAGTTTTCACTTGAAAGTAAGATATCACTGTGTTTTGAGGCACAAATACCTAATGTGATGTAAAATAATATATCATTTTATTTTAATATTCTATTTCTAATATAGCCATTCAATTTGAATACAAGTTTTCATACTTGCGAAGAATTAAATAGAACATTTTTATACCTAGATTAATTAAAATTGATAAAATTTTGTTCAAATCTTAGCTTCTTTATTTCTGAAAACATATTGGGTGGTACAAAATTAGGAAAAACTCAACGATGGCTCTGCATGAAAAGGAATTAAAGACAACCCAATGCAATTAACCATACCCTTCAGAGTTTGAAGCGGTACCTACATACCATAAAATGAACTTATCATTTCCTTCAAAATTAATCCCTAAAATGACATTGCCTACAAATGGCCACTAATTTCACGTGAGTTTGCTCATTTATCTTCACATGCTGAATGGAATCTTTTTCTGATAGTCATCCAATTATGTATCACTCTTAAACATTATAAGCAAAGGCGAAATATTTTCTTGATTTCTAAAAATTAGGTATTTTCCCAATTAGTTCCAGAAATGCATAGAAATACGCACAGAAATGTGGAATGTATTCACTTCTCAGTCATTCACCAGCCGCAATCATGGATTTTCATAAAATTAAAGATTTTAAGAGATTGCCGAATGAATAAAGACGTAGGAGGTGTTTGATTTCGAACGGCGGAAAGGACAAGATGGAAGAGGCGGAGTGGGGGGGGCGACCACTACGCCCTCCCCTCCCCACCTCCCGCGTGCCTCCACGGCTTACCCCCCTCCACGCCCCTCCCCATCGCCGCCCTCTCCCGTCCCGGCCTCCTCACACCACGCATCTCAGCGCCCCACTTCACTCACGCGCTCCTCCGGCATCCGAAGAAATCCAAAGCAGCAGAGGAGAATGAAACGTGCTGCTCGTAAATCGCCCCTCGAGTGGGGTCATTTCTCCACCTCCGGTTCCGGGGGGCGAAGGGGGCAGCAGGAAAGTGGGGGAAGGGGCATTTGGATGGGGGGGAGTCCGTGAGGTGGCGTAAGGAGGATTTTTCCTCTTAGGGAGAGGATGGGGGGGGGAGGGGGTGGCGGGGAAAGGGCAGTGACTGACTGCGTCTATCTTTTTCCCAGAGCACGTGGATTAGGCGAATGAAAGAGGAGAATGGAGAGGTTTACTCTGCGCTCTAACCTCTACTTTCCACCCCGAAAGGGCTCGACCGGAGGGGGGAGATGGCGAAGGGTGAGAAAGGGGAGTGCAAGGGCAGGGGAGCGTTTGGGGGAGGATGGGTGGTGGGGTCGACGGGGCGGCAGGGGGTCTATGTCTGCGTCCCAAGGGCTCCGGGCTTGGAATACAAACTACCCGTTGCGAGAGAGGTGTAGGCTCTGCTTGGGGGAGGGAAAAGAGGGTTGTTGAGAGGGGGGAGGAGGTAGAGGAACCTAGCGGGATATATTGACAGCTGACTCACGGCGCCCCCGTCTTCCCTCCCCGATCCCCGGACTCCGTCCCGCCGCGATCCGCCAAACGAAGTCCGTCCCTCCCTTCCGGCTCGCCCCTATGTAAAATGCACCCCACGCTTCCCTTCCCCACTGGCTTGCAACCGTCCGACCGAGATGGAAAAGGCCAAACATCCAATGGGGGCCCACCGATCGAGTACGGCAGCACTCTACAAGGCGATAATTTTTCACATTCCTCGCCGGCAAAAGTTATGGTGCCGGAGGGAAAATATCGTGTTGTGATTTCGTGAAGTAACACACGAGTCTATATTTCGGTGGAAATCGATTACTTTCAAGGACCTAATCTCCCAATAAATACACATTGTTTTTTTTTAAATTAAACCCGGAGCAAATAGAATAAGCCGAGAAGTCTTTTGAAGTTAACAAGTGCGTTTCGATGGGTTGAAGATCATTATCACGACATCTCTTTAAGCATCTTAGGCATTCCATATATGGTTGAGACTTACACCCTGCCACACACCTTTTTGGTGGCTTGCAGGGTACTACGGAAATAAAGATGTAGATTTCACTTAAGGTGTGGACCTGAATTTCGTTCTGTAGTAGATCATAAATAAGTTCGAAGAATTCAGGCTTAACTATGTGGAAATCCATAGTGACAGAGAAAAATAAAAATATTCATTTCCACTAGTGAATTTATTGGCGGTACAACAAGTTTAAGTGCTTCTGCGCCATCATCACGTACTAGTTGTACCGTCAATAAATTCACGAGTGGAAATATACATCATTATTTTTAGATCGTAGATGTTTCCATGTCCAATGCGCTAGAAATGGCAAAATAGAGATCACTTAAATGCCTAATTGTATGCACTGAGATAAACCAAGGACGAAAGGACTAGAAACAGAGTTGTACTTGTAACAGAAAATTGAATAAAGGAGGCATTAACATACTCGCTATTTTAAATAAAGTTCTTCAATATGCCGCATCGGACCTGCATCGCGTTGGCCTGACAGCAAACCAGAGTTTCCGCCACCACCCCAACTCTGTTCCTCCATGACACCCTTGTTCCAACCACTCCCTCCCCAGGACGCTCTCGCCGAAGCCTTCGCGATGGGCGGCAAAGGATGCGGAGGGAAGGCGGGGTGGAGGCAGCGGTCCTGTGTAGCGACCGCCCCATGCTCGTGCATATTTCGCGAGTTGGGCCCCGAGTACAAGCGTCCGCCGCCGACCATATGCGCGACTAATTACTGTGGAGAACCCATTGGCGTCTGGCGAGGGCAGGAGCAAGGAGAAGGCGACCATTTTCCAGATTAGGGGATTGAGATTAAATTAAAACCACATCGTTCTTTTCAATTCCTCCACCCTGCTACCCAATTCCTTCCCATCCTCTCACTCTTTTCCCCTTTCACAAAAAGCACACGACAAATTACTACGGCAATTTGCCCACCCAGAGAGGTAGAATTTGCGAGACAAATTCAACTGCGAGCATTGTTCAAACACACAACTCAAAGCAGTACTCAAAATTGCATAAATAGTTGTTGTGTGAAATATGTACGCAACACGCCAACAGAAACCTCGGGGCATATGCAGCTAAAGAAATGGAACACACGCCTTATAAATCCGACTAAATGAAAAGTCCTTTTATCCTTTACTTTGGGACGAGCGAAGTTTGCGCTCAGAGTGAAGCAATATCCAACTCAATACTTTAGCTTATGGGGGAGAATATCGATTATCATAATTTTGCTTTCATTTTGACTAAGAAAGTTCAAAGCATCCATTTACAGAGGATAACGGTTCGGTGATCGTTAGCAGTGTGATAACATCACATTTGCTATTATGCAAAGGATTCGAATGTTAATTTTCTGGCGTGAATACATAAATATATGATTATCTATAAATTCGCCATATTCTAAAAAAGAAATTGAAATTCAATTCAACAGTTATTTTTAGGAATCCGGTTCATTCTTTTTCCTAGTGAGTTAAAAAACTCCAATTGATTTGAAGAATATTTTATTATATTAGCAGGTCTTTTAATCCAAAGTAAAAAATTAATTTTAGGTGAAGCTGATGAATTATTCTAGAAGTAATTATTAGGCGACATGTCTTATATTTTGATAAAAATCAAAAGTGATTCTTATCAAATACGAACTTACTTTTGGAGGCGGGTAGAAATCACTAGTTTTGCCAGGAAATATTTCAACCGAAAATATTAGAGCAGATACAAAAAAGTCATGATCTGTAGGGAGTTGTTCAAAATAAGATTTACTTGATTTCCATGTTGTATAACGTCATGAATATAAAATGATGTCTTACCTTGAAAGGGATGTTTGACCAGCAACGCTGAACGCTAGAGTGGTACGCTTAGCGGATTGGCCCCTCTTTCACGGAATATCATCAGAGTTGATTCTATTGAACAGAGGAGAAAATAAAAACCAGGATTATTATAAATTTATGAGAATATTGAAGATATATTTTAATATACATAAATGGAATTCTTTCGATTGCCATGACCATCCGAAATCATTTTTAACGTCTCATCTCCTTGACGTCAACATCTTATTTCTTAAGTCAATCCTTTGTTGATAAGTACCTAACTAGGAAATTTCAATAATTGACGCTGGCTCAGAAAATCTATGAGTAGTGGAGTATTTCAGCCGTACCATATAAATATAAGCTGAGAAATGTAGCAATATATAATGGCCCTTACCTTCTTCCTTGCAAGAGGGAAACACAAACGAAAAACTCAACTGAACAATATCACTTAATCATATATACTTATAACAAATAAATCATCTCATCTAAAGAGTATAGCAGCAAATTAGATTTGTTTGGTTATTCGTTTACAGTTCAACGTAATCCACGCTGGTAAAACTGTAAAAATATGTAACACTCCAGGTGGCATTATTTAGTTGGACTTGTGGTGAAATGGAGGATGCAATGAGGTATTGAAACAAATATGATATATAAAACCGAAATTTATTTTTGCCTTTCTCTCTATGATATCTTATTGGATAAACTTTCTCCCACACATAGCATGATCGATCGATTCCCAGATTTTTTAGGTGATTTTCAGTCCTTCAGCCAAATTGCTTTCATGGAGAGAGAGGCATCTTCGGAAGCTATCAAAAGGGGAGCAAGGAACCAGTGAGGGAAAGCTCCCACGGTTCGTAGGAGTGGAAAATGCAGAGTGGATCTACGCCTTTCAAAATGTATAAAAGAGAATTGGGATGCGAGGATCGGAGGCACACGCAGTATGCTCCTTGCCGACAGAAGCGGGGAAGCTTGTGGAAGATTTCTCTGCACTGCAGATTTCATTGGTCTGAATTACACGGGCCTTGGGCTATGTGAAAATTCGTCTACTCTTGACTGAGAAGCAAAAGTTATTTCACTGTTGAGTTATTGCGCAGAATGTAAAAAATGGAATAGCTACGCTGTTGAGGTGACTGACAGCTTGATTCATTTGTGCCATTTAGTACAGGTAGGTAATTGGATACAGGTAGGATTTATTCGAGGAACGGAAGAAGAACACGCAATGAAGGATTATTAGAAAATGCATTAAAATTACTTGTTATATTGAAATTGTAATTTTTAAAGATTAGAGCTCATTATAACCTAGATGAAGTTAGGTTTCACATGCAACTTACATGTTCGAGGCACAATATACCTACTTGGTGGCCGAGACAGCCTGGTCAGTAATATACCGGATTGGCAACCCATAAGACATGGTTTCTAATTTCACCTCGAGCATGAGTGCTGTGTTCGTCTTTAGGGCTAAGCTTAGGGTCAATTAAAGGTAAGATAATGCAACGTAGCATAAGCAGTCAGAACATATTAAGACCTAATAAGTTTAGCAGAATATACCTATACTTCCCCCTTTGAAACATTGACCCCTCTCTTCGGTTGCTATCTTTACTTATTTCCATTACTTGGCTTTAAGTACAAGAAGGACATATAGGTTGTATGATAATATACGAAATCCCAAGACACGATCAATGTAGACCTTCGTGCAGTTTACTATTTTGTACTCAAAAACATTCACTCTCATTTCTCCTAGGATGTGTGATGCGAAATGTAGCTTTACCGCAGGAGACCTAAGATGCACCTCACTCAAGAATTATGCTGAGCAACAACATCTAACATTACGTTTACAGCAAAATTCTCTGGTGGATTATTGTAATTAATAATGAATTGGGATATCAATATTCTTTCCTAATTTAATATTGAACGTCCCATATGGAATGATTTCTTCCATGCTCTAGAAATGAAGGTGACTGGGCAGTAGGTGTATAAGGTAATCACTATTAATGTTAATCTGTTCCAAGAGGTCCGCAAAGTGTAATACTAATCCTAACCATTAGTACTTTCAGCAGAAATGTATTCAAAATAATTTATGTGTCGCACCAGACGCTGCCTAATGCCACGATGCCACTCACGAGCGGTCCGTGAGAGCCAAATACGGTTGGTCCAGGACGCGCGCTTCGTAACAACGGCAGACAAGGATGAGCAAGGTAAGCGGACTGGGGAGGGAGACGCTTTCTTCGGAAAACAAAGACAGAGAAGGGGAGAGAGCGGTTGGGTGGATGAGGTCTTCGGACAGCCTCATGAGAAGTTTCATAAGCGAGTGCTAAAAGGAAAGGAAGGGGAGGAGTAGGGTGGGGGAGAAGGCACTGGGAATGGGAAATCGTGGATTTATGAGAGTTCGCCGCGCGGATGGGAGGATGCGGTGTGTGAGGGGAGAGGGAAGGCAAGGAAGGCGGTCCAGAGGAGGAGAGGGGGAAGGTTCAGGGAGGAGAGAGAGTGGGGAGGCGGTAAGGGCCAGAGCTGAAATGGATGGGGTTCAGGGCGGGGGTGGGGGACGGTTAGGTGGCGAGTCCTGAGATGAGATATGGGAGGGGTGGCGGTGGGGGTGGAGGGATTTTTTATAAGGGCATCGGAGTCGGGGAGAAGACATGCGTGGACGACGATGGAAGAGGGGACACGCAAGAGTGAAGGATGGATCGAAGGGGGAGATGGGAGGAGGAGATGGGGAAATCGGGGGAATAAATACGCGCTCCGAGGAGGATTTGAGATTTGCGATGCATGGGCAGTACGGGGAGGACGGGATGCGGGTGGCGAAGGAGCTACGGCGGTCACACCTAGGAGGGCCAGAGAGTGCGCAGCAACGAGAGGTGGGAGGGACAGTGGAATCGGCGGCGATCGAAGCCCACCGGGACGATGCTCGAACCTCTCCATTAGGACTAAGCTCGCTTGCACCCCCCAACACGCAGAGATCTACGCTCTAAGATTTCTTGGTTCCTGTAGCGCAGGTTAATCTTTTAAACTTATGCACTCACTCACCATTCACGGTAAGAGATCTAGCTGTCTTTCAGTCATAAATGTATACATTCACACGATGATAAATTCGATGTCCTGATTGATAGGAGAGAGTTCACCTCACCTTTAACTTAGGTAACGATCGCTTGAAAGCCACGTAGGTATTCAGGGTACGATAAGTTCCTGCTCTGAAAGTATCCGTGTTTCCTTCCATATAATGGTATATGTATAATAAACCTTCACCGAGAAGCCGGGGTGCTCAAGAAGTCCTGTTTTTGTTTGAAACCGAAACGAAGCATTGAACCCAACTCAAGTAAGTACTATCCACTAGGCTACCCTGTTGCGTCATTATTTTTGATAAATTCCCAATATTATTTCTGTTCACCTTATTTCAAAAAGACAAACTGAGGATGGAAAGGTAGTAGCGAGTGATTATGCCAAAAAGTATGCACACGCTGTTGAGCTTCGCTTTCATTAAATACTTTTGAATGCAGAAATCAATTAACTATAATGAAGCCCTAGAGAGGAGGACAATAATCTACGGTCTATTTTAAGATTCAAATTCTTCACTGAGTAATGCAATTTACCTTGAATAGGCATCTTCTTTGCCATGAATCTGCAATGGTCCCGTGGAAAAACGGAAGAAGAAATCCCACTATCCACCTTCTTTTACAATGATATTCTTTAGGTATAAGCAGCATTAATGAAAATTAAATTGATTTTCCATTATGATATCAGGTGGACCTAAAATCCTTAAAAAAATTTCCAGGTATTTAATGACAAGCGTACGATCTCACGAATTGAAACAATCCTGTCAAAGTCAATATTGATAAAAACATGAATATCTTAGCACAGCATGTCGTGGAATTCAATGGGAGCGAAAAGACTGTACCCATGGCAAAAGAGCGGAGATAAAAGAACCCAACAACTTTTAGATTTTGGAGACGGGTCTTCAACAAAATTTCCAAAGAGCGGGAGCGTTGGGATATTAGGATATAAACATGAGATAATTTGAAATATCAAAAGAAACCTCTGGAGGTAAAATCGAAAAGAAACGGCCAGAATAAGGGATAAGAGATTGAGATATCTTGAGGGCTTTGACGAAAGAGGGGTAAAGGAAAAAGATCTAAATGTTCTGGAGGAGCAGAGAAGGGGCCGGAGTAGCAAACTGGGGAAGAGGTGTAAGGGGGTTTGAGAGTATTTTTGGGGAGAGAGAGAGGAACAAGAGAGGGGAGCTGAAGGGGAGAGAGGATGGGGGAGGATTGAGGGAAGGGCGGGGGTTGAAAGGCGGAAATGAAAGAGAATAGATTAAACCACGGGAGGGTCCAACTGAGCAGGGAGAGAATCCCAAGAGTACGGAGATACGGAAAATAAGGAATATTTTTGCCGGTACATTTATAACCACCTAAGTGGGGAGGGAATATTTAATCTTTTAGGCTTTGAAAAAATGTGGGGTTTGAAATGGTCGGCAGGATTACAAAACCCATAAAAAATATCGAGTTGATTAAGGTTTTTTAAATACACAATGGTGGCTCAGAGATGGTATTTAGATGTCGGAAACGTCCCTGCAGCCATCACATTGGAATGTTTGAAAAGATCGATTCTTTTTAACTTACAATTTTGGACATTGGGCTAGAATTGGGGAAGCTATTGGCATGTCAGGATATGCCATTTTAATTCCTCGATATTTTTAGTCATACTAACTGAATAAGTCTGCTCTCCTAGAGGAATCCGTTGACAAGTACTACGATTGGTTATTTCTGCAAGTAAATAATAAATTCACTTCTAGGTCATTCATAATGAATTGTGGTGTCCTGCTATTTTATGCTAAGAATCTTTGCTCATAATCACATGGCAAAAAGAATGATGGCGGAGATTGACTTCATGCAATTCCGCTTAATAACTATGGTCTGAGGTATTCCGCAGAATACTTCAGATGCCCAGAATACTGCAGAAACTTCTATCAGGCACCCAATAAAATGTATTATTCTCTAAATATGTATCGATTCCTGGTTTTCGATCAGTGCATCTGGCAAAAATAAAACAAAAATAAAGTATTTTATAATAGTAACAAATTTTCTTGGTTCCGAATAAAAATGATTGTAGAGGGTCAATGTTGGCACCGAAAAAACATCTTGGAAGTACGACAGGTGGAGATGGCCACTTAATAATGAAAATTAAATAATCAAAGTTGAAACAGTTTTTTTTCATATAGATATAAGCACACTATTTCTCCTTGAACTTATATTTCAACTCATATTTTAAATATATAGATAGATTTGAAAGTGGCTAAATGAAATAAATGAAAAGAGACTCGAAATGTAAGTTCACCAGATGATATCGCTATGAGTTAAACTCAGGTCACTAATACCTAGTGTTTATTAAATCTGTGTGACACTTTCTGCTCTGTCACACTCAATTAAACATGGTATAACCCAAAGTTACTACAAAGCAAGTATAAATAGATGAGAATATTTTTAGTAAAATTTTTCTGATTGCGAGAAAAGTTTAGTTGTTCTCTAATAGGAGTTAACCCGATGTATGGCCATGGACAGCACCCTTTTGCATGCAGGGAAAAACTGTGATGATTCACATCCGCTATGTAAAGACGTCATGACAATATCAAGCGTTTGTCATTTAGTATTTCGTCAGAACTTAAAAGCAAAAAATGTTTATGATTAACGTTACACTCATCACATTCTTTACCAGAAATTGATTTTGGAAAACACTGCATTATAAAGGAGCTCAAAGCTTTCATTTTTCTGAGATTACTGGGATTGGCCTTCTCTATGATACTCAAAAGAAATTTAGGGTGAGATAGAGCTCCCATTATTTATTTGAAAGATAAGCTTTAGGTTGTACCAAACATCATGTAGACCAATTAGTTTTTTTTGTAGACCAGGAAAACAAGCATATTAATGGGGAAAATAGTTTTTTAAACCGAGAAGGTTTTTTTGAAGAGAAAATCGTCTACACAAATATTGGCATTGCTTTAAAAATGTAGGTTTGGACCTAAAATACGGGCTGGGAGATGAGAATGTGGAGAGAATGCTTGCATGATAGAAGATTACCAGATGTTGAAGAGGGAGAGGGCGATCTGATGGGCGAAATTGAGGTAAGGCAGAAAAGGTGAATGGATGTAGATTTTAGAGGAAGAAAGTACTTTTGAAGACTAAGGAGAGAGAAGGTTTGAGAATTAAGGATAGCATGATACAAGGGGGAAAGCACGATGAACCTGAAACATATATAATGTTAGGTGACAGAAAGTACTAAAGAATTTAGACGTGGTGTTGGAGGATTGTACAGGAACATGTGAAGATCCCAACATAAAGAGTTGATCAGTGATAATGACCGTCATTATTGACAAGAATGCATGTGGCGAATACTGTGAATACTAATATTTAGCCAGTATAAAAGCAAGTTAAACGTTATAAAAACAGAGGGAAATATATCAAAGCTCAAGCTCAAAACTATGAGATAAGAAACAATTTAGTTTTAAAGACTTTCCGTATATTAGCACACAATAGATAAAACATTTCAACTTACATATGATACACAATGGAAGATCCTCTGGAGGTGGCTCTTATGCATGCTTGGAAGGGAATCATTTGTGAGAGTCGTAGTTACTACCCCACACTGTTAATACAATAAGTGATAATGGCAGCGGAGTTGAAAAATTAATACAAAAATGACAGTTAAATGGCTAACACCGAATAAATTAGAATTCTGTGCATACCTTATATTAAAATTCATTAATTTTGCATATCGATAATATTGCACGTTAAAAATTGTATGTAATTTTCTGGTGACTAATTTATTATGACAATAAAACTTTATAATATTATTTCACTCTTTGCATGGCCCAATCTATATACAAAAGACTATCCAGATTCTGTGGTGGAAGAGACTTTTGAGAGTTTGACTCCCGACTAGATCTTATATGTAAGATCAAGTATACATCTCGACCCTCCACTGCATTACAAAGGCTTTCGTGCAGTGTTAGTACTCCCTGTGCCACCATTGATTGGAAGCCAATTGTTTGTTGCGGATAGAGGCCTTAAGGTCCAGGAGGAGACGCACTTTCTCCCTCAAGCTCTCTCCGCCCTGTTGGGAACGAAACCCCTTCACTTCTTCCCGCTCTACGACTCCACCACCCCCGAGTTACCATCTACGTCCCAACCCCCCCAACTAATCCTATGTCTCCGCGTTTCTCCCCCTCCTTGTCGTCCGACTCGCAGTCTTACCCCCTCCGATCCGCTCGAAAAAAAAGCATACCTTCCCCTCACCGACAGAGGAGCGCGTCTTCCCCGGGCCCGAAGAGCCTGTGATTCATGCCCTACTTCTTAAGCATTCCTCGTACAGACGCTGAACCATTCCATCTCTCGCACCTCTCATCCCCCTTAAACGGAGCAAGAGTCGTCCCCTCCCCCCCCCCCCTTATTACTGAAAACTCAGCACACAACCCCATCCCTTCGCCCAAAGCCAAACCACTTGGCTCAAGGGCCCTTTCCGACCCTCCACGCTCCCCCTACTCCCTAGCCGGCCCTTCGATCGGGAGAGGCCAATACCTATCCCGGCCCTTCCTCTCCCACTCTCCCCCGCGACGCCAAAATCCACCCCTTTGCCTTTTTTTCCACTCCCCTCTCCTGTAAAACGTAGAGGGCTTCCGACGCTCACCCCGCTTGCATGGAGCAAATATCTTCCTAATTCCCATTCGGAAAACTGTCTCACAAGCGTACCTCACTCATAATATTTAAACGATTCTGATTCTCGTCGCAGCTTATAGAAATTATATATAAATAAATCTTATACGACATGGAAAAAGCTGTGGTCGAATTTCCGACGCTAAATATTCTGACTCAGAGATAAGAGGTTTTAAGTATTCCCTTTGACAGCGCAATGTGGGCAAGGTTGGTCTCCAATTCACCAGGTAATGGCGCGCTGGAGAGAAATATATATGGTCGATTTCTGTGATCAATACTTGATGCATGGAGATTGTAAGGAACTCAAAAATTTCAGTTCTTCTCATGAGGCAACGTTTCAGTTCCCAGCAGACCAATTATCAACAGCCTCAACAGAAAATTGTAGTATGTTACGCGAAAATAAAGTGAACCAAATACGATGTTGTCATGTGTGGCCAAGCATCTTTAAACATATCAGCTTCATATGTAGTGCATACATAAGTGTATAATGATTTATTAAATTTCTGTGAAAAGGCATTTCGATTTCTTATGCATAAAATATTTGAATAATGCAAACAGCTAAAAATAGGAATCAAATGACAAAGGAAGGTATTTAATTTCCAATAATAATAATAATCCATAGAAAACCTAATATATATGCATACACATTACGTCATCCTCTATGAAAGATTCTACCAGTGAAATGTGCAGCCTCGATCAATCTAAGTACTGACCTCCCGTGACCACACGGTTTCCCTATCCGGAAAACAACTCCAAATATTTCTTTACACATTGACGTCTATATTCGCATCCTCAGGAAATGTCCCACGTGTGTGCTGATCCCCGGACGACCGCTACGTGGTCGTCCGGCATTAGCACGCATTTATCACACTGTCCTATTCTCTTCTCCTTTGCAAGGTCTATGATTCTATATTATAAAGCAATTCCCGTCTTCAGAATTCAGTGCATCCTCACACACTTAGTAGTGAGCACACAGATAAACGACCAAGACGCGATCCGTACACAATTTTTATCTACTATTTTTCAGAGGACCAAGATTGGCACCTAATTATTTACAGTATGTGCGAAGTAAAAGGCAAAAATGATGTGAAACAAAGTTGAGAGTATGTGTAAGGTTAATGTAATAAAAAATCGATAATGCAAGTTTTCATTAAGTGAATTGGAAACCTACACCTTACTCAGTTTTTAGATGTCTTAACCTTTACTGTTTTTCTAAACCCCGTTGATAAATATCTTTGGTCCCTCCCTATTTCCTCGTAAAGTTTAGATGGCCTGAAATCAAAGTATATATACATTTTCACGATTCCCAAATTTAGTGGCAAAATGCACAACTAGATGAAATTATTTTGCATTTCTTAATTCTGATACCTTTTTTCAATTATTTACAGTTTGTGCGAAGTAAAAGGCAAAAATGATGTGAATAAGTATAGAGTACGTGTAAGGTTAATTCAATAAAAAATCGATATCATTAAAAATCGAGTTTTCATTAAGTGAATTGGAAACCTATACCTTACTCAGTTTTTAGATGTCTTAACCTTTCCTGTTTTTCTAAACCCCATTGACAAATATCTTTGGTCCCTCCGTATTTCCTCGTAAAGTTTACATGGCCTGAAATCAAGGCTTACATATTTTCACGATTCCCAATTTTAAGTGGCAAAATCCAAAACTAGATAAAATTATTTTGCATTTCTTAGTTCTGATACCTTTTCCTTTGTAGCTACAATAATAATGTGATGAATGTAGCTGCAAATGAGAATGCATTCACGGGAAGAATTGAGCTCTATTGAAATTATTAGGTCAGGTATAAGCAATAAAGGACCACCATTCAATGGGATATGTAAAAAGCCATGTATCATAATACATTAGAAAGTGTAGTTGTGAGGGTTTCAGACATTTACGCATATATTTAGGATTTTCTTCCGGATATGTATCCACTCATAAAGAAAAAAAAATAAAAGGCATAGTATTTGGTAATCACTTAGCATATTCTATATTTGGCTATTACAGGGTATGTAACAGAGTAGCTGCAAGACAGTCTCTCCAAAATGCTTGACTTGTGGCGTTTGGCGTCCATAAATTACTCTCGGAATTCAAACCAGAGAAGTCACAGGTAGCGAATAATACAGGTGGGAGAAGACGAAGCATTCCAGAAAGCCATATACTACCTCAAGAATTAGGAGACGGACCGAGAGAGGGAAGGACCTCCCGTTTTAGAAGGAAATGAATTCCATCCGGGTGATCATTCTCGAATTGGCAGCCTCCTCAGGTGACGGAACGAATGTGCGGGGGGAATGAGACAGCCTGTCCCACGTGATGGCGTCTCGTGTCCCCGAGAGGGTTGGAGCGGATTTTGGGACTGGGGGTTGAGAACCGCGCGGCACTAAGGCGTAGCCCCAAGGGAAGCGGGGGGGGGCGGGGGGGGGGGGGAAGGTTGGGTGGAAAGAGAAGGCAAGGGGAGGCGGGGGCGGTGTTTCCATAGGAGGGGTGCGGACGAAGGGACGACGCCGATGCTTGCCCGCTCGCCCATTCCACGTACAAGGTTGACTGGGTCTGAAATTCATGGCCCATGGGCAGTCGCCGGCCCTCTATCTCTCAGTCCCGCGTGTAGGATCCGAAGGGCAGAGATGGGATGGTGCGCCTCAATTCCCACGTTCCCCTCGATAAAAGGGCAACGGCAGGGTCCCACTGTTGGGGATAAAGTGTGCTTGGACATACACGGAATAATTGGCGTAACGATTAAATTCCACAATCAGGTTCGTCGCCATAACTCATTCATCACCCCGAAGTTAAGGCTTGTGATATCGCAGTGCGATATGGAGACTGCAGCCGACAGATTATTGGTGCACGATGTACTATAATGAAATCACACACTCGGTGATTCAACCCGAAGTTTGATTTTTGAAAGGTGAGGGTAGAGCTAACCCCGGACTAAGCCATAGGCTTGCGAATTTCACATATTCAGGGCAGGTGGGCCAGTTCCTTTCCCTGGGGCACCCCGCACTCCGACGATTTTTCGTTCGGGGGCGTCCAAAAGCTTCACGCGGATTTGAACCCGGGACCCTTCGATCAGTAGCCAAGCGCTCTACCCACGCCTCTCATATAATGAAAGATCATCCCTAATTCCATATTGTCTGATTGCATGCAAACTTACTCCATATTGCAAGGTTAAGTAAAATCGCTATGCTGGCTTATATGCTATTGGAACAGTTTGCAATGCAATAGTGGAGTATACGTATTCGCACATTTTACAGTCCTATTTTATGATTGAAAAGTCGTTAATTTCTATTAAGCGAAGAATAAAAGGTGTATTTTTGACAAACCACAGATAACTTCTGGTGGTTCATGCGCAATTGATACCACTCTGGAGATTATTTATTATGCTCGCTCGGGGGACAAGGGCTTCAAGAGGAGAGTGTGGGTTGGTATATATATTTTTCGAAAGAAATTAAACGATATCTCATACTTTTAAATTATTAAGAGACGGCTAGGTGTTGCATAATGAAGCAACGAAAAAATCCCCACAGTAGGACAGTCAGTAGTATCTTATATTTAGTCTTGACGCAGAAAAAAATATCGAGCCAGGAAGTATATTGCCGTTGAAGCTACACGTCATACGGTTAATCTTTACGGGAGACTACAACTTCTCCCGACATTTTCCTCCCCGACATTCATCCCCGATGTCATCTCCACTGGATGGTCCACCCTCCGCCTTCCCCTCCCGAATCCCTTCTTCCCAACCCCACATCCGAATCGCCTTACGCCATATTAATTCCATGGAGAATGCGAGTCCAAGCTTCCACGAGCGAATAACTCCCTCTCGGCTCTTCCGAAGACGCCGGCGGGTGTGTGCGAGGGAATTTCCTCGGGAGATGGCCGAGGTGGCGAGGAGGGGGCGAGGGGGCTTAATGCCTGCAGCTATGAGCGGTGCTTTGTCAAATTCTGAAGGGGGATGCAAGAGATGGGTGGTATCGCATGGCGTCCTACCAGCATAGGGCAGGGGATAGTGTTGGATGGAAGGGCGGCGAAAGGGGCGCGTGTGAGGAGTTATCAAGCGCCCCCGAGGATGCCTTCTGGAAGCTGAGGGGTCGTTTCTCTAGATTAGCCCGCCCTAGACGGGAAAGGGGACCAAGATGCACTCCTGCCCCAGGGGTCGCCAATGGGCGGCCCAGTAATCTCGATAAAGAGGACCTCCATTCCATCTCCCTATCTCCCTCTCACTACCTCTCCTCTCTCTCTCTCCCTCTCTTTCTCTTCTCTCTCCTTCTCTCTCTCTTTATCTCTCTTTATCCCAATCTCTATCTTTCTCCCTTCGAGATGACACAATTCGTCACTCGAGTCAGGAAGATGGAAGGCGTGATAGCCACTGCGTGATACCACGGAAGGTAGTAACACTAAGGGGTTACGCAAATGAGGACGGATATTAAATTTTCTGGATCGAGAACATGAGGGTAATTTCCAGAAAATATTTCAAATCATTGTGGCCTCTCCTTACCTGAGGAAATATTTTATTGAATTATTTATTACATAAAGTAGATTTATAGCAAGTATACTATTTTTTCCGGAAATATTGGTATTATATGCTGATAAGAAGTCGTTTCAGGCGTAAACTTGTGGAAGTTTTCGATATGCATAATAAAACTCAATGGTAATACTCCAGAAAAATTAAATTAGTATGAAGTATTACCATTGAGTTTTATTATGCGTATTGTATGTTTGTATTAAAATCATGAAATAATCTAGTTACTATATACCCTGATCATTTTTCATGATGAAACTAATGGAAAATATTCATATATACTATTTCCTGTCATTAGTCATAGTTAAATATTTGCTGTCACTTAGTACAATGCAGTATGTAGTCTAGAAATTAATGCTGATATTATGTGAGTTAAATTAACCATGAGTGATGCTGCATTAAAAAAAATTATCTTGTCTTTAAGCTACTATACTCATTTAACCATTCATGAGTTTCCGATAGATGAAAACATAGGATTTGGAAACAGGCAATCACAACGGGGCCCAAAGCTGAGCTTCTTGATAAAAACTTGGCCATGTGTCATTTTTAACAGAAGAATGGGATCAGTAACCATCACATTCAATATCAAAAATCATCTCGATGATAGGGCTCTTCAAATACCTGAGGCATTTAATTTCCTTCTCCACAATTGATACTTGTTCATTTTTTGCGATGGCCAAAGGAGAGTTTCCGCTTCACCGGCACACAACAACTGTAATAACGAAGTTTTCCCTTAAGTGCCCTCGTGTCCACCAGAGGAGCGATCAATCCCTGCCTCCCAGCTAAGACTCAATCTTGTCTTCTTTCTCAAGCGCGGGATCCGCTTCCGCCCACCACCATGAAAGAAATTGACCTAACATAAGGTAGGGCAAGAGGGAAGGGAACGAAGACTGCCCCCTCTTGTCATCCCATTCCTCCAACTTATACAAAGTCGCCGCCGGCTATAGCAGCCTGAGGAATTTCGATGCTTTGGGCCATGAAATCTTACCGTCAACTTACGCTCGAGTAAACTTAGAAGGATACCAAAGAAAGGAGGCAGTGAGTGATCTAAAGGGCGGAACGTTTGTTCTGTAAACCACCAGATTCCTCATTGCACTTCAATGCAGTTTCATGTCTCATCCAATGCCAGGAGCGGGCACCGAACCACATGAACTTTAGAGAGCGGTGTGCTTCGCACATGCGAGGCGCAGGAAAATAGTTTGCCTGATTACTGACAAGAAGAGTTATATACACCGCAGCCACTACTCTGAGAAAATTTAGCTCCTCTGACTGCATTAAAAATAAAAGTTTGCAGATAAAATTACCAGCTTAATTACCTGTATCCATCTAGTACAATTTTTCAATTCTTAATTTCGCCTACAATCATCTTAACCCCATTTATCTCCCTGATTAGAAGCAAATATTGGCACATGTTTGTAGCAAGTGCTGGATGACACGGTACTATGAATATGGGGAGAGGAATTGTAGGTGATAATCACTCCAATAAAGGCCAAGAACAAGAGCAGTGTTTATAATGATGGTAAAATATAGTGTTAATAAAATGGATAAAGAAATTTTTTCTCCACAAAAAAAATTGCAAGCGATAACAAAACGTCTTTTATGATTTTCTCACAAGATATCTTAATGGATATATGCTTAGCGCACTAACAGTCATATACATTTCCAAGTGCGTTGTAAGGGTTCTCCGGTAAAAATTATTTTTGGTTATGTTGTTATTCCCGTATTTATTTTAATCTTATTTGTCGTGTAATCTTACTAAGCTATACTATAGGGACAATTTACATTGTCCCTCTTAGTTTTTGTTTTATTCCTCATTAACTTATTTTTTTAAACTGAGTTAAAAATAATGCAATCATGGTAACACTTCAGCATTAGACTGCCTATGTAAAACCTTAGGTATTTAAAATATGTTAATAGTACAGATGCAGGCAACTGCATTAGCAAAGTTTTTTCATTCATTCAGGTAATACACTGAAGGATTGAATTCCAATTTTCACTAATTAAGTAAACAACCAAAATTAATACGAACTATTTTGGTATATTCTTTGGGTGAACAAGATGTGAAATCACTAAATATTCAGCGAATGAAGATTGCTATCAAATAATAAAAAAATCAATATTTCTCGGCTTCTGATACGATACGAGAATATTGAATTTCGGTACAGGTGCACAAATAAATATAGCGATGATGAAAGGTGACGCTTAAAAAGCCTTTATAGTGATATCATTTTATTATCAGCCATTAAATAGGTGGACGCCATATTGAACCAAAGCTGGGGTTGCTAAATAATTTACTATGAACATACTAATGATCTACAATATAAAACCTGAAATACGTAATTATCTACGCCAGGCTTTATCAGAGAAAATACTACCTCTCCTAATAACATGAATCAAATGAACATAATTTCATAGTGTGTTGCATTTTTTCGATTTCAATTGAGATATAGAAGTGGATCCTACAATAATTTACTCCCACTGCCCTGAAAAAAACATTTTATACAATTTTTGTAAGCAGGTATATTTTCAAAAATGTTTTTTCGAATATGTTACTTTTGTAATAATTTCATTATATACACAAAAATATGTATTTGAATATTCTTTACTCAACAACTTAACGGGCATGATATGATACATATAGGTAAATATGTATCGCATCTGATAGAAATGAAAATCAGGATTTCCGCAGTCGTCGTGTGGAGGAATTTTTAAGATGTCAATCGAATATATTTGTTGATCTTCTGGAGTGAAAGAATAACAGCTGATGAATATCCATCTAAACCATGATTCATGAGTACCACTGTTTCTGCACCGACTGCGATAGTTCCCACCTTGACGTCGATCATCTTGATTCCCGTTCCTATAGTTTCAGATCAGCGTTCCAAAATCCAATTAGCCCAATTGGAAGCAAGCTCTCCCGATATCGAGTGGGTCGCGAAGGGCTCAAATTCCGTGTCAGCGCACTGTGATGTGACGTAATGCTTTCGACCAATTATCGTTTAGTGACGGGAGAAGTGGTCTTATCCATCCGAGGTACTCTCCCCGACTCTAATTACCAGCATCCCTCCATTCACCAGATATCTATCCTTGCGCAAGAATTGCAAGTGAAATAATTTATGAGATGTGATTTGGGCTGATCACATGGGTTCGATTCTTCGGCTGAAAGCGATCGCTAACTCTCTAAAGGAGGGGAGGGAAGACGAGAGATTATTTACTTGAACCACTTAGAGAGTTGAGGAGTAGCTTCGGCTAAAGGTGAAGTTAGTGATTCTACTAGGATAAAACCAATGATAGGAAGGCTTATATAAAACACTCTTTGCTCGTAAATATGTGGCACAGCTTAAACTTATAAATTGCCACTTCGAGACAAATTACGTGCCTCCAACCTCTGAAGTTATGTGATAAAACACTTGCCCTTAAATGATATATTAAGATATTAGGGCTGAAGTAGGAATAAATGGCTTAGAGAAACAATTAGTGTTAGAAGCAAATGTTTTAATTGATGAAGGCAAGCAGATTACCTTCAGCATCAACCTGCCTACATACAAATTAACTATCCAGAAAAAAATCACGCTGTACTTCAAGTTTACCATCATCATAAGCACTCATTTTCTCAGGTAACTGGCACACGGCAAAGTAGTTCATTACTATGGTCCGCATATCATAACTTATGACGACCAAAAGACGTTAGGAACATTAGGAAATCGTATCGTTAGCTGTCGCTAAAAAATACTGTTTGTGGAGAATTTCCTCGTAGAGGTACTTTTTCAAAATCTCTGAAAATAATCGCAATTTTCAAATTGCACAAAGAAAACTTTTGCTTGAAGGTTTTCGCAGCTTCTTTTATCTATAGCTGTAACTTTCACTTTCGGGAAAGAAGGAAAGAAAACTTTAACGTATCTTTAAAACTACTCAACTGTCTACTCTAGCTAATGGTAGTTGCTGAAGATCTTAATATACCCCAAATCCTGTATTCCCCTCTCCCCTCAATACAATCTTTTTTCTTCCTAAGTGTGGAAATCAGATAATGGCTTGAGTACCTACTGGCTTTCCATCCCAAGAGGATGCTTTTGAATCTTGGTAGTGGCATTTTTTCATTGGGATACCAGTCGCACCTCAAATGCTCTACGTAGATAACATTGAGTACATACTTCTGTCCATCGTATGGGATGCACACTGTAAATCCCTTCACGTATCCCTTTCAGAGAATGCAATTGCCGCGTATAGGTTTTAATTCACCTTTCCTCCGTTCCGTGATGTACCCCTACCAAATCTAATTAACTACCTATTCTATACGGAGAAAATTAGCTGTTGGATACCTCGTAACTGAGGATGCGTCAAGCAATGTACCAAATGGAAGTATGCAGGCATTTCTGCTAATTTATAAGAGAGCTTAAATCTAATACCTGTTTACTCGGCCAAGTCTATCACCTGTTTTGGCCAAAAAATTTATTCCCTCTCCCTATCATACTCAGTATTCATCAGTTCTTTTTATCACCATCCAATTCTCTTTATTTTACTCCAGATCTACATACCAAAGGCCTCCATTCCTTTCTCTCCATCTCTGATCCTTTTATTTCAGATCTTTGCTTTGAATTCATTTTGTTGAAGATTTTCAATACATAAGACTTTTTGGGATAAGAAATCAACCTCATATCTCTGAATAGCAATGTTGATGCGTATGTCAGCAATTAAAATAATTTAGCTAAATAAAATGACTACATCGTCGAGCTATTTACTAGCTCTAAAATTGGGTACTACGTTTTATTTTCTCTCGTCGTCATTCAAAAAGATATTATTTCGCCATGGAAGCGATATTGCTAAGCGTACAGCAGCAATATAAAAAGAATTCTCTTTCGAAATCTATTGTGGGTGGAGTGACGGCGCAGGGCTCTCGAGAGTATTTGCAAGTTCGATGTATCAAGAAGTGGTGACGTGAGAGTGCTCGGTACAAAAAAGAGCAGAGTAGAAGGGTGGGAAAGCTGAGGAATAAATAAGGGATGATGACGAGCGCACTTCCGTGGATGGTGAGGCGTGGGTGGATGGTACCCTGGAAAAGGGCTCGGACTCGGAAAGAGCTTCGAAGAGGCTCACGTTTCCAGACCCTCAAAGTTTCTCTCAAAAGAATTCACTGATCTGAATACCATATTAGGGTATTGAATTAAATTTATTGATATTAAAGCACCATTTTAGACATATATCAGCTCCGCTAAAAACTGCATGCATGCTGTCGCGAATCACGCAGGGAAGACTGCCATATTAAATTACTAGGATTCGATTTATAATTAAAAGGCTGGGATGGAATGTTGTATGATGATTATTATATAAAACTAACTGTATGCATTACTTTCCAAGAAAAATGAAGCACATATGAATGAATGCTAAAATTCTCTTCATAAATATTAAAAGACGAATCTATGCTTAAACAAAGTGCTGCAAGAGGTTACAGTGCTCTGAACTGATAATACCCAACAGCGAAAGTGGGCCTATTATTATTTCGTCTTATAGGCATTCTATTAGAGTAAGATAAAAACCACAAACTACACTAAATGAGCGCATACTGTTAAATTTTGACGTTAATATAGAAATAAGGGAAGATTAATGGAAAACTATTTTAGAATATATAAATTTTATGACAGTAAGTTTGAAAGAATTGTATATTAATCGTTCTGTGCAAACACATGTAATACTCATATGTTGGAATTATTAGAGAAGAGGTATTTGGAAAAGCGGGAATTGTCATCATTTCTTAAGAGTCAATCATTTTCACAATTTTTTCAACAATTTCTTTTAATTTGCATCATTTTTTTAACACCATTGGTTTTTAAAATCTACATCAAATATAATGGAAAAGCGAATAGTCAAATTGAGTCAAATATATTGAGCGAATAGTCAAATATTGTCAAATACAAAAAAAAATCATTACTCAAATAGTTCAATGAAATTCCATATATCTGCATACAAAATCTATCATCTGTGCTCCTTTAGTTAGCTAAAATGAGAACGTGCATGACATTTGCACAATGTGCGGCCATTGGTAGGTTGCAAAGCAGTAAGGCCACATAATTACGCCTCAGTGGCAGATCGTCAGAGAGATTGGCGATGCTCAATATTCCGAAAATTCGAAGGAACCAGCTGACTTCGCAAAAGGATGACGTATGCTCATTCGCTTCATCGCATTGTAATGGAATGAGGTAAATCTGCCGGCGCACAACAACGATTCTCAAATGGGGTGGTGGTCGTGGTGTCTAAAAGTTGTTGATTTTGCTTACAGAAGGTAAATTTTAAGGTCCAATTTTGTGCATTCATCCATAAATGAAAGGTCATCACTCGTCATCTCTGATATGCATTGTCCACAAGTGAAGAATCACTGGCTTCTGTATTGAGAGAATGACTGCTAGGAGAACACCAATTACCAATTTACAGGTTAACATTTTTCCATTTTTTAATCGAGAATTTTCTGTTTTCATGAATTCGTAGCGCATGAGGTCACAGCGTTGTAGTATTTTACTTGGGATTTTCGTGCTTCAACTACTAAGTCTGCATTATAGGTGGTGTGTTAAGATATTTAACTAAGGGCACACACCTTGCCATGTAAGAAAAAAGAACTAGGCTAGGTAGCTAAGCTAGATAGGTAGATACGCTAGGTAGACTCATTGCTTATGCGATGAAAATGGCTGACGCCTCCATATTTATTTTTAATAATATATATTGTAAGTACTTAAATTTGATGACAAAGTATCAATACAATAGTAAGTTAGATAAAAGCTCACGCAACGCTCATCAAGTCTAGAGAAATGTTTTATCCATTGATCCCAGCTAAGGGTTCCTTGCGTGAAATCTTGCAGCTAGCTAACAATGAGATAACATACTGTAATTCCTTGCCTAAAATGATTGGGATATCCTCCGTGTAGTCAAAACTTCGACCAAAAAGGAGTTTTCATTAGAGTTGCTGTCATCGTAGGATTCGTTGGTTATTTTTTAAAAGGGGAAAAAAATCACCCAGTGCAGTAAATTCCAATGCAATGGATGAAGTTATTCCCCTTGGGAAGAGAAGAGGAAGATGCTGGGGGAGTGGGTCGCAAGCGAAATTGTGAGAGGGCTGAGGGGGTGATGCAGAGGGTGGTACCTACTTGGACACACAAAGGGACTCTCGCAGACAAGAGGGTAAGAAGGATAGTGATGGCATTATCGAGAGGAAGGGCCCACATCCAATTCCCTCTTTGAAGCGCATCCCGATGCCTGTCAAAGCGAGGACCCTTTCTGACGATTGGCGTGTAAGACAACGAATGACGTGTTCGACGGACCGCGACACCGATGCCTTTGTGGGCGTGATGACCGTCGCTATTTGGCCCTTACGGGGTTCGGGATGGGGAGAGAGTCCGACAAGATAGGCGCCGGTGTCGTCAGGTGGCTGGAAGGACCTCCGGGATGGTTGCCTGTCGGCTTGAAACGGCGCCGCCGCACAGTGGTCGGAAATCGAAAATTCTGGACAAAATTACAAAATAGCTTTTTTTTTGAGATATAGACTTGGAACTTCACACACGTACTCATAAAAGGTTGCTGATTAAGGAATATTGAATCATTTGTAATGATTCTCATCCGTTAGTCAGATGCTGGCTCAAACATGACCAAATTTCCAAAAAACTCCTAAGCACATATTTCTCCGAATATATTCCAAGTTAAGTTGAAGGTGACGTTGTGGGAGGAATTTGATCGAATAAAAAAGAGCAGGATCTATTAACACAATCTTTTGCCTTTATTTGCCTTTACTTAAGCTTTAAATATTTTTAAAGTAATTTAGTGCTATTCCATTACAAAATGGCTGACGCTGTTTTCAGACAATAGTTTTACATAAAGTAGAGAATATCTAGCGTTTTAGGGAGAGACCTGTCAAGTGACTTATATCAGAGAACTCTTTGAAGACTCATGAACACGAAACAGAAATTAAAAAAAGAAATTAATAGAAACAGAAATAGAAGCATAACAGAAATTAAAAATAAGTTTGCGACGACGAGAAATACATATGATTTTCCGACTGCGCGTCCGGGGTCAGGCTCCACGTGGTGGGGGCTGGAAGTGCCTTGACTCACTTACATTGCTCAAATGACATAGACCATTTAAGCAGCGGGGGTAAAGGTTTTAGCCTAGCAAACCTGGGATTACGGCTTCGGATCCCGCATCGTAGGTGGAGGTCAACACGAGAAGAATTAACTCTAAATGGTATGAATTGACAACCTCAAATGTTGGAGCTACTATAAGCCCTTCACTACCACCATAAAATAAAGGTAAGAGGATGAAAAGAGTAAGAAATCTGAAAACCAAAAGCAAAAAAAAAATGATTGGAGCTCCTTAGCCCATATACCTTTTACTGGTATGAAATTCATTCAAATCTGTAAAATATTGGTAAAGTAGTAATTAAAACTCAATGTAGATACCTTAAGATACAAATACATTAAATCGTACGAGGAATCATTTAGGCACACATTTTTAAGTAAACTATGGAGCAAGAGAAACAAAAGTAAAACTGTAGTTTTTGGTACCTACCTATGTTTCACAAATAGCCGTTAATTTAGAAAAGTACAATTTTGAGCAGTAAGATTTGTGGGGTGAAGTAGAAGCAATCCCCGTGAGAGAATAAGTTTCTCTCCTCCTGCCACGTTCTGACTTGAAGAATATATTCTTCATAATCCTCTTTTTGTGTGCATGGATTTAAATTAATTCTGTTTGAGAAACATTGTGAAATCAGAGGTAGGTGTATATTTTTTTCCAAATCTTAGTAGAGGAATAAGGTGTTCCATTGGAGAGGGAGATATAAAAGGATATTTATTCAATTCCATAAAAATCACTACTTACTTATCATATTCACCACCATTAGTCACCACCAATCTTTGCACCAATCCGTGCTACGATTGATTTGACACAGGTCTACTATCCTAAACCCGGTCAATTACCGATTAATCCACACCCCTGCATATTTTATTCTCTTTGAGTGAGAAATGATGGACGGAAAATAAAAGATCATCTACTCTTAGCCTTCCACTGCACGTGCCAAGCGCACTTGCTTCGTTACCACTTACGCTAGCGCCGTCTCACAGACGGAATGATATCGACGCCTTACCCCCACATACCTCTCGTCGGCCGTGGTTAATTGCATCGCTAACGTCAAAGTGATTCACGGTCACCCGCCTTTCACGCAGGCGTGGCCGTGACAAGAGAAGGGAAGATGGGATGGGAGAGAAAGGTGAAAGGAAAGTATCGCTTTCCAATAACCCCGTGTGCAGGATTGGATTAACATGTTTTTTTGCATTTTCTCCTTTCACTATCCTTTCACAATGACTGAATAACAGAACTCTTAATTTAAAACTTCAATGCAGGTGGCGTGCCGCTTAATATTTTCTTCTAAATTTTTTTCCAAAAAAACTTGAAAACTTCTTGCTGCAAAAAATTGTAATTATGTTAGTAAAACTTTTTTGATAAACTTTTTACTTTTATACATAATATTTACTTACTTTGAGGAAGTAATCCCTTTTTGACTAAATTACAACCGATCCAGGAGGTGAATTAAAATTGAACTTCGAAGTACATTTAATTGTGTGTTTGCAAACGCACACTAGTGAATAGCGCCCTTGTCAATTTAACAATGGTTTTCTCGTAGTTTCTAATGCATAAATGCGTGTAAATTGCATTCTCTGGCGGCGCCATATCAGAGAAGACAACGCAGTATGCTAAAGACTTAAATTTTAGAGGCTATTTCAAGTACTTTTGACCACCTTTTAGGCACTGTGCGGCTAGTCTATATGCAGGCATTCCGATTTCCTTATTCATCCAAATACTTTCATTTTCCTTTAAAGTTTTCACTACGGACGTGCCATATGAAACAATTGACATTGACAAAAACGTGCTATTTTAGGCCCTAAGCGTGCGAAAACTCAGTTATTTTCCTAGAAAAAAGCCGAAGATAAAGCTTTCCAAATGACAAAGTCCAGAGCTTCAGAACTCAATGAAGCTGAAGAGTGTCCTATATGCCAACAGGAAAGACTTTAAAAAGAAAATTGAGGAATTTTTATTTTTTACTAAAATTTTAAGGTAACGATAATATATGACTTAAGGTTTGTATGGATCTTTCCTTTTAAATTGGCCTTAAGAGACGGCAGTTTTGTTGGTATTGCAGTTGGCATCTTCAAGTTAAAAATGATACCTATATATGTCATCATATGTCTGGTTTACATTTGTAGTTCAGATGAAAAATGGAAAAAGTCACCGAAGCCGTGTGTACACGCAATGGTCCTCATAGCGTTACATCCCTCTCAGTCAATTTCATTCTCCATGAGATCATCACGTCTTTGAACTGCTCACGGTTAAATCTAAAGCATTTTGCGATTTTTATTCGTCTAACTCCTTTTGGTTTTTATTTTTTCACTGCGGTTAAACATGTCGTTTCGAGCACAAAGACGCTTTCGCCATCCGTTTCTGAACTCAAATCTATGAGCATAGTAGAAATATTAGTCATCTTTGCTATATTTGAAGCTCCGGAGTATACTGCCTAGTGGAAGTGCCATTCAATTTGCGATGATCGTCGCCGTGAGTACATCGCCGTGAGGAAATTGGAGTGAGCCACCCTGCGTCTGGTCTAAGAGATGAATCGAACTAGTGACCTTTATATTTCCATCCAGAGCACTAACCGACCAATATGCCGTAACCAGTACATCCTCGGCAACTTTTTTCTTTATACCCGACCAAAAACCTTATTATGAAATCACCTTGGTCTGATCAAATGGTCCCGTATGCCCTTCATACCTTATAAAAACCATTTCTGATATATTGGTCAAGTTCTCGGAATTCCTACTAAATAACGATACTATTTAGTTCCAAAGGATCGGTAGCATATTTTCTTTTGTCTCTATGCCGGGAAAACCTGAGATCTTTCATTAATACTGCCTATCCCAATCGATAAGAGCATGCGGCTGATTGTGAAATTACCTCGATTCGCGCAAAAAAAATGGTCTCTTTGAAACTCGCTTCCTGACCATGTTCACGCGTACCACTGCGTGTTTAATCGGCTTTGTCTCGAATTCATGTCATTTGCAAAAACCACTAAAACAAGCGATTTCGAGGAAGAATCGAATTGAACGCCGCTTCATGGGCTCGCCAGGCCGGAGGCGATCCGCGGGAAAGACTCCCCCGCGACTGCCGGAACCCTTGCGTCAAACAATCGGACACAGGCCGCCAATCCTCAACACGCGGACAAAAACACCGACGACTACTTAACCGAAATAAACGCGCACGCATTACGGGGAACGAGGCACTATTTTCACCCACATTGTCCTCTGGTTCATTTGTACGTACGGTGCGCCGAAGCACATCGAAGCCCGTCGGAACGATAGCATTCCACGCTTGCGGATCGGGCTTTCTTCATTCCTGCCAACTTGCAAATCCAGCCCGACAGTTACCTGCCCCTCTCACAAAAAGTAAAATAAATAAAGCTCTTATATCACATATCTGCTCAATTTTTTGATTGCCGGCCGGTGGTGACGGGGTAAAATTCTCGCCTGCAATTCCAGGGGTCAAGGGTTCGAGTCCTACTTGGGTTGGATTTTCACCACCCATGTTTTATGTATGCTATTTGTTATCAAGTTCGATATAAAATAGCCATGGTCCATGAAAGGTAAAAAAAAATTATATGATATTAGTATGGTAATTCCTCGGCTAACTGATATAATTCATTCCAAGGTCACGTCCATTTGCCATACTCTTGATTAGAACAACGATTACTTCCTCTAAGGTCCCTACGGAAAATTATTTAATTCGTTCTGGATGCTGTACCTAGTACATGGATAAATACATGGATACCTCCTTTTAAAAAAAAATTTAAATCTACATTCGAAGTGAATGAAATGACAGTGATCCCATGGACGATTGGTGCAAACATTCAGCCCCCAACGTGATTGCATTCACTGAAATGTTTATAAGCTGAATCCAAATTCACTATCTGAGATAGAGAAATAGAGACATATATCTTCGTAGATAGGTTACTCGCAGTCGAGGTACCATTACCTTAGAATAAGTTTTTAGAGCGTCCATCTGATAAGCTAACCTTAACATCATCTATCCTGACTTAAAACTAAACTTAATGCTAAGAAAAATGCAACATCCACGACCGAATCCGAATGGGGTCGTTTAACATGTTTTTTTACTGCCGAATATGATAGAATTTGTAAAATAAAAAGACCCATATTTTTCCGTTTTTAGATCCGCTAATTATTTCTCGAATCGCATCGAATCGAATCGAACGCATCGAAAAACTAATGTTTTTAACCCTTTCGGAAAAGTGGGTTTGGTGCAACCTCTGACGATTAACGACTTCGTCCAATCACAACTGAGTCCGCGAAGCTACTTCGCCTTATCGCAAAGGGGGGGACACAGCTGACTCTGCCAATCGGAGCAGTTACGACAGCATCTGTGCGAGCAGACCTTCCGAGAATCCCTCTCCACTCCCTTACTCCACTCCCTTCCCATATGAGCAGTCAAGAACGGGAGGAAAGTGACGCCAATGTTATCACAACAGCATTTTCGGTGGGCGTCACCTTTTGCTTATTTTAATTTTTGATTTATGAGTGAATGGCTGTGGTTAGAAGATTAATTTTTTCACTAAATTTCTTTTTTCGCTTCCATCTAACAATTTTGTTTACAGAATTGCGATTTCGGTTCCGAGTAAATGCCCCCATTTGAACCCTTGAGCCTAGATTTAGCTATTTGGGGCATTACAGACCAGGCTGTGTTATAATAATTTTCCAAAAGCTGAGAAAAAAAATTGTAATAAATACTGAATATTAATATTAATAAAAGGTTATATAACATGAAAAAGAGCACTGCAAGATACGTCAATCTCTATTCATAAATAAGCACACCGTCAATAAAATTCTTTTTGACCTCCTGCTAATAGAATATAGTCATTGCTGACCAAACCTCCTATGCAACGTAGCACACTCCAGGAAAAGGAAGTGAGGACAAGTTATCATCAGAGATTATATGGGATCCATTCAAACTATTTACTTGAATACTATATCATTCATTGATTTGGGTGACTAAAACCATAGGACAATGATTGTGTTAATTTCCATTTTCATTAAAACTGTAACTGCTTAAGTTCCGGCGCTTGATAAACAACTAGTCATTTGCGGAAGCAATCAATATCTAAGGTCAATTGCGTCATTTAGTATAGGTTAATAATTGATAAAAGTTGGTTTTTCACTAAAAAAGAAATGGTATAGAGAAATCTACAGTCGTAATTAATTCACTACTAATGAAAATATCAAATGGTGTAGTTTACAACCCCATCCGAAGAACGTTTTCCATACTTTCCAACTTGGAACTTTCCCTCATGCAACACTCAAGTAGATACCAATATCTCTCTAATAATCTACCTTTTCCAAAAATATAGCCCAGTTATGGATTGGAATATGGAATATTATTGTTAATTTATATTGGAATATGTTAGGTGCTTTAGTTAACCTGGCCCATTCTGGTCAAATATGTCTTTGTAAAATGGCATACATAACCCTCGGTAAGTTTTGAATTTATAAGCGGCTTTTTTATTTAAGAATTGAACACCATCCAATGCATTGCAACAGTCAATGACTATCATACCTCCTTAGTATGCACTTTAAAACAAGGAAGCAAAATAAGTAAGGCATAAAACTTATTATTTCCGACCTGAAATGCAATGGGATAAAACAAGAACGGGCATGGTTATCCTACCTCGACCAAGGGTCGTGCACAGTACCTAAAAAGATCCCCAAGGGAAATGCAAAATCTTGTTTTACACCCCACTGACATTAAAGGACATAAAAACCAGACAATCCAGGTCTTTTTGGGGATTCTATGAGAATGAAAAACTTAGAAACTGTATAGTTAGATATTCATTATATTTCCCAATTTCATAATGGAAAAGAGGTCAACAGTTTTCACTAGGGATCGTTGCCCCCAATAACATCGCGAACACTGAAATGATAGTTTTCACCACCAACTATTTTCAACCCATGATCAACATGTTAAAGTTAAAAGTTTGGAAACGTATATATAATGGAGCCATTGATGAAACAAGCGGGGCCTAGAGATGAAAATCATTTAGGCACTAACGAATGTTGCAGGAAGCTGAAATATTTCAAAAAGTATGGCTACTGCGTTTGGCCACAACATCGTATTTTTTGTTGATAATATTTTATTAGTATAATTCATTCTAGAAAAGCCTCTTGTTATCACAACTGGCCAAGTCCAAATTCCATAAATGACTTTCAATTTCAATTTTGAAGAGATATACGTACTAGTGTGTTTCCATTCTGGTTGCTGCTCCATATAGCTCAGATTGACCGCATTTAAATATATTCCATGTAGACTTTTCCCATCCATTAGAAAATTTCAGCTGCATCTACATTATAAACTATTTCCCTGGAAATTTTCCTGGCCAAGCTATAGTTAAATAAACAGATGAGCTCTGACCTAATTAAAAATAAATTAAATAAACGTCTATTGATTCAAACAGCAGTAGTTACATAGATAATGCAGATAGAGTGCATTTGTTTTTATTTCAAATCGTGATTAAAGAGCCAGAAAATTAGACCCCAATGAAATTCGATCCGAATTTTGAAAGGCTCGCATTCTAATTCCGTTGTTTCATCAGGTTAGATAAATAGAGATCCCACCAGCGCAAGTAAAAATGTGAAACAAAGCTTGAAAAATAAACTTCGTTTATTTCACGTAAATTCTATTGTTGCTTGATGTTTTATTTCGTATATATTAGGTTTATTTACAAAAACAGGTTTAAAAAAGTAGCAAACTAGGTTTTCACAACCTCAATTGTCGTAAGTTGGAGCCATTATGTAGTCAAGGGAAACAATTTTTGGAGATGGATTTAAACGATATCAGAGCCGTACAATATCAGATACCAGGCATTTAATTGTTAAGCTCACATGACCCATCAAAGGACTGATGTTGACTAACAAAAATTAATTGGAATGAAAATACAGAAAGCCTTTAATATGTATGCAGATTCTCCTTTGAATGCTCTAAGTTTAAAAGCTGATCTATTAGCTAGGTAAGATTTCGTTTGAGAAAATACGTTTTGTTCACGTTAAAAATGACACGCTTTCCTATTTCGAAATGGCAACTACTGCAAGGAGGCAGCATTACCTCTAGTATATCTAACTCTGGAAGCATCGTGCCACACGTACTAGATTGTTCCCAGATGCTGTTTCTCTGAGATTAATACGGCAGAAAAGCATCCATCACACTCGTACACCAATGCCAAATTGACTGAAAAAACTGTAGCTAACTTCTATGTCAAATTTTATGCGGATTATACTCATTGAAAAGTTTTGGCTTGATGCGGAATGTGATGTGACTACGAGGTAGGTTTATTCGCTGGTCTATTCGCAGGCATCAGGTTTCAAGCTAAAAAACAACTATGTACACACCTCTGCTTAAATCAGCGAACCTATTTAACTCAGATAGGAATTGGAAAATACTTATCTAAGGGATTTGATTTATTTTATGCTTTGTACGAAAGAGTGGTCAACATGACCTTTATTTGGGTTGAATGCATTTGTCAGTGACAAAATATATTCTTCGCACATTTATCCAAATGATTTCTTTTGCCAGAAAATCACATGTATTGGTAAGCAAAAAATTAACACACTGTGGATTTATGCTTTTAAAATACTTGGGCCAATTTTGGATCAGGAAAACAAAAAGAGATTCATGTTTGTTAGTTAAACTTGATAAATGACTTGCAAAAAATTTCTATGCCTCCTGCTATTGACTTCACCATTTTATCCAGCTCAAATCTGTGCCCTACAAAAGTCTCTAAACCTACCCTAGTGCCTTACCTAGTCTCAAAAATTGCACCTATTCCTTGTTATATGATAATGGATCGCTTCTCAAAACTTCTAAATAACCCGGTCACCTACACAGCAGCATCTGAGACTCTGAGTGATTCCATTAGGGTCTTGCGTAATTCAAAAACGGTACGTAGAGAAGTTTTGAAATAAAGAACAAGTGTACGACCCAATTTAGTGGCGGAGGAAGAAATGGCTCATTCGAGAGAAAGGTGGCTCACCGCGGGCCGGATGGATTGAACGCCATAGTGAAAGGGCTTAGGGCTCCGAACCTAGTTCCTATGGTGATGGAAAAATGAGTCTATGTAGGGATTACTGTGCCTGCATATGCGCTTTACATGGAAGAGTGGTGAGGAGGGAAGAAGCGGCAAATGTCCCAAATCTAGTGAGTCCTCTTGTGCAGCAGCCTTCACCAGAACAACACGAAAGTCCTCAACTGGCGC
The DNA here is from genome assembly GCA_933228895.1 of Platycnemis pennipes. Classification (NCBI taxonomy): domain Eukaryota; kingdom Metazoa; phylum Arthropoda; class Insecta; order Odonata; family Platycnemididae; genus Platycnemis; species Platycnemis pennipes. Next base: position 24,465,059 of record OW121849.1, on the reverse strand, counting down.
ACACACCCTTTGAAAAGCTCTCCAAGATTCTCTTACCAACGAAAAATGACGAAGGTTCCCTTCCGGGCATTAACAAAAATGCTCTTCTATTAGATTTTATCTGAGGGAGAAAGGCAGATATAAACAAGAATCAGCGTTTGTTATGAAGATTGCTTTGTTACTCGATGGGTTTTAGAGTTGTGAATTTCTTTGGGCCCTAAATTTTTCATTTAAGTGGAGAACTTTGAGTGCATCATGTAAGGAAGACAAAGCTTTCATTACCATGCTTCCGTTGCAATGAGAAAGTTTCCATATAAATTGAGCTCCAAAGAACAGTTATTACTTTATTCTTGGCGGTAATGGTGTATTTATGACATTCCATTCCTCTCGCAAACTAAATATTTACACTCAAGTAATGATAGGCATAGACGGCTTTTATCATTTTTTTATTTTTCACATAGTCTAGCATTATTCCTTATTAATACAATGATATTACCTAAGAACATTTTAAAGTGTTTAGTTTTTCAAAGTGCAAAGCATAATTATGAGTGAAAATAAGATATTATAATTATATATTTGAAGTACTTTAATAGTCTAGGGAGATATATTAAGATATTGATATCACTTAATTATGATGTGAAATATGTAAAGACTATTTTTACCACGTTAAAAATTGATTTAAATATTGACACGTTGAAAATGACCGCTATTATTAGTTGTTTCTAAAAGACAATTTTCAAAGTCTTTTTAGGTATCTACTCTGAAAAGAAAGAGTTATGAAGTAAATATGACGATTGGAAGTTTTTTAATTGGAACTCTATATCAACAATAGCCATATAATCTAAGAAATATACTACTTATTATCGAGGAAGTATATACTTAAGAGGAAGCAAGTAGAAAAGCTGGAGTTCTATTGAAGAAATTCCTCTCGGGTTTCTCCACCGGGTTAGTTGGTCCATGGCCGACGTTTCGGTGCTCGACTCGTGTACCGAAACGTCGGCCACGGACCAACTAACCTGGTGGAGAACCCGAGAGGAATTTCTTCAATCAATTCGCCGGGAAAGCATACGCCCAGGAGTTCTCTTGATTAAAGAAGATGTATTTTAACACCTAGCGGGATCTTCCTTTGATAGTAAGTTACTAGTACCAAAATAACCATTAGGTAGCCGTTCTTTAGTTCACTCACAGTCAAGCGCGTACTTAGCCTAGCAAAAAAAGTAATTGGAATAAACCAAATTTTCAACAGGACTCCAAAGTGTTTTCGCCACCCATTAGCTTTAAAATATGCTTTAAATGGAAGAGTGGTGAGGAAGGAAGAAGCGGCAACCGCCCCAAATGCTGTTCATTTGGCTAATGATAGCACTAAATATTGGTGCTAAAAGCACTCTGTACTAGGGAAATATAATTCACCTGTTATGCTGCTAAGACATAACGCCTATGAATTCTGATGAAAGTTGCGCAATGGTATATTATAAGGGTATGAGATCGTATTAAACTCATTCACTGAGAGTTCATGCAAAATTACAGCATAATATACGGCCTAATGAGCCAATTTAAAACTGTAACAATCATAATGAATGATATAAGACCTTTTCAATCAGGTGACAGGTATAAAAACAACAAAACAATCCTTAGTTATTTGTCGACAATGCCATTCATTGCCATTAGAATGCCACTTTTTCTTGATCGGTTTTAATTATCCCTCAGAGAAGAAAACATGAACACAGTGAACCTTTTCTTCGTTACATTTCTAATAATCGCCAAATCCACATGCCCTTTTTGTTGAAACTAATCTGAAAGGAAAAAAGGCAAAAAAAATATATTACGAAGAAAGCAGAAATGAAAATGAAAGGGGGCTCCCTGTAATCCCCGAAAATATTTTTATGAGTTAGTGTGCTCGTTTAGTTAATTACACGTGGCCTAATTTGTGCTGTAGGGAAAAAATTCAGAGTCAGAGGGTTGAAGTGTGCCGGTTCGATAAGGCTCTCCTGTATACACTGGACGACGAGTGAGGGCAATATGTGGATGGTCATTCATTTGATACCCTCTTGGGCCCTAAGGGAAAGAGCGAGACGAGATCAGCGAGCTACTTTTTGAACTTTTCATCTCGACTGCTCCTTGACCATAGCGACGCCATCCGAGTGCAATCTCGGTCGGCTGAGAGGACAAGAAAATAACAACGTTTCCTTCTTTCGGGGACTGGATAGAGAATGGTTGGGGGTCGGCCGTTAGGTGGGAAAAAAGCGAGGGATGGCTGTGGGCAAGGTGAGGGGAATGCTGCCGAATCATTGGTCGTAAAAAAACCATTCCCTGGCACACTTCCTCCAGGGTAAACCATTGAGACGGATATCGGGATGTAATCACGAAAGATCTGACCAATCAGGAAGAGGAGGGAAGCAGATCACTGCGTATTGATACATCCCTCACCGAAATGCAAGCCCTCGCCATGCCACCGTGCGAGATGCAGAACCTGTCCGATTTTCACATCGCCTCCTCCCTCTGCCTTGCTTCCACCACCTCCCCCTTCCACCTGCACCTCCAGCAATGTGGTCTACCGGCTACAATGTAAACATTGCCCAGCATTTTACATTGGTAAATCCTCCAATCCACTAAACATTAGAATAAACAATCATCGCTCCTCGTGCAACGACCCCTCTCAGTCGCCCTCTCTTTCCGTGGCCCAACACTCCTTCAGCCACGAGAAATCGTTCAACAATTGTTTTAATGTGTCGGTTTTGGCTTCCCTTCCCCCGACAGCATCTGTACTTAAACTTAATTCCTTAGAGCTAGCTTACATTTGGATTTTGCAAGCGTATAATCCCCCGGGCCTCAATGTTAGTCATTAATCGCCCCTTCCCCTCTTCATCCTTTTCCAACCCCCTCCCCTGTCCTCCCACACTCCAACCCCCTCCCCTGTCTTTTCCCCTCAGTGCCATCCTCTCCACTCCATCCTAGTTCAGTCTCCTCTCCCCTACCCTCTGAAGAAGGCGGTTGCGCCGCCGAAAATTAAGAATATACCAGTGAGTCCTTTTCATTGTTTTCTATGGTACGCTTCATTGATGACATCTTTCTTCTCTGGACGCACGGTCATGACTCTCTTCAAAATTTCATTTCCACCCTGAACTCTTCTTTTTCAGTGAAATTCACCTCCTCAATTTCTGACTCCACCATCACATTTCTTGACGTAGACATTCGGCTCCAAGACAATAAATTCACAACATCCGTCCACACAAAACCTACCAATCACCAACAATATCTCCACTACAATAGTTGCCACCCTATTCACACCAAGCGCTCCATTCCTAACTGCCTTTCCATCCGCGGACACAGAATTTGCAATGACACCTCTTCCCTCAACAAATACTTAAATAATCTTCATTCTGCTCTCCGCAATCGCGGATATCCTGAAAAGCTCCTCCACAAGAAAATCCTCCCCCACTCTTCCAAATATATTCCAAAAGACAGACCTCCATCTTCAGACACTGGACTGAATATATGCACCACTTTCTTTCCCGGTTCCCACAAACTGAAAACCATTCTTAAGGACCTCTTTCCCATTCTGAAAAACAGCGACGTCACTTCTTCTCTCCTGCCTCGTTGCCCCTCCATTTCCTACAGACGGCCACCGAACTTAAAAAATATTCTCAAGTCCACGAACCCTCTCTATCGCACTTCTGATTCTCCTCCCCCACGGCCCTCTCCATGCAATCGTCCCAGATGTAAAACGTGTCCTTTAATGCGGTCCGCACCTACATCTGCACACCCCCTCATCACTTCTTTCCCCTCCTCCCAAGCGACTTGCCAGTCCAAAAATATTGTGTACCTTCTGACCTGTAATTCTTGTCCCGCATTTTACGTTGGCGAATGCACTACACCCTTGGCAATCCGTATGAATAATCATCGATCTTCCACAAAATCCGCCATATTTTCATCATTTCCTATCCCTATACACACTCATTCCCACGGTCTCTCTTTTGATAACTGCTTTTCCCTCTCAATACTTGAATCCCTACCGAACCATGCTAGCAAAATAGAGGTCAGGACTCGTGAGAATGCTTTTATTTGGGCTCTCCGTGCATTCGAGAAGCCCGGCTTGAATGTACAGCATTAATCTCATCAATCTCATCCCAATCCCATCCCTCACCCCTCTTCCTCCCCTTCAATTGCCTTCACACCCTCTCCCCTCCCCCTCCCCCCTTCCACTGCCTTCACACCCCCGCCGCACTCAGTTCCTCTCCGGCTGACGAAGACTGCAGAGGCAGTCGAAAGCTTCCAACTATTTTAAATGTGAGTGTCCCGTTTTTTATATTTTTGTGTTTCTATGTAAAAGCTCCTCCACAAGAAAATCCTCCCCCACTCTTCCAAATATATTCCAAAAGACAGACCTCCATCTTCAGACACTGGACTGAATATATGCACCACTTTCTTTCCCGGTTCCCACAAACTGAAAACCATTCTTAAGGACCTCTTTCCCATTCTGAAAAACAGCGACGTCACTTCTTCTCTCCTGCCTCGTTGCCCCTCCATTTCCTACAGACGGCCACCGAACTTAAAAAATATTCTCAAGTCCACGAACCCTCTCTATCGCACTTCTGATTCTCCTCCCCCACGGCCCTCTCCATGCAATCATCCCAGATGTAAAACGTGTCCTTTAATGCGGTCCGCACCTACATCTCCACACCCCCTCATCACTTCTTTCCCCTCCTCCCAAGCTACTAGCCAGTCCAAAAATATTGTGTACCTTCTGACCTGTAATTCTTGTCCCGCATTTTACGTTGGCGAATGCACTACACCCTTGGCAATCCGTATGAATAATCATCGATCTTCCACAAAATCCGCCATATTTTCATCATTTCCTATCCCTATACACACTCATTCCCACGGTCTCTCTTTTGATAACTGCTTTTCCCTCTCAATACTTGAATGCCTACCGAACCATGCTAGCAAAATAGAGGTCAGGACTCGTGAGAATGCTTTTATTTGGGCTCTCCGTGCATTCGAGAAGCCCGGCTTGAATGTACAGCATTAATCACACCCAATCTCATCCCTCACCCCTCTTCCTCCCCTTCAATTGCCTTCACACCCTCTCCCCCCCCCCCCTCCCCCCCCTCCAACTGCCTTCACACCCCCGTCGCACTCAGTTCCTCTCCGGCTGACGAAGACTGCAGAGGCAGTCGAAAGCTTCCAACTATTTTAAATGTGAGTGTCCCGTTTTTTATATTTTAGTGTTTCTATGTTTTTCGTGTGCTATCATCGTGTGTGTTATATATATATATAATAGTTCGCACAAGAGGACACTTAACAAAAACATAGATACACGAAAAAAGGAGACACTCACAAAGTAAACTGGGAATATATATATAAACAATATTCACAGGTGTGAAATTCAAACATAGAGACACAGAAAAAGAACACTCACACGTATAGTTGAATATTTCGGTGGTCACAGCCACCTTTCTCAAAAAGAAGAGGAATACAAGTGAGGAGACGGACGGATGGAAGGAGAGAGGGAAAGGATGGCTTGGGGAGAGGGTGCTGGTGAGGGTAGGGGAGAGGATGGGGGAGAGGGTGGGGGGAAGGGTGGGGGAGGGTTAATGCATCGCATTGATTCCAGGATATTTACATGCATCTAAAAGATAAATGCATGTTAGCTCAATTGTGTGTAATTTAACGGGTGGATCTGTAGGAGCGAGAGAGGAAAGAATTGAAACTTTGAAGCAAGAGTTAAACGAAGAATCATGTTCAGAGACATGTTTGGGGACAGGGAGAGAGAAGTGCGGAGAAGAAGGGTTGCAAGAAGCGCGGTGATTATTCATGCGAATATTGAGGGGTGTGGTGCATTGGCCAATATAGAAAGCGGGGTAGAAACTACATTGAAGGTGGTAAATAACATTACTGGAAATACAGGAGGAAGATGGAAAGTGAGGGAGAGAGTTAAGAAGATGAGAGAGAGATGTGGGTGGTGCGGTGAAAATAGGGCAAGTCTTGCATCTCGCGCGATTGCATGGAGTGGGGGGGGCTTTAATGTTGTGGGAGTCTTTGAGGAGAGGATTAGTACTTTTGAAAATACTACTAAGGTTGGCTGGGCGTCTGAAGGTTACAGAAGGGCAGACAGGGAATATTTTGGAGGTGGAGCTGCTGTTGGAAAGGATGGGGAAGAGTTCCTTAAGTATAAGTTTGAGGGAATGTGAGCCAGGGAAGTAGGTAGTGCAGATGGAGGGGATGTTGTGGCGATTCGGAAGAGAAGGTTTAGGCTGATACGGAGTTTTAAGGATTTTTTTTGTTTAGAAGGGATTCTGGGTAGCCACGGCAGAGAAGAGACTTATGAAGGGTCGAAAGGAATTCATGTAAGGAGTCCGGGTTATTACAAATGCGGTGGCCGCGGATGGAGAGAGAGAAGGGAATAGAGCGTTTAGTGTGGGAGGGATGGCAGCTACTATAGTGTACATATTGAAGTTTATTAGTTGGTTTGATGGGGACTGCGGTTTTGAATTTATTGTCTAAGAGGGAAATGTTGACATCGAGGAAAGAAATGTTAGTGGTAGAGGTGGTTGAAGTGAAAGAAAGAGACGAAGAGTCATCAAGTGAAGAAATGAAGGTGTTGAGGGAATCAATGTCGTGCGGCCAGAGGAGGAAAATGTCATCAATATATCTCACCCATAGTAGGGGTTTAAGTGAGTAGTGGGGAAGAAAGTTCTTTTCAAGGAAGCCGAGATAAAAATTGGCGTAAGAGGGGCTGAACCTACTTCCCATGGCACAACCTTTAGTTTGAAGATAGTGTTGATTGTTGAACGAGAAGGCGTTGTGGGTGAGAATGAAGTAGGATAGGTCGAGTAGGAATTCAGTGCTAGGGACGTGGGGCGTAGGACGTTGTGATAGGTAGTGGCGGAGAGCGGAAAGGTCTTAATGGTGTGGGATGGAGGTGTAGAGAGAGGTAACATCTATGGTAGCCATGATAATGGGTTGGTTGGGGGGAAGGGTTATGGAGTTCAATATGGAGAGAAAATGATAGGTGTCACGGACGTATGAGGGTAGGGACTGGACATGAGGTTGGAGATAGTAGTCCACGAAGGCAGAAATGCGTTCCGTGGGCGAGTTGCATGAGGAAACAATTGGGCGGCCAGGATTGTTCTCCTTGTGAATTTTAGGAAGGAGGTAAAAGTGAGGGGTGCGAGGATGTGGGGGAGAGAGAAGAGAAATTTCTTCATTAGTCAGACCTTGTGTAGGAGGCCCGTGATTTACTTATCTAGTTTTCAGGGTTTCGAGTGACTGAGATTTAATTTCTTTTTATTACCCATTCGTCCATGTGTAACACAGAAATCAAAAGTATTTGCTAGTCTAAACTGGTCTCAATATACATTAATACCTTAAGAAGAAATTAAAATTGTAGATAACCTAATTCTTCTCTTCTTTTAGAGGCAGAAATACATTTATACGTAAACTTTAATTATAATGAACCTATGAATAAAATGCTCAATAATTTTAATACGATGCAAATTTCTAGCAAACTTGATGTAAATCTCTCACCAAGGACACTTAGAATAATGATGGGAAATTATAATTTAAAAAATTCGATTGACATCCTTTAGACCTCGGTTTAAAAGTGTTTAAAAATTGTCAAAAATACCATAACATCCATATATTAGAGGAAACTAGCAATGGCAGCTAAACACTGAAGAGAAAGAGGGGTAGGATATAATAACAGTAATAAAAATACTAATTAGTAACGGAAAAAAAGGAGAAAAATATATTTTACGGCCACTTGCGAGTGAAGCAGACAGTAATTCCAAGATCCGCTCGTATTTATGGATTTTGTATCCCGATAAATTTTTGGTAGTTACAGCTCAGGTTACAGTGATCGCCATCTATTTTGCAGAGTTATTACTTTGACTTGATATCGCCCTCGAAAAAAAACACAGGATGAAGAAACCTCAGCCTTTCCTTTTTTATGGAGAATATTGACACACTCAGCATCAGGTGGAATTGAATTTTACTTGTTGCATAGTGCATATGAGGCAGTGGTGTTTTTAACCATATATCGAACGACATATAAACAAAAAAGTCATTAATTTAAAATTGCTTTGTGGCGCACACTCGCTACCTCATCAAGAGTCACGACCCGTGGAAGATATTACCACTACGCTGAATGTAGCTAACGCGGCATTTATCAGCACTCTGTTCAAAGTACCAGCGCAATGGCAAGGGGCAAGAGCGAGAGGAGGGAGAGAGTTTGGATTGCTCCGTTTGGCATTCATGTCATTCGGGATATAGGGCAGCCGAGCCGATTGCTGTGAGGACTCGGAGCATGAAAACAGCACAAAACAAAAACACTGCGGCCTTGGAGCGCTGGACGTGCTCTCGGAAATCAAAGCGAGAAGAGTTTCAAAGCAAAATGGCATCGCAGAGTCAGGGTGGTGGGGAGGTAGTGGAACTGTGGGGCTTTGCCGGAAGAAAGGGTGACGGGGAGAGGGAGCTAGAAGGAAAAAGAAAAACATTTGGGGAGGAATAATGGTACAGGGGTGGAAAAATGTGTGGCGATGGTGCCTTAAATAGGGAGGAGAGCCTTTCTCCTATGAATTCACAACTTCTCTATGACATTATCGGTAACCAAAAGTAATGCCAAGGCCCATAATCCACCGATAATTTCACGCCCATGTAACCAAGTACTAGATCATCGTAATTTATTAACTCATATAACAGCCTTAATTTTTCATTTTAAGTTGGTCAAATACCTATTTTCCAAACATAAAGTTAGATACAGGATTACAATTACATTATTCTATTTTTCTTATGTGTTCAAAAATGTACATTCATTCACGTAAAATGAATAAAGCTGAAATGTAAACAATGTGGATTAAACCAGCTAAACTCACTGATATGTTGGGAGAAATGGATAAACTATTTATTTAAAAGTATTCTAAAGGTAAAATTAAAATACCTTTTAGATTAAATTGGTCAACGTCAAACATATTGTTTACATGCCAATCGGTATTTCCTAAAACGTTCACTTTAGAAGCGTAAGTTAAAAATTCCTCTTCAAAAGTTGGAATGATACGTCACTGAAAATGTATGCTCAGTATCATCTATAAGGAGATTTAGGGACACGTCTTCTAAAAATGGTGGAGGACAGACGAAGGGAAAAGACTAATCGAGAAAAATATCTAGTACCAAGGACATGATAACCTGCGGAAGTCAGAATCACGAAAAATGAAATATTATTAATATCCGTAGAATAATTGACACCTTTATCATTATCAACCTCACAATTTCAATTCTTTCATCTTACTCTTCGTCTCGACTCACTGCGGGCAGCTCAATCTCGTTGGCCAGATTTCGAGGAATTCGTGACTCATAGATCGAAGCGTCACCTTCCAAAGCGTGCGGCACATATGCAATCGGGTTCGCCAGAACGACCTGCCAGGCTGGACTCGAGCTGCGGCTTCAGGTCATTCAGTTATGCATGTTTTATTCGGTCGCACCACACTCGTGTAGACCTCGGACCGATGTTTTATGCAATTGTTCATCGGCCGTGTGAACGTACTTCCCATTCCGCGTTGGATTCATGCGACGCTTGCGTTTTGTGATACGAGATCATAGATCTCGTATCACAAAACTCAAGCGTCAAAAGAAAGACAAAGACAAAACGAAGCGAAGGGGCTGTTCCGCTGTAGAAATCTTGCAGATCCAAAAATCAAGTACTTCCGGAGCCAAGAACAACACTTGTTTTACTAACAGGGGTTAACTAAAATATGAACCTCTGGTGTTGGTGTGACGTAATAAAATGATGAACTATTGTTCAAATACGATTTACAGGATAATATTTTGATTAGAAGTTAGTCTTTCAGTAAGAGCATATCCTATAAATATCGTCCATACCTATAGCATGCGGAATGCTTATGATTCCCTAAACGATTGCAACAGTGATTGGCATATCATATTAATAGAAACATGACCCTCCACAGCATTAAAGAACAACTTTTGATCCCACTAGATTTCAATAGAATTAGTTCACAATATACCCACTAGTGCCATGTGATTACATTGGTCAACTGTATCAAGTGTTTAAATCAAAGAGATCAAGGTACAGTGTAATTAATATAAGAATTATAGCATCAAGGGTCATATCAATCCTGGGCTTCAATCATCCGTTTAAACAATCAAGAAAATCTGCAAAGGGATAAAATACGCTTCAGTAACCTTGATTATCCACGAAAGGTAAAATAATTTTGGAACTTTGGAGTTAAATAAATCTCATGACGATCCCATTTTCACGCAAGTAAGTAGAGGTTATTCAAAAAAGTCATGCGTCGTGAACGTGAGAGTATGTGTGCCCAGAAGTTTTCGTCACAGGTACATTGATTGCAGGTTTGAGAGTGCGGTTGAAAATGGAAAAGGAATAAGAAACACTGGGAGGATCAAACCACGGCGCCCTTTAATCCAGATCTCATTTCCCGCCATGCGCCATGGCGGGGAATGATGCGCCAAGCGATCGTGAATTGCGGTGCTGCACGGCCGCTGGCGGAAGGGGCTGTTCCGCTGTCGATGACGCCGCCCCCAACCCAAACCCAGAGCTGAAGTGGACGGGGGAGGCGGAACCCAAGGTCGCAGGAAGATGAGCCTGGGAGGAGGGAAGAGACGGCCCTAACTAGGGCACGGAGAGCCCTCTCGACAGGGGACGTGTGTGCCGAGGACGAAGCGAAGGGAGTGGGGTGCTGGGGGAGGTGGCGGACGAGATAGTTGGGAATGGGCACCACCAGTACCTACGTCCTTGCCTCCGGAATTCATGCAAGCAGATTCCGGCAAAGCGGCAATAACGCCGAGTACCCACTCCGTAGGGGGAGGGAGGGAGGCGGGAGCTTACATGAGGGTTTAAGCGCGGAGACGGTTGGAGTGGTGTCCTAGAGGTGTTTGGGGTCCCGCGGGGGGTCGAGGATAAGCTGCTACGGCTCGAGTGCCGACGACGAGGAGTTGAGGGTGAGGTACCGCCGGGATGAATGACGCGACCTTCACTTACATTTGGCTACACGTGATGGCACGGGAATGAAGATGAGATCTTGGGCGGAGAGGAGGAAGTGGATGAAAAAAATCATTAGCGGGATGTAGTCTCGGATCCCTCGACAGAACTGAATTAACAGACGCGAAAAATTGAGATGTGGAATTTCCCATCGTAACCTCTCAAGTATCACCACATGAGCTGAATTTGGTACCGCGAGAAATGCGGTAATACAGAATCAGCGACTCCGTTCCTTCAATTAGAAGTCTGCCATCACTACAATACGCGACTTGTCACTGAGGAAATGATAGACCACGTTTGATACATACGTACGTGAGTATTCTATATTTTTTCTTGATTAGCAAAGTTCTATCCATAATTTATCACAGCTACGATCACGAAAAAGAAACTGAGCAATTATAAGATAAAACAGCATCAATAAAACGCTAACGGAAGGTGGCATTAACCTTAAAACATTTCTCAATGCAATATTTGTTTCACTTTTGGCTTTTCGAGTCGAGGGAAAATCTGCATCTCATGAAAGATATTTGCATGTTACTGAAGGGTAAAACGCAAAATATTTAGCACACTATTGGGCTCCTACTGTTAGTGGTAACAAACGTAACACAAATGAACGTTAGTCATATTCTGTACTGAATTATGAGAAAAAAATCCTGTGCAAGGGCACAAAAAAAAACAAAATGTGACAAGGTGAAGGCCAGTGTAGGTGATAAAAGTGTAAAATACTGAATGAGCACCATATTCATGTGACACAAATCATTTGACGGACAAAGATTTTCATCACCACCCAAAGTATTTAAATAATGGAGCGATACCTAAGGCTTGAGCGGTTCATGCTCCTCAGAAAGGGAAAAAATATACACTAATGAAGACCCCAGCTTGGAAATGCAGGAGGTATTAATACATTTATCACGTTTAATATTAGTAGTTCCAATACCTATATTAGCAATTATGTTAGAAAATATTACTCTCATTTATGAGCTTAAACTAGGTTGCCAGTCAGCCGAGAACTCCATGTTTATCATTTAAAATTAGCCCAATTTTTATTACACAAGGCGAACGTCTTTGAACAGCAGAGTAATTTTGCTGTAATTCAACCAAGGATATAAAAATTTGATTAAAGATTAAGCATATGTTATCAGAGGGCAGGTAATTGGCGCAACACAAAATTCAATGATTCCTGTAGTATTCATCTCTGAAAGTTACTGGGAAATTGAAATAAAGGTTTTAAGATGCATTTGGATATTCCCTATTGTGCCTTATTATAGTCAGGACTTACGCCAAGGATTATCTTCCATGAAGTCTATATACTTCGGTCTTCTTAAGTTGCCGATTCCGCTACAGAGTCAAGGGAAATTTAAAAAAGAGTAGTTTTATACAAAATTTGTAACTCACTTCCAATTTGGAAATCCTGAACAACATCATGCTGAATTCATAAAAAAACGGAACAACTTGTTTCGGATTTCTTTTTAAGGCAATGGGAATGGGAAAACCAAAAATCTTCCCCTACCTCTCTCCCGAAGTGGTTTCCATTCCAAGATCTTGTAAGTGAAGCGCTCATGGATTTCGTTTTTCGATGACTTCTTTCCCTCAAATTGAAAAATCTAAAAAGGAATCACATCAGAGGCCACACGGGAAAATTACGCATTTTCTCCTGATTTCCCGGCGTTCCTATCGCCCGCACTCTCCCGGCAGCCATCCACCACCCCCTCCCTCCGCACTCTCTCCCATTCCATCCCAATAAGCCAACCCCCACACCCCGCCACTCATCCCCTTCCTGCTCACAGAATTTCGAAGATTCCATTTTAAATAACCTCCATCCCCTTCTCGTCCCCCCTGTCGTACCAAGTCTATGAGAGGAGACTTCCACTTTAACTTTTTATGGCCGTAAATTGCCTCTTTTCGACGTCCCTGAGACTCCCTCTCTCTCTCTCTCACTTTTTCTTCCCTCCCTCCCTACTTTTCCCTTCCAGATACACTGCCGTCGAATGCGCCCTCATCCCAGCCCCACCCGCTTCTCGTGTGCCTTTTACCTCCGACTCTCATCGCATCGCATCTCTCGAAGCCCTCCCTATCTCTCGTCAACCTCTAGGAAATTCTAACCACCCCCTCCTCTCCCTTTTGCCTTAGGGCCACTCCATTACTTCACCCCTCGCCCGGGTCCCGCTTGTCTTCCCCTGTTAACCGAAGGCCCATCCATGACAACGGCAACCCCATAACACTGGAAGGAAGAGGCAGTCACGACGGCCTGACAAGAGGCCAATATCATCCTTCGACCCTGCTATGTCCCCTGTATCCACGGCGGCTCAAGCCTCACACTCTCAGCTTCACTAAGCGTGTGAAGAGCGAAATGCTTTAGGAGAAGGTTTACACCTTGAATATGACACGGAAAACATCCCGTATTGAACCACAATAATCTAAAATTTAGCTACCAACATGCAAAAAAACGACGGTGCAAGATACGCATGGTTCCTAGTTCCGATAAACATGGGATGCAAGCACCAAAGCTAAGAGTACACTCGTAATGGAATTCTAAACAGGAGAGAGTAAAATTGCTATTAATGAGATACTTATGCGCATTAATGGGTAGAGCTAAAAAGAGTTGAGAGGCAACTACAAGATTCTATATAACGGTTACCTGGTGAAATTAGGATTGATGGCACATCATAGAATGGTGCAATGAAAAAACGTGTTGATGCTACTACAGCATTTTCTATAACTGTAATCAAATATCTTCGATAAAATCTTATAAGAATCTTATAAATCTAAGTAGAATGTATGCATATAAATATGTTCGCCGGAAACTAGAGTTCAAAATGCAGCACGGCTTTGAAACATTAAGGTATATTAAATAACATCCTTGAACAGACAATGGTTACATTTCTTGTCACTAATGGTCTTAGGTTCAAAAGGATCTTCATAAGAAACAGATATAACGGTATTCTTACAGCTTGCAGCCATTTTTTTAATTTGAAATTTTTAATTAAAAATTCCTACTGCACACACTTGAGACGCACACCAGCAGAAAGATAATTAAACATCCTTATTTTCATCGCTTTATTCTGATATCGGATCAATACTACAGGTATTTCAGTAAAAAATTACAATTTCTGGTGATCTTTTTTCAATTTAAACAGCCCTGTTCTATTGACGACCAAGGTATTGTTGCATTATAAAATAAAATGTAGGCATGCTTATTGGCATTTTAATTTGCACAAAACTCGATAATTAGACGTAGTAAGCCATTCAAACTTTGAGTTAAGGAGACTGGAGTGATTTTTGTCCACGTACATATTTGCGCGAAAATTTATAGCGGCGTTCTTTTAAGTGACAGCTATTGGTTAAAGTTTAAAAAATTCACTTTACCGATTTGATTTTTTGGTAACTCGGCGCTTTATCAACACGTAAACTTATTACGCATCAGATACATTTCGTTATAATTCGACAGCTCATGTAGGGATTTTATTGTTGATGCAAAATAATCAATAGTATATTGCTATAACTCTGACAAATATCACGGTGTCACACCGACTCAAAGATGCAAAATAGCATGTTTAAACATATCTTTCGACTTAATTTTGGGTATCGCGCCGAAACATACCAATAGTAGCCATTATATTCTTTGTCAGGCCAAGTCAAAACTAGCTTTAATTTAGGCAAAAATACGACATAAAATTCTTGTATAGTTACCATAATGGCATTTACGGTACTGTACAATTAGTTGTACTTTAATTAAATGTGGTCCTAATATTTTTTCGACGTACTTGAAAAATAATTACGGTGTACTTTCAATGATTCACGATTACCGCTCCAGCCGCCTTAATATAAGAGTATTTGTTGTGCAGTAAATACGCTAATTTTCATGTGATAAAAGTCCTCTGTTCGATCCCACACGAGTCGAAGTGTTCCCATACGATTTATATGTAAAGGTCATATTGTTTGAGGCAATTATATCATCTGTAAATTTTAATAAGAAATATTCATTGCACAAACTTGAGTGGCACACCAGCCGATAGATATTTCAAATAACGATTTTTAGTTTCATCGTCGAATACTGATTTTGGTTAAAATTACTAGCACTTTGAACATTTATGCGAAACATTCTGAAATTTTGCAGTTTAAACAGCCATTTCCCCTGGTGGCGAAGACTGAATTTACAAATAAGCTTGTTATGATTCGTCAACTGAGACGTTCGTTTGTGCTTCTATTCTTATTTCTTTTAATAAACTGTGCTGATTTATTGCTACTGCTGTACATCTGTATACCTGAATTGGATTCTTCGCTGCTGCTATCAATCTCTGTTGGTGAGTATTTATTTATTTAATTTCCTCTTCTTTCCAAATCCCTGATAACATTACACCGGTTTAAATGCGTAGGTTTCTTTGTTTTCTGCTGAAATTTGAAAATTACATCTTTTGAACATAATTTCAGCCACATAATGCCACGAAGGCTTCAAGTTCTTACGCCTTCGTGGCATTATGTGGCTGAAACGTGACAGTTTCACCAGTATTGCAGCAAGCATCTTTAGGTATTTAGTTGTATTTTCTGTAGCAGAACGTCTGCAAAACTGTCTTCAGTGATGATCATAATACACGGAGGACATTCTCGAAACCAAGCTGCTTCAATGACGTGGTTATGTAACAACAAAAATGTAAAGCGATATTAAACTAAAGGCCAGAATAAAAATAAAGTGAAAGTGTGGGTAAATTCAACGTTATGGGCTAAATTAGTTTACCATGTTAGGTGTAAGATTCTCTGCTGTAAAATCATTACTGCTCCATCATTTCATACTTTTCCTCTTCCCTCCCGTTGAGAATTTACGGGCGCCTCTCGCTAGTAAACTATATAAAACATGACTGCATCTAGTTAATAATGCTGAAGTTATTGATAAATATCTGAAACTTAGTAGTCTATGCAGATAATTCAAATCATATGCCTAATATATGACAAAAAGCCTAAATTGAAAACTAATGGAGTAGGATTGGAATAGATAATACCTAATTTCACATTTTTCTTTCCACCTATAGGATACCGTATATTTAAAAAAAAATCGAATTTATTTTAGGGAAATGATATCACCTAAGGCACTCACTAAAAAGAATACGACTATAAAACATATCTGAAAAATGATATGCTCTAGGCAGCAAAAAATATATCTTTGATAGTGATACGGAGAGGCAAATGAAAGACTTGAATCATAAATTGATTTCCATGAATTGCTGAATTCATGTAATTGGCACTTGATTGGAGTACAATGGCAATCTGTGCCATTGCCATCTTTTCTAGTCCATAAAGCAGTCAAATTTTAACAAAGCCTTCCGTGGAGATACGCTAATTAAACAGCTGATTTTATAGGTCATCCGTGACAGTTTCACCAGTATTGCAGCAAGCATCTTTAGGCATGTAGTTGTATTATCTGTAGTAGAATGTCAGCGAAACTGACTTCAGTGAAGATGATAATGAACGGAGGACATTCTCGAAACCAAGCTACTTCAATGCAGCGGTTATATAAAACGTTTTTTTCTTAAGCATGTATATATACTTTTATATGCTTCTCCTCTTCAACATCATTTTTTTAAATACTCAGACAACAAACAAAATTATACCTTTGTTTGATAGCAAAAACATATAGTATTTACTGATACTTACGAGCACAAAATACAAAGACAGAAATAAATGTTTCTTATTCTTAATCACCAGATGTATTATTTAAAACATCTTTTACAGCATTCTTCCCAATATTTTAGCAAAATACTTTTTAATAAGAGCATCATAAGGAAAACCAGTGAGTACATGATCAAATTGATTTTGAAGATTACAACATTTTCTTCTGATTTCTAAAGAGGTGAAGTTATCGGTTTCCGGTTTAGTTTGGTGGAATATCATGATTCTATGCAAAAAACATTTTAAAGTTGGGAGTTTTATATCCTATACATGCGGCAGAATATATATCTGAGAGAGGGAAAAATGTATTATTTGGAGTAGGATATTTTCTTTTCAAAGATCACCGCTAAAATGTTGAAAAGTGGAAATGATCAAGATAGAATGGCTGGCAAAAATTTGCATACTCATGGTGCCTAGCTTAAAAAGTAGTTTTGTTGAGAATGCTATTTCCTTTTAACTTTCATTCATCTACATAAATACTGTAAGAATTCATTATGAAGATGAATATGTTTTACAAAAGTCTTTAACGCAACGAGAGAGGACTCACATATCTGTAATTCAGAAAGTAATAATGGAACCAAAATGAATAAGAAGCTTAATTTGGCCATGACGCGGTTGATTATTTGATGGATAAGTAATATGCGCTCCGATAGCATTAACTGGAATCAAAGTCCTTTTCATAATTGATGGAGAAACAGCGTTTCTTGCCGAAAAATATACTTGGTTTATTTCTTCATAATCAAATTTTTATAAAATATAACCGTAGAAGACTTCCGAATGAAAAATCACTCATACCCCAATTATGAATTTTAAATCTCAAATAGCGATTGATAATCACAACTTTTCTCCAGAAATGACTGCCTTCATATGGCGATATTTGAAATATACATTGCAAAATTTGCATTTTTGGCATTGACAGCTATAAAAACTATTTTTTTGCATACAAATCTTACAGCAAGCCCATTTCGGTAGCGGTAGTTATTTTATTCCTGCAATAGCTTACACACGTGTAGACCATAATTATTTTTAGAATCTAATCATTTGAGTTTTGGAAATAGTTACATGGATAATTAATAGTTCACCTCACTGAGTTATAACTATCTTACGCATGGGCGCCGGTAGAAAAATTGTCAGAGGGGTGCATTCAGTGCCGCCCCTGGGGCGTTATGTTGCCAGGTGTGGCGATTTATTAGAAGTATTTACTAGAATCACCTACTTGCATCGCAATGTTATATTTCATGAATTTCATACTGCTTAACAAATAAAAAATATTACATAGGACAGGAGATATTTCTTGCCTCGATATACGTGAACTGTTGTATTATTGTAGGCCAATGGTGGCATCCTTTGTTTCATATTCGGCCCTTCAAAAAGTGACAGCAATAAGAAAAGGAGAACTCTCTGCTACCACTTGAAACTAATGTTCGTGATGCTAAATTGGACATTGGAATATACATGGGCAATAATCCTAAACCCAGTTCGTCTTGAATTATTGAGAAAACCATGGACCCCTAATAAAACATACAACTTCAAAAATGATTTAAGCCCTCATGCTAAAAGAGTATTTCGTTTGGAGTGGCTGCAAACCTTCCCTTGGCTGGCTCATTCCGCTGTCGCCAGAGGACTTTTATGTAGATTTTGTGTCGTTTTGGCCTCCGTTTCAGCGTGGTGTACAAGGACAATCCATAATATTTCCCTGTCTTAAATATAACAAGTTTAATGAAGCAGCTCATTCCCACGCAAAATCCCTGTGGCATCATGAAGCTGTCTCATCTTCAAATCATTTCCAGAATACTATGGATAGACAGCGCCTGAGTGTTCATGAAGTCTTAGATTCAGCATATCATAAGGAAGTAGAAGAAAACAGAGTAAAACTTTGCTCAAAAATACCAACAATTTTTTTTGTGGGGTGCATGAGCTTCCTCTTCGAGGAAAATTAGACGCAGGCTCTGTTTTTACAGATCTGCTATATTTCAGAGTCGAATCTGGTAATAAATTGTTGAAAGACCATTTGGATTCTGCGGGTTAAAACAGCCTGTATATATCGCATTAGATCCAAATGAACTCATCCAAACATGCGCCGACATTGCCAAATCAGAGATCATCGCGGAAGTAAACCTTGCGACAGCATTTTCCGTGTTAGCTGATGAGAATGTTGACATTGGAGGGACAGAGCAGTTATTAATTGGAGAAAGATAATAAGTAAATGATTTGAATACTGTTAGTGAAGTCAAAAATACTGCGGGTACCAGAAAGGAAATAATAACATTTTTTTAGAGGAAGCACTTCGCGACAGCACAAGATTCCAAAAATCCCCCTTTTGTGCGAAACGCGATGGTCGTCAAAATATAAAAGCATTAAAATATATTTTGAAAAATTTTTGATGATCGTGCTAGCTTTAAAATATCTCGCACAAAATGTAACTAACCAACAAACCAGGACCACAGCTTATCACCTTAGCGTTGCAGCAACTACCCCAAACTATATAGTCACACTGATTGCTACGTACTCCATGAAGCTAGAACCTGTTCGTTAACAATTTCAGGGAGTTAATATGAATATAAAAGCCGTGCTTGAGCACATTAATAGCTTAACAATGGTGTTTCAAACTCACCGGAAAGATGCTTCTACAGAATTTGCCACAATTTTTAAGAGGGCAGAAGATATTTGCAATGAGCTATGTATTGAAATGAAGCGGTCTCGAGCTTTTGCTAGACAATTTCACAAGGCTGATCACATGTGTGAGAATTTAGAAGATTTCTTCAGGATAATAATCTTCATACCCTGCTTATATTCACTCATCTTGTCCTTAGGTGATCGCTTCTCTCAATTACAAGAAAAGACTTTCCCACTTATGCAGCTTTACCCAAAGGAATTGAAAAAGCTAGACAAGCAATCCTTTTTACGTGGCACAGAAAATATCATAAGTGTATACGGCAATCCCTTACCGAATTTTACAGCTGAAGCCGTGACATGGTTTGAAATTTTGAAAAATGAATTTGAAGCAGATGCCAACCAGGTTGATTGTGGTGACTTGATTATACATGCCACCCCATTCTTCCCAGCTATAGAAGTGTATGCAATAAAGATTGTCCTGACCCTGCCAGCTACGACCTGCACAGTTGAACGTACGTTTAAGGCGAATCAAGTCTTGGATCGGAAATACAATGGGAGACAGCAGATTAAGCGGCATTTGCATGCTCAGTGTTCACAGGAAGAGAATAGATTAAAAAAACTTTATTCACTCAGTAATAGACAAATTTGGTGTAGAATCAAGAAGTTTGAAACTTTTGTTTAAACTGTAAAACAATAGTAGTTTTGTTGAAAAGGACTTTTTTTAGTTGTTCTTATTTGTAATGTTTTCCTTTTCTAAATACACTGTTTCTATTCAAATTACAAAAGTAGTTGGCACAATCATTTCCCAAACTTTTTCATGATTCGGTGCCCATGATCTTACGACATATTTCATGACTGGTGTATATTAACACCCAGCTACACACCACTAAAGTAGCTGCAAGGGTTATCAGCATATCTAGAATGGAAGATAAAAGAATGAAACTTTGTTAGGCTCACTTTATATTTAAATAGGCACGACTCTGGTTTCATAACGTAGTTACACCTTCAGGTCAGGTAACTACGTTATGAAACCATGGTCGTGCCTATTTAAATATAAAGTGAACCTAACAAAGTTTCATTCTTTTATTTCCCAATATGGAAGGGTATCAAATAGTTCAGCCTGAAGTTATCAGCTATGGCATATCTAGATTTGATCTACACTGCAATCAGAGGCTCAAAAACTTTTGATCGCATTTTAGGGCTTTTGTGACTTAACGGACTCGTCAATGAATAAAATGAATCCTTCGTACGCGTTTCACACATTTTTCCAGCATAGCTTCCGCAGAAAACACCAATAACCCCTCTTTGCCAATCCCCTCGCACTCACACATCTCCACCACTTTCACGTCCTCCCTCACATCTTCGACATGCACACGGCCGCGAGGGACACCCCCCACCCCCTTCCTGCACCCACGCTTATCGCTTAACTCCTCTTAGCCTCCAGCGCCGAAATGGCACCTCCCCCATCCGATGAATTGTCCCCGTCTTTCATTGGGATCAATGGACCAATTGAATTTCTATCGGGACAGCCTCCTTATCTCTTTTTCTCGCCGCTAGGCGTGTGCGGAGACCCTCCCCCCCCCCAACCCTCCTCAAAAGAACGCCCGCCGCTCTTTTTATCCGCGGTTTATCTCCGCTGGCGCTCTGCCCAATGATCCCACGCCCATCCCCGCCCAATGAATGAGTGAGCCTGGATCCCACTCCCGCTCGCCCGGGCGCCCAACCATCTCACCCTTTTTTCCCTCATTTTATACGTCTCTCTCTCCCGCTACCGAGAGTGCGGGCTGTCGATAGGGTTCCTCGTGTCAGGACGCTATGTCTTCCTCTTGCCTCGGCTGGAGAGGGAAAGTCGTCCCAGTCTACAAGGGAAATAAATGCGTGAAATTGCGGGTTTTTTTCGGGAACATGGCGTCAATTGGAGAACTCGGAGAGAAATAATATATTGCAATGTTCTTTCAAGTCCAAAAGCAGATGGTAGATATATTGGGTTCAGTAGTGATGCCAAGTCCAGTTCCATGAAAAATTTTAAAAAGCACATGTTCATTTTTGAGATACAAGAATTGATTAATACCTACATTTACCTGGTACATCAGCACTCTAAAATCTATTACGCGTACTTACTAATCAAATAGTGAGTTGAGAATGCATGCACTTTTCAAAAGTTTACAAAAATTTTAATACGGTGCTGACGATACAGAATGCATAATATTGGGAACCAGTTCACAACGGTACTTTTTGCAGTGAATATATTCAATGATGATGTAACAATTTTAGTATAATTATTTGTCTATCACTATCCATAAATTAAGCCAGGCAGCAAACTTTATGTATAAATAAGAGCTAAAAAGTATTCATGTACTGCAGAGTTAGAATTAGTTAATCCTATATGTTAATATTATACATAGGCCACATATCTGCTGCATATCATAATTATATTTTTTTTTAATTGCAGGGGTTCGATGTTTTAGCTTCCCTTATTCATCGTTGCACAGTTAAAAACGCCGCTAGTACTAGATAATTAGCATTTGGAGTAGTTGCTTTTAAATAACTCACAAATACGTAAATGACAAGAGAACAGCACAAGTGAATTGATGTTCCATTTATGATTATAGATTTTAGTGATTATTTACTTTAAATATCCGCAAGTCAAGAACGTAGAGTCATTTAAAATGGGATGAGGTATCCTGCGTTGGAGTGGAAAAATTTATTTATGGCCTATTTTGACTACGCACACAAATATATTAGGCACACTCTTGCCCAGATATAAGAATATTATATGGGTATTAAAGAACAATGTAAGATTATTAACAACTTTCATATAAACAAGGGAACAGCTTTTATTTACGTCGTCTCATAAATGAATGCATAGTTGCAAACCCATTTAGGTTTACACTCTTTGAAGATTAATGTTTTCATTTCAACGATAAATTCCTCATTAAATTTCTCCTACCACACTCAAAGGCATGATTGCCTGTGGCCTAAGCATATATATTATTCATTCCAAATCGAACAAAAAAAAAGTCTTTTAACAGAAAAGCTTAATTTTTAACATAACTCTAACGCTTACTATTGATCCTGGAAGGACTATTTATTTATTTGTTCAAACTATACGTAGAAATTTATCCTTTTTGGGAGCCATCAATAAATAACGTTGCGCTAAAGGGAGGGAAGGGGTTCGGCCCACAGTTATGATGCGTCATGAGCAGAAAAGGAGAGTCCAGCTTTCCATTACTTTGCGTGTCAGATATATGATTTAATAATTCTTAGTTAAAAATGTCACGCGTAATATTTTTTAATTATTAAGAGCACTGGTATATATATACGATATTTTCAACGGAAGTATGTTTTGTCATTCAGAAAAGAGAGGTGCATTGATAGTGTTACGTTTTTTAGGTAGGGCTACAAAATGTTACGGAGCGTGGTGGGGTGACTAGGGAGGGGGCGAAAAAAATGAACGATATGATACATTAGTCACCCCATTATCTTTCCATGTATTCATGTCTCTTTCCATAATTTTAAACCTTATACTTTGTTTTAGGATTAAACTACTAGAATTGAATCACTGTATTGTATTTCACGTACATTTTATCACTTTTGTTTCATTTACTTTGCTGAAGTTTGATTACCAAATACATATCTATTCTATGGTGTCAAAAGATAAGCGGAAAACCATCACTCGAAACTGCAACGCTCGATTAATGTGAGAACCATGAGTTACATGGCCATGAAACTAGGTAATCTTTGAATGCCGTCAATCCACATGGTGTGGGATACTTTTTAATTACCTGATATTCCCGGGCTAAATTTTAGACGCATTTTTATTTCAAAAATATGCAGTATCGGCAAAATCTGTTTTTTTAGGATTAAGTATTTTTTTATTTTGGAATATTCAACTAATTCTTGCTATCTAATAAACACCTGACATGACCCATAAGTAGGACAACACTATACAGAATTTTATTGTTATGTTGAAATATGGTTTTCTATTTCAACTCTTTAAATGTTTCATGAAATATACCTGAATTCTATCATTGTTTTGGTTTTGAGAAATCACCTGATGACCAAGGGCATTGTTGAATGTTCAATCTCATTGGAATTCATGGAAAATATATGCCATAACAAGTCTATAAGAAGGCACTGAAGGTAGTAACGCAGCGGATTCCTGGAGCGGATTCCATTTCCGGTAGACACCAACAAACGCCATTACTAGTCACGGATGAAAATATTGACGAACGCAGTAAAGCTACGAATAGGGTGACATTTAAAGGATATCGCTCTATAAATAGAACGCTAAATTCCTCTAACATGCAAACAAACGCTGATAATGGTTGAAAATGTTTCAAATTGTATCAGTTATGAGGAACAAAATTTCCTTTCAGCGAAATAAAGAGCATTTATACAGATCTAAAACAGTCTTTGCGAAGATGACTGACACCGCTGCGATGAATTTTGGGCATGATACTTATTTAAGTAATAATAGTAGAAGTTATTCGGGGAAGGCAAATTAATGCTGAAGTCATTTGCGTCATATAGGATAGGTAGGTGATTGCGTTGGAAATATTCCAGAGAGCGGAGGGAGAGTAGGGAGAAACCTAAGCGTAGGCGTTATCCAGCTGTTGATCTAAGGGTCTGATGGGTATGGCGACTTAGCATCATATCCTACGGACGGAGTAGAGAACTTGAAGATTTCTACACACAACACTATGCACGAACCAGTTAACCACTGAATAATCTCTGCTTTTGCCGGTTTTGAGACACATAACCTCTGGATGAGAGGCGAGCTACCACAGCAACCCATTCCCATTTTCAAAATTCATATTTAAATACACGTAAAATCTTCATTGGAGGCCATGGAAAAAACAAAGCTATTTGCAGAAGAGGGGGGGGTTATCCTTCCCGAAGATCCCCTTTCTGGCTTTATTACCAACCTAGGTTAGGATGGTAGGCTAGGATGCATATCCCTTCACCTGTACCTTCATACCACCATGGGACTATGGTAAACGAAAGGGAAAACCATGTTCAGAAACCACTAAAATAAAGTTATCTTAGTTTTAAAAATAATGGTGAAGGAAACAAAAGAAGGAGGGTGGCAGAACACCCATATTTAACATATAAATTTCAAATATAATGTGTAATGTTAATGGTTAATATAAATATTTTTCACTGTGTAATATATATACCGACACATAAAGTGATCTCTGGGCATCGAGATGAGCCGTATTAAACCCCCGATTAATTTGCATAAAGGAATGGCATCATAACCTTTAGCAGTCTTTCGCTTTTGCCTCCAACCTACGGATAGCATGGACAAGATGAGGAGAAATGAGGATGAGAAGAAATTGAACCGCGGTTCACTAAGAGAATCATTTGACTAGAAAATACATGGGACGTGACGTGAGGGGGGAGGAGAGAGCACGGGAGGGAGGGAGAGGAAGGGAGAGAGAGGGAGAGCAGAGGACGCAGCGATTCTCCCGAATAATGCATGAGGAAGAGATTTGGGATGAGGCGAGGGGGAATCGCTCAGCCTTTCTTCACCTCCTTCCAAACAATACAATTTCCATTCTGGACCGCTCTCCCCCGTCCATCCAGCATCGCCGTACCCGGCCCATAAGCCCACGCGCCCTCAAATATCCCCCCCATATTTCACCCGCTCCACACCCCATCAGTGGGACGCACGCGCGCGGGTATAGTCATGCTCGCTCGTCCGACGAAGGCACTCTCGCTCGGGCGACTGTGGTGCACATACCTACGCAGTACCTGCCGACATGCGACTCCGGCACCATAAACACGGCAGGCTGCACACGTCTCTCCAAACAGTCCTCCCAGACTCGGCTCATCATCTCGCTCGGATGCGTCCATTGTGAATGTCCAAACCTGTGTCCACTCTGCCTTTCCTCGGGAAAGATACCATATTTTGCGGGAGTCCTGCCCAGTTGGGAGACCTTTTCGATATCCGCCAACCGCTCTTCCATCTCGTCGTCAACCGCGGATTCCCTTTTGAGCTCTTTTCCCATCGCTTCCCCTCGCCGCTCCCTGAAATCGGTCCCGCTAAACTGGAGCCGAGCCTTCCTCTCCCTCTCCATGACCCCCGCCTCTTGCTATACGTAAACTCACGGTACTCCATTCCGAACACCCGCCTCTCTTCATGCACGTCTGGATGAAGAGATACGCCCGTCGGTGAATCCAGAAGCATTATTATTGCTAGCGTTCTTGCTATTGGTAAGATTAAAATGACAATGCCAAAATTGGCCAGCTAGTAGCATTTAAATATGGACTTTCCAGGATTACGCGTTGAACGCTGAAATCGGAAATATTTTCGATAAAAATTACGAGGAAATATATAATTCAAAATAAATGGAACCATATATGCAGAGGCAAGCACAAAACTAATTTCAAAGTTACAAACTGAAAATATAAATGTATATGATATAGAATTAGAAACTGTTTAATGATAAAGAAAAACAAATAAATGCATCCACTCTTTTGTGATGCCTTCTTAAACCATTTGCTACGGAACCCAAAATTGAATCGATTAAAGTTTTCAATATAATGTCTAGCAAATGATTGTTACTGTCATGTTTGCAATGCTGATCACTGAATTTTTCACCAACAAAAAAGGAAAAACGTGATATTTGATATCCATGATAAATAATTTAACATCCCAAGGAGAGAGAAAAAGTGGAATTTAAAATGAATATTTTCAATTAAATTCTTAATGGAGAGGATTTTTTAATTCATTTCAATGCCAGTTGAATTATGTATTAACCATATCAGGTAAATCAGAATTTAAAATATAACCAGGTGTTCAAAATTGGACAATCTGCATTTAACAGCCAACCTAAAGTTTCCTTGTAGTTCGTTATTGATGTGAATGTTATTGACAAGTGCTACCATTATTAATGACCCTAAATA
Source organism: Platycnemis pennipes (assembly GCA_933228895.1). Taxonomy (NCBI): domain Eukaryota; kingdom Metazoa; phylum Arthropoda; class Insecta; order Odonata; family Platycnemididae; genus Platycnemis; species Platycnemis pennipes. The sequence goes on along the minus strand of OW121849.1, from coordinate 24,438,874 downwards.
TTTTCAGGAATAATAGCACTATTCCTGGGAAATATAAAAAAATTGACAAATGCTACCATTATTAATGACCCTAAATATTTTCAGGAATAATAGCACTATTCCTGGGAAATATAAAAAAATATATTCAGATGCCATGAACAATGAACTAAATTTTTTCATGCTTAAAAATTCAAATCCAAATCCAAACTAAATATCCTACCCAGAAGAAGAAAAAATACCCGCATTACAGAAGACATTATATCTGATGGAGTTAAAGGGGATATATCCTAACAATATAATAGAATATTAGAACGTTTGCAGTAACTACTGCAAATGCCCGTGGCTATTAATTGTAACTACTTTGAAAACCACAATAGAGTAAGTAGAGACAAGCTATGCTTATTTTTTCCTTACAAACGGCATTTGTTGTAGCAAAATTTAGGTTCAAATAAAATTATAATATTTTATGAGATGAGACAGAGTTTCGTTTTTACCGTAACCATGTACACAAATATTTTCGTGAAATATTATTAAAAAATCACCACATAGGTATAGTGTTATTCGCGATCATTATATGGCTCTTGAAATGTGAAAATAATAAAATTATTTTCCCACTGACAGCTCCGCTCATTATTTGAATGCAATTTTCACGATCACATTCGAAACAGGAATATATTTGCATCTAGGAAGAATGACACCTAGCCAGAAGAAGAAAAATAGCCATATTACAGAAGAAATTTGATCTGATGGAGCTATTAGGGGATATTTCCTAACAATATAATAGAATATTAGAACGTTTGCAGTAACTATTGCAAACGCCTGTGGCTTTTAATTGTAATTACTTTAAAAACCACGATACAGATATCCGGTGCCCAGAAAATCGCCCATCTTGAGTTAAAATAGACGCGTCCATTTTGTCCATTCTAACGTGTCCACCCTATGCCTACTGAGCAAAGATCAAGGTCACCTCTAAAAAATGCCATAGAAAATAAATAATAGTTCTTATATGTAAATTATAACGCCTATTTTTATAGAAAACAACGTATTTGTGCTGTGCATTGCGTTTTTTTAACCAATGAAATATCGGTATCAATATTAGCAATGCAACAATTAAGAGTTCTCCTTGTTTGATATCCAGCATATTTTCACAAGAGCTATTCATTTTAATCATCATTCTCATAAGAAAATATCCCAAGGCTGGTTTGAACGCTGTACTGCACTCGATTTTCCCAACATCCAGCCACTACGTTTTTATTAGATTCTCCTCTTTCACATTCTTCACTACTTTCCCATATATCTCATGCGGGGTCTTTCGTTTAATCCAATTCAATTTTCTCCTAATTGCTAACGTCCATAATATATTTTGAGAATATCAAGCGGATTCACAATTTTCTAGCCTCGTTTAACGCCGACTGAAAAATATTGCCATTGGTATTAGGTTTCAAAAGTTGACAGAATTCACTTTAACGGAAAAGGTGAATATTTGCTTTGAAAGGTGCTAAATACCGTATAGTGGAAACATAAATATTTATTGCATTAACAGAAAGTGAGAGTCTCGGAACCACTTCAGTTCTAATTGCCAACTGTATCGTTGACAATAAGGAAATTAATTCGTTCCCTAGAGAAATTATCTTACCAGCCTCTCCTTATCAGATGAGCTAAATACGAATAGACTCATCTGTCCATTGACGTAATCTCTACCCTATACTCGGAAAAAATATATCAGACATGAGACCAAAAAAGGTAATTCATAGTGCATTTTTTTCCATACCTATGTGTTACCAGTCTAACGGCATTAGTCTGAAAATTGGGCTCTTCGAAATTCTTGGCATATCACATCAAATAGGATTATTTCGATGCAATTCCGCGTAATTTGAACTGCCAGAGCGCGCTTGCCTTCCAGTGATGGAGGGGCGGCTCCCGTCCTTTCTTTGTTTGCTCAAAAGGGAATTCTGGGAATCCGCTTTGCGCGCATTATCCCTTTTGTCAACCCAAAGCACACGCTATAGATCAATGTCGGTTCCAATGACGGACTTCAACAAAGAATTAATAAAGCAATTAGAGAGTTCAAAAAATTCCATTTATCACGTTTATTAAAGGGACTTGAGGCATGACAGACTTCAGTATAAAAGTCTTTTACAGCTCTCTTTCTTCCCTTCTATTTTTAGACATTCTCCAGTATTCAGTAATCCATGTTTAAAAAAGCTTCTCGTTTCTTGTTTTTTTCTGATAATCTGTAGAATAATATTCCTTAGCTGGGATTTTGATATTTCCCGTGCAGCTTCCTTTACACTTTTTTTGGAAGTCAAAAAAATATGCTATGTTTTTTTGCAACCTTGTATTCCAAAATTCAACAATTCAAACATTTTTGATTTAAATATGTATGGAATTGGTGTTTAAACGAAATTTATTTTGCAAGAATTAGGTATAGTTATGTCCAAAGACAACCTTGTGAATTTAGAGTGTACAATTTGTAATTTCCCTCCATCAATTATTTGGAGAATATGGCTAAACACCATCATGTCTGAAATTTGAATATACGCAATAGGAAAACAAAATGTTTACCATGTTTCCAAATTTTCCACTGAGAGTACCACACTTGATAACATATCCACGTTAGCAAAGTTTATTGCATTCGAAAAAGATTGTTAATTCTCATTATTATGTATTAAAAACATGATTTTGAAATTATTGAGCTCAATTTTAAGGCATGTAGCATATAAGTTTTTGAATAATTTTCAGTAACAAAAATAATTCTGCTTGGTAGGAATATGAAATTAAATATCTTTGCCAGTGGTGACATAAATATTAATGGAATTTCAAGCCAAATACTCTCCGAGAAAACCAGTCGAACTTTGCCAAATGTCTCCTCTCACCAAGCCCGTGTGATGGGGAAACTCGAGGCCGTGGCGTCTCTTCCTTCAACTTGGTCGTCTCCAGTGAAAATTCGATAGGGTGGGGAATAATCCAAGAGATGAGGAGTGCGGAAATAAAGAAGTGTGAGCTGTAGAGAGGGGAAGAGATCCGTCCCAGCCAGTCCTCGCTTTGCCGGTCGGCCCTTAACCCCGCGCATTCCCTTCCTAGGGCGCAAAAAAATAGATTTCTTCAACTCCGGCACCTCTCTCGGAGGAGGCCAACCTAACACATCCCAACCCCCATCGCAACCACCTCCTTCTGTCACCCCCTCCCTCTACGACCGCCTTCTTCTACCACCCCCTTTAGACACCACAAACACGCCAAGTCCACTCCCGGAAAAAGAAAAGGGTGGCGGCCATTCTTATATTCCCCAGCCGATATCTCCGCTTTCGACTCCACACCCCCAATTTCCACATTTTCCTTGAGTCTCGACCACCCCGCTTCCGAAAAAGTGCTCGGGAGTCGTCCCCATGCACCAACGCTTTCTCCTCTCCCTCCGCCCCCACACATCTCTTCGCACGTCCCCAAAGGGTGCCGGGGATGAGGAGTTCTGGGCGCGCGGGTTTCTGAGGGATGCAAAGAGCGAGAGAATAAATAAAGTCCCTAAGCCCCCGCTATCACCCTTATCTCCTTCTTGGAACGTCCGGAGCAGGGGAGTCTTTTCTTCACGCGTCCTCACAAGGACTGCTTCGCTCTCTTCAAAGATTGGAAGGGGGAGGTGAGCACAACAACACGGAACCCCGCCCAAAACACACCGAGCCACAAATAACGCCACTGCTCCCACGGCCAAACCCCCTTTTCAACCCGTGCTTGCGTCTCGGGCCCGCCTCCGCGCTGGCTCGCGACGCACACGTCCCAGAGACAAACGGGTACGTTCGCCCAGCTCGATGATTTACTATTAAACCCTAGACTTCTCCCCGCGGGCGATTATTCAGCGGCTCCGCGCCCATTCAAGTCCGTGCCTCATTCATCTGCTTGCCCCGTTCTGGAATTCGCTCTTTTTTCGGCTCAATTCCGAATTCCCCGCGTGAGATGCACGGGACGGATTGAGTTGCACGAGACTTATGCCGAGGAATAAATGGAAGAGGGGGAAGCACTGAAAAAAGTAGGTCGTTCCGGAAAGGAAATTAGAGTTAGTGGAAAGCAATGCGAGCAAATTCCATGGGCATTTGAGGTAATTCTCTTTGAATGTTCTCTGCAGAAGACCGGGGGTGCACATTATTGTAGATCCAGAAAAAACGTGAAATTTTGGTATAAATCGTAATGACATTATAACTCTCTTACAATTAACGTTTTTTGAGTCGGAAATACCAGTCAATGGGCTTTAGGAAGTACCTTGCCAAAGTATATGAAATAGTCATCTGGAAAGATAATCAGTTTTCTCATAGTGGGCATCTAATGTAAAGTTGAACGAGATAATTTACCATGAGATTTTATCATTATAATAGAAATTTTTAAATAAAATAATTTGTCTGAGCATTAGTAATTCTCTCTTTCGTGGACGAATGCTCATTGTTAGCGTATATATGAATGTTCTCTCCTTTTATAAGCTAAGATTGAGTTTCAATATGCCGAACGAGAAATAATTTCTTGTTGCGCCGCTAAGGTAATGGAATTATTTTACTGTATAGCTTTCAAATGGCTCAAACATTTCAACGTAAAAATGCGTCGAGTTTCCCAGGTCAATCACGGGAACAAGTTTATATACGCGAAAGCTGTAAGTGATGGTCTGTTAGGTGTCTAAATGCCTCTGTGTTCTAGGTGAATTTAAAATAAAAATTTTGGAGTTAAATTAAAATTCAACGTGCCTAAAATGAAATGACCATTGCATGTGATATGCAAGTACACCTTATCACTTGGAGTGAAAAATAGATGGATAATTGGATGGATTGCATTATTGTTTCACGACATTAATCAACTTTCGAAAAATTCAGCTTCAACTCATTACGATTACCAGTACTATGGTGTGAGAAAGGTAAGAATGCATTAGTGACTCTCCGTGGATGGATAGATAATGCCGATCAAAAGCATAAAGCTGAGATCAGCATGATTTAAGATTTTGATTTTTTTCTGCACGTCGTTTTGCCTTGACGTCGTGATCTCTCCAGAATCCTGAAAGGATGAGAGACAGTGCGTGCCATTTCTCTGAACGTGATCTCGCGCTGACGCTCTCGACTCCATCCGAAGAGGCATTGGAGCACACCATCCTTCCCCGCTGCAATTTCCTCTCCTCCCTTTTCCCTCCCCTCCAAAAACACACACACACACTCCCAACCGCACCTCCCCCTTGGCGCGCCGACGTCCTTATCCCTCTTCTCAATCCCGAAGAGCCTGGGCTTTTTTTTCAAAGCCTGGGGTTGACGCCGGGGAAATGGGAATATCTTTTCAGGTGGTCGGGGAATATTAAACACTGAAAAAAAGGCAATGCCATGGTGGTGCTGAGAAGTTGAAAAGGGCGTCAAAAGATTCCATTAAAACATCAGCGGAGAATTTTCGAGCTTCATTCCGGGGATTTTGGGCTAGAAATTTCATTCATGCGCATTAAGGGAATCGTGGTTGAGAAAGATACGGTCTGAAGTTCCAATTCGTCATGTCTGCCTCAGAAGATCTCAGATAAATATCAAAAATATTTTTAGGAATATGGGAATTATAATGAATTAAACGGGTATTTAATGTGTAATAACATTTTTTGCACGGCTGTATTTCATTCATTTTGGATCAGTTTGAGCTAAAAAATACCTCGTACTCTCGTTGGGATACGATTCTTAGGCCTTTATAACACATTGAATATCACATTTGTCTACGTTCTTAAGCTTGGATTACCTCAGGTCTCCAATTGATTCTATTTACCGCTAAACAGAATATATTTGTATATTTCTTCTCTGTTATATCGCTTACTTAATGCTTCATACCCTCTTGCTAGGGTTTCTTTTTCTGTTCTTCCATTTCACTTGCCCACCGAAGAATGTCTTCATCAAGCCAATATCCCAAGATATGGGTGATTAAGTTGATATCGTTTTCATCCGACTACTCTTTTCTCACACTCTTCATAGGACGTCTATCTCTATGCATTTGATCATCATTCTTCCGCATCACCGCACTTTCAATGCTTCCAGCCTTGAATGCTGCTGCTGTTATCCTACATGCCTAACTGCATAAAAGAAGTGTACTCAAGATGTATGCCTTGATGAATCGTTTCCGTACTTCCATACTTGTTTTTAGAGCAGTAAAGAGATTTTTCTGTTGGCGGAATGCTCTCTTTTCCTGGGCCTTTCTACTGTATACAACCTTCCTGATTTGCCGATTGTTAGCTATTATGCTTCCTAATACATCTATTTTCACTCAACTCTACTAGTTTTATTTTCCCAAGTTTAAGATTGGCCTTCGACTCCTCTCTCTTACTGCGCACCACTATGTGGTTTGATAACTATTATAAAATAAATTATTTCATTATTTGTGGGTATATATTCAACGAGCAATCCATAGTGATTTTTTCACTTGCAATTAGTTTGACACCACGTATTTAAAGGTTACTTGACGCATCAATTGACTACACTGCAAGTGACACTAAATGATGATACTTACTGTTGCAATTAATTTGATCAAATGGAAAATAATCAAAAGATCCGTTGAATTAATTGTGTAACTTGTACACCTACGACTCTGTCCTTGAATTTTTGAACTAATAATAATTGCATTACAAAGATGAGAAAATCAGAAGTATTACCCGGTTGTTTCTACTAGGGACTGCTACAGTGGCAATGACAATGGGATGCTATCAACGATGTCAGTTTTCTGATCACAAGTGGACTGACATATATGTCCCTTATAAGTACAGAAAATACAAGTTTATTCTTATAAAATAAATAAAAATTATGGGAAACTGGTTAATTAACTTTAAAAATAATATTTAAATATCATCATTACTACCGAATTTCTCAATGTGGTGATGAGTAACGAGAAAAAAGAGATAATAGGATAATTTAACATGAATAATCATGATGCCTTTATCCATCTTAATTAAGTAAAGCCACAAGTCTTAGGCTTGACAAAATAGTTGTAAGTACCTATATAATAAGTTGTAAAAATTACCATTAAAGATGCAGCGTAAACGCATGGACACGAAAAGCAATAACTAGCTTGAGGTAAGAAGTCGTAAACTACGTAAGAAAAGAATCTCGTTTCCTGGTTTGTAAGCAAAATATTCTAGAAAAAGAATGCGCGTCTTCTCATATGAATATCTCCTCCCACTTTCTTCCAATTATTTCTGATGTCTCTAATGTTTACTTGCTTTGCATGGAAATGTCATATGATATGGAAATAATATGAGAAATTCAAAACATATACATAGGCTCAACTGCCTAAAGACTGGCGAATCTCAAGCAATATTAAGACGGAAATATGGCAGAAAATGTTCATAATTTGTCATCCATTATACACAAATTATGAAAGTATATGCATTAAAACTGTGATATTCAATTTCTCTGCTTTGACGAGTAATAAACAATATCTTACTGATCGCATTAATTTCATAATTTGCTGCATGCCTTTAACGTAAGTACAATAAAGCTGGAAAAATAATTTTTTTACTCAGTTGGTCATTCTAAACATATAATAATAATTCCAAGCAGATACATAATATAAATGATGTTTCAGTAAATATAAATGCGGCTTAAACAACTTTTGTCTTAAGAAGGAGTTCATATTAAGGCATAAAATACTCAGTCCTATATTTAATTATTATCTTAGTTACGTGATAAGCAAAAAAAAAGTAAATCTAAAATATCTTCCCCAGCATAAAAGTCGAGAACAATTCTTTACGTATTTATTTCTGCAATGTCTATTCATCACTCTACCGGAGTACTCTAAACAGACGATTTTTTTTTGTCATAACCATTTTAAAATCGGATGATTCGATGCCCCGGTATCTTGTTAGCGAACTGAATCATTTCTGCTAGGCATTTTGTGCCTATGCCTTTCCTATATATGCTATAGAATATAACAATGAAATTAACACTATTTTAAGAATTATACACAATGGATGGTAGGCATTAGGTATATTCTAGAAAACATCTTCTATAAGGATAACGATGACGCATACTATGAAGCAAGTTGTAAAAGATATAAAAGAGAAAAAATTACGTTGATATAAAGAGGTTGGCCGATAGAAGAATCGAGTGGAGGGCTGCATAAAACAAATCCTAGAATTTTGACCATTGATGGTGATGAGTGCGTGTACTGAGGAGATTGGCATAGTTTGTGAAAGGCAGATGTGGTAATTTTGTCACCCATAAGGTTTATAGCATTAACAGGGTTATAGTTATCTTTTGCTTCGAGAAAATAATATTGACAGACGGATTATTTAGGATAGTTATTATAATAAGTCAATTATAATACTACTTAAATAAGTAAAAAAAATCTAAAATCTCTAACTCTGGACATAAGTCTAAAGAGTTATCGCCAAAAATTTTTTCAATATTTTTCACTTTGCAATGTTGTCTTTCATGTCTGTTTACCATTCTTTTTAAAGCGCAACGTTTCATTGACAGTATAGTTTTCTTTAAGAATCGTATGGGACACTTGATCCAATCCAATTAGGTACAAAGTAAAGAGACTATCCATATGTCAGCAAAATTATAATTTCCAAAGATCTTCTTTTACGCTCTGACTAAAAAAATAAGTTCTCGGGTTCGTTGTTCAAATTTTTTGCAATACTTCTAGTCCCCGTTTATACTCTTTTTACGCTTGATTAACCCACACTTTGAAAAAAATATTTGGACATGCACTCTTCGAGCTCATTACGGCCAACTGCAGGAGACGGATCCCTGTAGTAGAGTGGAGGCACGCTGGCCGAGCACAGCAGGAGAGTATACAGTTCTCGCATATATCAGGTAGATTGCCAAGCAAGAGGCAATTGGACTCGCCGTCACTCAGGCCACGGACATGCTAATTAGTTTCCATAGTGAGGGGCGAGGTTTTCCCACTGGGGATATTTATCTTCAACCTTCTGGCGAATGCTAAACGCCTGCCGCTACATCCCATAATCCAGCATGGGCGCGCTAGCATCTATCTCGGCCCACCTCCCTTACGAGGAGGCTCCACCCCCTTCCCTCGCCCCCCTCTCCATACCTCCTCCCCCAAATCTCGCCCCCGCTCCCAAATCCTGCCCACCTGGCAACAGCCACCCCCTCGCCAATCCCTCCCTCTCGGAATTGTGACACTCGCCGCCTGACTGTTCCCTTTCCTCCTCCCCCTCGCCCATACCGTTTCCATCCAGGATACCGTGTGCGTACCGCGCGCCCTCATATTTATACGCTCAGACCCTCGTCTTTTATTTCATCCCGTTCGGCGGCGCCATCCGCTCAGAAAACGAAGGCTCCACCCCCTTCCTCCTATTCTTCCCTCCCTCCACCTCCCCCCTCACCGCACCAACCCATCCTCCTTACGGGATTTTCCCGCGTCACGAATTTTTTATGGATCCTCCGTTCCGAAGCTCAGTGTGTTCGGATTCAAACGGAATTTTTATGCCGGCAAACAAATTTCGTGAAAGATCCTTTCAGAATTAGGTGAGCGGGTTGAACCTTTTAAAAAATTCTCTCTGCTGTCATTTCCCGACATAAAACAAACAATTCGCATAGTTTTCTCTGATGCCAAATTTGTGTATGTGTATTCCTGAAATGGCATCCCTTGTTCCAAAGTGACAGTGAGGGATCGATGTGGATTTTAATTTTGACGTTGGAGCAGGACATCGTCTTTAACAGCATTCCTACCGGTCATTGCTACTTATGGTTTTTGAAATGTCAAATCGTCAACATGACTTCTTGGGCAAAGAACTCATATCGGTTAAATATGAATTAAGTGTATCAAACTGCTCCAACAGTTATACAGTACGCGTAAATTGCTTAAGAAATCATTTATACTGTTTTTCAAGCATTATGTGCTCCAAAGAATAGTTATTAACTCCATTAATTTATTTCCAAGTTCCATTTATTTAAACTAATCATTAAATTTAGGTGGAATAATAGTAATAAAAATAGAAACAACAATAATATATTTAAACAAGGTATCGATGATGCTAACCTGTGCTATAGAGTCTGCAATAACGACATTATGTGCTGCAATTGTAAATTCAGCTCGTCGATTATACTCGTTTTTCTGAAATAAACTAATGGTTAAAGTACCCAAAAGAATAACACGTCCCTTGAGGCGGAATATGCAATAATAAACATTGGATATGAAAATGTATTACGAGAATGCTTTCATTGGGAGACTGAACAACATGAATCGGCGGACAGTGTGTATTAACTTAAACCGTGTTCAGTGACGAGCTCCAGTGAACAATTTTTTGACTAAATTTACTAATAAAATTCTTGCGCAAACCTTTGTGGAGTCATCTGCTAATTACCAGATCAGAGCTAAAGTTGTAACGGAAGAAGTTATAATATATGCCTGTACCTAAATTCAAACCAGCCTCAACGGAGAGAACGATGAACCTGGATTTTAGACGAATATTTTTTTTCTCCGAGAAAATATTGTTGAATTTTCTTGGTACATTTTTAAAATATTACTTTTAGTAATGGCCATTTTCAATGATACATGAAGATCCAAAATATGCATAGAAAGATACACCTTGTTCTAGACCAGGTTTGGAAAAATTTTGGCTGTAAAGCCAGACCTCTCCCTTACAACTATTTGAAAAATATTCGAATATCATGAGTTGCATGTAAAATTTCAAACATTTTGACATAAAAAATTAACAAATTTATTTCATACGTAAAATTGACCAATGGAAACTATTATAAAATTATTTAAGACAAAAAGGAATGCCCTAAAAAATTACGACGTGAGTTACATTGAATCTAATTAGTATTCAAATGAAGGCATTGGTTCTCGGAGACTTGTAGATCACTTGGCCCCCCCAACACTTTCGCTGCGGTCGTGAGGCTCATACCGTTTTTCTTGTTAACGCTCCTAAGTGCCTCATTTACTTTCCTTCCTATCCTTTTGTCTCTACTTCATCCTCCGCCATAACCACCTGACGTACAAAAACAATCTACGTACAAAACACCCAGTAATCCACCGCGAGGGTGTATGGAAGTGGGAAAATATCACCAAACATGCACTGCACGCATACAACAAAGAGCTCCAATGCTATTATTTAAGATAAGAACTACCGTCTACCGATCCACCAATTATTTATCCGCACGCTGATTATCGTCCTCAATTGTTTCCTTTATAATTATAAGCACTGCAAAATATCAAACAAATATTAATAGAAGAATATATTTTCAAATGACCGTGATAAAATAAATTATTACTCACAGAATAATATGAGTGTGAGTGTGCCTCCACCACGTGTGAGTATATGCATGGTTAGTAGCAGTTTCTCGGAAGATAGGGCGGAAAATTAAGGTAATTTGCGCCATTTTGAAGCGGGAGAATCGGGCAGGTGTTTTTTATTTAAGGAAAGGCGCCATTGGGTCCATTGTTTACAATCCCACCCAACAGGAATACTAACCTTGATGTTCTCCACACGATAGGGTTTTGAAAATTTACCAACAAAAACACTTAGATCGATTAAAATCTAATAAAAAATAAAAAATAGTATAGTTTCAGAATTCACTCCAAACCATTTTCACATATTTTCCATTAAATTGATTACATATATTCCATTGAAGGAAAAACATTTCCCAGCCTTGTTTTCCAGCATCTCTTTTCAAGTGGAAAAAATTTCAATAAAATCTACACATATTCCATCCAAGCAAATTTATTAAAAGCAAACTAACTAAGGCTAATCAAAAGGGTTACTACTGATTTACTTTCGTTGCGCTCAAGCGAGGAGACACACTGACTCAAAAATAAAAATATATGGTACACAAATAAGCACTGTTATTAATCTCTGAATATAATTTGATTCTAACATTAATGAATGTAAGATGTAGGATATGAGAATATGGTACACTACAGATCATATTCATAAGGCTTAGAAAATTAGTAACAATACTTGAGCCTCAAGTAGATCCTGAATAAGTTACAATTTTTGATACACGCTAACCAATGAAAACCATTATGTCATGGAATACTTAAATGAATTAAAAAAAAGTATCTCAAATCACGTGTACGGACCCTGAAGTAAAGTACTTCCCAGCAATAAGTAGCAATTAAAAGTATATAAATTACTATGCAAGGTGGGATATCTGGCAGTGAATAAAAATGAAACACAGCATTCTAATGATGACAAAAGTTTGATTATTTGTGCCAATGGCACAAGTGCACATAAACAAATATGACAAGAAAAAAACAGGCGCAATTCTAAGATCAGTGTGGAAGATCTTTTAATAGACCAAGTTAGAAAGTTTTTCTGCGCATGAAGCAGCTCGGGAGTGAAAATAATAATCATGAGTCAGTCATTGGTCGTGGTGGAATATCCGGTATAGCGCGACATTGTGGAACGGAGGTTGTGTCAGGTTCGGAGTGTCTCAGGTTCAAATCTCAGCGTTATTTTGGGCACCCTTAGCTAAAATCGTTGCGATGCAATTTTGTCAGACCTTGGTGTGAAAATGAAGTTGGCTTAGGGAAAGGAACTGCCTCCCTATCTTTAATGCATAAATTTCACCCGGGAATATCACAGTACGATGTTAGCTCTGTCGTCATCTATAACCCCTACCTTGGGATTGAGCACTGAGTGAATGCAGCAAGAATGCATCATCGGCAAACTCCTCAAACTTGATGAATTATGCAAATATCTTTTCCGAAAGAGGGGTAGAGTTTCGCCCAAACAGGATACAGGAAGATATTGCTTCGAGTTGCATGAATTCTACTCTTTCCCAGAATCAATCGTCAGAAATTAAATAACGTGCTGGAGTATCCTTCAAGAGGACTTTTTTGTTTTCATTCTCTTCATTATCCACTTCTCTCATCACTCAGTATTTATCTTTAGGCTTTTCTTATCAATATTTTCCTCAGAAATGTCCTACTTCTTTCTCCCGCTCCTTCAAACTACGTCTCCTTTTGTCTCTGAACTCTCCAAAATCCACTTCCTTCCTACGGCCCTTCCCCGCAACTCCCGCCTGTCCCCTCATCCCTCCTCTACGCTTTCACCAACATCGACCTTCCGTTCATCAGTCTACCCTTACGTGCCAAACAATCGTTCTCTCTCACTCTCTCTCTCTCTCTCTCTTTTATCCACTGCCATGGGTGTCATAGAGAAAAAAAACTAATCCACTATGACCACATACGTTCAATTCTTGTCAACGTTTAATATGAGCTACAATCCGCAGCAAATAGGTACATCATCAAGTACTACCAGAGGTATCATTACTTAAAGAGTGACGGCGGTGAACTTTAAAGATGCCTGTGCATTTAAAACTAAGGTCACATGATGGATACGCATTCTCAGTATTATTCCTTCGAGAAGAATATGGCTCTCAGATTCTGGTTAAATAATATAAAACATATTATAAAACAGCGGCGTCGGAAGTGGGGGGCAGGGGGGCAATCGCCCACCCACCCCCCAGAATTTTCCCCGGGCCCTTGAGAAATGAGTCTTCATTAATAAAAATCAAATTTCAATTATTTCCAGCTTGCCCTTTCCCTTCTGACACATATTCTACCTCCTTCATATGCACTTTTAGTAGAATTCTAGTCTGTACCCCATCCTATCCGAAAAAAATGCGGGCCCTTTTCATAGAATGGCCCCTCCCAGCGAGAATAGTTCCGACGCCCCTGTTATAAAACCAAGTTTATATGAACTTTGAAGTTTTAGCTGCACATTTATTTCATGAATGATTTTTATAAAAGAAGAATGACAAGAAACATGCACGCTAATTGTCTCCACAAACAAAAATACTGACCGATTTTAATATTTAAATGTTTGCTTCAGAGGTGGCCATTCTCGAAATAAAACATTATTCAATGATTACGTGATGAAGCATGTGTCACTGCATACACAAATATATCAGTATAGGAGAATACTTTAAGATTATTGTTTCACCAGAAGCACGAGTATCAGACAAGATTTCCACGTGTTGCTACTTTGAAAGATGAAGCGTGGATTAAATTGTGGTACAAATAGCCCAGGCACAAAAAAGGTATTCCACTTGAAAAAAATACGAAAAACATTAGCAGGGGTGAAAGTTAGAAATTTCATACGTAAGATTTCACGTTTTCCCGGCGAATTGCATTGATGAACTCTTCTCGGGCTCTACACCGGGTACTCACTCACTCACTCACTACATTCACTCACCCGGTGTAGAGCCCGAGAAGAGTTCATCAATTTCATACGTATTCCGGTTGTATATTTGGAATACCACATTGCACACATCTGGATTCAGAAGAAAAATGTGGGATTGAAATATTATTACCACATAAAAGAAGCATAATGGAAGTACAAAGAGGTTATACTTAAAGAAAGGAATCGTTTTATCGAAAAAATGAAGATAAGTGCACACATGCTCAAACAAACAACTGTTGCTAAACATTGGGGTAATTAATTAATAATGATGGTAGATACAAAGCGTTAAATAGAATTAGTAATTTGGATTTTTCTTCAAATGCCAGTGACTTTCGGGTACATAATTTAAGTTATAAAATTAACCAAGTTAAGATGACGTCTAAAAAATAGGGCATAGTAATACAGGTAAAAATATATATTTCCTGTGAAATAGATTCGCCGTTGTAATCATGGTCTCTATACGCTTTTAAAATAAACCCTTTTTATCAGCGAACGTTTTCTGCAAATGGGGAACGCACAATTACCCAATACCTTTTAAATAAGTTTACAATTTGTTGTTTTCATGTGATTATATTGCCTAGATACTTTCATTTTTTGGACAGTTCAATTTTTCATTTCGATTAAATAGAATCGTTACCTTATAGTCTTCATTGATTTTTTAGAGGGAAACACGATAAAAAACTTAATTTTAAACAATAATTTAAGTATAATTTTGGCCGAGAAAACAACATTTTAAAATACTATCGTTTCATTCTAGAGGTAATATCGAAGCAAAAGCTTAAAAGGGTTTCATGCATTAGCCTCATTATGGCAATTCAATGGTATTTCTTTTTCGTAATGAGGAGATTCAATTCCATCAATTGAAACATCTTTAGAACATAATTCTTCTATAAATAATAAAGTAAGTAAACATTTGCATACGACAGGCACAACTATTGACACCGCGAAATATACAGGCGATTTCAGCCCTAGATTTATCTGTCGTCTCTATCCGGATCCTCCCGATCTTAGGATCATTCTTGCTGTAAACATATCTTATTTCGATGGAAAATTTGAATTAAATGGAGATTTTATTTGCCCAATTTTTTTTACTGTTTGTCCAATTTCATCCGTTTTCCGCTGGGAGGCGCCTCGAAAAATGACTCATCATCACACGCGCGATTCAATTTGCCCGACAAATGTTTGCTCACGTTCCCCTCTCCCAACCCCACACTCCATCCTCCCTTCCATCGGACCGATGCATCCCCAAACCCTTGACGCCTAAGTACACGGCTCCTTTCGAGTCCACTTCGTCTCGGAGGGCTCCATGGCCGAAAAATTAAAATCCGCAAAAGGCAAATTATCGTCCATAATATATAAAGGCTGCCGGCTCATTCCACGCAGGCTAATCATCCATGTCTGTGGCGAGGGGGAGGAGAAAAGGGTGGCCGGCGGAGAGGCCACGGAGCGCGAGGGGTTAGGGATGGGTGCTTAGGCGGACCACCTCTATTATTCAGAGACTGATCACATTATATATTTCCTCGGCACTGCTAGAGGGAGAGGGAGCTTGGGGGTACGAGGAAGAGGGAGGAAATGGTGAAGAGAGTAGCCGGAGGGGGTGGAAAGCTACGAAGCCACGCGGCGGAGTCGGATGCGGAGGAGCAGGGGTCGAGAGACCAACTATCATCTCGGGAGTCGCCGCTTTTTCTCCGCATCCCTTCCTGGAGCCGCTTTTCCATTCCGGTCGTAAACACCCGAAGGCTTCCGCTCAACAATCTAACTTCCAACCTTTCCATTATCATTCTGCCGTTCAGGCGCAGATCTTTGCCACTAAGTGAGTCCGCAGCCCAGGGTATTTCAAGGGTTGGTGAATGGTTTTCAAATTCCCATTCGAGAAAATTTTGCAATCATTCCCGTCACGCATCAAAACACGCACACGAGATTATAAAGAATGTGTATGAGCGAAGTCTGGTAGTTTTATCGATACGTTATGTTTTAAGAAGTACCACCTACGAGTAATCAAATAAAGATAACGCTTTGATAAATCTCTTTTTTCAAAATAAGGGGAATATTGGCTAATAGTGAATTAAATGAAAGTGAAGAGTGTTTCTAAGTGAAATTTAATGGGTTACAAAATGAAATTTTATGTCAGGGTATAACATTCATCACTTATATCGCTGTACTATTGTCCACAAACTACACAAATTATGCATTTAGATCGCTGATAAAGCTTTCAAAAGTGCTTTTCAGCAGGTTGTTAGTAATTTTAACATAGGATGACGACTGATCACAGGAGTAACTTTTTGTTACAAATTTTATATAACTAGCCTACTATTGTATTTAGTGTTTCCTGTAATCTAAAGGTGTCTCGAATTGAGAAAGAAAGTGTGCTGTAGGTTTAAGTTATTAATGTGCCATTTCACCTCTTACTCAGGGTGATTTAAATCTCAACTTTTATCATCGTGACAAGGTTTAGACTGGAAATGCAGATCGAAATAATTCAAGGTTCTATTCCAAAATTATAAAGAACACTACCTCAAATAATTTATTCCATTATACGGTAAAGATCTCTTTAAAGGGAACTGTGGAGAGATTTTGAAAATTTCCAGATGCGGTATAACATACACCAGGCAACTAAAGGACTGGGTAGAATGCTCTCAGCCTTAATCTTCCTCTCCTCCCCGTCGTGCACACCTTAACGCAACACAGCCTCCTCAAACCTCCTGCTACACCCCACTCACCCTCTAATAGCTTCCACCCCCAAATCCTGCCCAGGCAGCCTCTCCACCTTTACACTAACCCCCAATCCCGTTCGTGCATTCAATCCCTTCCCTCCCATTTTCTTCACCGCCTTTTTACTTTCCTACTCCAGCCCTCTCTCCAACTCTCGCGTCGCTGTTCCAATCCTCCTCTCGTTTGCATGCTTAAATATTGATTAACATCAGTTAGTCATTACGGGATAAAGACGGGGGCAGAATAGTAGCGTGGTTGTAGCGCGTATAAGCAAGAGGGGATGTAGAGAAAACCGTTCTTCGGCGCTAGAGGCGCTTTGGGAATGTTTCGGGATGCGTAGGTTGGTGAAGGTGAGCCAGTTAGGGTGATGACGGTAGCTCAAATTTAAAGGCACGGGAATCCGGAGGTGAGGTGCGGGAAAGGAGGCTGTCTCACACTCATACTTCACCAAAACTCCTAGCCACTATCCATCTCCAAAACAAACTCTCTCTCTTATTGCACTTAATAGCGTAAAAGCATACACTCACACATCTCTATGTTTTAGCTAGCTGAATAAACTTGTTTACTCACCATCATCAAGGAACACCTTGAAGTCAGGCCTTGTCTATTGAACCTGGAAAAGGAAAAGGTAAAAATCATTGACGCATAGAAACAAGATTAGAAACGATTATTTGCCATTATTTGCAATCATCAAGTCATTACGAAAACTTTGGGGAGGCCACTATGAATGAAACCCCGGAAGAAATCCTTGCCAGGGCAGCGCCATTTATTAATCAGTATGTAGCTAAAGAGTGGAAAGAAAGACTATGACCCTGAAGATAATGGCACGTTCTTCTTAGAAGTATTGGCATTAAATTAAATCGTTCTCTACTAAATGGGTTTGGGTGAACTAAATGCTCAGGTATTAATAATAAAATCAAATTAATTAAAGCAATAGGAATTCTAACCGCCTTTAAAAATAATAATTATCACTCTATAATTGGGTTGACTTCATACCAATTTCAAGCTAAAATGATATAATCTGATGCAACGAACAAATGCCATGGGTATGGGAATAATTTTCTGCCCTTTAATAAAAGATGGCGATGGTAGTAATCTTGTATGCTTTAAGCAACCATAAATGCATTCTAAAGGTATTTCTGCCAGCTTCGAAATTCACCTATTGACATTCGTTTGAAACACTAGCTGCAATAAATTTAGTCGCATTGACAATGTCAACATTTATTCTAGCCAAGCAAAATTTGTGGTGAAGTCATTTTGCACAAATAAAAGTTCTGCGGAACCCAATGTTCCCTCTTGGATACTTACAGTTTTAATGCTTCATCAAATACAACGTTTAAAGAATAATTTCGTAGACTCAATAAGGTGATTTTAACGTGAGTGGCATAACTCGCGATGGTGCACAGAATAAATTTGGGGATGCAGATTTGCAACCAGCACTCGAATAAAATCCACGCCAAACACAATGAGCTTTCATTTGAATTAAATGGCATTCAATTCAATTCACAATCATTCAGATTATCAATCAATAAACGGACACAATGATTATCAATTCGCTCACAAAAACTTCTATGAACGATGTGAATGACCCAAAAAGAAGGAAATTGGTTTCCATACAAGTTGAAACAGATAGATAGCATAAGAGGTCTGGAATCTGCAAGATGCTGCTTAATCGACTAAAGAGTAAAGGGTTTTTGTATCGATTTGCCAATAGTGATGAAAAATGGATCTATAATGAATACTATAAACATTAAAAAGCATAGGCGATGCCGGTTAACCGGTAAAGTGAAGTAATATTGGTTTAGAGGTCATGCTATGCATTTTGTGGTATGAAAAGGGATCTGCTGAAACCTTCTGAAAACATCTCTGATGTTCGATATTCGATTATCTATCATCTTTCTATAACCTTTATGTTTAAATTTCACCAGAAAGTGATCCTTCAGATTTATATTTGATCTGACCAATGCAGTCACCTCTTGTTAGATTTTGGTTGACAACCCATTGCAGTATACAGGATTGAGTTGATGAATAAATTGCTTTTACAGCACTATGTTTTTTCATTCGAAGATTCCATCTACTGCCTCAAAGTCAGATGAAGAATGTGTCTACCGATAGCGCACACTTTCCATGCATGAACTTTATAGGTAATTTTACTGAGGCAAATAAGAGAGGAAAAATATTCCTATTCCTAATAAATAATCTTAACATTTACTGTAGGGGACCAATACTCCTTGTGGTTTCATTTTCACAGCGAAATTAAAAAAAATAAAATGATTTGTGAGGCACACCTACTTTTTGTATAATTCAACCAGAATTTCTGGATGATTTTGAATGATTTAATTCAATGACTTTATTGCTGTTTCCCAATCATTTATAATAAATGATTTTTCTTAAAATAGAAAATATTAAGGTGCTAATAATAAGTAGAATTTTGCGTCAATTCAAATAACACAAGGACTGTTTGATCATCTCACAACCTCTAAACCTTTCAAATAAAAAATATAAAAGCACATAACGGAAATCACCTTTCAGGATAGAAACATAAATTTCATCAATTTTGCAATTTTCTTTGTTAAAGGTGTTTTAATGAAAAAACAATTTCCTTTTTCTGAAAAGAGATCATATATTCTGTATCATAAATTTGTTTCCGAGCATAAAAAAGCCTTAGCAACCAAAATGCAGGCATTCAAATCAGATAATGGTATGGCATTTCATTTTTTTTAAGAATATATCATGATGTTGGTCATGAAACCATTAGCAGATTACATTTAAATCCAGTCAAAACAAAAGCTTTAGTATTTGATCCCTATTAATACTTGGAATTTAACCAAGAAACGATCATTGCATATACATATATGGTCTGATAATAAAAATTATCAATGATGGTTCCAAGCTCATACACATTTATCGCCCAAGGCCTCATGAGAAAGGGGGTTGTAACAAAGAGGCAACAAATCCCCTTTTTCATGCTCCGATTATTTTTAAAAATCCGGGGGCTAAGCCGTTGCGCGTGTCCGTCGGGGCGGTAGTAATTCGTCTCAGCGCTCCCGTCCACACTCCGCCTCGCAATCCTCACTTCCTTTCATTGCATTTGCAAGCATTTTCAGTCCTTTCATCATGGAAAAAAAATCATGAGAAAACAAATCTGGTTTTCATAATTTGGGGTAAAATTTTAAGCTCACTCTGGATGTTTCAGGACTGACCAGAAATATTTTGCTTAATGAAGATCTGAGGAAATGTTGAATTGAAGAAATATATAAAAAAATAAGATAGTGTGGCTTCAAATCGCTTGGCTCAAAATCTTTTGAGGTTTTTTGAAATCTTGGTCTTATGGATGAGAATCCATAATTTCCAATTCGGTTTGTTATAAAATACACAATCATATGTATAAAAAATAATATTTTTGCACTATCTCTGAAGAATAAATTCATAATAAATTCAATATATATTCCCAAGTTTCCTCTTTTTGAGGCATGATTAACAGCATGAAAAAAGAACGATTATACTTTTAAAGACGATAAATATATATTTTGGTACTCTGAGGTGATTGAGATTGAACGGTTAACGAAACCAGAAGATTTCCATTAAGACAGACCGCGACAGAATATGCTTTTCAAAAACTGCAAATATATTGAAAGAAAATAAATTTAATGAAAATGATATTATTTTAATAAAACAAAATATAATTTTATGAAACATGAAAGATGGAATATAATGAGTGATCATGATATGATTGTAGATGAAGTCACCAGTATAATTTAAATTAAAAATAGGTAGATGAATAACTGGCCAAGAAGAAAGCGATGGCATAAACGACCTCAAAGATTCATGCATTCTCTCCAAATTAACTAGGGTGTTCATTTCAAGCACTCTATCAAACTTCACAGCTCTAACAGAAAATCACATCACAGGTAAAACCCCTTTTCAGATCTGGTGAAAGAGGTGGAGTGAAGTTTATAAATGCACCAAAGTTAGAGCACCACATTAGGGTATTAATTTCACCTCTCTTAAGGTCCAACACTGAGTAGTTGCGTTAAAACAACCCAAAATTGAACCAAGTGAAAAAGTGAGTAGGTGGATGGGTAATGCAGACTAAGATAAATGCAAGCAGCGTCTCCATGGGACGAAGTCGGTAGGGTGGGTACGGTGGGTGGCATTTGCTCTGTGGCACCGTTGAACGCAGGGGCAGAGCCGATCTACCCTTCCTTCGCCGGTGCATGCAAAGGGTTGCTGAGCTCTCACCCTCTGACGATCAGCCAGACCATCCACCTTCCATTCTTGGTAATTAATAATTCACTGCACAAGACTCCTTCCAGCAGCACCCGAGGGCAACCCAGCCACACACCTCATCGCGTGAGCCAGCCTCAACACTCACGAGACCCTTTCCACCGCAAAGCTAGTGCTTGCATCACCCTTATTACCATCAAGTACCTACTTGAAGACAGTATTAGGCATTTTCCGTTGTAAATACGTATCTAAGACTGCCTAGAAAGTTCACCGCTGAATTAGAAGCACAAAATACGAAAAAAGGGTAATAAACGACTCGCGTCTTTCCTTCATCTTCTCATGGCCTATAATCATTATGCAACTTTGCCCACTTGTATATATAATCAAGAATAAAAAGTAAAAATGTTTATTTCCAAGCTTTATTTGCTAACAAAATTTATTATCGAACAATAATGTAAATTAGGCCTTTGATAATAGTAATAATCTTTTCCATCTTCCGTGAACTATGTTGTCGTACTGCCCTTGAAATAAGATATTCACAACTGCTTAAAGATTAAAGTTTTATAACTCATAAGTCTAGAGCTTCCAGTTACAATCAAACCATAGACCCCATATAATCGCAACGTAATACATCTGGATTTTTAGGCCTAAGGTCCGGATGTTTCTTTGGAATAAAGCGTAAGGGAAGGTTACATTAAAAAAAATGTAATTCACTTCAATGAAGTAACAAAATGGTACTTTTTCGGTCAATAATGTGAATTGATGAAACATGAATTTTTACCTTATTACAAAGAATAATATTTCATAAATAAGAAATATTACATTAAATACCCGGCACTAATATTCCTAGATTTTTAAGTTAATTTTCACAACGTGTTTCTTGGAGAAAAAGCATAGAATACACAATACATTTAAGTTTTTCAACCCCACATGGAACAGGTTGTGAAGAATGTGAAAGAGAAGAATCACGCCACAATGAAAAGGTTGGCCGACAGAAGAAAGTAGTGGAAAACTGCGTCAAACCAATTCTAGGATTTTTGACCAATGGTGATGATTTACAACCCCATTATTTGTTAAATCCTCCTCACTAAATCTCTATTTCCATTTCCGTGCAATATTTTGTGAATATAATGACACTGAATATAGAAATGGATTGCAAAAAACTATGAAGTTCACATACATTTTAATTTTTTGTTACTATTATCAATTTGCTTACATGAATACTCTCGTGCAAATACTATCAGAATGAACATTTTGAGAAAGAGATTTGATTAATATTGAGATAGAAGATTCAAAGTAATTCATGCACTTAATCATCAATTATTTGTTACGAAGTGTAAGGAGGATTGGGTTGGTACTGTTGCTAGAATGCTTTTCTCTCATCTAGAAATTCCAGGTTTGAATCACTGAAGTTGACGAAATTTTATATGTAAATACTGGATGCTAGATTGCTGTGTGGGGAGTACATCGAGTGTATTTTATAACCCGTCGGTTGGTTCTTTAAATCCTGGAATCATCGTTTTGCTTGGTGCTTACTAATGCTGGGTGATACATGGAATTCAGAATTAAATTTAAAAATATATGTAGCAATGAACTTTTGGAAAAAGAATAGTTCTCATTCTAGCACTTATAAAATAAATAATAAAGTTTTAAAAAACATGAAATTAATTAAATATCTTGGAATAATACTGACGTATGATATTTCTTGGGGACAACCCCAAGGATTGGGGATTGCTCTATAAGAAAATTATACTTCTAATTGGATTTTATGAACAATTTTAGAAGCGTGAACAAGACCATCAAGTTTATCAGAACAAGTGTAAATAACTATGGAAAAATAGACGATAAATGTAATACTTGTGAATGCTCATGACATTCTTAAATAAATGTAATGATATCCCTGATGAGCATTTAACAAAAGAAGGAAAAATCACACATCAAAACAGCGATCAGTGAAATTATTTAGCAAGTGATGAACCAAGAGGAGATTAAATACAGCTCAGCAAGTCGATATGCATGTAGAGTACAGACTGATCTTATCGTAGAAAGTCGATAATTCTTACAGTGTCTCCCCTTAATACGCCCACACCGTAAGACCAAGTACCCGGGGGCTGAGAGATCGATGGATTTACTCAGAAAATAGTGTCTGAAGTAGAACTTGGAAGAGTAGGGGCGTTAAATAGAATGATTTCTGGAAAGCAGCTGAAGAGCAAAGCCAAGGTTAAAGCGGAATTGGTCAACTTTTTTTATTTCTCGGATATCATTTACTTGGACATAACATGTCAAGACCAAGGGGTTTCATTCACATTCGGAGATGTCCTCTTCCGTGGCCTTAGTAGGGGACTTATATGATGTAACGTAACAATTAAGCCGCCAAAATCAACACTGCAATATGCAATAATGGAGATAAACATCTGTTTCTAGGTGACGCCGGGGCCAATAGGCAAAAGCTTGGGTAATTAAGGAAACAATAGGAGAGAGCGAGAATCGGGGAGTTGTGTGATAGACGCGGTGGTGTGGATCGTAACCACCGAGAGTAAAGGCCGGCGCGATGAGTCGTGACGTCATCCTGAGTGGTGCTATGGTTGTACGTTCAGCCGTAACCACCGAAGCAAAATTTCACCCGGCTCTGTCAGCACGCATACTTCATTTGTACACAGCCGTTGACCGTACAGTATGACCGATCGTTAACTTTAAGTCATTAGTACTGGTATTGATAAAGGGCTATCTTTGAAATTTGTGAGCTTATTGCCTCTTAAAATTAAAGTCAACGGAGAATAGATTCTAGGATGAACGAAACTACCAAAGTTATACCACGGAACTTATGGGAAACGGGAAAATCAATCGTTACTTGCTGAACGATCTAATGACTTGGAATAATTAGGCTTAACCATAAAATCAGCAATTGGAGGCTTTTGAAGATAGTATTTTAAAGAGTTCACAAAGAGCTAAAGAGACATGAAATTCAAAATTTTGAGTTACGCAGATAGATCCGGAAATATGAAAGGCATGAGAAAAAATTGATCTACGCAATGCTTAGCTGAGTTTAGTTGACAAACGCAACTTACATAATCCAAAACATAAATACTTTTAGTAAAGAGGAACAAAATATTCAATTTCACACTCACCTACTCTGTTTTAAGCACATCTCAGCCAACAGCCAAGCAGATATCATGTTCCTACTTAAGCTATTTAAGGTCCAGGTTGATAGAAAAGAGTAACTCGAAACATTTTATGCAAATAATTTTATTACAACAAATATGTGACAAGAATATACACAACATTTCTTAAAAATATTCAAACATCTTGCCGTAATTGTCTTTTCCTCAGCCACCAAATCATTCTTTTTGGCAATAATTATTTAAAAAATATTAGTAGCTGCACATAACAGAATTTTATCGACATCTATTGATCCAAGTTGTCCGTCTAGTACTTTCCAGGGATAACGTAGGACACACCTAGCTCTTCATTGCAGTACGACGCTATGTCTACAAGTGCATACTTTGGGCAGTTCGGGAACAGGGATGGGACAGTTCCTGATCTCAGCCTTGGCCATTTCAGTGGAGAACACAGTATTTTTCTTGACTTCTCTTCGAATTCCTCCACAACTCGCAAGATATCATGCGGGTCAAAATGATCTTCACAGACCTTTAAGAGGAAAGTTTCAGTAATATTAATACAGAATACCAATACAATTTATCTATTATTCCCCCTATTTATGATACGCGAATATAAATTATTCTCTTTCAATTCAGTGAATTAAATTCAAACTAATATGAGAGCTGGGTGAAATAGTTTGGCTAGTCTTCAAAGTCTAGAGATGTTTTCCTTCCAACTCTTGGTCATGAAATTTACACAGTCTACATAGTTCGCAAGGGTTTACTGCTAAAAATTATCTACATCAAAATGGAGATAATAGTCCGCAAGCCATCTAAAAGGTGTGTGACATCGCAACGTCGTCGATTCGCACTAACCTAGTACCCTTTTAACAAATCCCAATTTACGATTTGTTCGACCAATTATTTCTCGAATGTTTTCCCCACGTGAGATCATGAGTCAACTAATCTTTTTGGGTGGGCAGTCTTCAGCAGAAAGATGTACTTTAATTCACCATTTCATAATTATAAAGGAACTGTTGATTGCATTAGAGAACAAGTAATTTTGTGGGCAAGCATATTTACAAAGAGATACCCTCAATCCCACTCAACATTTAAGCCAGCGAATGTGAGCTACGCGTATTTTATTTTCCATGGGAAATTACTACATAATCAGTTTGTTCATCTGAAATGAAATGCCTACATTTGATCTAATCTACATTTACTTAATACCCTGCGAGCCACCGCGAGGGTGCGTGGCAGGGGGTGAAGCTCACCAAATGTGCGCTACTTACATGCTACTAAGAGCTACAGTGATACCTACTATTGCATGGAAAAATGCTAGGTAAAAGATTCACGTGCAACTAGATGGTTACTGTCAACTTAGTGACGAAGTGGTTACTTGCCAGAAAAGTTTTCTCAAAATATAGGTATTTATCTTCATTTCCCCAGCAAGCACAGGTTAGTAATGATTAAACATTCTTATGCACTACAGACTACACCAACCATTTTTTACCTACCTATCCCTATGCTACCTATTGTGTTCTCTAATCTACTTGGGAAAAATTACAGTTTGAATCTATCGGTACGGCATTCTATCTCTCTAATCTTGTTTATCTGATCAAACCTAGCATAATATGCAGGGGTCCTTAAAATATATCTAACGTCGTCACTAAACACAACCCCTGCCACACCCTCGCGGTAGCTTGCAGGGTATCGCGTAGATGTAGATGTAAACAAATTGGCTTTGAGTTTATTCAAAAGGTTAAGCCAAAATATTAACCTGCGTTATGATAGCAATGCTTCTTCGGGGAGAAAAAATATTCGGAAGATTTCAAAATGACAATAGTAGCCATTAATTGCATAATATTAGTGGGCATATGCCTTTTAGACCCTTCTTACTGCATTAATTTGCTTGTCTGAAAGTATTCCATGACTTTAATAGCCCACCGCGTAAATAGCCATACTTTTTACCGCGACAAATTACGGTTCATAATAAGCAGAGAATAAACAGGAGAGTTTAATCGGCATCAACACGTATGAACTCAAGTATTGCTACCAATGCGCAGCGAATTTTCAGAATAATTAAGCGAATTTCTAGTTACAAAGGCAAAAAAATAGGAATAATAACTTAAATGATAATACGTTAGTGGGGACAATAACTCAGGCACATACCTTGCTTCTCTTGGAGGGCCCAAATTTCTCCCTTTAGATGGCACGTATCCTTTGCTCGGAGGTCCTCTTCCGTTGGAATGTTAAAAACGGACACTTTAGACCCGTTCCTGTAATTTCCGCGGCACCGTGGAACACAACAGGAGGTAGGCATGACACAACACCACTAAATATTCACCAATACAGCGAAAAACAACTTATCTAGCGCGCACAAAGCCTGCAAAAACCAGCGTTCCAAATGCAATCTTGTGTTTACCAGTTTCAATCAACAGTCAACAACAATCGGCTCTAGCAATTCCGTAGACCCTCTATGGAATATTGTAGCACCACTCACAATGACGTCACTCCGTAAACCTCATGCTTTGCGCAGGCCTTCTCTCTCGGTGGTTACGTGTGGATACGCAAAAGTGACGCGTGCTTAAGAAAGGGTATTAATTGTGAGCTAGTTGGTGTCTGTGTGGGTGAAAAAGCATTCGTGAGGTAAGAGATATTATTGATGTGGATGTTTTTTGTCTTATTTTATTTTAGAAGTGGCTCAAAAGAAAAAAAAGTGAAAAAGTGTATGGCCTGTTAAGTACGAGCATGAAGAGAAGTGTATAATTGTTTGTTGGGGTTTGATTGATTTTTTGAGTGCATTTCATGAGGGAAATTTATTTTCAGTGGATGTTTTATGTAATAGATGTGTGATATATAGTGAATATGTTACAATGAAGTATCATGGTATGTCAGGAAACAGTAACTTGGCAAGGGATATGGTGATCTGAAGGCAGCCAAAAGGGCTTGCTAAGGAGTTAATGTGTAAAATATTTTACCTAAGTTTCAAATTTGAAAGAAATGGAATAAGTAAACACTTCAAGAAAGATGAACTGAAAGTAGAGTAAAAAGAAGGCATCGATATTTTCCTGAACTATGATGCTGGCATGCTTGTAGTCACGTATATTATCGTATTAATAAGCGTACAACGACAAAAAATCAGAAGTTTAACTGCCTCGCACATTTCTATATGTGGTGATTAAAATAGCTAACTTGAGGTATTTATATATTATTTTTCAATGAAATCTCCTCACTCTTAAAGTTTCAATACTTTATCGTTTGTTTAAAAAACCTCCAGAGGGTTTGACCAAACACGTCAGTCAGATCAATTTGTCTCAACTGACTCCGCCTTCCTCACCGTTCTCTCCCATCGCACACCAAATACCTAATCTTACCCCCCCTTCTTTGCGTAGTGATGCAGAAGCTAGCAAATTCGTGAGGTGACCTTTCATGGCGCTAGGACACTTCTCCCTTCTGACCTTTGACTACACCCACACAAACTCCCTGCCAATGCCTCCATCTGCATTGTCCATTATTGCATCTGAAGCTGTACTCGTTCCCTCTAAGTCTTTCAGGGAATTGATAGGAATACAACAAAAAGAATTTCGCCATTTGTAATTTATGGAGTTGCTACGTTTCCCTTCCCCTAGTTCACCGTTGCTAAGCTACGCATTACGCCCTTGTTACATGCAGCCCGCACAACGATTGATGATGCGGGAAGCATACCAAAATGGATAAAGGAAAAAAATTCAGTACAAATGATCAGCTTCAAGTATACCTATGCGATGAATTCCTGAGCGTGACGATAAACTTAAAATTGAATTTGGTATTTTCGTGATTCAACCAGTTAGGAAACCATCTTTGCTAAAGTTAAACCCAAGGCGAACACCGTAATTTATATTCCAACCTCTTGTTTAACAAGTCAGAATGTTTTTTTTGCCTATTCGACTGCAGTTTTGAGCCCCTAAATAGCATACAGGAGCACTCCATCGTTCTCTTCTCTCTCTTTTCAATACTTTCATGGAAGATGGAACCCGGACGCTTTTGAATTTGGATAAAATAACGTACTTTGCTAGGAAAGAAAACAGTCATTTAAACTTGAGGAATTCAACCCAAAACGTACCATGACACATATTACAGATTTTAATCTGAAAATATTGCTACAAAAAATAATATACCTATATAAATAAGATGTACCTAAAAAGCTATGACAGAAGTAGATATTTTTTATGATACTTCACAATAGCTGGAAAATACTGGAGAGATAAAGTCATGAGCGAAGCGAAAACGAACATTATTATGAGAAGATAAGCAACAAGTAAAGGCATTAACAATTATAATCACGTATATTATGTTTAAAGTTAGCCATATTACGTTTTATATACAGATTTAGAAAACATTTAGATCAGCGGAAAGATTACAAGAATAGTTATTATAAAATATAGGTACGCTTTTCCTATGTAATTTCAAAGTGCTTTTTTGTAGTTAAACAAAGCAAAAGGCTATGCTTTTGTTTGGAGTAAGTATCTGTTTTACATATTACTTTCAAACTCATCGTAGTTTTCAAATTATGCTCGTCGTTCAATAATTACTTGGCAAATATGGTCTCTTGAAGTAAGAGGGCATACAACCTTGCATTGATATGGGGAGGGGTGCCATTTATTTAGGTAAAACTAATTTTCTGAATGAATATAGCTACTCCCATCTAATGCCTAGTGAACCTCATATGATATTAATTAATGGTATGAATTAAAAGCCATTAACGGTGATATTCTCAGTTTTTTAAGTTCCAATACAATATTCATCCTAGGTTTCCTTCATATTATAAAGTTAATGAATTAATGTATCATTTTGATTTGTTTCTTTAATGAGGACATGCCTTCAAAGTTGTGATTGTATTTACTCTATTAGAGGTATTTTGTTGGACACCAGACATAGCTAACCTAAACACTGAATAATGTTTTCCCCTTTATCTACCTTTAACTTGAGATGATATTTTGATTGCGAAATTTCAATAGGGATAATTAAACTACTTTTTCTGAAATGAATATCTAACGGTCACAACTATGGTTAATGTTGAAATATTGAGGGCAATGACTGTTATTATCAAATCCTATAGCAATAGTTTGAACAGACCTCCCATAAATTAACAGGCAATAATAAAATAATCAATGTGATCGAAAATAGTTTTTATATCCTTCAATCAGTTATTGATATATCATAAAAGAAGGAAGGGTTACTTCTGCAGCAGTTAAAAAAAGAGAAATAGTATTAACTAATGGTGACAGTGAACTGGTGTTCAACTCAATCAAAAATGCATAGTTATCTAAAAAAATGAAGTAGATTTGAAATATCACTGGCAATGGTGATTTAAAATTCATTTTTTTGAGCTAACAGGATGGTAACTACAAAAACGATGGGAAAACGTATTACCTACGCCACTAAACTAACACGTTAGCTTACATGAAGTCATAATTATTCTAATTAGAACTACAATTATTTATCATCAAATATGAAAGAAGATTTTTATCGTTTCTTATTCTCAATTGAGCCGAAATTCATAAAAACATGTCTATTGCTTTTTATCCAATAATACCAATTTTATATGTCATTCAATCAATTTTCTACTATCTCCCCCGCCGTCTCCAATATGAGCCCGACATACTATTCTACTCATTTCCACCTTGATCAATAACATTAGTGGAATTCGTTTTATATATAGCTTCATTGATCAAATGCAAAAACTGGAATTACAATCATTAATCATGAATTTCGTTAATGCTGAAATTTGTTGTCTACAAACTTGGTTCAATATTATTTCGTGAGGTTTTAGGCATCGTTTGACGTAACACTGTATACCATTACTCCATTTCGTATCATATCTTTCTCTTAATTTCTTCATCTATATTATTAGTCGTTTCAAAAAGGTGTGATTTTAAATCAGAGCTAATATGACATCTTCAATAGAACCTAGATGCAAGATCTATTCAAACATTTGGCTGCAGCGAAACCAGGAATAATAATGAAAACCATGCAACTGCGACTGATCTTTTGAAAATCATTAGTGATGTAAAGTGAGCTAGTATTTTTAAAACCTACCAAATATTTTTTTCAGCGGCTACAATTACATAAATTAGGATCTTGATTTTCTCTTAGTAAGAATTATAGCATCGTGAAGTATTTTTAA
Source organism: Platycnemis pennipes (assembly GCA_933228895.1). Taxonomy (NCBI): domain Eukaryota; kingdom Metazoa; phylum Arthropoda; class Insecta; order Odonata; family Platycnemididae; genus Platycnemis; species Platycnemis pennipes. The sequence continues at coordinate 24,408,540 of OW121849.1, read as the reverse complement.
AGTAACTTTTTAGTTGATGAATTAAGGAGCTGTAGAAAATAGACTTTTTTCCATTAGCATAGGAAAAAATCCATTTAGCTCTGAGCTTGCATTTCTGGAAACATCAGCATTTGTCTATGTCTGTCACGTTAACTAAAACGACTATGCCAAAGGAGACTGCCTAAATTTTCTTTCAATAAAATTTAGCATTAAAGTTTGGCCTTCTAAGAAGAAAGCTCAGTTAAGCCATTTTTGCTGCGTCAAAGAATTCAACACTTCAATTGGCGAGGATTCAATCCGATAACTTAATAGACACATCAGATCTAGACTCTATTTATGAATCCAATGCATGTCACCCCCTTTTTACTTTGCCACCCATCCGCTTCGCTTCCAGATCACACGTTTTTCTCACATGAATCCTTGAGAGCAAGACCTTGACCTTGAACTCTGAGGGATATGAAGACACTGACGAAAAACCGCCTGCAAAATGAGGAGAATGCTCTGAAACCACCCTCATTCCTCGGAACTCGGTCCCGTCAACCGCATCTCACTCCCTATGACGTTCCTCCTGCTTTTAATAAAGCTCCGGCTTTAGAAAGCATCCGCAGCCCATCCTTTCGTCCTTTACCGAATTCAATGCTCAAGACCAATGCTTCACATTCTTTTCCACCCTGGATTTGCACGTAAATTCCCTCGAGGGAAAATTCACATTGCAATTCTTCTTCTTCCTCGAAGCACAATAAAGTAGATTATGAGAACGCTGTCATACGGTGACAAGTTATTATTAATTTAATATTATTATTGCATATATCATTGACTGGTTTAGTCCACGAAATTCACAGAATTTTTTCAGCTCTAAAGGAAAAGGAAATACAGAATATTTGTATTACATACAACGCTAATACAATAATTTTACTCCACTCTACTTTTTTTAAGAAATTAAATGCTTTCGTCAATAATTAAAATGTACAAATATTTTAATCTTTTTTCGGCAGAATTTAATTTTTTTGAAGTGAAATTAACATATTAAATTGTACGATATATATGTTTTTTTAAACAAAAAGATGTATAATTTCAGTAATTTTCACGGAAGAAAGTTCACACGTATGTGTTTAAACGGGATAAATGACAAATTTTACTAGATCAGTAAGTAGTTTAACTTAATCCATGTTCTGCATTAAAGAACTGCACTGAAGTTCTGCACTAAAGAAATATATGTCGTACATCGAACGCAAGCACTATCTGGCCGGACGTCAGTTCCACGTCATCTTAATTGCTGGTGACTTTCAACCCCCGGTACACGACGACTTTCCAGAGGTTGACACGGTATTGTGTGTGTATATGAAGATGAACTGTGATCAACTGTACGAGATGACCATCGATTTACATTAAATATACATTTACCTTCAAAAGAATTTTAGCTGCAAATAAATTAGGTACACGTTTTTTTTCATGCGTTCATGAGAGTCAGAACCAACTTGTATCACATTAATGAATAATATTAATTGAAGTGGCCTGCCAAAAGTGAACGGAGAGGAGAAGAATTATTTTAAAAAATGAACCAGTAGAATAATGTGGTGCATTTTCATTCTGCGTTCACAACGTGATATCACATACACACTGTTTGCTATATTTTTTTCACAGTGGTGTTTGTGTTCAGTACCTGCCTCCGTCGGATGAATCTTTAAACCGTGGACCTCTTGGCACCTTTCACTAACAAGGGGAGTGTCCGAGTTCGGGTCTAGGATTTTGACGAAATTTGCCAGGCAGGTAGTCCTTGATTAGTTATTTACGAATCACCCCCCATAAAGGGTTATATTTCGGCGTATTACAGGGTTATGTTCGGGTGAATCTAACATCATCATCATCATTGGTCAACAATCCTGGGATTGGTTTGACGCAGCTTTCCACTCGATTCTTCTATCGGCCAACCTTTTCATCGTGACGTAATTCTTCTCTTTTACATTCTTCACAACCTGTTCCATGTATCTCATACGAGGCCTGCCTTTTCCAATCTTCCCGTTCATTTTTCCCTCGACGATAGTCTTCATCAGGCCATCGTATCTCAGGATGTGGCCGATTAAGTTTTCCCTTCTTCTTTTTAGAGTTGTCAGCAGACTTCTCTTTTCTCCTACTCTTCTTAGCACTTCCTCGTTACTTACTCGGTCGATCCATTTAATCTTCAGCATTCTTCTGTAACACCACATTTCAAAAGCTTCTACTCTTTTCTTCACCGCTGCTGTCATCGTCCATGATTCACTGCCGTAAAGAAAAATGCTCCAGATGTATGTTCTGATGAACTGTTTCCTTACTTCTGTGCTTGTATTTCCTGCTGTAAGTAGATTCTTCTTTTGAAAGAATGCCCTCTTTGCCTGGGCTATTCCTCTCACTATTTCTTTCTTGCTTCGTTCATCGTTGGTTACTCTGCTTCCCAGGTAACAGAACTCTTTCACCTCTTCCAGTTTCTGTTTTCCTTGTTTAACGTTGGGTTTGGCCTATTCTCTTTTGCTGCACACTAATATTTTAGTCTTCTTCTTATTGATCTTCAGCTGATATCTGGCCATTGCCCTTTCCATGGTTGTTAGCATCTTATTCAGCTCCTTCTCTGTCTGTGCTATGAGAGCTATGTCATCAGCGAATCGTAGCATACTGATTGTTTCTCCGTGGACGTTCACTCCAGAACACTTCTCCTTGACTTCATTTATGGCTCTCTCTATGTAAGCATTAAAAATTACGGGAGACAGTGCGCAGCCTTGTCTAGCTCCTTTCCTTATTCTTGCCTCTTCACAGCTGGGCCAGATTTAATCACAGCAACTTCGTTTTTGTACAGACTGTGTATAATTCTTCGGTCATTGTAGGACACTCCAATTCCCTTCAGAATTCCAAGCATTGAATCCCAATCCACGTTGTCAAAGGCCTTCTCTAAATCCACAAATGCAATGAACGTCGGTTTGTTCTTCTCCATTCTCTTCTCTATAAGTAGCCTAAGGGCCAATATTGCTTCCCTTGTACCCTTACTTTTCCTGAATCCGAATTGATCTTCATCCAGGAAATCCTCTGCTTTTCGTTCTATTCTTCTGTAGATGATCCTGGTTAGTATCTTCGATGCATGTGTCGTCAGGATTATAGTCCTAAAATTTTCGCATTTCTCCGCTCTCTTCTTCTTGGGAATAGGAATGATGATGTTTTTCTCGAAGTCCCTTGGAATTTCCCCTGTTGAATACATGTCGCAGATGGTTTTGTAGAGATGAATTAATGTCTTCTCTCTTGCATATTTAATTAGTTCTGCAGGGACATCATCAATACCTGAGGCCTTATTCATGCGAAGATCCCTTACTGCAGCGTCGAATTCCGATCTTAATATTGATGCCCCCATATCATCTATTTCCACTTCGCTTTCCTCTTCAATAGCTTTTGTGCTGAGATTCTAACATGCTTCTGAAAATTTGCAATACATTAATTCTTCAAAATTATTTGTTACCGCTAGTATTTTATCAGTTTCCAAGCGACGTCCCTGGTTCGAAACTCTCTCCTACCCGAACATTTCGGTAGATACTTACAATTATAAAATTGCAGAGCTTAAGTTCTTTTTTTCTTGCGATTAGTTTTCCCAAAAAATCACAGCGCTGGAAAATCACGGCACCAGGCAAATTAGAACAAATGTTGTACGTGCGTCGGGATTGCGTGGCCAAAGACATTGAAATTAAAAATCACGATCACACTTCATGCTCTTCCTTTTAATTCCGAACACAAAAAATGACAGGTCGTGCGTTCGTATTTCCGCCATGTACTGATTACGTGATTTAGGTAAATAACGTAATTAACTATTTTACGTACTAATTACGTAATTTTCTAAATTACGTAATGTTAGCAAATTACGTAATTAGTACGTAAAATAGTTAAAATGCATCCCGGGTAAACAGATTAAAAATATGTAAAACCAGGGACAGTCGCACAACAATACTGCGATGAAAAAAATTTGGGAACGGAGAGCCTTGAACCAGCGACGTCGACATTGAGAAGCGAGTACTATAACCCAAACCCAAACTCGTTTTTTGACGCAAATACTGGATATATAAGCCTATATGGAGGGTGATTCGTAAATAACTATTTAAGGACTACCTGCTTGGCAAATTTCGTCAAAATCCTAGACCCGAAACACGGACACTCCCCTTGTAAGAGTAGGTGCGCTTGTCACTAATGGTGACTCTAGGTTTCTCTCCATTCTTCCTCATCACCTTTCCGATTTTATTCTTATAATTAGCACTCGGTCCAAGCGCCTTAAAGTTAGGGTACAGCGTTGAAAATACAGATAAATGAATATTACCAGTGTTTAATCCCAGCATATAAGTAGTACTTTCAAAATCTTGTAACATCAAGAGAACGAGCGATCTTAAAGAATATAAGTGCGTGCTAGAGGTGTAGAGAACAGAATAAATGGACGTGCTTGTACAAAATCCAACATAATATTGGTATTAAAAAATCTCGACTTCATTTAAAATAGGTTTTAAGGTCAGTTGAATCATAATATTGCTTCCATATGGCTTATCGATTGTTACAAATTGGAATAATTTTTTTTTCATTGGATACTAATATTTGGCCATTGGAGAAAACAAATAGTAGGTTTTCTATGGACAAGTTTATTTGAATGCTTTATCTTCTATCTTCTTAAAGTGCTCATTCTCATAACAGATAGGGTCTGGTTAGGGCTGAAGGCGTCAGTTTGTGGAAAGGTGAAGTATCCAAAGTAACGAATAAATATTTACTTTCAGTCAATTCTAAACAACTTTAATTGCTCCGAACTAGGTTTGGTAACTTTTGTCAGTATCAAGGTACATATATCTGAGCAAGAGCCTTATATTTGTACTAGGTCATATAGTCGTGGCAATGTAGTGGTGGAGGAAAAGCGGAGGGGAGGGGTGTGTTTTGGGTAAATGACGACTGAGAATGGAAGTAAGAGGGGGGTTAAGATAATTGAGAAGACAAGGGACGGGAGGGGAGGAGGGGAAGGAAAAGCAGGAAGTGACCTTAGGTGGGTGATTTCCCCAACCATTACTCCCTCCCCCCTTCCCCCCCCCCCCCGCGCGATTTTCCTCCTCACCACATTGTCACGACTATATGACCTATTAGATACATAAGGCTCTTGCTCAGATATATAGGACCCTTGACAATAGCAGAACTAATCGATTCCTCGGTCGGATTAATAGAATTTGTTTTCAATTAACAAAAAGTGTATATTTATGCTTTATTATGAATGTTCATCCAAATATAAATATTTTATAATTTTACGGAAACAAATTGTCATAATTTTAACGTTAGTATTTGGTAGTGTACTCCAGTAGCTCAAATAAATGTCACTTTGCAGATTAGAAACGATTTAGCAGATTTTTTTTGCAGAAAGAAATATAAAATACGAAGTAGTCATGTATAGGGCATGGAGAAAAATTACGTAACATTAGAGTGCAGGCACATTCACCTATTACCCTAGGGCATATCAGGTAAATCGCCGCTGTTTATCATGCAGAGAGTAAATGAACTTGAAAGTTTGCTGGGTACCCAACTGATGAAAACCGAACATCCTTCGATGAATACGAGAGTCAATTAAGCAAGTAAACAAACGTGAATAATTGCTTCACTACGGGCAGTTTGGTTTGAAGTTCCGAATCTCCCAAACCCCCTCCTCCCCGTCCACCGAGCCCTTCCTCCCCTCCCTCCCACGGCATAACCTCCCTCCCCACGTTTCACCCCCTTCATCCTTTCCAATCCCAACCCTTCCCAACGTCCGAAAGGACGCCCATGAAAGCTCCCACTCGCTTCAATTCCGTGCGCCAATCATTGCCCGGCTCAGGGGCAACGAACAATTTATACACGGGATGTAATAATAAATTGGTATCAATATATATACACACTCCTATACTCGCGAGAGAGGAGATTGAAAAAAACGATCAAAGTTAACCAAAATTCCATTAACAACGATAAAAACAGAGCTCCATCGACCATCAGTTGGTTAATGGACCCAAGAGTTTGCCAATACGTTTTTGATTGAATACATTTTTTCCCATCGTCGTATGATTTCATACGTATACTCACTATCAATTATAAGCCCAGTTTGTATCTTTTACAGGAAGCGAGACGGTTAATGGCCGAAGTCGTATTTTTTTAGATTTCGATTTATATTTGAGCGGCAGATACCCGGTATCTTTTGGAAGCCAACGGAATAAAGAATTGATATTTGTGCAAGATTTTATATTAATAAGAGTCATAATATTAATACATCGTGAACATCTGAACTTTACACTTACCTTCCATGAAAATAATCAATACACTCCTCATTTAGGTCCTCAATGGCGAGGAAGGGCTGACTTCTTAGTTGCACCAATCAAGGTAAAATGTGTACACTGTGTGCGAAAAATAGCTGCTAGTGTATACGAAAGATGAAATAGAATTAAAATCTTGCCGTTCAATAAAGGTCGTTTTTTAAGAAGTGAATGACCTGAGACCCTTGTCGTGGAGGCACCTTAAAAACCTGATAGAGTGCCTTCTAGAAGGTTTATGAAAATCAATATAATAGTGTGGTAAGTTATGAATTCCATAAAAAAAATAAACCAAGGGAATATTAATTACTTTATTTAGCTTAGCTATGGTTATGTATCGAGAAAGGAAAGATTCCTTGTTTGAAAGCACATTAACATGCCTAGTGGCTAAATCTGTGGCCTTTATGAATAATTCGGATCGACTTATTGGTTACTGGAATCCTTTGGTCAGTAAATAAATAAATGCTGGGGCTATATTTTTATACAGAAGATATTTGGGTACTGAATTGGGTTAGGCATTCAATCAGAGAGCGAGCTTCATGTATAAATGCAAAGTCATTAGTGGATCCACACAAAGGAAATATCAATAGATACCACCTCACAATTTCAGAGATATCTACAAGTAATGAAATCGGATTAACATGAGTGGCCTTTATTTGATATCAGTTCTATGAAAAAAGAGCGATTGCATCCACATGTTGCTTAGTACCCTGCAGGTCACCTTGGCTAGACATGTGCAGATAAATTATAGCTTAGTATAGCACCAGGTATGTGTTGAGAAAAGTTTATTGTTTGTTATAGATGGGTAAGAAAAGCAACACATATATATAGAAAGGAATATCTCGTGAAAAATAAGTACGTTGGGATCATTTAGCATCTCTTCGCATACATTAAAAAATAGATTTATTTGTACCAGACCGATAAAAAAATAATCAAAATCACTACAGCCTGGAACATCAGGGAATGAGTAATCTTCGTAATTTGGACTCTCACACGACCAACTACTGCTAGATGGTCAAGTAAATAGTGTACGGATCTCTTGTACGAATGTGGGCATTCATGCTTGCTGTTCTGTGTTAGTTTTGCACATTTAAAAATGCATTAAATCAATGGCGAAATATATTGCAGAGTTTTGTATTGAATGGCACTTGAATCTGGAAAGAATGGTTCTAATAAATGGTTGAAGGTGATGTGATAGATGTACTAGCATATAGAATTGGCTGCTATGTTCCAAAGAAGAACTTGTTTCATTCATCTGTCACCCCCATTCTACCGTTCAATTAAAGGCTGAAACATGAGGCATAAGGGTAGAATTTGAAGAAAAATGAGGATGGTCAGAAGTGGTGGCTCCATAATAAATTTGATTTTTCTGGGGAATATGTAGTTGATAAGGAAAAGTTCTTTATTTTTTTCTATTATTCCTAGCGTCACTCACAATTAGATACTTGTTGTTGTTACCTGTGCTTCATTTGAGGCTAGTTTACTCTTCGATGTCATGTTGAACTCAAGGTTCTAGAACCTTGAACTCAATTAGTGAGAATCAGTAAGTCCAACAATATATTATTTGTCTAGCGTTTCAGTTGTAGCAATGGCAAAGTTAGTATTTCACTATCTTTTTTAAGGTCTAAATCTATTAACAAACACAACGCGACCTTTTGGTTGCCACTCCAATGGGGTACCAAATGACTACGTCGCCAGCTGCGCTAATAGGTACTAGTACACTACAGGCATAACCTAACCTTTTAGTGCTCTGAAGACGTTTGTAAAATATCTATATTTAAAGTATTGTATGAAATGGCGTAAAGATTCACCATAGCATTGCTTTGACAAACTTTGATTTTTTCCATTTATTTCCAAGATATTAGTTTTTCTCCATAAATTTCAGCTTTTTATCTTAGATACGTTAAAGTAAAAAAATCAATTTGAAATACATTCCAATACAAACCACTAGATGTGCGTTACATGATATTTATAAAAAGCCGTTGAAACCTAATTTACCTGACAAATAAGCTGTTATAAGAGCTATTGAACTTAAGCAATAATATATATAAATCAGGTAATTAATCAGGTGTTCGAAAAATTTTAGATTGAAAGGATTAACGAATATTTTCGGTCAATAATTTCATTTCAAAAAGTCATGCCGTTACACTGATTGGTGCTTTTCAATGCATGAGTTGTTCATAGAACTCCATGCTGGCTTTGCGAGCAAAGATCAAAAGAAATTGAGATTACAAAGAGTCGTTATAAACACTACCTTCATATTTAGATTGTCTTTCATAGGTAGATCTTCTCTACCAGAAATGCTTAAATATTAATACCTCCAGACTACATTAAATGGAAAATTAAAAAGCTCTGCTGGATAATTTGCACGTGCAGCAGTCATCATAAAACTCATGGAGTGGAATTAAAGGCATAGCAGCATATTAAGATATTAACCATATGATTTGTCTAGCATATTAACCATTAAAGGCATGGATGTGTGAGAAAGGAATGCAAATAATGATGAGATATTTTACTGGAGAGAAATTAGTTCAGAGGAAGCATTCACGATAGGAATTTAGACATTAAAGATAGAAGTGAAAAAACTACAATCCTTACAAGCGTTTATTTCCTGACAGATATGGGTTAAATCAGAAAATTTGGATTTAGACGTACTTTCGACAAGAAGAGGAATGTAGATAAATGCCTAATGGTGTAAGGTTGATTTACACATAACCTATCGAACATACTGGACATAAAATATTTGTTTTAATTTAAAATCGACTTCAGGATATCGAATATATATAAAAATATCATCACCTGCAAATAGCCTAACTTTGCTTATTATAAAAGCCAGAAATGGCTCAGTGGGTTCTAAAACTAAAGTCTCCCTACTTAATTCCGGATCTCATTTCGCTATTCTCCCGTTCGAAAAAGTTATAACGCCTCTACTCCTCCAACCCTTCGCCCCGTAAGCTGATGCCATGTCGCTCACAGCCAACCCCTTTCACTTCGTAATGATCTCTTTCTCACAAAGCTAGTCTCACAAGCACTTTTCTTGCCCTTTTGGCTAATGCCGTTACCACCTACTGGCATTCATACACTTTTAAAAACACCAATAAACAATATTATAATTTGAGCATAGATTGGAGCTATAAAATTTATGCCAAAGAATAGTAACTGTTTATTCCAAATATGGAATGAAATCAAATGTCGCGATCATGAGAGCGCTTAAAATTGTGTTTAGAAATATGCAGTTCAACATTCTCTGTAGATATTATTTGATATATACTGTTAACATCTGGATTCCTTAACACTTTGCATGCAAAGGTATGAAAATAATTGATTTCAATATCTTCTCATTTATCACATATAACGAGGAAAATCATTTAAAATGTGTAAAAGAATAAGGTTTTTAATGATCGTAGCACGAGATAAGAGGATCTATTGCTTAAGATTGTCTAATTCCCTCGATAAATTATTCTTTAGCTTAAAGACACATTGCACATTTACTACCAAGGGATTTGTAAATACATCGATGTTACATGTACGGACTAGATCATCCCCAGCCACACAGCAATGCGGCTGCATTTAAGTAACAGTGAATTTGTTGACGCAATTCAGAGTCCTTCAAGGAACATAGCACTGAGACATTCATGATACCAGCATCAATAGATTTAAAAAATATTGAAGCATAAATTGATTCATGTATTTTAAATCAGATACACACTATTTGCGCATTTTTCGTGGAATATAAGATACGATCCCGGAGTAAAGCGGGCCAGATGGAGAGGGATTTTGAGTAGTGGAAAAGAGGGGTCGAGGGGGAAACAAGAAAGATGCTTCCCCTCAAAGGACGGAACGATGAGGATGCGCTTTGGTAATTAGGAAAAAAAATCGGCCGCCGGAGACGAAGAATCCGGGGAGGGAAAGGGTTTGAGTGTAGTGTCCGGGGGGAGGGGCGTGAGGGGGCAAGACAGGCGAGGGGTGAGTGGGCAGGATCGTGGGGGAAAGGGGTCGGCGTTTTTCTTTCTGCCTCCGCGGCACACTCGGGCCTCTGATCGCATTCCACCCCCTCAAATTGCGGATAGGCGGAAAAAACACACGAAAAAGGGAGAGGTTCACGGGATAAGGGCTCGGCTGCTGCGAAAGGACTTTTGATATATTAAAACGGAGGAGGCACGGAGGGGCAGGGTGAGATTGGAAGGGAGATCAGCAAGGGTTGAAAAAAATGCTGGGAAAATGGGAGGAGAAAGGGGACGAGGGGACAAGGAGGGAAAGATGGAAAAAAGAGGGTAAGAGGGTGGCGCCATTTTGAGTTATGGCCTCACCCCCTTCTCCCTCCTTCCCTATCCCACTCCATGCTCCATCCCCCACCAACCCCCGACGCTCGGAACCACTATCTGCCGGATGTTGGCATTCCGAATGTGTTCTTTCCCTCCCTCAGTTACGCCTTCCGACCACGTGGCGCAGCACCTCCTCCTCTTCATCCAGCCCCGCGCTAATGAGCCCTCTATTCCGGCCGCGGTGTTGGAGGCCGGGGCATAGGAAGGACGGAGGAGCCCAGAAGAGCACTTGTGGGAAAAAATAAAAATAAGGACTGCGGTGCGGTCTCTTAAAATGGAGTACTAATGTTTTTTTGGTTGTGACGGATTTTGCTACCCCTGCCCCTTGCCGCATTGAAATGGAATTACGTTGTGTTCCTCGGCTTACACGCCCCTTTTTCCTGGTTCTGACTTTACTGTGATTCAATGAGAGACTAGGTTGATGGTCTACATTCTCGGAGAGGAGGGAGATATGTGGCGAGAAGATAGAACAAAGGCAATTAATAGGGTAGTGGTTCTTTCTTCTCTACCTGTTTCAACGGTCACATGTAGAAGTACGATAGAAGTACGGAGAAACGATTGAAATTCAACATTTGGTTTCTGATGATTTGACGAGAAGCATTTGACTGGTAATTTTCTACATCAAAGTTTAACATTGAGCTATGAATGAGTCTTCTTTATCACGCCTAGGACCAAGTAAATATATTTTTTTAATTGAGTTATATTTAAATTATTTTGTGTTTATTCTACCCATCATAGTATAATTCTTTAGCAATGAGTTGATTTATTTAAACTTTCCTATGCGATTTCAATGTTAATTAACAGTGATTTTTAAGTTTCTAAAAGGTAGATAAATTGACGTCAGTTTGGAACTTAGAATTGATATATGATGTTGGAGCTATAAAAATTTAAATATTTTAAAATCTTCCAATGAAGGAAATATAGGGTTCTTATAGCATGAATAATAATGACTACAGTCTCTCCTGGTATTTATAAAAAGAAATGTGAATGAGTGGATGAAAGCAATCAAAAACCTGCTGTACGGATAGAGCATTTGTATAAAAATGAGCCCAAAATACTGTACATGGAGGAGAAACTGTGCGTTCAAAAATTAATAATTAGAATATATGAAGGTGGAGACATACGCAAGCACAGCATTTCAGAGAAATTATTATGGTCCAGAGAATGAGCCTATTTTAGATTAAAGTGCATTTAGTGGAGTGTGTTAGGATGGAAATGTCATGGTAATCGTTTCTGTATGATTGCCAATGATTACCACACAAAAACAAAATCAGTAACGGTATTCATTAGGCAAAGGGCTTAGTACTCATTACACTATACATTTACGGAAACACTAGATCTGTTTCCAATTCGTATTTTCAGTACATCGTTTAACTTACGCTAATGTTTTACATACCTCTACATGAATTTCAAAATAAAAAATCCACAGATACGATATGCAATGGTAATAAAACATGAAAGTAGGAAGGAGTACGTTATTAGCTGCCAGGTATTAAAAAAATTAATATTTGATTCCAGCTATAAAATAATCAATGCCGATTTTGGTTTACGATTTTGGCATATTTCATGTAGAGCAACTTTTTTTCTAAGGAAATCAAAACCAGAGTTGTGAGAAAGCAGAAGTAGCCTTCAAAATCCCTCACTGACACGCAGATTTTGAAGGATTCTGGCATTTCAGTTTGCATACGATGTTAAGGAGATGCGTTTAGTTTGAAAAGTTCAGGAGATCTCGGAACTTATTGAAGTTGTGTTGAGATCCAGGTACGGGATTACACCTCATTTGTCAGGCAGCTCTGCTCTTGAAGTGAACTCACTGCAGCCATCGATTGATTATCAGAATTTGTTCAGTGTCAGGTGATCAAGACACATTTAGTAGATCAAGACTCATTTCGTAGATCAGTGTAGATCAAGACACAGGTAGTCCTAATTTTATCAAATATAAAACTTCAAGTTCCAAAGCCAAAAATATAAATTCCTATTTTTACTGAAAGAAGAATTTGAATCTCAGCTTGGTAATAGCATTTGATCTAGCCAACAAATGAATTGCCACAGTCATCGTCCTTCTTTCCTAGGTTTTGTCTCAGAAGACACTGTATACAACGTGAGGGGATATCATATTTGGCACAGCACAACTGATAAAGCAAAAGAAAGGATGAGTAAATTTATATGACAGTATTCCTTGAACAATTACACTTCTAATCATCTCTGAACTAATGTTACGCCCTCCAAATTAATTCATCAGCAGATACTCACCAGCAAATGAATAGGTTAAATACTATTTTGAAACTCTAATTAACGCTTAAGCGGGCTCGCTGGCGCACTCAGTGCGCGAATGAATGTATTTCATGCAATGACTAAAGAGCTTTCGTATTAAAATAAATACATGACTACGTATTCCTGCGTTCAATCAAAGTTCATCGACTAGTGCTGATTTTATAACTTTGCCGCCGTTTATTTTATTGAGGCAAGAATAATGCTGGAGGAAATCCACTTAGCGCACAAAGTGGGCCGCGCGCCCGCTAGTGTGACGATTTTATTATCGTAGAAAGGCTAAGAATTACATTTTTGAAGTATTTTTCCATATTGTAACCATACGATAGCCATATGCGGCCCGTCTCGTAGCATCAAAGTGGTTCCAACCTGAAAAGTTTTCAGTCCGAGTGTGCGTTCAGAGTATTTTTCGCAAAAGACAATTTTTGTTCATGATATAAAACACCACAGCAGAAAAAGTTAAAAATAAAAAACAAAAACACTGTGAAAATCCTTCCTGGGCCTACAACTACGCGATACGCTGCAAGCCACCACAAGGGTGTGTGGCAGGGTTGAAGATCCTCAAGCATACACTATTGGCATGCAAACAAGCAACTATAGGGTCTCATGCAACTAGATTATTAGTAAGTCCTAAGTAGGGCCTAAGTTCCATGCTCGAGGTATCAGAGATGAGATTTCAGTTTTTCATTGCGTGATTGACGTATTCATGGTTGTCATTATTCTGAGGTATACAAACTAATTCATTCGACAAAAACGAGACATAATTCAATACAGTTGAGATAGAGGTTCAAGGAAAACTTGCAGGAGTAAACTACTGGCATTGTTTGGTTTTCTTTATCATTTAGGAGTCAAAAGAACTGGCCACACTAATGTAACGGAACTTTGGAGTAATGATAAGATAGGCATAGAAATCCTAAGATCATGCATGAGCTACAAAAAATTTCACATTCTCTTGCGTTGCTTACGTTTGATGACTCATCTACACGTGGAGAACGAAAAAGGACAGAGGAAATGGCTGCTATTCGGATAAGTTTGGACTGTACGTAGCAAACTACTAATGAATAAATGTAATCCCAGTGAGTTTGTTACGGCAAATGAACAGTTAGAGCCTTTTCGGTGAAGGTGCATTTTATTCACTACATTCCCAGCAAGTATGAGCTAAAAATCTTTGCATTATATGATGCTAAAATCTTTTTTGGCAGCAATATTGAATTCTATTACGGAAAACAAATGGATGGGCCATATTCAGTGCCCAATTTCTCTGTAGATACTGTGAAAAGATTGTTTGCCATATAAAGGGTAAAACTCGCAATATTATTTTACTTAGACAATTGGTACACCAGTTATCCTCTTGCTGTATCTTCGCTGGATGACAAAATAACAGTAATTTGCACCAGGTGCAAAAATAATAGAGAAAAAAGTTTTTGCCGAGAAAAGACTGTCCAATTCGAACCTTTATAATATGCATTTCACAAAATTGTAACTTTGGTGTTTTATACGCCAGCAAAAAAACAAATCAGTCATTCCCTTGTCAACAATGCACGATACAGGAGAAATAGATCATAGCACAGGGAAACCATATGTTATCATGGATTATAACAATGCTAACGGTGGAGTGGATACAGTAGACCAAATTTGCGGACCATATTCTATTTCCTGCAGATCAAAGAGACGCCCGTTGGCTGTATTTTATACTGTCTTGAATATTGCCGGAATAAATTCGCAAGTGCTCTACTTTCTAATGATGGGAAATCCAAAATCAGAAAGACGATATTTTATAAGCGTCTGTTTTTGAGCTTAATGAAAGATCACTTGGTTGAGCATTCTAAAATAAACAGTGTACCGAGGGATGAAACATGTTTTCTTACGAGATATCAACCGCCAAAAATGATGAGGTCATTGAGCGGTTAATGAAAAAACGTGGAAGATTTGTAACCTATGGTCGCGGGAAAATGTATATAGCATCATAAGGTGTGATATTGGTAAATTTTATGTATGTAAGTTACATTCTAAGACATGAACACATTGTAATTCATGCATAAATGAAATTAATGCAGAGCGATGCATGATATTTTATTTTCCTCATCGAGAATGGATATCATTAGGAAATACTTGTAGAAATCGTTTTTGTAAATAAAATTTATTATTAATTTAGTAATGAATTATTTTAATTGAAAAAATAATAAAAAATGGTATACAGACCCATACCGTAAGTGGAAAGCAAGTATTGGACAATCAAGCTAATGGCACTAGCGGGCGCGTGGCGCTCGCAAGTGTTACACTATGAGGCTCGCCCGCTTTAGGGTTAAAGATTTATCTACTTCCATTTGTGGTAATCATTTCAGATTTATTGTAATTCATCATATCTACTCTCCAGCTTATTTCATAACTGTGATCAGATAACATTTCTATTAAACGCAATGTCTTTAGGACTATGTCTTCCATGTTGCACTTGTCACATCAGTCACTGAGGATGTAAGAACGCCTTAAAGACATAAGTTTTATTCCTAAACATAATAACATAAAAATTTCATGTATATTTCAATAGAAATATTTGATTTTTTATTTTGATTTGGCATAAATTATTTCCAACTGTAAGGTGGAAAAGTTTTTTTCCACAGTTTTATCTCTCTATGTGTAATACCACTGGTTGAGTGAGGAGATGCGAGCCGCATCTCATATGTACACACCCTTCTACCCGTGATAGGTTATTCAATGTGCGGCACTCCCAAGCCCTTCTCGCGGCGCCTCTTCCGTCAATGAGCGCCCTCCACCCTCTAACGCCTAAGATCGACGGATACGGGAAGCAGCGCCACTCGGGAGAGACGTGTGGGAATGAGAAATCAGGGAGGGGAGTAGCAACGAAAATCGTGGATGGAAATCGAGTCCTTTTACGATTGGCCCTCTTCAGAGTGATTGCTGAGGTCAAGAGAAATATGGGCGAGTGGAGTCAGTCGGGTCTCAAAGCGTGACCGGTTAAAGCAGCAAATGTACGCTACTTTGCTTCACAAGATTTCATCCAGGCTCTCATTCTGCAACCAGTTCAAAGTTGAAAACCATTTTTGTAACGCAAGTCGGTTGCAATTCTTGGAATTCAGAGCAATGTATTTTTATTGCTTAGACTCCGGGGATGGGAGAACAATAATTGTAGTGACATCATCTATCTATTTAATGCCATGCAAGAAAAAGGTGGATTTTCAAAATACCTTTACAACAATTACTAACAGTAAAATTATCAGACTCTACGCAGACTAGGCTATGCTAATGTTGCAGTTCCATATCTTGTTGTGATTAAGGATATCACCTTCCGGTAAGCAAACAAACGATATCGCCAAATCAATTGTAAATAAAAAATATTTCAACATCCACATTCAGCTAGTGTTTAAAATCATGAGTTAAAATTTGATGAACGGGTAGAAGGATTTTTCGACTACAGTCTCTCAAAATTTAACGTTTGAGGCTTAACTTTGCGGTACTAAGAGGTTGGAATGAAACACCGCGTTGTACACCCCCTTCCACTCCCTTTATCGCTTTTCCTCCCTAATTTGAGAGTATTTAAGGGACTGAATTGTATTATTATTTACATTGATAATGATATTTACATGTCAAAACCAAGGTCGATACTAATAGTGTGTGTGGGATGCACAACGCAATATTTCGTATCCTATCCTGAATCCTGGAAACTTAATATTCGTGTCGTCATAGCACTGAAACAGGTATTCCTGGGTTGATATAGAGAATAAAAATGTACTTATATGTACTTAAGCTATTGAGTTAGATTATGAATTGAATAATTGTAAATAATTAGTACTTTACCTAAGACAACATTTATCATAAAACACTGTGATCTGAGCAGAAAATATTTCCGTGGGGCTACCAACATTGGATGCAAATAAAAATGTACATTTCGTGATTAAATAAACAAAAATAACCCTGTAAAATAAGTGGTTTACAATTCAATTATTATTATGCTCAATTAACAATGTTTTTCAATATTTAAAGAGAGCGAGATCAATAAGGAAAAGAAGATGACCAAGAAATGTAATCTTTCCATGCAGTAAATTCATATAACAGGGGAGCAAAATATAAATTCAATTTAATACACAATGCAGTGCTCAAAGACGTCATTAAGTCCTTAAGTTTTACGTAAAATATAAACGGTTCCAGCTATATTCTGGGGTCGCAATTAATCTATTCATAGTTGAGCTTTATCTTAATTACTTTTGTTTAGAAAACTGAGTGGTTACTAACGTTACACTTCTTCTTTGACTTCCATTATACAAAAAATAATTTAGAGTTCGAAAGCTGTAATATGCTATGCATCACATCGAATTCAATTTTTCATGAAGAAGAAGACATCCCAAGTGGCAGTGCATCAGATAGCAGTGATGAAGGAATTAGTGGTACAGAGGAGCTAATTGTCGCTCCGGGTTCGACTCAGGTTTTTGACTCGGAACAAGAAAGCGATGAATCTGATGACGACAGTGTGCCTTTGTCACAGTTGGCCGTATATGAGTCTCGCAATGGAACAAAGTGGAGTAAATTTCCACCAGCTACATCTAGGACTAGAGCTCACAACACTGTGACACGATCTGCAGGTGCAAAAGGTATTAATATATCCTAAAGATGCTAAAAGTAGTCTCCAATATTCTCTATTGCTGCTTTACGACTCTGACATTTTGAATATTCTCGTCAAATGCACGAATATTTATATTGATTTGATCAAACTTGGATAGGAGAGAGAAAAGGATGCTGAGCCAAAGGATTTGGTAGAAGTGAAAGCGTTTGCCGGCTTTTTGTTAGTACTTGTAGTTTGTAGAGCTGAACTCAGAAACCTCAAAGACTTCTGGGACAATTTGCAAGGCCTTGGAATTGAATTAGTTTACAGCACATTGTAACAAAGCAGATTGCGTTTTCTGTTACGCAGTGACCGCTTTGATGACGTTAGGGATAAGGACAGCTCGACAGGGCACCGATAGGTTAGCACTTACACGTCAGATTGTTGAGATTTTGCTTCGAAACTCGAAAGGATTATTACACGCCAAGCAAATATATTACACTTGAGGAACAACTTGTAGCTTTCGAGGGCGGCTGCGTCTTTTTTTATATATAATGAATGCCTTTATTTGCATTAAAACCTTGGCCAAAATATGCCAAACAAACCTGCTAAACATGGCATAGAAATAATTATGTTCGTAGATGTTTAATATGTGCAATATTAAAGTGTATGCAGGTTTGCAGAAAGTCCATTTCGAATATATAATCAAGTTAGAGATATTACTAACAGAGTTTTGGATGTAATATGACTATGTGCAATTGGTTCACCAGTAGGTATCCCTATGAGCAACGAAATTACTGCAAAAACGAATCACAGTAGTTATAACACTGAAAAGCAACACATCAGAGATACCTCAGAAATTCAAGACCAGTCAGGGCACAGAACTCTTGAGAGCAGAGACTTCATGCTTGGGTTCCAACCTAATTGTACTATAGACAACTATGTTCCAAGGAGAAACAAGGGCATTTTACTGCTGCCTACGATGCACAATGATGATAATATTGACACTGAAATGGGGGAGCCTAAGAATAGATAATTGCGTTTTACAACCACACAAAGTATGGCGTCGATGTTTTCGACAAATTGTGTTCGCAACACGATGAGACGCGCAACAGCCGTCGATGGTCTATTCAAGTGTTTTATAAATTTCTGAATATGGCTGTTATAAATGGTTTTATTATATACCAATTGAATAATCCAGAAATAAAATAAATTAGACATCCACATATGAAGGCGCTTAGGTTTGACCTTGTGAAACCTCATATTACTCGACCTATTTGACAAGCAAATATACCAAGGGCAATAAAATTGAAAGCTAGGCTTTTCTCGGGGCTATCAGAATATCCACAAGCACAAATTTTGCCGATGCCGGGTGGTGAAGGACTTTTGCAGTCGAGCCCATGACCGGAGTACACGGAAACAATGTGACAAGTGCAATAGGCGTGTTTTTTCAGACCACCAAATCATCTGTGTCGGTAATTTGAATAGGTAGTTACAATATATCCATGTTCTTTATAAAATCATTATTCAACTATTAAAATTCTGTTAGCAAGAATTAAAATTTGTTTGATCCCAAAGAATCCAAAATGCCTTGATTTTTTAAACTTTACATTTTCTCCCTATTTTATAAACGAAAAAAAATTGTTTAGCTGTTTTATTTTTATAAGGGAAATAAAGTTTATTCGTAATATCTTTACTTGTTTTCTTTGCTTTAGCTAATTTTTTTCCCAGTGGCACATGTGTACCGCGTGAGCACTCTAGGAGTATTTCTTAACGCGAGCTCTCTATTGGACAAGAACCACTTGCTATCGAAGACAGGGTCAATGTATAGGTGAATGCCATAGAGTTGATTCTCGTTCAAGTTCTATGATAATCTAAACCTCTTCCAGATATCACGCCTTGAAAATATTTAAGCAATCTATAATAAAATCTACAAAGCCATTAACTTAATATCGATCCCATCTCACTCAGAATGTTTGAGCTTATGTTTGAAAGATTAGCTTGCTTGCTGGCTAAAAAAAGCTTTTATAAAAACAATACTAAAATGTTCCTGGATCCTTCAAATAAGAGCACATGGAATAAAATCATGCAGAGCGCAGCATATCGTATAGAGACTCTGCTTTAGTAAAAATTGCAGATGAAGCCGTAAACTAGGGTACGATATTCACCGTAGCAAGGATTCGACACCATTTTTTTACAGGGGAGTAATAAATCAGAAACAGAACTGCAGGGATATCGTAGTTTTGTTGCGGATGTAGGAGCGGATGAGACGTAATGGAGAAGCAATAAGAAGGGAGTCGAGGGGGAGAGGACGAGGAGACGGATGAAGAGGGGATGACGGGAGTGGTAGAAGTATTTCAGAAAGCACAAGTGGCGGGATGGAAGGGTGGGGGAGATAAAGAAAAGGAGAGATAAAGGTGTAATGGCGGCGTTAGCTGAGAATAGTAATTGAAAGACGGGGAGGGTAGGATTGGGAAGGCGCTGGAGGGGAACGGAGGGAGTGGATCCTCAGGAGGGTGCGCGGTTTCTTAGCTTGGACGCAGAGACGAGCGCTTGGGATGAGAGTAAACAAGGGGGGAGGTGGGCGGGGGGGAAATGGGGAAGAGAGGGCGAGGAGTAGAGCAGGGAGTGACGATGGTGGGGGGATGGGAACTGAAGAGGGTTGTGGAGACGGGAATTTGAGGCGAGGACGCCGGTGGGAGTGGGGGGGTGTGGGTCGTTTGTTGCCGGTGACAACCTATAAAGAGCAGTGAAGGGGACGGGGGAGGGGATATTAGATGGGGGAGGGAGCAGAGGGAGAGCGTCTGAAGAAGCAAGGGAAGAGGGAGGAGTGGTGGGAGAACGTCGAGGAAAGAGAGGGAGGGAGGTATGCCTGGGGATAAATTTATACGTAAGAATGGGAAACGGGATGGGCCGAACCGCTGAGGGGATGGAAAGTACGAATCGGGTTTTTTTAGATATAGGGTGGGTGAGCTTGGTAGCCCGAGGGAGAGAAATATGCGAAATTTGTGCAGAGGAGGAGGGATGGTCGGGAGGGTAGGGTGCTGAGGCCAGGGTATTACCAAGAAGGGGACGAAATAAAGGGTGCATGCGCGGGGGAGGAAGCGGCATGGTCCCTTTGGGAAAAACTCTTCCCTTTTCCTTCGGGAAATAGTGCGAAAAAAATAGATGAGTGTTTTATAGGTTGGATGTGAGCAAACATTTTATTTATCGGTGTTGAGAGATTGATGACAGTTTATGTCACTGTCTCCAAGCAGCTAAACCCTGTCGCGAACTTGAATTATTGCATACTAAATGGATGAATCCTCAAAAATATTATCCCCAAATTTTTTTGGAAAAATTAAGGCAATAAATTCCGCACTGTATAATGTCATGCCATAAGCTATTAATTTTTTCCAGAAAGGAAAAATGGAACGCCCTATAAACTAAAAATTAGGCGTTAGGATACATCAGACAATACGTTTTCCAGGCAATAGAATTCGTCAAAAATTACTTTTTACTATCTAGCTATTATAATAAATCGGTTAGTATATTGTTGTCGGACAGTTATTACCTACCTTCCATATTAAAAAAAAACACTTAAAAAAGATTTTAAGAATGAAATAATAGTATTTCTATTTACTTCGTACTGCTGACCAGGATATTTAAGTCTCAGTTAGAAATGAAAATTATTCAAGGCCATAAAATAAAAAAGGTTTAAAGTTAAAAATTTCCAAATTAGTTTTATTTTGTGGCATCAACATTTTCTATGAGACAATGCATTAGAATGTGTACACTAAAATTATAATGGCGGTGTTTGTAATCACGATTTAACCTTTCCATGTGATTAACAAGATGTATACCTAATATTTGCAATAAGTAGGTACTAGGTGGTAAATCGCATCATATTGTTATTTAAAACAGCGTTTGCGTCAAGCAATGCTCAATAGAGGTAGTTTCACGGCGAAAGCACATTTAAACGTTACGAAATAAAATACTATTTATTAACGGTCTCGGTAAGCCCTCACTAAGAAAACTCAAATTTTATTCTCTAAAATATATTACCTTCTTGGAATGAAAGCAATCTTATACGTTTACTTTCGCTTTTTAACTCTAATGTGGTAATACTGATTCGAAAAGACTTTAAAATGCTTAGTCAGGGTGCAGATTAAATTTCCGAAAGGGAACTAAGTTCTGCACCTAAAGAATGAAATGCTGGGGGGTTAGCGCACGACTCCAATTATATATGACCTTTCATCTACGGGCCATTTACCCTGCGGGACAATTTTCCAGTCAACTATTTCTTTCCGGCAGAGATTTTTTCGCCGGGAATGATCGCCCTCATCCCAACCCCAAAGCACCATAACCTTAACTTCCCCTCCCTTATTCCCTTCATCCCCAAAACCCACCCCTGTGAACTATTCTTCGTTTCCTACGAAACCCCAACCCCGTTTCTCAGCTCTCTTCCTCCTTGAAGGGGAGACTGTACTATGGATGTTTGAGAAGAAGCGGGCTGTGGCAATGAAACGACACCGAGGGTGGCAAGGGGGAAGAACGGAGGACAAGGCAAAAACATCGGGAATTTCGCTTATGAGAAGAGGGGATTGCAGCAGTCGGTATGAAATGGTGGGTGGGGGAGGAGGTGCGGGTAGGTTAGAGAAGAAGATGACATGAAGACGAGTATTATAGAAAGACGGAATGAGTAGTGCAGGGCTTGGGGGGGTGGCAAGAAAGGAACACGAAGGAAGAGATGGTGGAGGAGGGCAAAAAGACGGAATGGGGTACCTGGTAACAATGGGTCGAAGTGGGTAGACACGCTTACACGGCAAGCCGACGAGGAAAGTGAGGGATGGAGGGGGAGAAAGGATCAATTGGTATGTCTATCTAGCTGTGTTAGCTTATCTGCTCGTGACGCATGAGCACTTTGGTGAGGATGTGTGAGTAGTTGGGAAAGAGAGAGAATAAAATTAGAGGCAAGAGGGAATGATATTTTACGTTCTGTTGAACGGAAAATAGAGTAGATTCAGGGATCAATTTGATAGAATCTCGTGAGGAATACAGTTATGCTTCGATGGACGACAAAAAAATTTGAGTGGAAAAATATGTACTGATACAGAGAATTCTTCAAAAACTGCAAGACGAACGGATTTATGCTTTACATGCTTAGAGGAGGATAAGAGATTTCGGTGAAAAGGTGAATAGAAGTTTAAATTTCTATCGATACCTTATATTTAAATGACAATGAAATGTATGGTAAGAATTATCAATGGCAGTAAACGTTTCACAAAAGTAACGGATCAGGGAAAAATTAACGAATACGAGATAATAGGGCATATTTACACTAGAAACGCCGTATTTTCCCCATACCTAAAAGCGCCGGCGGCGGTCGTTTTGACCGGTAGGTGTTTTCTCTAGTTTTGGCGGCGTACCTATATAAATAAATTTACCCATATATTCAATTTTGAGATGATCTCGTCTTATTATCAAATATACATTAAATTTTTTAAAAGCAATTAATAAGACCAACACTTTTTTCACTTTTACACAAACTTTAGAATTCAATGATATATAACCAATTGCGCAATATACAACGTAGATTGTGGTAGTTTAGCGCATAAATATTATGTTAGGTAATTATAAATCCAGTATTAATTATCAGGAATTGTTTATAATGGAAGTAACAGCATTGAACCACGTATCAGTTCCAACGCGCTGAACATTAATTTTCAAGACACAGAGCATATGTAATAAGTTTTTCACTTCTTGATGCGAATTTTTTGCACGTATATTTACGATATCTTGAACATTCATCCATGGTTTTGTTTCCTTTTTATTTTTATACCTGATACTGATTCTTTTTCTAACTTTTGTACCTGAAATGAAATATGCTGGTCCTGGTTGTGACTTGGTATACTCGCCACGTAGTTCTTCAGCTAACTTCAAAATAATTTTATGATGGCTGATGTTTTATGAAGTTACCTCTTTAAATATAATGCATGCGTTAATCACATATAAGTCTAGTACATATATTGTATAAAATTTTCACTGGCCATCGGCGAGATCCAGCGCGCATAGTGTAGGCCTATATATCTATGCCATTTGGTGCAGTTTATTGACACCATATTTTGTTGAGTTGTAGAAACTGACCGACTCTGGTAATATTTTTCCTGCATTATCTATTTCTATTCTGGGGTTCATATTACTCAACACCAATGCGTTTTTGTTTTTTCACCTTGGCATACTGTAATTGTAATGTCTTCATATTAATACTGTTGTATAGTACAACCTAGAATTACGTTCATTGTGCCGACAATGTTAAT
Organism: Platycnemis pennipes; assembly: GCA_933228895.1. Lineage (NCBI taxonomy): Eukaryota > Metazoa > Arthropoda > Insecta > Odonata > Platycnemididae > Platycnemis > Platycnemis pennipes. The sequence goes on along the minus strand of OW121849.1, from coordinate 24,384,794 downwards.
GCTATTTTCCTTTATTTTTGTGTCACATTCAGTGACGTGAAACAATTATCACACGTGACATTTTGTCTTGAATTTAGATACGGACGTTATAAGCGTAAAACAGCATTTTTGGGGAGATTTTATTTGGGCGCGCTCAACTCTTCTTTACCCAGATATGGAAACCCACTGCAGAACTTGTTTCCAAATTTTTATGGTTTATTTGCCATGTACTGAGCGAATCTACATCTGGCATTAGTGGGAAAAAGCTGCTCATCCAAGGATAGGAATTTACTAGAACTATAGCGGGCTATACAGTGTCCCACAAAGCTTTGCCATATTTCGGATATCAATGCAAATTTATCTGTAATAAGACAGTGAGATCATGTCCTCCAATCTCACCTCAAAACATAGGTAATGCATGAGCTTGTGAAATGTTTCGTGGCATCGTCTGAGAGAAAAACTCTGGCCCCCAATCACTAGACCATATCATATCATAATCTAACGAACCACTACCATATACTCCTCGTGCGTACATTAGTACAATAATACCTTCAATATCTTCAACAGTTGTGGTCCCATTTCCCTCACCCAAGCACACTGATTCCACTTCAGTGCATATTTTGATATGCACGAAGCAAACCTCATCGATAAATAAACGCCATACGCTAGAAAAGTAATATTTAGACACGCTGCGTTTGGATTTTGATGATGGCCCCGGATTTTCGTTCAAAACATGTTGAGGTTTTCCTGGAGTCCGCGTCGTCGGGACATATCTCTCGGTATAGAAGCATTGGGGCACTACTCCTACCCAAAGTACGGTCAGAGCTCGGCACAGCGCAATCAGAGCTCGACTGATCATGTTGCGATAAAAAAGGTAGGAAAAGGGGGGCGTAAAACAGCGCATACCGCATCCCTCGGGGTAAAGAGGAACTGTGTACCAAAGGTTTTTGATGTATCTCTTGAGACAATTGTGAGAAAGTCTATGAAATATTTCTGTAATATCATTTATAATTAATATAAATAAAGAAAAGAAAATTCTCAGGAATCATGCAGGGAAACAGATGTGAATTCAATTTGTTAACGTTACTACTACCTGTCATGCCAGACAGCTTATTTGTATGGAAAACAATTATAAGAAGAGAATGTTTGCAACCACTAATAATAACCGCTCTGGCGCTTTTAGGTATATAAACTAATAATTCATAAAATAACATGCGAAAAATAATTAATTTTGGGATGTGAAATTTGACTAAAATTCATTAAAAGTGACGAAATATCAACAATTTTTATGCATTACAAAAAACGATGGCCATTCGAAATTCAAAAACGGTCAAAATCACTGCTCTTGGGCTTCTAGGGTTAAAGCGTGGTGCTCTTGTTTTGGAAAGAAAAAAAGTGTCAGTCGTGACTTAAAAAACTCTATTATAGCTCGGTACGATTAATAAATTTGATTCTGACTTACTTTTACTACACTAACTGAATGATTACTTGCCAATCACAATGGTATTTCATACTTATTAAAAATTTAACCTACATCCGAAAGATCGTAGTTTGGAGTTTTCATATTTTTCCATAAATTCAAGGTATGATACTTCATATCCTTTTTGCCCAAGAAGTAAAAATCTCTACACTTGACTAACTATACCAACAAGATATTAGAGGACTGAGCATAGCCCTTATTAATAGATAAAATGGGTTAGTGAGTATAGAGTTGCCAAACAATAGATATGCAACAAATAATTTCTATAAACGCTATACCAAATAGGCAAAATAGATCGGATAATAACGATATTTCATTTTAGTACCGCAACGAATTTCCTCGTAGAGTTACGCACGGGGAATGTATCAAGAACATTAAGATAAACGTGTCCATTAAAATAAATGGTCATAAATGAGACATTTCATAACGAAATACAGTCAATATATATCATATAAATATGCATCTCCTAAATGTCCTGGCCTTCTTAATCTCACGAAAGGTAAACACGAGCGTCATAATCTGTTTATATAATATTAATTCGATAACATAAACGCAACGGGATACTGAATGGGCTTAGAAACGCAAAATTAATTTTAAACTACCAATGGCGGTGGTAAAAGTAAAATTTGTACTAACCGAATTTGAACAATCGTCACGCTGTTTGCATCCTGAGATATGTGATGAATTATAGAAGTTTCTTAAGAGCATCAGAGCAAAGTTTTCTGACTGGAATATTTAAAATTAAGGTGCCTTAGCGATATCTTACAGGGCGCATAATACTTACACCTCTGCCGGAAATGAGAATTTCACTGGCGTTATTCTTAGGATGAGTCGTTATCCCAGCTACCTTCATCCCGGCAACTAATATAATTTCTCAGCGAACTACTCTACCCCAACTCTCCGTTTTCCGCCTCCAACACCCTCGATGACGAACTTCCTCGGCCCCATGCAATCATACCGCCCCTCTCCCTCCTAACATCCAATCTCTACACTGTAAAAAGTTGATCTGATTTTCAGTGCGATCTGAATTTAAGCGCTGTCTGGTTGTAAGGCAGGAACACGGATTTAAGGTACGGAAGAGGCAGGAACATGGATGGTTGGTACAGGAGCAGTTGAGCAGGAAGCAGAGGAAGCAGGATTCTGGATGGTCTGATTTTCAGCCGTTCACCTGCCTTATTTTTAGACAAGATATTACTGCTGAAATTCAACATACCCTGTCTTAAAATTGTTGCATCTGAAATTCAGATCGCTTTTGTACCTTATAATCAGATCTACTTTTTACAGTGTAAACTTGCTGACATCTTCTCATATTTTACGCCGACGATGAAATTGTAATCAACCGAAAAATAGTGGCAAATTTGGACCAAGTTGAATGCTACAACCACCAATTTTCAGTGCCAAAAATATGAGACTTATAAATAAGTTGAAGAAAGTTTCCTCTCGCTCACATCGAATATGGGGTGAAACTGTATTCTCCTTTAAAGTTATTGCTCACAATATCTCATTGTCACTGCTTAAGTTAATTATGCCCCACTCATGAAAAGAATCAAATATAAGGTAGGACCAAAGAATGATGCGCAGAAAATATTTTTTAATAAAATCAAGTAAGTGGTGATTAAAAAATCACAGGTTTTAGCATTGCTTAATTTCAAGTATATACAATCAGCAAAAAAAAGCAGAAAACATAATAATGGAGGGTCAACGAATACGTGGATGGATATGTTTAGCAAGATTCAACCGAGAATCAATTCCCTCGAGTGAAAGATGAACCTGTTCTTGTCTTTGTTCTACGCAGCAGACGATACGAGTGAGTCAACCGTGATTACGAGAAGTTGTAATCCAAGAATAAATTCTTCAACTGAATACTGTGAAAGTTATCTCACCGCAAGGTACGAGAAAGACTATCAATATTTCATCTCCAATAGCTTAAAAATCTAATTGACGTTCCCAAAAAATTCTTGTTACTCCTATTTTCTCAAAGATAAAAACATATTTTATTCTCGACAATAGACCAAAGTGGTAATACACCAACTCACTATGCAATTACTTTTTCGCAAACTCATTGTGAGTGGCGGAGTTGTCAAGTGTAAATAATCGGTACCTGAGCTAGGGAAGGAGTGAGTAGTGGTAGTAGGGTTATGGTTCAAGTATAACGGGGAGGAAGGTAAGAAAATGATGGGGATGGGCCAGGGGTTGAAAATGGGGCGAATTGAAACGGTTTCCGTAGTGCTTACACGCCTGAATGAGCCTTAAATTAATTTGACATTTTCTCCGAGCAACAAACCCCTAGGCCTCGTTCAAAAGCGTAAGGAAACAATGGGACGCCTAAATGGGTAAACAAAAGTTAGGAAGACTGAGGAGGGGGTTGGCGTAGCGTTCGAAGGCCAAAGAAGGATGATAGGGGGGAGCATAGAGAGGATAGACGGGAATTGAGAAACGAATTTATCGCCGAAGCGAGATGGAGGCCCACTTCATTGTTCTCCGTCAAACCTCTTGAGTTCGCGGGAAGAAAGTGGAGCTGGGTAGGTGGGACGACAAAGAAGCTACGGTATCGGGTGTTCTAAAGCAAGGGGTGGAAATAGAAACGGCAAGTGCTTCACAATACGCGATGGGCGTCAAATGGTAATGGGGAAGGGAAGTTGGGATTGAAGAACGATTTCGGAGTGGCGAGTGACTAGTCGTAGGTGAAAGAGGTGGTGCATCAAAAGGGGAAGGTGTGTGTGGGGCAGGGGTGGAATGGTGGATTGGGGTTGGTAGGAGTGATGGGTGGAATAGAGGGAAGGCGCCGAGAGGGTGTGGGGGAGGGAGGGCGAGGAGGATGCCGGTTAATCCGAGAAGGCTCGTTGGGAACAGATGGCGCCATTACCTAATGCAATTCCACTTTTGCCTTTTTCCGGCCTTTTTTTCACACTCGGGGAAAATAAGGAAGAGGGAGAAGAGCATGGCTGGAGAGGGGAAGAGTGGCACGGCCGAGGGTCTGCTGCGAAAGTGAAGGGGAACGCATCGAAGGCCCCGTCCGCATTTGCAGTCGAAGGATCGACTCGGCGGGTCGTATGATTCCGGAGAGTGAGCTTCCGAACGGATTAAGCAAATGAGATTTTCTCTCAGTAATTGAAGAAGAGTAGGCATTTAAAAGGAATGGAGATGTAGTACCTGAACCAAATTACATGCATAGAGCCCAGGAGATTTTTGAAATTATTCATTATCTCTTCCTTTATAATGCATGATGGATATTACTTTAACTGATTCGTGGCTGGCATCCAGGCTACTAAAATTTGGAAGAACACGGTTTATTTAAAAGAGGCATTTACGAGAGCAAAGAAAATTTTGGTTTGAAAAGTTTTGATACATGGAAAAGATAATTTACAAAATTTAATACAAAGAAAAGCTACATGGAACTAGCCCGAACTAACTATGTCGTGAAACTTTTTTCACGCAACTAAAAAAAAACTGTGTTCCAATGCTGACATATAAGCACATTGATATTGAAAGGATAACAAAATGACATGCAAAAATAGAAAATCTACTACGTGATGAAAACTGAGATGTGAACAATGAGACCTCAGTCAGTGGATTTGGCACTAAACAGTTAGGTCATTTTAAATAAGGAGACACTTATTCCCTAAATAGGAGACCCCTTATCCATAGATTTTCCAATAATATCAATTTTGCATAAGGTAGAATTTTTGTCCCCTCCAACCGATTTATTTTCTGTTTTCATGTGAATATCAGTATGAAATGACTTTAAAAATAATTTCATGTTTCAAAAATCAATCCATAAAATAACAGATACAGCGATTGACGATTTTCAACAATAATGCGGACAAGTCTATGCGATAGGACTGTTTTTAGAGTAGCAAAATGCATCTAGGATAAATTCCGCTCAATTTATTTTGGAGTTGCATCTAACAAATATAAGGCACCGTTACCGACCTAAAACAGTAAGCAATGCTTCACAAAATATTGTAAATTTAGGCCACCAGCATACTTTTGAGTTGAAAACAGGATCCATATCATCTTCCGCATTCACTGGGCTTCCACAAAGTAAATCGGTTCACACATCGTGTGCCACTCGGCAAATTTCTAAGTGCTTTTCGAGCCTATATATTGCGGCGATATTTAAAGTAGGAATTCAAATAAGCCAAAATATGAATATAAAATTTAACAGCCGCTGGAAACTAACATAAATGAATTTTAAAATAGCTTTAATATGGCATAGTTCAAAATTTTATTGCATACTTAATTTACTTATAAACCACTGACTTTAAATCGTCGAAACAAATAGTGAACATTCATAGATATCTCAATGTATTTACAGAATACGTGCAACCTACGTCTTGAAAATGTTGGCGTAAATTTCAAATTTTATGTTAAGCAAGTAACGAAAAACAGTCATATCACAACTACAATGGGTACGCAACGTCCCAATATCAAACAACACCGCCATTAAATTAATCAATGGAATGATATTTTCATATTAGTTTTTGGACGAAGTTTGCACTCTTAATAGACCTTTATAAGAGGGAAATTAGAGCACCAAGACCTGATCTCACGAATAATGAAAACGTAAAAAATTTAAATAGAAAAATTAGCTCATGGGCCAATGATGTCTTAATTTAGTCTCTCTTTCCAATATTCACCGATCTACTTTTTATTCATTTTTATCGCTGCTCCTTGAATTAGCTGGATGACTTTATCGCTGATATAGCCTGAGAGCAGGAAAATCAGATAGGACGCACATTGAATGTAACATACGATGAGGCAACGAGATCACGCGCGATATAGCACGGCCACTTGTGACACAAGACACGACTCAGCATGAGAGGACGAACATCTCCGGGACGAATATCATTCGGACCGTGCAACCCACTCCCCTCTCTTCAATCCGATCACCGGGAGACCCAGGAGGGGCCCACTCGAGTGGGCCGAGAACCCGACGTCCCATGGACTCTTGGGTTACGGAATCATCAAATTTTCGTTTTAGTGTGGGCTCTCAAGCAAAAGCGCCCCTAAGCCATACTCTCAGTTGATTCAGGGTAGACGAAGGCGACTTGATATCTCTATATCAGACTCATACGTAGATAACAGTAACTTTTTCTCGGGAAATAATGGCCTTGAGAGACATTTTTTTTCGTCAAGGATAGAAAAAATTATACATTGGCTTAATTGTCACTCGGCGCAAAAATAGGGACAAATAATTCTCGTTTAGGACAAACGTGCTTCCACCGGAGAAAAAAACGGAACTGTTGCTGGATAACATGCACTTACCACTATTAAAGGATCTCTTTCCCTTTGGCCACGCACGAAAATTGTGACGTTTGATTGTTATAAATGTATAATTGTATCATGCAGAAATGTAACTCACTTTTGATTGAGTCACCTGGAAAAAGTGGCTTAGAAATTAGATAATTAATACTGAAACAACTATCGGGTTGCAAGATATCATGAAATAAACAATTAACGGCTAATAATATATTTTATAAAATATTATGGTGCTTACGAAAGTTTTCCTGAAAGAGAATTACGTGAAAATCTCCTTTAATGCCAAACCCTGAGCACAATTTTTTAAATAGTTTGTTGCAACCTATTTCAAACTCTTCAATAAAATAAAAACAAGTACAAGTTATTGATTGTTTCATCTGCTGACAAACATAGAGGCATGAACGCTTGATTTATAAATAGATGTAGATAAATGAGGGGAAACATTCATTACAAATAGAATACAAGATCATCGATATTAAAACTCTTGCAAGAGTCCAAAGAGATTTGTAATTCCTGGGAAATACCTCCAACAACTTAGGAAACTTATTTAGAAAATAAAACTGATGCAATTCAAAAATAGGATTCCTTGAAGGGTACATTGCAACGGTTGACTGACTTGGCATCTAAGGATTATCTCTAATGTGTTAATCATCCATTTCCTTATAAAAGTTATTTCACCACATCGGAATCTTATTTAGGTAAATAAGGTAATACACTGCTCTTTGTACTCTTTAAAGTAATTTTCGCCAAAAACAAAGTATGGTATTAGGAAACTTTACAGTAGGCTGGTAGCGTGAAGTTGCATTGCATTCTTTTTTGGGCCTCAAATGACGGTATCAAGATTCAGCAGCATCTTCGATGGTAGGAATCTTCGCCGAAGTGATTAACGATAGATATACATAATAAGTAATAAAGGCGTGTGCAAAAGCTACTCCTCACCAATGCAAATTGCTTGCTCGGTCTCCTCAGCAAATACACGCTGTAGGAGGTGGGCGGTCCCTGGATGGGCGGAGAGAGAAGGCTTTGTCAGAAGCCCAGGGGTGGAGGCGTGCCCGAAAGTCTCCTTATTGCACTGAAACTGATATTGCAGTCCCCTCGCCCCAACTATCCCCCTCCACTTTTTATTTCATACCACCGCAACCTCCTTCCTTATTTTTTATTTTCATTCCGCATTCATCTCCCTCCTCATTCCCATTTTGCTTCTCCCTATCCGCCCTTGGATTTCCTCGCATTGCCAGTCGAGGGAGAGAGTGGGGGAGGATGGGAATTAAGCGCCGAGCAGAGGATTATGCCACTCACAATGCCGCGGCTATGCATGCTCTGGTTTACATGAGCGCATTCGACAAACTTTTGCGGCAGCGCCGGGAAGTTGGGAATCGCGATCGAAATCGTTCCTGAATGGCCTCGACAAAACCTTTCATTTTGGAGCTAAGTTCAGGAAACATAAGAGGTACCAGTGTAAAAGCTTGAGGAGAGCTCACTGAGGTACGCGTGCTAACAAGGTGACATCTAATCATTTCTAGTCCTTGCCCCGTCAAAATTGCGACTGCACAGACAAGAGGATTTTTGGCTATTGAACTCATAATGATTCCATAAATATGAATTTTGCCTCACTTTCAAACGCGTACTATTTGACCGCAAAATCACATTTTTGCACTGAAAAAAATCATAAATAATCTAAAATATTTTGGCAGGTTTCACCACTATTACTTAATTGAAAGCTCTGGGGGACAAAACAAATCCGCCCCTGATTGTATGAGTAAGCCTTTTGATACCTCGGCGATAATAAGAGGTTTTCAGGTACAGTAAGAGTACTTGAAGTCTAAGGCCAGCATTTTCGGAAACTTAAATCAGATGCCTAGGGTACACAATATATAATGGTTATGGTTTGCGTATCTTTCTGCAAAGAGATACAGGACAACATGATTCATTACGTGAATTCTCTTTGACATTTCTTAATAGACCATGTATTTTATTTGAAGCATGAATAATAAAACGAATCAAGTGATAAAATAAGCACTAGAAAGAGTGTGATAGCAGCTGTAAACTCACAAAATGAGTAACCAATAAGAATAGAGGTTTAAGTATGTGGAGTCAATGAAACCGGAAATATATTCATTTCTCAGCTGTGAAAGATTTTTCAGGTGTGCATCACTTGATAAGTTTCACATGAATATTAATTTTTAAAGAGTAATGTGCTTTATACGTAGAAGACATACCTTGTTCTGAGTTCCCAATACAGTGATCACCCTGATAAAGCAGCTTGTTTTAGCAAATGGGTACCTCCTGAAAGGTTGAAAAAATAATGAAAACGTCACTCCACGAAATAAACATTACATATATCTAATGATGATTTTTGACTGATTGCAATTATAGACATATAATGTGTTAACGACAATCAAGGTTTAATATGGTAAAAGACGATTCATTAGCTGCATTTTTGTCCACATTAAAGCATAAATATAAATAAGAATTGAAAAGAGGTAAAAGGTTGGTAACATAAATGATGTTTATTCTAACGACTTTTTTTAATTCCATTTACTCTCAAAAATTCACAAGGACATTTGTATTTGGAGACAGACGTTGATATCCAATTTATATTTTTTTTAAATGCGTCTCCAATCTTACAGCATACAACTTGACGTAATGAATAAAAGCTATTTTAATGAGACTATGCGATAGCCAACTCTATAAACAGCAAGCAACAAAATGTAATTTTCTTGCGTCAACAGTAACGGTAGACGGCTGTATGCTGTCTTTTCTTTCCGGTAGTCTACAAGCCCCTTTCGACCCTTCCAAAGATGGTGATTAATCGTCTTCATTCTTTTTGACTTATTTTTCAATCTCATTCGTAAACAAAAGTTTCCCATCTCAATCCTTTGGCCAACAAACCTCACTCACTCACACACGTGGCCGTACCGTAATCTTCAGTGCAAACTTATATTATGTCTTGGATCCATCTCTCAATTTGCGCTCCCATCAACCCACGATTCTCCACGTTTCCCAGTCTTCCTCTCCAGACCAGCACTTCCACGCACGTCGGACGCCCCATTAAGTGAAACATTCCTTTTATCTCTATGGTGACCGTTTTTTTTCACCACCATCTTGCACATTTTTTCCCACCGGCAATTAATCATCCCTAATTTTCCCCGGAATTCTCGCGAAATATTTGCTCCCTCCCTTCGTCACTTACACCTCGCCTTCCCTTCATCTTCTCCCACGCTACGCCACCGTTTAACCCGCTCCTGCATTCTACCCCTCGGCTTCATTCCTCCTTCACCCACATCCCTCCCAGATCCCCGCCTTCCAAGCATCCCAACATTCTTCTCCGCAAAATTTCTCTCTTATTACTTCCCCCACCATCTCAAACTCGTCTCATCACCTCAGAGGTCTCCTTCCTTCCTCCCCACACTCACTCCGCCTTCCCTTACGTCTCTTCTGAATTCCTCCTTTTGCCGTTTCCCCACTTCCCACTCCCTTTGTTCTCAACTTAAAAGGAGGGGGAATTTAATGACGGGAGCTCCAATAAAGTCGTTTGTCTGTTTGTCTCCCTCTATCCTTGGCTGCCTCCTCCCCCCCCCTCCTCATGTTTACCCTGCTCCGACTCCCTCTTATATTCCGCTCCACCCTGATTCCGACTGCTTTCAGTCCATCCGGGTCACGCGTTCACCGCCCTGCAAAATCCCAGCAGTAAGGGACGCAAAGGTAGTTGGGTGATTCCGTTCTCGTATCCGTCGTACAACCCCATCTACCTCCCTATTTCCATCCCCTCCCTGGTCACTTGGGGTAAAACTCCACGCGACGACAGTAGCAGGGACTGAAAAAAAGTTCTATCTACCTCCCACTATACCTCCGCTCTCTTGTGAATAAACACACGGTTAAGTTTCTTTATTATTTAGTGCCATATCGCTGAATCAAGCTCTACCTAGTCCACCCTAGTAGGGTGCTGGTTTACGTTCTTTGTGCAGTACCTACTCGAACTCTCCCTCCATTTAGCTAACACTAGCTTTGAGGTTTTTTTTCCCAAAGCAAGAGCTCAAAAGAGAGTTCTCCATTTCTGAGTAATTTTACCTCCCTTACTTGCTTCTAAAACGTACGGTTCAGGTGATTTTCTGTTTTTCATCCATCATGGTACACTGATTATTCAAAATCGACTCTTTTAAATTGGATTTCACTGCATTACAATCATAATTTGTCATATTATCCCAGAAAATACCTCGGGAATATTTGAACAATACTGGATATATTTCAATTAAACATTTTTGCAAGCTTGAAAATTCGAGAAAAAAATAATCATGGAGAATTGTCTGTACTATGGTGCTTTCACAAGCTTAAATATACGGAATTAATTTCGCATTTATTTTTCTATGAAATAATACTGCTTTTGGAAATGATAATGAAAAAATTAATGCAAACATAGCATTTAATGGGCGCAATAATGATTACTATTTAACTTTGCTTGGAGAAAACCGGAAGTTCTAAATTCTGAAAATATTATTTAATTCTATTTGACTGCAACATCTTCGGTGAAAGACTTTTCAAGAGCCTTTATCCACTGAGGACGGATATAAGATACATTTTTTTGCTGGCACCATTCATTGAAGATGCAGAAGCATATCTTTGCCACTAATTTTGATAGCCTCCTGAGTTATAATGAATGATTGTTACAAATGAGTATTGTGCAAATCAGTAGTTGAAAGATGATGAATAAAGGAAAAAAATTAACTAAAACATTTGGTGCTTGCAAGAAGTTCTTCATAGACAATTATTTGCATTTCAAAGCCTCATTAATGGGTATTGCCAGAGAAAATAAGAAAAGGATAATTTTGCATAACTTCAGGTATTTTCTGGAATAAAACACTGGCATAAAAATGGTTTAATATAGGTTATTAAATTATAGAGTAAATTGATACCGGTTTTTAAGCTTATTAAAATATGCATTTACGGGAATTAATGATAATCTATCTTCGCTGCGGAAGAAACTCAAGTTACCATATTTAGTTACGTAACCAACGAACAGTTGTCAAGTACCACAATGGGCCCCTTCCTTATTTTTGCAGCGATGTTATGCTTAAATTATAAGTTATTAGATTATTTTTTTAATAATTTATAGTTTATATTACAGAGATTTAAAGAGCCTCAAGAAATCTTTTCACATTCAGATACATGATGTTACGGAAACTGCAGTTTCTCGTCATTTTTCGGAATGAGTAGAAATTTTGATTTGGTTTTACCCCACATTTAGCTGAGTCATTAACAAGTATAAAATCATTCACTGTTATTTTGATAAAGTATTAAATGTTGATTTTGACCACATTTATCTAGATGAGTGTTAGGAAATTCAGTATCGATTTCAAAGCTAGTTAAAATTTAAGAGCTCAAGGAACTGAAAATTCAACTTTTTTGTCCATAAATGATGAACAATTTTTTGAGAATGAGTGCTGTTTTTACATCCCTGCCATCAAAATACTTTCTATCATTATCTTCCTCGGAGGTTAATTTTCAGCCTTGTTTTTTTTAACATTTTTTTCAAAACGAAGTGTCGAAAAATGAAAATACATATTATTCCGACCTCAAATACCGCAGAGGGTTTATCATTTTAAAAACTTGCTTGTCTGCTACGTCTTAATCATTTTTTTGTACTCAACAAACGTAGTAGGTATTTAAGTAATTGCAGGCTGAGGGATAAAGTGGGTGCAGAGGCAATGAAACAAACGTTCACCGATGTGTTGATAGTAAAAAGATTAATATATTAAATGCCATTTATCTATAAATAGGTCAATGAAAATAAATTCCAGAAAAGATAAGTTTTGAAATAACAAATGGCATTATGCATCTATGAGGTGGATTATTGGTTTTATGTGTTTCAATGCCAATCATTTCTAGTTCAATTACAATTTTGTCTGCTTTTTTGTTTAGCTTAAAGCAGTTTGGAATTTCTACGCAATATCTGCCTAATGGCTAGTGGCTCGGCTTATTTTAAAATAAAAATAAATTTCATGATAACTTATTTTGCATGGTGGCAACATGGTAAGAACAGAGTATTTTTCTCAAGTAATCGATCTATCAAAACGTACGCATAGTCTTTGTAGTATCTACTACAGTAGTATCAAAACTCTTTGCCGGATTGCCTGGACTATCTCTATCATGACTTTACGCCACTGAAGTAGCTGATATCGTTTGCACATTATCTCCTTCACAAATATAATAGTATGCAGCAATAAAGACTTTAATAAAGTCTTTAGTAAAAATCACTTGAATTCCTCCAGTGAACATCCTTTACTCTATTTATGGTCTTGCTTCCTCTGCGTGGAAAATTATTTTCCATATCTTCATGCAACGACAAATATTCCGCTAATAATCCCCTTGTCCTTAATAAATATTCCAATTCCAGATGTTCTTCTGTCTTTCTATGAAAAAAAACAAATAACATATTGAAGTTTTAGTTAATGCCGAACTATTTGCCTGTGAATTACAAAATAACACAACAATTACAATGCGATAAAAAACTTAAACTCCGCTACATTTTTTTCTTAAATCTCAGGCTTATTACATTACTTCTTAATTTTGTCAATCTTTCCATCCCATCTGCCTGTTCCTTATATTCGTTGTTCTGCTTTTGTGAGTTTCATGTCATCACCTCCCATGCAGCCAGCACGTCATTTCCCTTTCCAGAGGAACGAAAATTGCTTAGCTTCAGCAATGTGCCTAGACTCATACTGAGGAGCAGAGTCAAATACTTAATCAGATATTGACACGCAAGCTTCTACTTTTAGATATTGAGCAGCGTTTTCATATCTCGTAGCTTTCTGTGGCAGTTTTCTCCACTCATTATAGAGTTCCTGAGATTTATTAACCAAATCTATCATGTGTCTTGTAATTATTGTGTATTACAAACAGATTTTCTCCCAAGAAATGAAACTTCAAATTCAGGAGGCCTTTCCCTGGTATTCAATTTTTCTTGGCGGCTATTAAGAAATAAATTGCAGAAAGCTTAATTACTTTATGGTAACTTTCTTGGAAACCATGATTTCATGAGACATGCGGCAAATCAACTAAAAACTGTCTTTCTGCCTTAAACTCATGCACGTTGATTCTTTAGAAGTCAATGGCATATCTATTATCCATCAAATCTCCTAAGAAAAAGTTCATCACAGGAAATTCACTACTAAAATGAAAGTTCACCAAAGCTAATTTCTAATCCGTTGAAGAGAGGGAAAATTCATCCGATCTACGACAAAAGCTAAGCTTAGAATAACTGGGCACTCACTAGTTTTGCAAGTTCCATTCCGGTTAAATAACTTGCTCTCGAATATGCTATGAATATAAGTAATGAATGAATAATTTATGGATTTTGTATCATAAGTTGGATTAAATATAATTCATAAGGGAAAATCTGGTGAAAATTATAAGCAAAATAACTTACCACATTAAAATGTATAACATTTAGTAAAAACCACACAACCGTGGAAAGCATTGCCTGTCATATTGACTATTATCTACAAATTAACGAGGGAACACTAATGTGGGTACAGTTGTACGTGAAAATTATCTACCACTCCTAACCTTCAAAACCATGCTTACAAGGAGTTTTCCGGTCTATTCCCCAAAGAGGTCAGCCAATATTGAAACATCGTCATGAGAACCTACTGTTCACCTGTTACTGTACAATCTCCAAAAATTTAGTTTTGTTCTAAGTGGCCGTACCATAGATATTTGAAACTCCGCAAACTTAAGTATTGGAACAATTTTTTTGTAGTTTTGACTATGTTTTTTGCAGGATTGTTTGGAAAATTTATTATTTCTAATACATACATGAAATTAATCTAACAAAATATACTTCTATATAATGTTTTTCTTATAAAAAAGATATTTTTTGTTCTACTATGACAACAATGTGGCTAAAAGTAGAAGGTTATCTAAGGCATACGGATAGTTATCCTGGCACGATAAATGAAACTAAATAAAATCTCACCCAGAGATTAAAGGAGAAGATTGCCATTTCACTGCGCAAACAACATTTTTCAAATTTGAGGAAGTGGATTTCGGTATTTAACACCCTCCCTTAGGGGAATAGATTGTTTACGAAGGAAAAATAATAACGAAATACACGCGCAAACGTACGTATTTCAAAAATGCATGAGAAAGGTCGTCTTCGCCCTATCCTAGGGGATGTGCCGTAGGGGGAGGAAACGGACTTTGGGGATAGAGAGGGATCGGAAGGAGAGGATAAGGGATAGGGACAGGGGTGCGAGGAAATCTTTCTTTTCCACCGCGTTGAATTCTTCCCCTCCCTTTACTACATTTCTCCCCTTCGGAGAACCCCACCTATTTGTTTGTGGGTATAGGGTCAGCTGGGTCTTCTTTTCCATGAAACGCAGCATCAGAGGGCGGGGTCCCATTTTTAGTCGAAAGAGGGGGGAGGGAGGGCATTTTGTCCAGTTTTCCTGTAAACAAAAAAGAAGGTGCTATAAGGAAGGGGGGAGGGAGGAGATACTGAAAAAAACAGCGATCCTCCTCCATTCCCATCATTCTCCTTGAGTCGCACATAACTTGGTAACCCTGAACAGCCCCACCCCTCCTCTTATTCCCACACCCTGAAGATCTCTGAAACCCATCCGCCTCTGCGAATAAACATATATATGTATCTATATACATATAGGTATATATGTGTGCGTAAAAAAGGAAGTAACTTTTTCGGTTCACACCCTCCTCAACCAGTGAAAATTCCAGCAAGGCGATTTCCTTTCACGCCGCTATGGCGCACTGAAGGCTCTCTTCCCGTTAACTCTGAGATATAGGTACAATACATGCAGCATTGTGAGAGAAGCTGGATCAACCTTCCGAAACTGCAAAACACATGCGGCAACCATTAGCATTCAATTCAACCTTACGATTCATGAAACTCGAGAAAGGAATTCCGATAGACCAATATAGGCGCAGTAGTTGCGATTAAAGAGCTGCTCATGTATTTGATTTTTTCTTTAGTCTATGGATTGTAGCTGTATCTAGCAAAGTATGCATGAGTCCTTGACTATATCAAGGATAGAAAAAAATTGCAACATTTCCATAAAAGAAATTTAGTTCACCTCATCTGAAAACGATAACATTTATTAGCTACGGATATCACATTCATAGCTGTAAAATATAGTCATGTGACGTGTTAAATCACGGAGCATTAGCACAGTCCAAGAATGTATTGGAATGAAAACTAAATTATCTACTTCTTATTAACTAAGGGCCGCAGCAAGAGTGTGTGACTCTATTGCTGCGTGACAAACAGTGGTTCACTGACAAGCACGCATTGCTATCGATGAAGTAATCTTTAAAACATTGTAAATACATTGATGATTTCATTGTACAGATTAAAACATCCACAAAGCAAAATAACAAAATCCACATGCAATACATTAAATCTCAAATCTTCTATCCTGTGGGACGTATAATACACACATATCTTACATTTTATTGTCATTATATGGCAAAAGACCAATTAAATAGCTAAACCAATTACAGCGTTGCGCCGTACGTCTGGAGTTTAGACATGAGAGATGCACTATAATCACGATGCACTCTGTATTATATATCCTATCAAGTTTTGCTCTGGTGATATTCAATCGAGCTCTACCCGTCATTGTACGTATATAACAGACATTTTAAACAATTCTGTCACATAATGCTCATATCCAAGCGTGCCAGTGTAAGCTGGAGTTTTTACAAATGACAGAGATGAAGCATAAATTCTAATTCTGAAAGAAAACTCACCCTACTTAGATACTTCCTTTTGTACGCTAAACTATGAATGTATTGTAACATTCACGAGTAGGTGAAATATATCGATAGTTGTTTTAATAATTCCTCTATAATCACATTTAGCACACACGAAAACATGTGTTTTCAATTCCAAAGAGCGCCGGTGAATAGGGTGAATATAAAACTGCTATGCTAAGAAGTTATGATAAGGAAGAGAGCAACCACATGATGGATTCAAAACTTTAATGGAATAAAATATTTCACCGCATTCGATGTGCTGCTGTGGCAATATAATAGATATCTCCAAAGTCGAAGATAAAAGAATTGGATATAATTTCGTTTTTTCAACACTTTTACTCGGCTCTTTACTAAATTATAAACCATTGAGTGAAGGGCTGTTCTACAGAGAGCTAAGTACTGCGTTCAAATCCCGGAGAGACCTCTTGGAAAATGACTAGCTCAGAAACATTTTGTGTATTTCGGGAATCAAATCTTTCTGGTTAATCACCGATTGTGAACGGAATTAAATGAACCAACCCAGCATTAATTTTTGGTTTTAGATTGGACACATGGTGCACAATAACCCCATTAATACTAAAGTTAAATAAAGAGTTCCTGTGGATGTTTTTTTCTTTATAGCTTATTCCTCCACTGCCACTTTTGAACAAATATTTCTAATTGTTATGCTGCGTAAAATTCTATGCAAACCTATTTTGTCCTAAAATCCTCTCCCTGTACTCTTTTCCCGGCGATTTTAATATTACATGGCTCGTATTTTACAATTGCTGGACTCGTTGACAGCGGGGAATATTTCAAAATGGAGGTCACGTGTTCGAATCACGCGCCGGAGATGATTTTCAACCTCTGGAGCGTGGATACTCGTAGGGATAGTTCAAGTTTATTGCACGAGAGAGCCTCGTAATTCAAAATAAAACCATGTTCAATTTAATTTTCTGTAGAATCCTGTGAGATGTACCTACTGTGCGTCCTTCTCCTGACCTAGGGATTTCTTTCTCCTCTTCGTCAAAGTTCACCACGATGCTATTTATCCTACTCACTCATCGTCTTTTCTTATTTCACATCTACGTCTACAATGCATAACTACGTCTTTTCCATATATCGTAAGGTTCATAACACTAAATATTGGAAACCATGTACTATGAACTATTGAAACCCTATATGGCTTAGTATTTCCTTCATACCGAAATATTGCAATAAATGATACTCATGTAAAATTTAAACAAAATAATATTCTTGTAAAAAATTTTAATGATTACGTTTGGTACCCATTGCAGGATATATCATCAGGTCTGTGATCCGTGTCATTGAATGATTCCTTGTCTTTCACTGCGGCGAATGCGCACAGATTTACCATGCCGGTGAGCAAAACTCACCTCTACCTTGTAAATTACTTAATCTCAGAATTATAGCCAATAGAGTTTACTAAATACCGGGCTAATTTTAATAACATTGCTGCAAATCTGAAGGTATTTTCAATTTATTCTTAAAAAATCACAGATAAATAATTTATTAATCAACTATAACGATGAATAATAGGTAAAATTCATAAAATAGTAATGTGGAGCACCAATACATGAGTACATGAGACGAAATCACGTGTCGCATCCCTTTGATGAACACTTGTGCCAAAGGAGGGGCAGCGGCGTGAATGAACGAGAAAAGCAAAAGCTTTTGTCGGGTGGAAGAATGTGGATATGAAAGGACACTCCGCCCTGCGTCCCGATTCAGGCAGCAGGGCAAACTGCATTCTCCGCCAAGCGGGTCCAGCCGGGTGGATGACGGTTTTCCGCGCGGCCGGAAACGCGCTCATTAATGAACATAATCCTCGCGAGAGGGCGTCTCGCCCTCCCGGCAGTGCCATTGTTCCCGCGGAAAATTCATTTCAATCATAATCATCGCCGGCTGCGATCCGTCCCTCTCCACCGACACGTCACTCGAAGGGAGAGGGAGGGGAGGACTCACAATGACGCCCTCAGCGGCGATTCCAGGAGATGAAAAAATGAACGAGGGAAAGCGAAGCGATCGCATCCACCCACTCTACTGCTCGAAGGGAGGGCGCACGAACTCATCCACATCACACCGACCGGACAATCCCCGCATAATCCTTTCATCTGGCGCACCTGGGGAAACTGGGGAAGCTCCCCGAAATAATATATTTCCACCCCTAAACGGGTCTCTGGCTTAGGCTGAATAAAAAAAAGCTGAGTAACCCAGGGGTGTCAATTACGCATGCAGACAGTCACTGCATGGGTTGGCAGGCGACAAACGTTTTCTTTTGTGCCACGTTTCACAAAAGAGTGAGTGATGAGGGGATCTACAAGGAAATGTACTATATGCAATCTCGAGCATCGCAGGGTAGGACCATGGAGGGTTACATAGGCGTGTAGGGAGATCATTGAGAGTAAATCACGTAAGGACGAGAAAAAAAAAATTAGCAGAGCTAAAGGCCATTCCGCAAACATCATATGAAACCAAAAAGAGGGACATCGAAGCATGTGGCTCTGCCCACTATATGTTATAATGTTTCGCAGGTCTATTACAAAGCACCACTAGCCTCAGCTTCCCGGTTCTTGACCTTACCCCGATATATACGTAGGCCTTCAACCCTTCCAGACGTCTAGAAAGTTCGTCGTTTGAATTGGTCGAGTGCAGTTCAGAGGGAGGATTTTGGAGGTCGTAAAAATGGTCGTGGCGCGGGTCGCTGCCCGCCAGGAAATGAGATTAAAAGCGATGCAGTAAAAGGGGGAGGGTGCCGCCACGTCTCTCACAACAGCTTCTCTGCGAGGTAAAAAATGGAGATGGGGTAGTTGATATGGAGTGGGGGGAAGAAGATTGCGGGCGTATGAGTGCGGGCACAGGGAGCAAGTAGTCAGTCCCTCCGCGGCATGTGTTTCGGAGAGGCGAGCGGAGGAGGGGGGTCGGAGCCTGTTAGAAGGTCCTGTGGCGGTTGGAAGGGAAGGGCTGAGAGGAGAGGAAATGAATTACGGCGGACAATGGATTTGATTGCATTTCAGCGCCAACGCGGCCATTTTGGGCGAGAGACATAAAAGTGGAGGGAGGGAAAGTGGTTGCTAGGAGTGGACTGGCGAGGGATTTATGCGGAGACGCGTGTTTCGCGAGGTTGGACCAAGGGGGGAAGGGTTTGGAATGAGAGAATGGGAACGAAAGGGCCAAGTAGAGAGAATATGCAGACTATGGATAGGGGTAGGTCCAAATATCGCATCCAACCGCGGTTGGAGTCGATTCTTCCAACAAAAAAAAATCCGCCGCGTCTATCGAAATTCACACTGTCCACTGGTCATTAAACGCGCCACTACCACTGCCGTGAGCAAAGCGTCTCATTTGGATAAGGATTTATTTTTCAAACCCCTGGGGGGGGGAGGAAGTGAGATAAATAGGGAGAGATCAATGGAGGTGCTGCCGTTCGCGGGGGCTTATGAACTGGCGCTTAAATGTTATTTAGTGGCGAATGGTTTTCGCGCGTGAGTAACATGATGGGGAAGTTACGCCGCCGAGGTCCAAGCGCAAAAAAAATGTTCAATGATTCCGGATTGCAGAGAGTGGGCTCAATACAAATCCAAATTATGTCAATTCACGAGTAGAATCGATAAACGTTCGATATTTGTCACCGTGGATTTTCTTTTCAGCTTTTACAACTGAAGTTATCTCACATGGAGTGACCATTAATGAAACCATTTAGGTCTAGACATATGGTTCCTACCATATTCACACCTACAATTGGAGACTGATTGTACATAAGACTGTATTATGAGTTGTATATCATCATGTTAAAGCTGCCACTTACCCTGCTACTCTCACCAGTGGACGGTGCAATTTTTCTCTTCTAATTGGATGATCAAATCTGACGCTACATTAATATACAATATTAAAACGACCTACCTGCGAATCTGCAATAATCAATACAAAGTATACCCAGGAGGATTAAGAACCTCTTACCATTGACACATGGCTGGTTAAATATAATGAATTACGAATGCGGGCTAAAATGATCATAAAGTCTCATTACATGATGAAGATAAGCAAAATCAGTAGTATTTTTTAAAGTGACTCACAATCTGTCATATATAAAATTCCAGTAATAAATAGGATAATTTATGGAAAATGGGGTGCCATCCTGCAAACACAATGCTCAAAAATCGAAAGTAAAAATTATTATATTTTTAGAGATTTCAATTTAGCCCACACGTATTAATTATTGGAGTGGACTTTGATTTCGATTGCTTTTTTCTATCAACCCATTATATTAAATCTAATAAACTTAGTTAGGATTTCCCCATTCAAATTTGGAAGACCATGTATCCTCTTTGCCTGCAATTAGTATCGCCAATAAACTGTTTCTTCACCCTTAACGCTCAGGACTTTAAAAAATTTCCTTAACAATGGGAAGGATAAAATTTAGATGAAGATTTATATGAAATTAGTGGGACATTTAGAGCTTCCAATCTTATTCATGGATAAAATTTTCAATTAACATAACATTGTATTGAAATTATAATAGTGGTTCAAGTAAAAGTGGTTAAAATTACCACTCTGACACCTTTAGAGCTAAATTGAAATGCTGCCATTGGTGCAACGTGTAATTAATTCTATTCTAAGCTCTAATCACTATTAGAGCACTTTGGAATTCCGGAGCGAAATTGAGTCTTTTACAAAGCTAACTGTTGAATATAGTCCTTGAAGAGGTAGGATATCATTTTTCACATTACGCTGGACATGAAAAATTATCTTGTTAAATTTTGGAATGACGTATGAATATTTAATGCAAAATTGACTTGACTCATGATTTGTAACGAAGTTTTCTCCTTTCCGTGTTGGAGGACACATGTCCCAGAATTCATGAGGAAGTATTTTCAACGCCCGTCTCAGGGAACTAAATACCAGTGTCGTTCGCAAGGGAAACACTATGATTGCTTATGCACAGATTGATCAGTCTAAGCAGGGGATACCCTATTCGCGGTGAATCTTTACAAGCCTAGCGGTAAGCAGCAAAGTGCAGGGCATTGTTTACATCATAATAGCAGCAAGTAGGAGGGTCATTCTTCAATGATGCCTATGTAAAGTGAAAGGAGACGATAAAAAGAGGCGTTCTTTCGGGCGTTAGAGAGGCTGTCTACGGGAGTAGGGGAAGGGGGTTGAGGGGTTTGGGGGGGGGGGGGAGGGGGAAGGAAATTGAGGGGGAGCGACGGTTTCATTTTTATACGTACTCCATTTGGCTCCCCTCGCACACATCGCCCTCACCCTTTGTTTAATAATTCATTAATATGTTACGGCAGCGTTCCAGCTTTCCCCGCTGCCTGGGCGGCGTCCAAACTCACCCCTCCTCGAACTCCCCCTCCGAGCCGAATCCTACGCGGATACCCGCCCTTCCCAAGCATCGCTCACACCGCAAGTCTCCTCCGCTTATCCACGAATCTCGCTTCGCGTGAATTATCCCTTCATAAAGAATCTTATATGACGCCGCCGAACCCTCCAGCCACGCTCCGACCCCAACACAAAACTGTGTTCGTCCCGCACGTGAAACTTTCCCCCTCCACGGGAAATTCGCGCCGTAAAAACCAGACTGCTAATTTTTTTTCTTTTCTCCTTGGAGGTCGGCCGCCTGGGACAGACGCATAAAAATCGCTGCGATGAGGGCCAAGCCCGGTCTCTCAAAAATCACTTTTTCCAAGCATGGCTCCCTAAACTCTTGGAAACCACGCCCACATTACAAGAATGGGGAATCTTAGAGATTGAGGGAGAAATCCTTCGGGATATGCATTTTCGGCTCAACGGTGATAAAATTTTGATTTCACAGCAAATACTCTCAATAAAAGGTATTTAGAGGCAATGGCGATACATTGATGTGATAACAATGTCCGTCCAAATCAATCAACATCATTCTATCGTTGGCGTTGGCCAAGGTACTGCATTATACAGATGTATTATCAACTTGTGAATGATTATCCACAGTTGCTAAGACGTCACATTTCAAGCTTTATTATTTGTTACAGCATAATATAACAAATGGCGATATAGCCTAGTAAGTCTGCCACAAAAATAAATGGGTGAGCTCCAAATTAAATATTAAAATTTTTAAAGTTTTCCGCTCAATTTCCGGCAGCACTTGGTCCCCAATTATTTTATTCCTCACATTCACATACATATGTAATCCGATGTCTTGAAAAAGCATCTTACAAGAGTTGGCCTGTGAAGAAAACAAGGAAAATAAGTCAATAATGACTGCTAGAAAGCTATTAACCATTGGGATTGTATACAGTGACGACTTTTGAACTTACCCGCAGGACGATGAGTCATCGACGGAACCGTATGTACCTGCCACAGTGCCCATGAGGAAAAGGAAACATAGGCAAGAAAACGGGTTCTCTGACAGCAGCAACCGGTGTTCCACCCTCATTAATTTCGGGTGACGTATTTCGTATTATGTATGGTGGGGATCGTATGGAGAATACTGTTAGTTTTTATTTGCCAAAAGAAGTTCAGAGGAGATCGGGTTGGTGTGGTGGCTAGAGTACCTACTGGTCTCGCATCCTGAGGGCCCAGGTTCGATTCCCGGCAGTGGCGGATTTTTCGGTGGAAAACCGGTCCCCACTTGAGTGCCTAGTGGAGGGCATTTCAAGTTCAGTACTCCGTCCGTCGGATTGGACGTTGAGCCGTGATCCCCTTGGCGTATTTAGTTAAAAGTA
This sequence comes from Platycnemis pennipes, assembly GCA_933228895.1. Lineage (NCBI taxonomy): Eukaryota > Metazoa > Arthropoda > Insecta > Odonata > Platycnemididae > Platycnemis > Platycnemis pennipes. Next base: position 24,361,595 of record OW121849.1, on the reverse strand, counting down.
GGCTAATGACGATGCCCGGTTTCTCTCCACCCTTCCTCCGTTCCCTGAAAACTCCTACCATTTACCCAATTATCCACCTGTCCTATATGGTGCAAATTACCTCAGCTGTCGGTCACCTCCCCTAAATAACCAACCAACCAACCAGAAGTTAAGAATTAGAAGTCTTCTCTTACAATTACCTCACTGATCTATAAATATCCAAGCTCCGGGCTTCAAGTGAATAGTGAGTATGAAAACGATGAGTAAGCTTGCGAGGTAAACTGTACTGATTTAGTTATGGTATTCGTTTTAGTAACCAAAGGAATATTGGCTAGCTATAATAGTCCACTTCAACCTGATCAAGTTAAGAAAAATATTGACGCGACTCCGATTCACTGGCATATTGCGCTACGCTAGTTCATACTCCCCGCCCCGATTCCCGGCACACTCCCCTCCCCCACAAAACCATCCCCGGGCAATCCCCATAGGAATGGGGTCGAGATGGAGGGCCGAAGAGCCGGGGTAGATCGAGATGGGGGAGATCATAGCTTCAACCCCCTTGAGAGCCACCCTGCCCCTCATATCGCTCCAACCGAAAAACTCCCTCAAGACCGTCAGGGTCGAACCCCCCTCCTGTCCTAACATCCCCCATCCTCCCCGTACCATTCTCATGCGTGATCCAGCTCTTCCTCCTCCTCTTATTCCTACCCAAATATTCGCCCCCTCCCCCACCCATTCCCCCCTCCCGTCATACCCCCCGGCCGAAAGCCCGCCTCCCATTCCCCCTGGGGGGCGGCCGTCGGCGGCAGAGGTGGCGTGGAGTTATCCCCGCGGAAGAGGAGACAGAGCCGCTGTGACTGGGGGTAGGGGGGTCGCAAAGTGAATCTCTCTGCTGAGCGGGGTCGGTGTGAAGGAGACAGGTGAGGAGGAAAGGGCGAGAGTGAGAAATACAACCCCTCGCCGTAGAGGGAGGCAATTGTGGGCGGGGATCAGCGGCAAAGGGGGTGGGGTGGCGGGAACGATGATGAGACGTGAAGCTGTGGAGAGAATAGGGATGAATGCATGGGATGAGTGTAGAATTTCATCATATTACATGAAGGAATAAAATCCTAAACATTTCACCTTGAGCATCGATATTCTATATTTGGTATTTTCAGTATCATAACTTTCATCAACCTCAAGGCCCATTTTTTGGCTCAAACAGAGAAGTTTTTTTTCAAACTCGTTCCTCTCTCTGGCTGAAGGCGGCCAATCAACTAATAGCTGAAGACTTTTTGAACGGAATAAGTAATTTCACACAAGCCATTGATTCAAAAATACGAAATTTAAAGACGTTTGGTCATGGATTTATAAAAATGGAGATGTTTGTCCTAACATTTGTTGCAACTCCTGAAGCTATATTTTTCCCATGTACACATTTGTTGAACATTAATTGTTAGCAATCAGCTGGCAAATTTATTTACCCAGCATGCGAGCAAAGTAGCGTAAGGAAAAATCAACGAGTCAAAGGAACAATCAAAGTGTTCACCACCTAAGTAGTCAACATTGCCAGAATTTCCACCACCCCATAAAAACATTGTTCTGCCTAAATACCTATTTCGCATGAAGTTAATCCTATTAAGTCTTAGAAACTGGTAATTGGAAAGAATAAATCGGAAATGCTTCTATATCAATGAGAAATAAAAAACGTATGCCATTATCACGGATATTTAGATATATTTTTGTACATAGGTGGTTAAAATGTAACTAATATAGCAGTATCACGATCACAAAGCTATTATTTATAAACTGTGACTGTAAAATCTGATATTTTACATTAATGGGCCTAACAGAATCTCTTAATTAATGATTTCGTACGTATTTGGAACGAAAGAAATTTGTCACCAGCAAAGCAAAACTGGTGTATAATTTAAATTACATAAAAATTATTTTTTGCTGTCATTTGTTTTGTTATCCTAATCGTTAGACCAGTGGTTAATTCTACTGATGCTTTAATAATGAGTAATACCTAAAGCAGAGACAGATGTACGTGCAGATACGATCTTTAGTGCAGAAACTTATCCCCAATTTCTATATTAGTTCTGAACGAACTTACTACTTCTTTTCGCTACTCAACCAAATAATCGTATAACCCATATTGGAGCCTCAAACACCGATTTCCGTAATAGGTCTGGCCAGTAGCGTTACAGAATAGCCTGTACACGAAACAAGCCTTAATTTTGCACTACGAAGCTTTTTATGCTAACATCTTTTTCGAACAATCTATATCTACTCCTAGTAACGCATATGTTATTATTGCGTACATTTCCACATATTTCAATGATACTGCATTTATTTTTTCAAGGCACAGTCATAATTTTCATCTATTTTTTCCTTCCAACTAAATTAAAATGAAATTGAAACTAAATATAATTCATCATTATTTAATGAAATTTTTCTACACCAATTGCCTAATAGTACACAAATCTTTATTTTGATGATGAGCTCCAATACCCCAATACCCCAACTACCATTTTAAAATTAGAGGTAGGCAGAAAAAAAATTCGAATCGATTAGCTTTAATATTCCAGACTGAGTTTGCAAGTAGGGCGACTAACTTTCGCAGAAATTTCGCTGCTCAACAAGGGTTGAGGCAAAACATTACTTGGCGCTCTGAGAGATAATTCCTTCCAACCAGGAACTGACCACGAGGGGGGGTGGAAATAGAAAATGGAAGAAATGCTGGAAGGGAGTCGGGGTCGGCAGAGTGGGGCTGACAGCATGGAAGGAAAGGAAGACGATGGTGGGCTTCCTGGCCTCGCCGCCTGCCTCCTCCACTCTGCTTTGGCGCACAAAGAGAAAAGGGTTCGGGTAGGACGAAAAAGGCCGGGAGCGGCGCAGGGAGAGGGTGGTTTGAGCCCAGGGTGCCGAGGGGAGAGCGGATTTCTCCCGCACCCGACATCTCTGCTCATACAACTCAAGGCCATTAATTAACTTATTCAAGCGCCGCCACTCCCACTAGCCGCAGTTTTCAAGAAATTAAAATCGGCGATTTGCCCAACCCTTGTTCATATTATATTTTCAAATGTGATATAATGGCAACACAAGAACGCTGACGCTTTTGGTGGACACCCCTGTATTTGGTTGAGTCATCGTCTGTGCTTTGAATTCAGAAATGGGATATGACAATTGAAAATGAAGAGAACAAGTTCAACCAAAAGGTCAGTACTGTTAAAGAGGGAAGTGATTCAAGTGTACTGTGGGCAAAAGAATGGATTACATAGCCCTACTCTGGTTCCGTGGAAGTTAAGAATCAGGGCAAGGATAGCAGGTACTTTTCGTGGGCCACATGTGTATTCCTGGTGGGAAAAGTCTCTGATGTCCATACTACCACACAGATTAGGTTTATCTGAAGCTTAGTTGGGATTTACGGTTAAATTAAACGCTAAAAATGTGGTTAACTATTTGATTTAATCATAGCATTTTGGAAGAGTTAACTTTTAGTCGTTAAAATTATGCATTAACTGATTCAAAACTATCTTCAGTTTTTATTTTTCGTTAATTTTTAGTTAAAGTTAACCTGTCCATATTTGGGTTGCCAAAGGTTGCCCAACAAACAAATGGAAAAATGAAACGGTTACTAAGAATGCAAGGATAGTTGCGCCAGAAAGCAATGAATAGTCCCAGACGAATACATCCAAACAAAAGCGGGGCTGAGAGTGACCGCCAAAGTTTAGGAACGCACCCTCAGACGAGAAAACACGAAACCATGCGAAGATATTAATTATCCTGGAGGGTTCGTTTGCCTTACTCGTTGATATCATGTCGTCAATGCTATGTTGTTGAAGCCCAGAAATAAAGTTCACCTAAAAACCATTGACAGATAACGAGGAGATGTTCATTCAAATAAGCATATTTACAGACGCAATATGTTTCGTCAGAAAGTCTTACTTTTACGTCAACATAATAATCCTGCAATTGGAGCTCCACCTCAGAAAAATCGTTGAATCCTTTCAGTACACTAAAAATCCTAATGAAAAACACCCTGGAACTAAATGGAATTACAACGAAAATCCCCAAATCAAATATTTTTAAACAAATGGACACGGGACATACAGATGGAAGAAGCTACAATGACAGTTTTCAGTGTTTACTTTGTTTGTCAAAACAAAAAACATAAAGATTACCGATTTGGGGATATTTTATTCTTCATTAAAAAAATAACCATCAAAGCCTCCATTTCCGCAGCATCCAATTTGCCAGAGTAACTGAATAAGTACATTTTACGTAAAAGTTAGTTTTTTAACTTAAAATTTAATCGGTTACTTTTTCAGAAAAGTAATTTCTAATTTTAACTAGTTACCATTTACGGAGATTAACTTTAATCATTTAATATTTTTTGTCTACGCTCTAATCACAGGGCTACCACTATACTAGTAAAAACCGTGAAAAAACCATTCGCAAAGGAATATCCAAAACGCTAAATGTAATAATATTTAGATGAGCAAAAACGTCGAGGGTACAGTATAGATAATCCACGTTTAACAGCATCAGGGGAGTCCCTCATGGCAATTCCTGATGAAAAACTGAGCAAACTTCGCAGCATATTTGTTCTTAAAAATTCTTTAATAATGGCTTACATCACCACTGACCTTGGAAATCTCAGCTGACCATACCGCAAGAAAACGTAACTCAGAGGTACAGGAGATCCTAGAATCACTTCCTCTATTCATTAATTCACATTCAGGAGGCGTGAAGAGAGCACGGGCAAATGTTTGGACCAGCTGAGGCCGAGAGGCTGTGAGCTGAGAGGCGGTACGATAGCTTTAAGCAGGAAGGAAAACAAAACAGTGGCCATGGATCTGGTTTGGTGTGCCGGGGAGCCATGTTTGTGATGGTTGGGGAAATTGATGCATTAGCTGACGAGGGGGTTGGCTGGAGACGCTGAGAAATGAAATTATCTGTCGAATACGAGTTTGTGTTCGTGTTTTCGGGCGAATAAGAGCGAGGGATGGAGATCGTGGCACTAGGGAGGGGGAGGAGGTAGGGGCGGCGAGGGATCAAAACAGGTACTAGGAAGAGGGGTTGGAAACTGAGAGAGGGAACGGCTCGTACGCTTTAGGCGTAAAGGGTAAGGGGGGGTGAGAGATAAGGGAGAGGTGGGTGAGAAACCATGTTATCCTTTCGCTAGATGAGCCTCCTCCTTCCCGGCTTCGACGGAGGCTTGGAGGGGACATGGATTACATTGATTGCATTACATTGTCTTGCGGCTCATCAAAAATGTATCGCGGTGAGTGGCCAACCGGTCCACCCACATCTGTCGCTCCCCAGCCTTGCCACACCGCCCTACCCTCCATTCATCGCCCCCCACCCGACCCCCACAACTCAGCCGGTCCGGCCGCAACAGCACGGTCTCACCCCCCTGTCGATCGCCACCCGCCCTTGCGACGCGCTAATAACCGAGATGATTACTGGAGATTGGCGCAAATGGGTTTTTGTCCCTTCCACTTCTTCTCTTTGTCACCCGGTGATGAACTGATCGAATCTCACTCTCTATCCCTTTCTCTCCTGTGCTCACCCTACGCAGGGAATAGAAGCAACCTGTTTTATTTTCTTTGACAAATTGTGTCTCCTTACTACCTTGATAGCAGATTCATTACCACTCTCGATACCAAGCCACCCTCCGAGAGCAAATTAACGACTCTTAAATAAACAAAGAGCGTGGCAATCGAAAATATATACTTTAAACGAAATTACGGGAGAGAGTGAGGTGGTCAGTTTCAAATATTAATACTAAGGAAAGAGGATCAAAGACAATATTCTAGTAACTTATACAGTATCTGCCTAGATTAGCAAAAAACATGATTTCATAGCAATGGAAATTGAATATCCACAGCAACTGCAAAATTGCGGCATTGGTTGAATACAAAATTGACTTAACATTCCAAAACCTCCTTTCATTCTCTTTGTGTCCGCGTAATGTGATACGCTGACTTATAACTGGATTTTGCCTTTGCTTCTACACGTAAACCCGCCATTAATTATATCCTCTGATGAATATTTCATACCTTTGATATATATACAAAGCCACGGATATTTTGTACGTGTCAAAACATCGTGAATATCTCGCATGGTGCCGCGAATTTCACACATTGTGTCTCGCACAAAAGCTTGGGGAGGAATTTGATCCAATTTATGCGAACGTGAGGCCATTTTTTCGTATCGTTTAGGGAATTCAGTGTAGGACGAGCAGACTCTAGGCAGATTCCGCCATAAATTCATTTTCAGAAAAATGTGACAGGTCGTTCGCACCGTTGTGACTTTTTTACGAGAGGCATCACAGATTGTCTACGTGCGATGACCGCTGGCCGGAAAAAGCTAAAATCGCGCCTGGCACCGCGTTGAAGCGAATACAGATCGATAAAAGGAGAAGAATTGCAAAATAAAACGTCGCCTCTGAAGATCATCTGCCACCTGATTTCAACAATCTGGATTCAAAGCAAAAACAAATAACGCGTAATTTTCTTTCAATGCATGGTGTCTGATTTCAACTTCAATCCAATAATTCATCACCATGCCCATACAAGTGCATATTAGGAATCACGCGAGAGTCAACGACGGCACATATTAAAACTACTTACGCTGATAAAATTGTGCATGCTATTAATGTTTATATATGCTTAATAATATCATAATTCATTACATGACATTGAATATAATATGATTTATATGTATTACATAATAAACACACAAGCAAAATGCCATTAAAATGGAACTAACATCCCATGTTATTAGCTTCTTGTGCCTTACTCCATCAATGTTTCCATGTACTCATGCATTTATCGCCGAAGGCACATATTTTTGGCGTGCACCAGTATTTTGAATGGCTACCATCATCGCGCATTTTAATCTGACAAAGGTTTTAAATATATTTCCAGAAAAAGGGGAAAATTTATGAGTATAAAGAGCGAATAGTCGTTAAAATGATCTCAATTTCTCTATTACCAAGAAAACAATATCTCTGCTTTTATTCGGAGGACTTAAATTATTCCTCGTCAGTAAGCCCTGATAATAAATTCAACTGTCACTTAAGAACTTCATTCTTACTTGGGAAGTACCTACCACATATCGGGCATGGCTACTTTTAGAAAAAATCGAGAGGGAAGAAAGGAAAAGGCTGTTAAGAAGTGTGTGCGTGAGAGGAGAAAAGAGTCAGCATCTCGCCTCGATGACTCCAAAACGATTCCGCAAATCAACCTTCGGACCCACAATCCCTCATCTCCATGGAGACGACCCATCTCATGCCGTCATCGCCTGACTCTCCCCTATCCTCCCCCTCCCCCCACAACCCCCCCCCCCAAAGGCAAGCGCGCCTCCACCCGACGGAAATCTCAATTTGCATCCGATTTGCGAGCACTTTAAGTGGGACCGAGGTCGACGGAGTGTCGGGGGTCGGGATGTGTAGAGGAAGAAATTCGATCGAAGTGAGGGGGACTCAGGTAGGATTACCGGGGGATGCATTGTGGGAAAAAGGGTGTACGACCATGGGGAATGGGAGGTGGGGGAATTAACTAGCAGGCAGGGCCGCGCTCCTGACGCCCCTTTCTCAACATGGGGGTGCCACCACGCTTGGGGAGTGGAGCGGGTGAGCCGGGGGATGGTAACAGAGCTGGGGTTGAGGGAGCATGGAGCGGGTGGGAGGCGTGGAAAGCATTTTCCTCTCTGCCCGCCCCACTACCCTCACCCAACTACCGCTCCCAAGAGGAGGACAATGAATGAAAGTTTTCGGTGCGTGCTTCACGTTTCCATGGCCTCGAAACTGACGGGATCCCATCTCCCCCCTCCTTTCCTTTCATAGCCCACAACAGTTCTCCCACACGAGCCCGCTCTCAACTTCGCCACTTTCATCCAACCCCTTCGGTCGACTCCCACGTCATGCCTTGCTCCACCCTCTCACGGTGGTGATGGAAATTGACGCTGCGTGACTCAGACGCGAGGCGTACGGATTGTGAGCTAAAACTACGACAATGAAAATGAAAATCAATCGTGGGAAGGTAGACGAAACGTAAACGTTTTACCTACGCTAATCCGATTAGTACTCAAATTTCCATGTATCAATCGCAGAATGAGTGAGATTGGAAGGATTTGCAGCACCTACTAGAAGGAAAAATATGAGCAGCTTAAGGCATCATGAAAAATGTTAGTTAACATTTCGTGTTACATGAAGTTGGAAAATAACTTCCACCATCAACTATGGATTGTTTCTTGATTTCTGAAAACAATTTTCCAAAATATAAGAGTAGCCTACCTGATTCCCATTTATAGCCACAGTAAATATCTAGACGAGTTTGAGCGATATGATACTAATCTACTGATATTTCGTTGAAAGTTTAAAAATAAATAATAAAGCGAACGATTTTAACATAATATACCATTAATCCCAGACTTTAGTTTCTATTTTGAGATTTTAAGCAGTGCTCTGAGAGTGGCTACGTAATGAATAGATTACAATTATTTCGCAATATGTATTGTAGTTATAATGTTGGGCCTCTGCAAGCTCAACACGCTGTAATATCAGAAAGTCAGCTTAGCATATTGCAATGACTTTCTGCTATTGCTTTGCCTCAAATTCAATCCTATGTGGTTTTAGAATTTTCTTTATCCGTTTCAATCTTTTTTTTCGACAATTTATCCATCAGCCTTTCTCTCTTAGGCATTCCGCTACCTTATCATTCCATCTAACGTTGGGTCATACAAATGCGTCTTTTCCCAGGCATCTCCAATTTTGGCTCTCAGTTTCTCACTCTGTCTTTACTCCTTTTGACATGACCAAACAACCTCATTAGACTTTCACTTATCTTATTACTCTCTTATCCCATTTAAAGTGTTAACCTGACATATTCCTTTCTTTTTCCATCCTAAATCGTGATTATTCATTCACGTTTGTGCATTTTTGTGCATTCATATCTGTCACTTCCAGTTTCCTTTCCTAAATGCCTAGTTGGTGGGCTCCTTGAAATTCGCAATTACCCAATAGGGGTTAAAATTAAAAACTTGTGTAGTGAATTTCAGGGAGTTCTGTATCAGAAGAGTTTTTTTTTGAACTTAGTATAACACACGATTTTTTTCAGACTTTTGTCAACCGTCTTGAGCTTTCGCCAAGCGATTAAATTTTTAATATTTTAGGATATTCTGGTAAAAATTAAAATAAGCGAAGATCATGCCCTGTATTTTTCATAAAAACGCTCAAAAGCTGCCAGAGTAAAAGAGGGTTTATAAGAAGCTACATGAGTGCAAAACCGAAATAAAATAGAAAAAATTATGAAGAAAATTAGGAGTAGGCAACCCGGCAACACACGCCGTTTCTTATTTCCATGGAATTCGATGCCCGTTTGATTGCAGCGACAAATTTTAGTAATTTGCCATGCGGTCATGTGAAAAAGGAGTATTTGATTGCATTAGGCTTCACTTGGTTAAATTTAGAGATTGTGAATGAAACAGTGTAATTTTATGCAGTTTAATGCAGTTTTCCTCAATCTTCGGAATATTGTTGCGATCATCAGAGCACACGTTAAAGACCATATTGTGAATACCGAGAAAGTTATAATGTTCAATCAGATTGCCTCAAAAACATTTAGACATTTCCAAAATTACCAAGTGTTTAATTTTTACGATGTTCTTCCCTACTAGTCTACCTCAAACAATCCCGCGTGGATAGAGAGGTGCATTCTCTCCCTCGTAATTTATTCAGTGATTTCAATCCATAGAGGGTTCTCTGAGTTTAGGTCTAAGTATTTTAGATCATTTTGTTACTTAACATTTTAAATGAGCGCAAGATCGTGCCCTGCCATACAGGTACTAAAACTAGAGTTTGTTGCGGGATATGGTTTTAAAAACGGAGTAAACCAGAGAAGATTTTAAGTGTCCAATATTTGACCCACCAATTGATATTCCATCACAGCAGCTTCCTACTCTTGAATATGTCATCTGGTTTTCAACAGCGTTCGGCATGCTAAGACAGCTGACAGGATCCTTCATTACCTCATATTTTAAAGGAAGTCGCTGAGAAATTTATTTTAATAAAGCAAGTAGCATGTCTCCCAACTGTTAGCAAAGAGAGAGCTATACATATGATAAATGTCCACCATGCCAGGTATATGAAAATTCTACTAGCTTAAAGACCTGATAGAAACATCCAATATTCCCGTAGATAGATGAATTGCCAAAATGTCTTAATGTTCCTGCACATACGCTAATTGTTGAGTGAAACACTCATTTTGTGAATATGCCTCTGGAACAGTTTATAGAAGAGAGAACAGAGACAATTATAAAAACGATAATTGCTGAGAGAGAGCATATGCCTAAAATCTGTCATAAAAGTCAGTAAAAAGTATGTAATGCAAAACAAAATACTGAGTGTCCATTTTGGTCAGGAGGTTAGGTTGGGCACGGGTGAAACTCAAAGCGTAGCCAACTCCTCTCGGTAAGTTCTCGGTTGTTACTGGAAACAGTAGTAAGCGAAGAGCTTCGCGGGCACTGAAATAGCGGTGTAAGTCGTGCTAGCCGGGTTGCCTATTCATAATTTTATTTATAAATTTTCCCTTGTTTTTTGCGGTTTTTCGCTCATGTAGACACTGATAAACCCTTTTTTACTAAACTTCCAACAGCTTGTACGCGTTTTTCATCCAAAGTAAAGTAGAGCACGATCGAGAAATATGGCAGGGCACGATCTTGCGCTCATTTGAAATGTTAAGTAACAAAATGATATAAAATACTTAAACTTCCAACATTTGGCGAAAGCTCAGGATGGTCAACGAAATATATGAAAAAAAATAATGCGTAAGTCCCAAAGATATCTTTTTTGACCTCAAACTCCCTGAAATTCGGAAAAATAATGTTGACGATCACCCCTATTACCTATTTTTCCACACTATGGTGGGCCGCACTACCAATTTGCATATTTTTCTTTTCTATCTATTAAGTTCCTCTTACACAAGTGCATTAAGTGTTTTCTTCCAATTAGACCATCCGCATTGGAGTTTGTTTATATCATGGCAAATGTACATGAAAAGCAAATTATGCTATAGCTGTAGGGCCAATGAGCAACGTGAATTTAAGTAAATTAGATAAGAACCAAATGCATGGCTCTCAGAACAAAAAATAGCTCTAATAAATATCTACAATTTCGGAGATTGGTCACTTTTATACACCCGTAATGTGAAAAATATAAAAGAAACTTATTCCTAGGCTGAAAGGTTAAAGTCACCATAAAGTACATCTTCTTTGGTTTGGGAATAGTGCAATTGATAAATCTAACCTATATGTGTATTTATATATGTTTCTACATAATACCCTGCGTAAAACCGCGAAAATGTGCGTGGCAGAGGATGAAGTATCACCAAACCTGTACTACTCGCATGAAACTATGAGCTACAATGCTACCACTCATTTGTCCAGGAGATGAAAAATGTCCAAGCTTTGGAAATCAAATTGCGACAGAATGGAAAATAAATGTTTTAATTGATTCGCATGCAAAATTTTGTGAAAAAAAGAACTGAACTGAACTGAAATTGACATTGAGTCTTACCTTATATTTAAACTAACACTATCAACAGGATTCCGAGCTTCAAGGAAAATTCACTCGGAGTAATTAGACTATTTACAAGTCACATAGCTGAATGACCTCCAAGAATGCCAATATACGCTATTCCCTATTGAGATTACAAGCCTCAGGTATCGGAAAGAAACGTATTATTCGCAAGCCATTTGCCGTTTTCTGTGATTATTTGCCAAAAATAATGTTGAATTATCTCTTTAGATAGTTATGGCTGAAATCTTCCATCAAGTGGCACCAGAGACTCTCTGCCGTGCTATTAGCATGTCTTTTACTACACCCTGGAATACTAAAAAAACATACACAGGCCTACGCCCTGAAAGACGAGCAAAACAGAAGCAACGAATGTTCTAATTAATTATTTTTTAATGTAAACTGCAACATTTGATAACACATTTCTGGAACTAGAAAGCATTGGGAGGATAGCTTCTATGCCAGCAAAATTTCTTTCACATAATGGCTTTCCATTACACCACTTGCATTTTTATATCAAAAATATCTTTCATAGCGTAGTTTCTGGCAGAAATAAACATTATTTAAAGAAATAATAGGATATGCGACGAGTGCTGAGGTGGGCATAGATTTATCATATACTGTTATATGGGTTAAGCACTTGCATGTTGATGCAGGCGTATGTCTACTTTATTATTACCTTGATATACATAGAAATACTTGAATTCTATTGGTGTGCATGTGTTGGCATGTAATGTGAGACGGACAACACAAATGAGTATCAATGCACACATGAGCTTAAAAATGCATGAACACACCTTCAAACCCTCCTTGCACGGTTTCCTTCCCCATCTCAACATCCCCTTATTTATTCCCGGCCTATTTATTTCCAGCCGCCATCCTTCGGATAACTTCGCCCTCACTCCTCGCTTTTATTATTCCTTTTTTATGACAACGACGTTCCTCCCCCTCCTACTCCGGCTCATCCCTACCCCCGCATATTCCCAACCCATCGGATATCCTCACCCCATTCTGCCGACGACGACGCGGGGCGACCCGAGGAACGCCGGGAAATAAAACACGTCTACATACGACCTCTCCTTTACGCCACGGCGCCGTCCCTCCGCCGCTTCTTGGCACCCCCTCTTCCCCCTCCCTTTGCCCCCGCACCACACACAACGGCTCCCTTTGCCCACCCTTCTCATTTAAGAAGGCTCGTTTTTTCTTCACTTCTCATCCGATATTTTCACCCTATTACGCCTCCCCACTGCACAGCACTACTCCTTCATCTTCCCTGGCTTGAAGGAAAAGAGAAAAATGAAAATTAAAAAAAAAATAACCGATTCCACACGCCTCCCAATTCCCACACTGGTCTCCTCGCATCTCCTCGAATGAAAACGTGCAGGCAAAGCGGACGTTGAAAAATGTGCGAATATAAATAATATTCATAAAGATTTCCCCGGGTTGGCATGCGGGCATAACATTACTCATGCATGTAAGCACACGGCTGACGCCTCCAGTGCGAGTTCTTCGGGGGCATATGGCCCGGGCATTGAGAAGTAGGACTGCTCCTTGGGAACTGAGGTGGCGAATTTAAAAAGTGGGGCGAGGAGGAGACCAGGATCGAAAGGAAAGAGAGAGAGAGACAGAGGGAAGGGGGTGCCCGTCGTTGAAGGAGATGGAGTAAGTGGCCGGGGCCAGAGGGTGGATAGCTTTGGTGTCGAGGCTGGCGCCCCCGGAACAAGGGAAATTGAGCACGAGGGGGCGTGGGTGTTAGGATTAAAGGGGCCGGAGACATATTCTGACCATCTTTAGTGTACGTCGGCGGAGTGTGAGAGAGGAAGTAAAATACGGACGGCGGATCATGAAAATATAATAAAAAAGAGACGGGAGGAATAATGGCCTTAGAAATTACGAAAGATTACGAGAGAGCAAGGGAAAAGGAAGATTACACTCCGCTCTGTATCTCATGAATTTCATTAACGGGGATTTGGAGTGCCCACTAGCGAATCAAAGTCCGTCTTCATAAGATGTGAGAAAATGGACATTTATTCTCCCTGCTCAACAGTGTTGAAGGCGCAATAATATGACACGTTAAAACATTAGCATTGAAAACATTTTAGCTTTGAAAATATAGATAAGGGAAAAAGTAGATGGTATGTACTAAATTTGGAGGAAAATCAAGAGAGACGCATCATTTCTCGAAGAATGTGGGAATACGATACACGTGACACACATCTAAGGATGGCATATTACCTCTCTCAGCTTTATATTGTTAGGGATAACTCAGCCGTATCACGACAGGAGCTTGAAGTGAATCCTTAATAATATGTTATAAATAATTATGTCTTTGAATTAGATTTCGTGCCGAATAGATATCGATTATATTTAATAGATAAAATAGGAAAATATAATTAGCATTTTTAAAATCTAATAACTATCTTTATATTTGCGATTTCATCTCAAATTCACAACGCAAATTTTTAAGCTAATGGAAAATATATCCAACATACTTCTACTTTCCCTAGCAAAACTGTTACTTTAGTACCATCAATAAATGTTTATTGAAAATGAATGGTTATCAAACAATCATACTCCTAAATACCTTGTACCTACTTAATCCTTCTTTCTCCTCTCCTCTTTTTTTCCCACGGACATAAATTTTTCAACAACCTATCAACGTATATACTTTAGCTTTAGCGTCATTTACTTTCAGCCAACCAATACAAGCAAACAGTTCAGAAAAATATGCGTAGAATGCCTGGCCAGCACATATTTACTAATTCATTTCTTAACCACCATAAGTATGGGCCAAATGATGCCGTCAGTATACAATTTTTATACATGCTATCGCTTTAAAGTTATAGTGGTGGATACACATGACATAAAAAATTGTTTTGTTCTCAGCTGTTGTGACTGCAGAAGCCACTTAGACTAACAAGAAAAATGATTGTTGAAGAAAATAAAGAAACCGCGGTCGCGAATCCCTTCTTCCCTTGGCCAGCCCTCAAGAAAAATAAGCGAAACCAATCCTTTCCCCAGCCACTGCGACGAAAGGAGTAAATGCCGTCGGAGTGGACCGAGGGAGGGTCCTCTGGGGATACGATGGGTTGGCGGAGTGGAGAGAGGCGGGAGGCCACGAGACCTTGAAGGCGTCTCAGCAGCTCCCGGAGGAGCGGCTGAGTTAATGGACGGGCGAGATTGAAATGGTGTGTGCCCGTAGGAGGCTGGGAGGAGAGAGGGAGAAGCCAAGAAGCCGCATCGGGAGAGGGCAGGGAGGTGGGAAGAGGGCGAAAAGGGCTAGAGGGAGGGGGAGGTTGCAGCGGTTAGGGAAGTTATAAACCTTTGACCACATCTTTCCCATTAGCTCACAGACGAAGGGTTACAAGTTATTAACGATTGAGCCTGATTCCACCGTGCAACAATTGTTCTTTTAACTAGGTTCAGCTACGGACGGAAAGCATAGAAATTGGGCCCGTGATGCAGAAAAGGAATTTTTGATGAAAGAGAGGTGGCCACATTCATACTAGACCATAAAACGAACTGGTGCAATGCGAATCTTTGAGAGTCTATGATTACGAAAAGAGGACACATTAATTTCGTCATTCAGCCAAGATCAACTCAGCTACATACTTTCGGTGTATTAACTACAACCCAAGATTATGCATTATGCCCTTAATTTTTTAACTTCGATTGATAAAATTAGTGTAGCTTGCTCTTTCGTGGGTGATGTATTAAGTCTCATTAAAGTGCTAAGAGACTTGAAGTTTCTAATACGCAAACAGAATGTGTCGCACTAAAAACTAATAGCATCCTCATCAATCCTGGCCGAGAAAATGTATTTTATTTTGCCAGTTTAAAAAATATATAGTTAAAATAAATTTCATATTTTCACAGCAAAAATAAATTTGCGATTTGTTTGCTGGAAAAATTAGGTAAAAATGCCAAATACATAAAATTTTAACAAAGAAAGAATACTTGTAAGTAGAAGAAAGGAATCAGAAGTAGAGAAATGATGCTAGTACAGGAAAACGAATATATGATTGCCATAGAATGGAAATAATTAATGTCTTAGCCCAATTATCAAAGGTAAATATTATATTTCATAAAAAACTGTATCTTAATATCAAGCGCGAAACTTCATCATTAGTTAAAACGGGAATTAGAAACAAGAACTTAAAAGCTATTGAAGAATGTAAGTAAACTAATCAAAGTGTCCACGCAAAGATATAACCTGATCAATAAATGAAAGGAACGTAAAGATTAGTTGTAAAAAATAAAAATTGACGAGCTATTTGTCAAAGTAATTAGTATCTGGTGAGATCATGAAATGATATGTAGCGATTGGCTTAGGATAATCAAAAATGTGTTCTGGTAAGTCCCAGGAAAGAAAAATTCTTTTAGCATACGCCGCAGTTCAAACAAAATATCAGATTTACTTCTAAAACACGAGGGTAATCATAAGTGAATGATAAAGTTCTCTATTTTTAGTAGCAATATTGGAAAGTAAAATCTACTTCTATATTTTCTGCGCAGATATTCTTGATGCAAAAATTCTCCTCAACAGTATGCTTCGATAGTCATATATTTCTATAATAATACAGTAGATATGGATGGTCGTTATTTTTAACGACTTCTAAAGGAAATATAAATAGTTAAAAGTTTATCTCGCGTTCAATTAGGAAATCTAAAACAAATCAATAAACAAAATCTTTCCCACAGAAAGCTTTGAAAACAGCTGTAGCCATTGACTTGTGAAAGGGATGATATGATATTTTATTAAATACTATTAAATCAGCCATATCCACGGAGAGAGTTATTTCCCGTTATTTTAAATAGAAAAATAACTGAATACCTAAAGTTCTTTTTTGGGAAAAGGAATAAAAGTTCATAAATTTATACTCCCACTGCAGGTGAGCATAGTGGACGCAATGATATGGAACAAATCCATCGACGACCTGATTTTAAAATTTCAGCTGAAGAAATAAAAAGGTCTAAATCAGTGGAAGAGAACTTTTTCAACGCGCATAGAATTGGCTAAGGAAGAGAAATGGCCAACGTGAAGGAGTTCGGTGAGAGGAGGCGTAATTAGGACTCTGTGCAGGTGTTTGGCGGGAGGGGGCAATTAGCGGGGAGGCACCCGGAATGAGGAGCTGACAAGTGGGAGTCAATGCCAATTGCAGAATAGCCTTAACCTCGGTGGGCTCCAAAGGGAGGAAAATATCATGCCCTTGCTGCAGCACAGACCGGCTCGGGGGCCATTTTCATCCACGATTTGCTACAAGGCCTCCATCGTCGTCGGTCGACGGATTCACTGCATGCGCTATGTGCTGAATGGAGAGGTGGTAATCGTCATTGGTAGATTGGTGTTTGCTGTATGTGGTGGATGGGGAGAGATGACACCAATTGGGAGAAGAGGAAAGGATCTCGAATGAGAGAGAGGAGGGAAGAGCCCTCTTTGAATGCACGGGGATCATTAGGGAGAGTTTTTCAGGCATTCCTTCACTAATCAAGGCGCACGAAAATATGCATGCATTTAGAGAAGAATATCTCCATTCTTCATATATCACCGTGTACCAGATATTTTCTTTTTCCTTTCTTTCCACAGATGGGGATGGGAGGGGATAATTCACATATCCAACTGGATCCGTTGCGAGACGTGATGCTTCTGAATTTTAAAATCGGTATTTGGTGTTGAGCAAATGCGGATTGGGAAAAAAGTTGAGTATTAGAATAAGAGAAATAGTTAAGAGATCACATGTAAAATAGGATTTGAACTTTTTGAGCCTGTTATGATCTAGAAAAAGGAGAATAAATATAGCGGACGAGTAGTGAAAAAATATACTGGTAATACATCTTAGAGTATTTGAAAAGAATGAAAACGAGAATAAAAGAGTGTTTATGCCTGCACAAAGCTGATTTCCATCGCGAAAAGAATATAAGTATATAAAATCCGAGGATTCTCGAGAAATCGAGTGGAATTTGCACATACTGAAGTAATAAATGTGCAATTTTCCAGAAAATTAAATTTTAATTCCAACTTGGGTTTGAATTTTGATACACCTGAGGATGAGATGAGAGATACATCAACATTGAAACCCGGGGCGAAGTAAAAATTTTATTTTGTTGGAAATTACACGCTTATTACTTCAGAACATCAGTAATGATATACGATCACCTTCAACCATACTCAACGGTCAGTCACACCATTTGTAGAAACTGTAAGACCAATCATGATAAACAGAAGAATATTATGGTCTTCTCTCTTTTCCGTGATTTTCATGAATTCTTCCATGGTGTATCCTTTTATCCACACTATATGATAGGCTGGGTAACTTTTGTAGTTATTTTCTCTTGATGTAGATTGTGATTGTTGCGAAATAACAGTTCATCGACAGTGAAAAACAAGTCCTCGTTTTGGTCAAATGTTAAAATTTCCACCTCCTGAAATAATCTTTCGTAAAAATGAAGATTCCCTCGGTTCAAAATTCATTGACCAGAACTCTATGTAGTCAATTCCACTATCTATAGAAAGTATACACAAGGGCGTTCAAATTACAGTAAAATATAAGGTGATGATCTTTGACAAGGGTTACTTAACGCTAAACTTCTTATAAATTCCTTTATTTACACGGTTAGAGATCTAAAGTGAATTTGTAATTTAAAGCGAAATAATTATCAAGATAACGTGCTGATTTGTTCTCTGAGAGACAACTGTTTAACAATCGAAGGAAAGAATGCTTTTGCAACGAATCATAATGCGCAGGAAAAGAATCAATTTGTTCAATAATAGTGGGTAGCGTACCCCCAGATAATCTCTGCAAGAAAATTAAGATTGGTGGTAAATAGAATCATTGAGTCAGTAGTTGTGAAGAAGGATGATATTCTTATATAAGCTTCAAAAATTCTATTGCGTGCTTCGGCTGGGAAGGTAAATAACATTCACAAGAAATGGAAAATGACATTACCCTTACAGTAGTTACTAGAAGCTTTATTGAAAAGCATTTATAAGAGCTAAGTTCCCTGCAACTTACCACTGAAGAAGAAAAATTAAATATTTATTACGGAAATCTACTCATAACTTCATTTTTTTCTTCAACTGCATTAAAATCAAAGCTTTATTTTCCACAATTTATTTTCGATCAAATCCATGTAATACTGTATTAGGGCAAATGACAGGAAATGAAGCTACTATAATACAATTAATACGATTATCTTTATGAGATTTGAAACAGGAAAATTAACCATAAAATGTTTCCCTCTTGAATTTCTCGTATAAATTAAAGTGGGAATATAAAACTTATGTCATGCTCTCAATAATAATCCAGAGCATGAATTTATTTTGAATAATAACTCCATGCTTATTTAAAAATTTATCAAACATATTAAAGTATTATATCAGCTACTCTGCAGAGTATAAATCCAATTAGGGTTACCATTAAAAAAATTAAATCATGTGAACGAAGGATGAAAATATTTTACAAAGCCGTGAAAGGCTTACGAGATACCCCCTCGTAGCAAATGTGGGAAGGTAAGCCAGGGCCCGAAATGGGATCCACCTCAGCAAAAGGGAGTATCCCCTCTTGTCGCGAGCGGTCAAGCAAGTTACGAACCAATGAAGCATTAGGGGGAACAAGAAGAGGCTTCCTCGTTATCAAAAAAAGACCAAGCAAAGGAATTCATCACAGGAGATAGAAACAAAGGGGAAGGAAGGCAAACTCGGATTCTGCTGCCAAATAACGATCTTTTTGCATGAGGGAAAAAAGTAGCAACTCAACCACCACCCGTAAAAATCCAGCTTGTTAATCCTGCAGCCGATCCGGACGGAAGTACGCTCCTATTGTACATCTGCCTGGAGCCCCGAGGCCCCTCTCCCTCCTGATATCGAGGCTGAAAGAGAGGCAGGAAGAGAAACGAGGGAGAAGAGTAGAGGCACACGAACTGCTTACAGGGTCACCAACAACCGCCTACATGCTTTGCACACGATTCTCTAAATGCACATAGGTGACCTCAAATGCAGCAGACTGAAATATCCAGGGGATTGCAAGGTCCCGTATGGGAGCGAGCCACCGTTCGCTCCTCCGGCCCTTGCAGCCACTGCGAGCAAACACCAAGCCACGCGATACGAGCTTCGGATCGGACACTGCCAGAACCCCCCCGACCCCACCCCTACCGCAAACACGCAAGGGGGATGGGGATGTTCATCTCCGGGCGAACGAGAACATGACGATATTTGGCCCCATATCGATTTGTCTCATGAGGAGAGTGGAGGCGAGAAGTGGGAGGGGGTGGGGAAATCTGAGAGCTACAGCAAGCTGGAGGACGGGTTCGGGGGTAGAAAAATAAGACGCAGAACCGTACATTCCGCAGTTGGGTTTGGGGAGAAATGAGGTAGAGAGAGAGGCATTCATATAGAGAACGGCTTTCGCAGTCAATCCTGGCCTCACGAATGCTCGAGCGGGTTAAGAGAATCCGCCCCATTGCCCCCGTAACACATTTTCGAGGCTAAAACCTTCCCACACCCCTACTCTCAATCCCACATCTCCACTCTTGCCACCTTGCTGGCTCCTACGCGTTCGTCACCTAATATACCCTCACTCTCTCACCGTTAGAAACAGGGAGTTTTTAGGTCGTTCCTATCGCATTCGTTTTTCCTCTGCTTTTCCTCCGCGACTCCCGGAATATGAGTCAAGTGGGCCTCGACTCTGGAAATCTCCTTCCTTCCTCCCGTTGACTTCGCCCTTCGGTGGAAGTGATATCCCTCACTCCACCCCCACCTCCGCCTGCTAACTCACCCGCCTCGCACCGCCCTCCATGCATTTTCACATTCCCCAAAACCCTGGGATTTTCCAAAGAACCGTCCGACTTTTTCAATATACGCGAGGTGAGAGATACGGACTCGTCCTCTCCTCCCATCTTGCGTGAAACCCTCTCCGACTACCCTCCCCTTTGGCGCCTTCCCCCGCTACCCCCATGGATCCAATGGCTTTAATGTTTGTATGGTATTTTCGCTTCGATGGGCAAGGATATGCTGGAGACGTGGGCAAGCTGTGTGTTCCGAGAGGCAATGAATGCGCGACGGATAGTCCGTCGGCTTATATTGGCTGGATACTCGGGTGGAAGTTAAGCAAAATGCCCGCGCAAGAGAGCGGTGAATGAAGAAAGCGTCTTTGGCTGTTTCTTCCGTATTTATTCTCCATAGCCTGTGGATTTTGGAGCTGAATAGGAAAAAGCAATTGATTGGCCTTAAATTCATAGTGACTAAATACTTATTCCAAAACTATAGAATATTTTTCTTAGTATGGGCCGTGAGGTTACTTTTTATTAACTCTAAAATTTGCAAATAAATCATATGACTCACCGAATAAGCGGCACTTATTTCTCATATTTCGTATTTCCTTGAGCAAAAATAAATATACACTTGGGATTAATAAATGCATCTCTACTTGACTGCTTCCAAAAACTCTCATTCTCCCATTAACTCCCTAAATGAAGGAAAACAATAATCGCGTAAATATTTCATAGCAATACTTTAGAATAAAGGCATAAATTCAAGTAAAAAATCAGTAAGGTAACCTAGGTAGAGCATCTGGAATACAGAGTAAATACCTACAAAAACGAATATCAGGTATTCCTATCATCAACCTTACGGGAGAGCCGCCATGGAGGTGATGAGAATTTTTATGACTCATGCAGTATTCTAGAATCTCTATAATTGAAATATTCTGCATCCACATCAAAGGAGTCCAGCGAGTAACCTTGGGAGGGTAGTAAATGCCGAGGGCGAGGGGGTAAAAAATCACCCAGCAGATATAAATCCACATCTGCGCAATACCCTTCAAGCCACCGTGAGGGTGTGTGGCAGAGGTGAAGATCACCAAACGTGTACTATTCACATGTAACTATAGTAGTCTACTTCGTGTAAATATGCTAGGCAATAGAGTCACATGCAGAAAATGGTTAGTAGCTAAAAAGTAATAAAGAGATTTTTGGTTATAATACCATGTGTCTAAATATATTTAACTGTATTTACCTATCATGCATGGGTTGGCAGCGTTGATACATGCATCATGCAATATAGAAAACTCTCTCAACAATATTTCACCTTCCTGCGTAGCTTCTCTGGTAGATATGCCACACTGGAGGACTAGGTCCATATAAGGAGGAGAGGACCCGAAGGTAGCACAAGCATATTGAATTGCTGAGGCATCCCTTGTGTAAATACATATATTTATGCATACACAACTACAAATTCACATGTGCACATGTGTGTGCATAAGCACAATGGGGAGGAAGGAAGGTTTAGGGTGGTTTGCGGTAGCCGTTACCGGCTCCGTTCCGCTCTAGAGCGCCATTGAGAGGCAGGATTCGCAAATAGCCCGAGCGCTCGAATATTCTCGCCCGTGTTTTATGGCATATTATTTTTAAGGCGGGTCGAGGGAGGGCGTCGCACACCATTGGCACCCTTGTTATTTATAAAGCGTGTTTCCCCAAGCAGGGCGTTTTGAGGTGGCGGTTTGGAACGAGATAGACTGCTCTATGCATAGGTATATATATTTATACATATATTAATAATGCATTTAGCACGATTGAATGATCCCTTATACTTCCCTTCATCTTCTTTTCACTCCCCTCTCTCCCACTCCATTTCAGACGGGAGGGGCTGAGAATGAGTGTCGCCTGCTAAAAGGAGGGCTGTGGTTAAGTCCCTCGTTTTATGCGTGCTCTCTACCCTTCCCTGTTATACGGCCACTTATTTACGAAAGCCATCCACGATTGAAAAATAAATTGGTGCACTGCCGTTGATAGCCCTGTTACATAAAATATTGCCATGCTGGTTAGGAATTGACGCATGTTGTCTAACCCAGAGCATTGGGAAATCTGCCAGTTCTTATTTAAGTGATGCCACTGGTGCCATCAGTCTGCGGTAAAAGGTATAACATGAATCAGAATTTCCATTCTTTTTAGATTTACCATCAACGTAAAAGGCGAATAGTCTATAAAAAAGCTTCACATAAGAGTTTGCTGTTAAAAATCTCTGGAATGACTGAGAATTTGTATCAAACAGAGGGATGAAGATTCGCAAGTTTGATTACACCGCTAAAAAATCATCTAATCAAGGCAAAAGGCTATAATAATGCTTCCATTTAATCTTCCAACGACAGTATATGTAAATTAACTAATGCCTGATTTTTCTTGGACATTTAGGTATGCCATGCATTCTTGACATGATGGCATTCTTGGAGATAAAATTGCAAATTTCATGATATTTTCTGAGAGATGTGAGAAAAAAGTCCTTGTTGCAGAGGAGTTCAGAAAAATAACAAGAATATAATAGGAAAAGAATAGCATAAACTGTTGGTGGCACAAGAAAATTGATGGTGATGAATGCAAAAGAAAGATAGCAGAAAAATATACCCTTAAGTTTGTTAAGCTCGAATGGCATTCAAAAATGTGTACCTATTTAAAATTATTTGACTGCTATTCGATTCACCTTCCATAAATTTTTTTCCTGTGCTTAAACGTGATTCATTTGTGGTGCATAAAATATTATGTAACAGATAAAAATCACTATATATGGAGGTTAAAACTTCATTAATCACGTAACGTAATAAGGTGTATGTAGGACACGCGCAATAACCGTTATTAGAGTCCTAGTTTAGTAAGTTCTATTCTATTATGCAAAAAAAGTTTGTATATTATTTAAACAATTACGACAAATAGAGAATGAGTCAGCATAACATTAATTGGAGTACAATATTAATAAGGAATAGCTTGGTTTTCGGAAATTGCAATATGGTATATTTTTGATATATCATATAATCAATCTTAACACAAATGCGCTGGAAACTGTAGTTGAATTGTGAAATATGATATTTAAATCCTAATGTGAACATATAAATTATGATGCCTTATACAAACTACTTATTCATATAAACATGGATAAAATAGTCTCTTTTAGAAAAATCAACAAAATTACATTTATTTCGGGTAGAGAAGCGTGGCTTAAAGTCTAGTGTTGCAGCAGGTAAGAAAAAATGGTAAGGGACCAAAACGCACCCGCTCCGCCAAAAAGTGTACAAACTGGTTTATTAATGCATGGCAATATTGTTACTTAAAGAATGGGAGTCATGAGACGCTGGTATGAATAGTTTAAGAAAAGGGAGTGGAAATGAAGGTAAATAGCTGCAACGATCTGGAAATGTTTTTGAGAAAAGGTACGGCGCGGGTCATCTGGAGAAGGTGGGGAGAAAACGATGTAGTGATGGAAAGAATGGTGCTAATGGTGGAGTGTTTTGTACGAAGGAATCAAGCAGGTGAGAAAAAGGGAGTGTGCCTTGGACTAGAGTCAAACATTCAATTAAAGAAGATGGTGAAATGTCCTTTTAAAAGGTTCATCCAATGTTTACATACTCATGGCAGTTAAATGCACAAATATATTTCCCAAGTAGACTTCTTCTTTCTTCTACATTTTCATCATTGTTCCTTTATTCTTTGAAATATTAAAAGACGGGTGATTGACATTTCCTCCTCCAAACACGATGGAAATGGCTAAAGGGTATAGAATTTTATAGACAGCTTAGGAATTACCTATGTGTATTACTATGAATAATTTTAAGATGTCCGATTTATCCTCAAACGGTAAATACTGAAGTAAAAAGTGGTAATTAAGGAAGTGTGAATGTTAATAAATATATAGCCTTAAAATTGTACCATCAACAATCTTGAAGCGTGTCATAAGAAAATAACTGATTTCATAGTAAAGTCTTATGATCACTTATTTTAAAAAACGTTGCATACATTGTATGAAGTGCAGCTATGGTTAGGAAATATGTGAAAAGACTAAAGACTTAGAAGTAACTGAGAGGTCATCACTTCGGCCCCTGCTACTAATCGGTCCCATGTGTGAGCCAGGGAGATGAACGGCAAATTCTGGACTTAGAAACAGTAAAATGAAATATCACTCTTCTCCCGGCTAGAGAGTACTGGAATAGAACGTCACCACTACAGCTATGATGTCTTGTAGCACACGACTGAAGCCGATGTTACCAATCTACACTTGCTTGTCAAATCCTGCGGCAAACCCATGTTACTCACCGCAGAGATGAGCGCGTCCTTTCCGCCGCGATTGCCGGCACTCCCGAAGGGTTGCGGATTCGACGCTGGAGGGCCTCGTGTAACCCGAACGTGGCTGTGATTGGAACACTCTCGGATTACAAGAGGTAATTTATCACCCCAGAGGCGATAGCAGTAGCATGCTAGCGGATCAATGAAATAAATAAGTTCACCGAATCATCGAACCACATAGGGTTTGAGTGAATATTAATGTGTAATAAGTTATCAGCTACAGACAAAAAACATTGACCTGATCTTTTCGGTTTGTTAGAAGATATTTTTGCCTCGCAAATAAATAAATCATTAAAATTTTTCACTGGCGCACGGTAAACCTTTGAATTATTGATATAATAATAAAGATGAAAGAATAAAAAATGGGAAACATTTACAGCATAAGGTCAATCATTAATTCAGAATGTATTGTTTAAAAAATGAATTCTTATTGTGTTTACATGAATTTGATATTTACTTCGGTGCTAATGGCTGATAAACTCATTCAATTTTCCTCCAGCCCGTTACTCTTCCGAAGACTCTACGTAATTTTACAAGGAATACTAAATTTAAGTCTACAAATCATAGTACAAATAGCTATAGTTCCATAAAATTTTGAACTCACAGCAGTGCTAGAAGTTTTTCTCAAGAAATTGTCTTATAGGTGCCAACATTTTTTAAAAACAATAATAGGTACTGTTATCGTTTGAGTAAAAGTGAGAAAGGTGTTTGATGTTAAAAGTTGAAGGTATGTTAATATGTACTTGTTGACTACTGACGAGATGCAATACAGTGATTCAGAATTTATAAGCTTCCAGCCAGGCCGAGAACATAAATTCGGCACTTAAAAGTAGGCTGACTGTGGTACATCCCCGACAGGATTTTGTCTTCTAAAGAATACCAACTGGTGACGCTGTGACGGTAGCCTCGACAGAAATAAAGGGAAAAAGGAGACGTGAAAGGAACAGACGTAAATAAATTTCGGGCGGATGCGGAAGGAATTGGCGAAAGAGTTGCTTCTCCACTTCCTCCCAATCCTCTTGAATCGGAGTGAGGAGCGAATGGAGAGGAGCAGAAAAGGAGAAAGAAGAGGCAGCGGGAGTGGGAAGAAGGGCGGAAAGTAGAAGAAAAGAGGGAGGAAGGGAAGTGAGTCGAAAGACAAAAGTGGGATAATGCAGTGAAGAGGGGACAACACCTCGAGCCATTCCATTTCTTAGATTTTCTTCGAGCTCCACAAATAGCCAGTTGTGAGACAAGAGTGAGGTTCTGGAGTGGGAAGGGATGCAGATGGCAGAGGGGAGGAAAGGGTGGAGGAGATAGCACATAGTTCAGCACCCGGAACGTAGAGACGTCTCCCAGCGAGAGGAAATGAGCTCTTAAATAAAACGCGAGGAGCAACCGAGTGGTAAATTCTGAAGCCGTCAAGCGCAAGTGTGAAGCGCAGGAACTCTGAGCGCGCGGTTCACATTTGAACCCTCTTTCTCTGAAATCTCATCCAGAACAGCAGTTTTCATGGCCACGTGAGTCCACAATTTTCTCGAAACATAATTCTTTCCGTCAATTTTCGTACAGATGTTAATTCACCTCTAAGCAAAGAAAATCGTTAAATTAAAATATTAAGTGTTCCAAGTTTTAAATGCCTTTTCTAAACTTTTTGGAGAAATGAACAGGACAGAAAAAGTCCGCTCTTTGCAGGACTTCTAAACAAGGGCCACTATTACACTGAATTAAAACCATATAACTACAGGATTTCAAACTCATACCATTGAAGAAAAGGTTTTGTCAAAGCTAAAACAATCTGATATTCTAAGCTTCTCATTAGAATCTTATTGTCCCCACTAACGTAAGAATCATTGGAATGTACGGTTCTACCACCATATCTATTTTAAAGACAACTCTTATTGATGTAAGAAAATCAAAGATACAAATTGTGGGTTAAGACATATCTTTGCTACAACCACTAACATAAGTGTGTTAAATTAGAAAAACTTTTGCGTAGAGACAAAGAAAAATGAAGATATAAATATAATGAACTAAGAAATAAGAGCTATACAATATGTGAGAACTGACGCTATAATCGTGCTCAGGTTTTCCGTCAACTTGAGGCAATCCGGAAGAAATAGCTATCTCGTATTTGTCGCATACCGCAGGGAAGGGTAGGATACATGCTGTGGAAACGGCTTAAAGATTGAAAACCACAGTGCGTTGTTTTATTACTGCTGCAGGGGTGTAGGCAGGCCCGGCAGGGAGTGCGGCAGTGGTTTGAAATGGGCCATGGGTCGCCGGGGCGGAGTCGAGTGAGGGGAGGGAGACAAAGACGCATGTAGAGTGGCCGCGGCGGGTGGGGCAGGTGACCAGGAGTTATGGTGGGAGCGGTGCGTGCAGGGAAATGGGAGGGCAGGGATTGGGGAAGGCGTTGGGGTTTTCCGAGTGTTTGAATGAGTACGTGCCGAGATATTAACGCTCTATCTCTGGCCGGGAATGCCGTGCTGCGAGCGGAGCTCTCCGAGCGAGGCTAAGGGTATGGTGCAGGGCGAAAGGGAGATCTGGGAGGATGAGGTTAGGAGGAGGGGTAACAAAAGAAAGGAGAGGGAGAAGAAAGAAATGAGAGGGGAGAAAGATGGATGAAAGAGAGCCACAATAGCTTTTCCTTCGCCAATATACATCTCATAACACAGGGCCACATTTTATCCAGCAATCTCATTTCATTATTCCCGCAGACGACCAATAAAACATAAAAGAATAGCAATTGCTTCCTCTCCATTGGCCAGAACTGCCACCATCAACTGATCCGATTTACAACCAACAGCAGACAGAAGAAGGAACTCTGTTTGGGAAATTGGAATACGTCGGATGTGTCTTGAGTCTCTGCCAACAGAATTAAATGCAGAAAGTTTTGGAACGGCAAAATCCATCAGAGCGGACAATGTTAAATCTATTCTGAGAATTACAGCATTTTAAATAAGTCTAAATGTTACTATTGACCATATATAACTTTTAAAACCTCTCGTATCTTATTATCTCACAGCAACACAAGAGTTAAACCAAGTTTCAATCATTTAAATATTGGCCGATATCACCTTTTATCTTGGTCAACAATGAGCAATAAAATCCTTCACATTGCACCCATACTTTTCAAAGTAAAGGTCATACACATTGGTTAGTTTGAGTATAGAAATTATAATCATAAGCAAGGATTATTAACAGCGTTAAACACGAAAACTAAAGTAAAACTACTTAGATAATGAACACAGAAAAAATCACCTGATGAAGACATTAAAATCCGGTTCATGCCCTACAGTTAAATTTGTGAAATAACAAAATGTTTTTTCCCTGGTAAATGTGAATTCCATTAAGTCAGGCCAGAAACCATTGTTTTCAGCGCAAAAGTTATTCCCGTATTTTACTTTCTAAATATCATTTTAACTTAGGCCAAAGGCGTTAAAGAACTTTTCATTGGTCACCGGGGAATTTCTATTGACCCTGAATCAAAATACGAGCAGTTCACTGAGTAAGAAACAGCAGTTTTCCTCAAAACAAGAAACTCACACTTGACCACACCATCAAGAGCTTCACGACGCGAGATTTCATCCTCGGTTAATGCCTACAAGAGTCCAACCAAAGACTTAATTATTGAGTGACACATTTCCTTCGCGACGAAAACAAGACATTTATGAGTCAAGAATTAAATGAGCCATTCTCGCTTCGAAGAAATCGGGGGAGATAGGAACTGGGCGTGTCTGGTCTGGAGAAGTTGAAATGGGAATAAAGGATGGAGAGGCAGACGGGAGGTGATCGTGGAGAAGAGATGGAGACTCCCCCGAGTGTTCTATCAGCCCTAGGTCCTTTTTTCAATGTTTTCAAGAGTTTTTGAGGCCGGAGGGAGGGGGGTGGGGGTTCTTTTTTGGGAGAGAGGAGGGAATCGTTCCTAGTAGACGAGGGAGTGTGGTGTAGCGACAGAGGGGGTGGGGGTGCAGGGAGAGAGGCCGGAGGAATGAGTGGGCGAGAGAGATACGGCTCGAGATTAGAGGAGTGACGGCGAGCGAAGGGGGGGACGGGGAGTCCTCGGGTTAGGTGGGATATCTGCGGCGCTGTTTGAGAATAACGCATAAGGAAGGGTTGAGACGGAGGAAAAATGAATGAGCTGGAGGGTGGGCATGGAAGGGTGGGCGTGGCAGGGCCGTGGAGCAATAAAAAGCTAGGGGAAGAGTTTAAAAGATGACTGTAGGGGATAATTATACATTTGTGGAGATAAGGCGGGCGATTCATTGTTGGTCGTTATTTGGTTCGTTCCCAGCCCACGCCTGATGGCTCTGTTCCAACTTAGTTCTCCTCCGAAGTAATTCGGAGGGTGTGGGGAGGGTAGCTATTGGGCTGAGCCACTTACTACTGGGTCTCTCTCAAATACGGACGTTTTTATATCTGTTTTATTTTCACGCTTTCTAACCACAGTTTTTAATATCCCTAAAATTAATTTATTATGATAGCATCTTGATAATTGTAGGCACAGGAAAAGGAAAAAACAGAATAATAAACCGATATATAACTCTATATCTACAATCATTTCAAAGAATTATCGTTTCTTTAAAACTTATTTTTCCTAGTTACGTATTCAACGCAGAGCTATCCTAATGACTACGCACTGATATGATTATTATGTGAATAAAATACCATTTATTCACTAATCATTTATAGAATGGGAATAATAAAAACAAAAACTATATCCTTGAGATTAATTAATAATTTTCCTTGAAACGGAAGTTATCTACCCTTATTTAAGTGATTTAGCTGGAAAAATAATACATAAATGGTTATTTGAAACGTCAAATTTCTGTCTTTCTGTCTAACCAGAGATCCACGCTATGGTAAACCGCTGTCAGTTACCACAGCTGACTAACAGGTACAGCTCAAGAACTAAAGCGTAATTAGGTTTTTCTCCCTATTTGCAAGAAGTATAATTTTCAAAGTAAATATTTGATGAAATGATATTCCCTCAGAGAATTTGTAATCCTCACGGATAATTTAAATTCAACTCAAGTAGAGAATAAGATAATGTTTAATATTAGTCCGTACAACTATGCATGTGCTATAATTAAAGAGCATTACGTCAATGACACAATGAATAATTTGGAGGAAGAGTAGAGTACTGACTAAGCCACATTATTTCCTTCGCCAGGCAGTACAATAAACACCGTACAAATAATATCACTTTAAATACATGTATATGTAAGAGTATCACCGTAAATCGTATACACTGCCAACAAAAATGTGCATGAAATGTTTCGTTTAAATGAAATTTTAAATCGTGGAATAAAAATCGTAGCCAAATATAACAAAATAAAATAATTAAAATTGTGTAAATAGGTAGTGGCAATAACATGAACCTGGCTGTCAAAACTAAATTCCGTCAAATTTCAATTCCATAAATTTTTGATAAGTGTCTCAAAACACCTCACCGTCATGTTGTGCATCTTACTCTTCCCAGAACTTATAATTGTAAGCCAGCAAAGGCAATCATCCCTCTAATAAAAGCATGAGTGGACATTGAAATGATAAAATTCTAGGGAAAAACCATCTTGATAGAATATCAATCATGGCAACTATTGTAGATTACTAATTCCAATTCAGAGCAATTGATAGCAGCTGGGAAAACAAGGTACCCAGGGCAGCTGAGTCAGGTCACTAGTCTGCCTCACTCAGAAAAATATTATCTCACACACTCCAACTCGTTTCCCGAATGGGGGTGACAGTCAAATGATTCCTCATTTACAAGTCTGTTACTCGCCCGCCGGCGCTGTGGAGCAGGGGAGGATGGAACGATCCGTGGGTGCTGGGCGATCACTTTGACATGAGGGACGGGAGGATGAACTCAAAATAAAAGGGAACCATGGTGGGTGTGTGAATGAAATGTGACATAAATGGAAAGGCTGGCGGCTCTGGAGTAGGATTCGGGTGAGGCCCGGGAGAATTGGGCGAGGTTGGTGTTCACCTATTGTACGGCGGGTCGGGCAGCTCTTATCGATTGCGGAGGATGGCAACCACAGTCAACTATCACCAACGGCCGTGCGTCTCTGCACTCTTCATTCAACCCGTTCTCTCGTCAGGAAACCATTATTTGCTTTTCCAACATTAAGGCCGACTGAAAACATTTACACGGAAATGACAATCTTGTTTGCTAAACCAGATTTTTTGCCGGAATATGTCGCTTTGTAAATAAATCCAAAGTTACCCCAATTCCATCCCTATCCTGAAAACCAACCTTGAGAAAATGTATAAAACAATATTTTTTGATCTGGAAGCTCTTACAGAGTTCTTAGAAAAGAAACATGAAGGGAACTTGACGCATCCGTGAAAAACTTCCGAGAGATCTTTAGGAGTATGAAAGCCTTCCACGTAATGTCAATAGAAAATATAATGATGACGGCTATATTTGCTAGCTTCTAATGTATGTTGTATCGGTTAAAGCACCAATAAAATAGCAACATTTTCCATTAAGTAACTCTTAAGACTTAGATGCTCCCATTGCGGTATTAATAAGAACTTGCGACCACGCATGCATTTAACGATTTTCTAAAAGATAAATATTACACCGGTTACCAAATTTTAAGCAGCTACGTAATCCTCGGGTGACCATAAATAGACTTATATTAAATGAAATGAACTCAGAATGTAATAAGATGCTTTTTTATTTGACCCATCAAGATAAAGACTATGTTTTCTTCATTACTAGCAGAACAACGTGAGACAAAAACGTGCTTAACTGAATGATGATTCCGATCATGACTTTGCGCAGGAACATGGACAGTAAGTTAATAAACCTACTTCCAATAGAAGAACCCCCACTCTTTTCCTAGCCATACAACCCCATCGCTCGTTGTAGAACTAGGAAAATAATCGGTGAAGAAGGCAGCGGATGAAAATAATCTACCTTGTCT
The DNA here is from genome assembly GCA_933228895.1 of Platycnemis pennipes. Taxonomy (NCBI): domain Eukaryota; kingdom Metazoa; phylum Arthropoda; class Insecta; order Odonata; family Platycnemididae; genus Platycnemis; species Platycnemis pennipes. Next base: position 24,330,029 of record OW121849.1, on the reverse strand, counting down.
GAGGCGGCAAGGACATTCACGTCGATTGGTGGCGGCAAGGGGCCGATCATCAGTAAAAAAACCCTTCTTTCCCCATTATCCAATATTTTGCAAGCGCGTCTCCCTAGAGACGGGACTTTGTATATTGGAGAAAGAGAGCGGTCTGCATACGCGCACAAAATGGACGACAGATTATTGGCTGCCATCACTGAACGCACTGACGCGAGCGTGCATTGCCCACGAGAGCCATGGATGGTGCCGGCACTGTCACCAACCAGGTCGGCTCTCTCGGCGCCCTTTATCCCGTGAGGTGTCTAATAGAAGTGAGAGAAGGAGAGAGGGAGACAGTAAATTGATGGCAGTGAGGGTTTGAAATCACCAATCTGCCAAATGACAACGTGCTGCTTACTTGGGGATTTCCATTGCTTAAAAATGTCCAGTTTTCAATAAGATCATTGAATAATTAAAGTTTCAAAAGTAATTATATCAAAAGAAGACGGAACTGAGGAATTTAGACCGTAAAATTTACTGTGAAGCGCATTAAAACACATAACACGATGCAATTTCGAATTTTATTGGAAAAAAATGTTTTTCCGGATTATAGCTCCCAATTTTTTGGAATTCCTTAAATATTTACAGGGTATATTTGCGATAAGTTTTCTCATTCATTTTGTACACATTTTTCTTTCTTCTCGTTGGAGAAACCACTACAAGTGAGTTAGCAAGAAAGCCATTGCACTTAAAAGAGGGTTCAACTATTTACAGCTCTATTTTTGTTTTAAAGTATTTTTTCCTCAGCAAACCTCCATTATTTCAAATACACTATTGCAGAAAACACTAGTCAGGTTTCAAGTAAAAACTTGAATGTCCAAGCCCTGCTTTAAAACTTCCAAACATTTTCCATGGAACCAAAGCACACTAACGCTATCAATGGAGAGATATTTTTCTGGTTTTAAATAAACGTTGGTAAAATTGGTGTTTCTCTTAACGACCAAACTACTCCAGACAAATTATCCATTTCTACATAAAAATATAGTGGACGATAACATACTTCATTATAAATAGAATAACTACATTCCTTCATGGACCACTGCTAATCTTATGTAAAGTCTATACACTTGCATGCATTTTTAAGTAGGAAGTAGATAGCTTCGTTCACTGTCATATGAATTAGCTCAGCTGTCATATGAAGGGAGGTTTTATATACTAATATTTTGAACACTGAGCCAATGAAAGGGTTAGCGCGGAGAAATGTTTAACGTCAAAATCGACAATAAAATGAATGTAAAGTGGTATATATTGTGGAGAAAATGATGTAACAAAGAATATTTAGATTTATATTTTTCCTTTTATTCAATTGAAATTTTCCAATGTGATTCTCATGCACGAACGTGATAATCAATTCACAAGGATGCGCCTTCGTGCCTTGAGATAATTTATCATGGAGACCAGATGAGTCAATGCATTACTGCTGAGCGCCCAACCACCACCTCATTTATTAAATCGTAAATGATGACGTCAAATTAGCTACTTCTGAGGAAGATGGAGGAAGAGAATCTAGATCAGGTACTGCCTAATAAAAGAAAACTGGGATAATCGCTTTATCATGCGATTATATTCATTGTGATTATTTTTTTTATTTCCTTAAGGCCTCCGTTTTGCCCCTCGCTGGGAATACGCACGCGCGCTTCTTAATGAAGTTCAATTTAAGAACAAAGGCAGGAAGCTAATGGAAAATAAACGCAAGTTTTTTTAAAATTCATGAAAAAAACTTAGGAACTTTTTCCAGTTTTAGCCTCAGGGTATCTCAGGAGTTCTAAATTAATTGAAACGAGGAAAACGTGGTGGCCGAATAACGAGGCAGGTCGCTTGAGACCAACCAGGGAGGAGAAGGCGAAGCAAAACTTATAACAAGGATTTTATCGGTTGGAGAAAATTCATTCCCTTTTGCATTCTTTCCGCCAAGAAAGCCGAATTAAGGCCTTAGATAGATTGATAGGGTCGTTGATTACCCGCGGGGAACGGGGTGGCAGGAGCGCTAAGGCGTGGGAAGTGGAAGCCATCCTCCGCATTTTATTCCGAGAGCTAATCACTTAATCAACGGCCACTCCCTTTCTCACTTTCTGAGATATGGGTTTCTTAGAAGGTTGCAAAATGTGATGATGTTGAAATGCGGGAGGGAGTGGACAAATATTTCCAAGGAAAATAGATTCATGATGCCGCTAAGAAGATGAAATTCCTTCAAAACGGTATCGGATGCGAGTACCAGATAAATAAGCACTGATATACTTTATTAACCATTGTGCCTATCTTATATTTATATAACTTATCGGGTTATTTTTACGTAGAGGGTGGGAACTTTATTGCTACAAATAAGATACTTATCATCCATAAACAAGCCTTAGGGCGATATGACGATTGCCCTTCAGTCAATTAACACTTTAAAAAATAAAAGATTTGCAAGCAAAATAGTGTCCTTAATATTGATATCTATAATATTTATTTATAGATTATTTATCAATTTAATAATGGTCTCTTCAATTATCCCGATATCCAGGAAATGAAATGGCGATGGCTTAAGTGGTACAGCATGAAGGAAGTCGAGCAGAAGAAATGAAGATCTACAAATTAATTTTTATCTTCCTTGTTGAAAACGGAGTTTAAGGGTTATTATTGCAGAAAAACCTTTGAGTGATAAATACGCATCAAAAAATAAAAACGTGTGAATTGCTGTCAACAAAAAGGAATGAAAATTGTCTATTGGACTTCAAAGTAATGATCACAACCTAGATGACATAAATTTGCCAGTTAAGAAATCAAAAAGAATATATAATCATTGTACATATCTCAGTATTCGATAAAAATAGTATTCCTCTACTCCATACTTATGCAAAATATCCATGTAAAAGCTGTTTTCAAAGCTTTCTACCAGGGATTTTCAAATGTAAGCAAATAAAGTAGGCACTCTATGTTAAGAAGCCATTAAATCCGCCCCAATTGCTGCAGTGGCTTGGTGTGATGTATGCCTGATGTCATTCCATAAGCCGCTTCTAAATGGTATCTTAATGCTAGAGAGCATTAGCCCCAAAGACTGGAGCCGCATGAGATTTTGTTTGTCAGAAGTTTTGAAGGAGATAACGAAAATATATTACGACCAAACAAAGAAACTTCTCGTGGATATAATGTTAAATTCGCGCGCGTGAGTATTACAAAGGCTGGCTCAGAGTCCATGCATTTGGAGATCTATCAGTCTGTGGTTTTCAGGTGTGTTCCCGCACTTATCGGCACTTCAGACCGAGAGGAGAGTTATAAGGATGGAGAGGAAAGGAGGAAGGGCGGAGTGAAACCTGGCCACTGCTCTAGCAGTCAGATCTTTACGAAAGACGCCAAGGGGACTGCGGCTTAGCGTCCCATCCGACGAACTAGGTACTGTATTTGAATGCTCACCACAAAGAACTAAAGTAGGGCCCAATTTTCCAGAGAAAAATATCTTCCAGAATTCGAACCTAGGTCCTCCAGGTGAGTGGCCAGTGCTCTAGCCCCTGCACCAACCCCAGCCCCTGCACTTGGAGAAGTGAAAGGAAGGACATACCATAAGCAAGGGGATAGTTGACGGGAAAGGGGTCGAATGCTTTGTAAAGTGGAGGGAAAGAAATGGAACAGGTTGTAGTGGGGATTACTTGTGTATACTTGCGTGGGAAGGTTTTATTCAAAAACTTGAGAGAGAGAAAAAAATAATCCGAGGGGTGAGTGTTAAGGAGGAGTGTAAGACGAGAAAAGGAAGGCACATCGGAGATGCGAGATGGGGCGGATGCAGTGTCTCGGGAGTTGCTTCGTGAGTGGAGAGGTGCGGAGGAACGAGAGAGAAGCGCTCGAAGGAGTGACACGTGAGAGATTGGAGTGCGTAGAGTGGCGAAAAGTGTTGGACGAAGCGAAGGATGGGGCGGGAGTGGAAGGGTACGCTCGGGAAGGCCTGCGTGAAATATGCAAGTCGCTGAAGCCACTCATTTCTTCATTCCGCCCCGGAGAAGACCTCGACTTCATGACGGGGAATGCGCTGAGTTATTGGTCGTCAAAAGAGTAAAAAAAGAGCTCTCATGTCCCCCGCACATCCCAGATACTTTTTTCGCGCGGCACCGTAAAGCCTTAGATGATCGCAAAATGAGAAAGGTGAGGAGTTTTTCACGGTTATAGGTGTGAAATATTCTGAAAAAAGGAGATAGCCTCGTGAGATGGCGGACGATAAGGTTAGCAGTCAACTTCGGGGAAAGTTCCAAAGAAAAATGGAGAAACGAGACGTTCTGTGACCCTAGGAAGAACCAGTAGGGATTCCTGTTCAAAATGTGAGCGTGATGTACCTGAAGCAGTCTATCACCTTTAGGTTAGCACTCTCTTGGTTAGCTGCGCAGCATCATCATGAGCCAAAACAATTCCGATTATTACATATAAAAAGAACATTTTTGGTTGAATTATTACCTCTTCCTCAAAACACCGAAATTAATTTCCTAGTCACCTCCCTAATTCATGACTCATAGTAGTAGCCTTGGTTTAAACATTAATCTATACAGAGGGGTTTTGTGTATAATTAAAATGGGCGAGGTACCTACTTTAAAAATGTAGTGCCATGGATTGGGTAAATTTAAATTTAAGAGTTTATAACGGATTTTCTTTTAAAATTTTGAGCATTCTAAGCAAATAACTCATATACCACTCGTGAAAACTGGTTTTATCTAGGTATTTAAGAAGAATAATTCCATCGCATGTTTTTTTCAGGAATATAACTCTCCCTATTCGAGCTTTTATCCGGGGATGTCAGTTTATTAGTTTAATAAATTTAGCCTTTCCGTGATGACAATTTAACCATTAATAGTTGCATGAACTCTTATATTTTAGCAAAAATAAAAATTTGTGGCCGTAAAATAATGTGGCATTTTTTGACCACTGGCCCAGATCAAAGTTAATGGAGTTTCTTTCAAAGATATTGGTTTTTTATGATACAGTTATGATTAAGCCAGGGCCTCTACTACCTTACAGCCTTAAATTAATTAGCAATGAAAGCTAAAAAATCATTCACCATCATCATTAGTCTGAAATTCTAAAATGGGAGGACGCAGCTCTCTGCCTGATTCTTCTATCGGCTAACTTATTCATACTCGCATAATTCTTCTTGTTCACATACTTCACTATCTGTTCTATACATATCATGTGAGCTTTTCCTTTGTAATTCTTCACTTTCATCCGTCCCTCGATGATTGTCTTCATAAGATTTTTATAAGTCTTGTTTTAAGATATGACCGATTAAGTTGTCCAGTCTCCTTTTCAAAGTTTTCAGCGGATGTCCCTTTACTCCGAGTCCTCACAGGACTTCTCCCTTTGTCAGTCGGTTGCTCGCTTTATCTCCATCATTCTTCGGTAGTAACAGATTTCAAATGATTCCAGAGTTGACTTCTCTGCCGCTGTTAAAGTTGATTCCCTACTGCCCTAATGAAGAATGCTACAAATACATGTCTTAAACAAATGTTAATTTATTTTCACGCTTTTATTTCCAGCTGTAAGTAAAATATTCTTTCGGTAAAATTCTTTTGTCCTTTACTTGGACTATATTACTAAAAATATATTTATCGATATGTGAAAATCTATTTACTCGGCTTCCGAGATATCAGCATTTTTCACTTTTTCAAGGTTTGATTTTCCTAGCAACATTGGCCTATTCCTCTTTTCTCCTTCTGCATTCAAAATTCCATGCACCTAAGATTTGGTTTGAGGGAAAGAGCACTATGGTGGCATTGAGTTAAAGAAAATATAAATTTAAAGTGATTGAAACGAAATGAGACTGAGATAACCCAAAAGAGTTTTAAGTGATATCATGTCCTTATTTTCACATAAAATTTACAAAATTAAGTGGGGATTACACATTAATACCTATGCCGTATAAAAATAATACAATTACGAATATCTTGAAAAAGGAGACAATGGAACAGTAATTAGAAACAGTTAAGTGGATATTGTCAGAACAACTTTCGGATTGTATTGGTGCAATCAGTAGTGAAAGAAGTTTGTGAAAGTATCATGTACATGCAAAATTTCTAATTCCGTAAACTTCTCTGCCGAAAGTAAATAAGGATTTCAATGAAATAGGAATCCATTGGAAGCGTCATTTTACGTCATTATTAATTAATTATTACGTCAAAATCATTATTTTCGACCTTCGGCGTGATTAAATCTTGGTTTCATACATTGATGTACCAAGGACGGGAAGTAGCGGTGAAGACGTTTTCTAAAGTAGGGGAAACTGGAGTTTCGTTGTTCATGCATATGAAAATAACAGACTGTAGGAAATACACCGGCCTAGTAACTCAAAGGCCACGAAATTGAGTACACCTTTGGCATTTATGTTTCATATTTAAGGTTTGAGTTAAGGTTAGTCGTGATAATTTGTAAGTATTTGGAGTAACTAAAAGCCAAATGACACACATTGTCTAGCAGGTTGAAAATCCCGTTGTAATCAATTGATGAAACAATTATTCACCGCATGTAAAACTAATACATACTCCTTAGAGAATAATATCTCGGCAGTCAATGCAAATTAAAGGAATGTCTACCGCGGAGAATAAACAAATGAAGATGATGGCCGTTCATTGAACTTGAGATGTGTATTTTTTTATGCTTTTCCTGCATGACTATACCTAAGTTTATTAGCTGGTGAATCCAGGTTTTTCCCTGTATCAGGCTGGATGAAACAACGTGATGGTAAGGATTGACTGCACTTGGTATAGAACAGGGATTCGGGGTGTTACAATCAAAGAAGTGGACGCACGGTGACTCTGCCACTCTCCAAGAGTTCCGGAGCGAGTGGACCGACGAATCTTCAGGACAAAACCCTCGCCAGGATCGTTGGTGACCGCGTGAGGGCCGTAACCTTCCTTTTTTTCCTTCCCGTCCCTCCGTCACTCCACTCGATATCGTCCTTAGTGCGAGGTCCAATCCAATGCGGCCTCAAGAGCGTTGATTCCATCCAACCCTTCCTCCACCCATTTCAAATACCTCCTACGTTAATCCTCGGCACCTCTGCTCAGATATAGGATCCCGTAAAAGAGAGCAGAGCCGGAGAATGGACGGTATGGTTGCGTTTTTGCTCCGCGGCCACATAGCAAAGCGCTCGTATTCCACATCACACACCCCCTTCCCCCCCCTCTCTCTATCTCCCCCATCCCCCACGCTCTTCGCGATAGCACCCGCCGGACATTTGAGACCGAAATGGGAGAAAAAATCTAGCGAAGAAAGAAAGGGTTTCCCGAGTCGATGGTGATCGCGAAGGTGCCTTCGAACGACCGATGAATTGGAATGGACTCATTTGGGGATTGGATGGTGGGGGAGGGGTCCTAAGATCTCGAAACAACAGCTCGGGGAAAGGAGGAGGAAGAATTCGGAGTAAGTTGCGAGGGCTCACATTGCCTCTCTATTCTACCGCTATCGCCCCCATTCGCCCATACGTTCGCTTATCCAAGTATGGAATCCACCTGCGCGCCCCTCGCCTGAATCTTTCGAAAACATGAATGGAGTAGCGATGGGGTGTTTTGACCGGCAAAATATACTCGATGGCGGCTTCTATGACACGAATAAGCGTCAAACCGTCAATTGACTTTCCGTTTTTCGAGAAAAGCATTATGACCACCCGGTCACAGGGACACCGTTTTGACTTCATCAACATGCTCTCCATATCCCTTATCCTAGTGATTTAGATTTTTAGCATCATCCAGGTAAAATGATATTTCTTTCACATTTGCTTAAAAAGTGCTTTTCCTCTTTGTTTGTCTCTGGAATTTCCTTCTTTCGTAGTTTTTACGTAGATTATATTCAGTTTTCTCAACCTTCTTTGCCTGATCGCCGTTTTGGGACTTTCAAAGTAGAAATTCCCCAGGTTCACGGTACTCGGTGACTAGTGAAGATTATTTCTAAAGTTCTGGTATTATCATATAGACAAATAGGAATATGGACTTCAGTTAGCACATCAAGAGTTAAAAAAAGCTACCTTCTGCAGATATTTGGGTCCAACACATGGTGGAAAGTCTTTTTTATACTTTTTTCCTTCCGTAGCCCGTTCCAGTGCATCTTATTCCGATACTCCGCTTTTAGTAAGCTCATCACCATAACCTAACTAAATTGAATATTGTCATATTTTACGAATTTCTACTGCCTTGAATTCTACCGACCCAAACATACATTGAAATGGCGAATAATCAGAGAATATCTACCTTTCTAAGGTTCACCACTTCCCTATATCCCTATATTGAAATTAATTGACGGTTTCCATAATTCCAGCCTAAGAGAGTCCACAAACCTTCACTTCCTATGGCTCTCCACAACCTAGGAAAAAAGTTCAATGCCGCGATTCAGCAATACAAAGGACCAGAAATCATAGGGGTTGCATTATACGCCAAGAGTAACCCGGATTTCTTAAGGTGACATCCAGTTCAAATCCTTTACCGACCAGGAAATAGCACGTATTCTATAAAAAAAGAAAAAGTCCTTCGTGACGTTGAAGCTGCTCTTCATGATATTTTTCTGGGAGATCCCTCTGGGAGGGATTTTTCTGGGAGATTCTCTCTTCCCTTCATATCCGTTTTTTATATTCATATTCGAGAAAAAAAAAGTTTTCCCATGAATTGACTAAGAGTCTAAGGGTGGAGAATTCAATTAACACACCAAGAGTTAAACGGACTATCTGTTGCAGAAATTTGGGTTCAATGCACGGTGGAAAGTTTTTCCCTATTTTTTTCTTTACATGACCTTTCTAGTGCAGCTTATTCCACTATTAGTAAGCTTATGATCATATCCTAAGTAAATTATACACTGTCCTATTTTGCGTATTTTCATTGCCCTTAATTCTATCAATCTCAACATAACAGAAAATGATCGGAGATAATAAGTACCTGTGTCATGATCAGTATTTATTTTCACTAACTATATCGAAATCAAATGACGGTGTCCAAAAATAAAACACAAAGAAGTCCGAAAATGTCCACTTCAAAAGTCTCTTAAGAGTATAAGTCCACAGCTTATTTTAGTATAAAATACACAACGCTTTGCGACACTTTATATCATTCTCAAATGTTCCGAGGGAGAATGAATGTGGAACGGGAGGTTTAGTATATGGAGGTGGAGGAAGTAGCGAAGAAGGTTGAATTTGGTGGAGGTATATGGGGTCGGATTGAGGGCTATGTGAATTTGTGAGTGGACGGAGTGGGGATGGCAGCAGGTGTAAGTATATTGATGGTCAATCTCAAGATGTTACAAAGATAATTATAAGTTACTCATAACTTGACGAATAATGCTCAAAAGTATAATCATTTAATATAATTTCCTTCCAATACTTCTTTTGATATTTTCCAGTGCTTCCATTGCACCCCTTGGGAGGTGTAAATATCCAAACACGATTGTGCAAGATGAATATGCTTGAGAATGACATTAAATGCTAACACTCTTTAATACATAACTTATAAAATAAACTGTGAAGAATTACGGCAACCTTAGTCACTCTCTATTGTGAGAAAAGTTTCCCTCGCCAGGAATTGTCAATTTTCTAAGAGACTATGTGCTGATGTCACGCTAAAGCCATAAGACAACGGCCAAAAAACTACGCGGAGAGGATAACATACCGGACCCAAGACTAAAATAGCTAAGCAAAACACGAGAATAAGCAAACACCGACTTCCTCAGGCGGCCAACGAAGAGTTCCACGTACACAACGTCTCGATGGCCATTGCAGAGTTAACGTTCCTCAATCAGAGGGCGAGAAACTCATACATGCTGCTCGCATCAGGAAGCCAAAAAATTGCTAAATAAAAGTTGCAGAGCACCTCTTCAACCAATCTCGAGAAGCATTCTACTCTCTTTCATTTGATGATTGTTTTTAATATGAATTACTGCGGCCAACTAAGCTTGGACAAAATGAAAATCATGCGGATTAAATTCACATTTCCTCTGGTTGCAAACCGTAGAAAAACTTGGGGCACATACGAATCATAATAATAAGAGAATCCAAAAAACACCAATTTTATTCTAATCAGTTGCATTATTATCATTAGATCGATTCAAAGCGAAATTAATGGAAATGGATGAGTGAACTTCATCGCGCATACCTCAGATCTCGAGCTGGTAATTTAATAAAAAAACGCTAGATAAAATAGAGTTATTAATAAACTGAATTGACATTTCTATGAATTAAAGAAAAACTTATGGAAGTACAAGGAGCTCCCACAATCAGCATGTCTATATCTAGAGCCTTCTTTTTAGGGGTAGAATAGATACAAACCAGACTTGAAACTGTTGGGAAAATAAGAATGAAGTTATATGCTGAGAGTGATATTAAGGCACGGTATGACAATTCTAATAAATGAACAGAAAAAATGAATTGCAACTTAGGGTCTTCTTCACAGAAACCATACGTGCAAAACGGATGGAAGTATCAAGGGCACACGTAGTCACTGGCCTACTTCCCCTTAAGGTGAACAAAAGATCTAAGAGGAGAAGAGAGGCGGGAAGGGATTGACAAAGAAAGCAAAGCTCCTCTAACACATATTTTTACATTTTTTCTTCCATTGGGTACTAAGCAGGATATAGAGAAGCTTTTTTTGCGATATGAATGCAATTTTTACTGACAAGTTAAAAGGCAGAAGTTGTTCATTCTCCTTTTAAAACACATTAATGCTTGCGACTGGAAAACAATGAGATACAGTTACTGACTATGTGAAGATAATCATGATTTTTAATGCTTTATACTTTTTAAGGCATCATATTTTAACAGCAAAAGGTCACCGGAATATATGCATGCCAATTGAAACAGGGGAGTTTTGTGAAAAAAATTCAAAATTAACTTGGCTAGTACACGAGAGCTACAGAACAACGCATGGTGATAGAATCTTCTCTTATCTCAGAACAACACTCCCAATCTGTGGAACAGCAGCGATGCTTTGGTCGAGAACGTTTTTCTCAGTCGGCATATATATCCGCCGCCGCCGCCTCCCGCTGCTGTCACTTAAACGGCCGTGGCGTTCTCCGAGTGGGTTTCTCGGAATTCTCCGCGGCCACGTCGGGCATTTGTCCCCTCCGTAACGACACGAGGCAAAATGTGTCACGCCGCTGGACGTCCTTTCCGGCATTCGCCCTCCTCCAACCCCTTCGTTCAACCCCCCCCCATTCCGCGGTCCCCAGAATACAAACACGGGTGAAAGGGGGGAGGGGTTGGCACGAGACCCACAACTTAAGTTATGGGACCTGAGATCAGGGTCGGACTGCTAAATGAATATTGGCAGCATGAAGAGTGAATTAAATACCTTGAGCCGTAATCACATAGGTGAGTTTAACACGCAGGATGCAATGTTTATATATATTTCGTAATAAATCTTCGAAATGGATTTATGACCACAGGCATGTTCGAGGAGAAGCTTTCCGGCAGGGATCGCTGATTTATTTAGGCACTTCACTTCAAATGAATATGGGCAAAGTAATATAAAAAGTATTAGCCATACAGGGAAAAGAGTGCAACGCAAAATTTTTATGTTAATCAATATAACCTGCAATTAATGTGCAAAAACCACAAGCTGATTCCTTGGTTGGTTGGTTATTTAGGGGAGGCGACCGACAGCTGAGGTCATATGCGCCATATAGGATAGGTGGATAATTGGGTAATGGTAGGCGTTTTTAGGGAACGGAGGAAGGGTGGAGAGAAACCCGGCGTCGGCATTAGCCAAGGGGACCACGGCTTAACGTCCCATCCGACGGACGGAGTACTGTACTTGAAATGCCCTCCACTAGGCACACAAGCTGATTCCTGCTTGCTTAAAAAATGTACTTATACATGATGTAATTTTAGTACTAAAACCTAATTCTTAATCTATGATAATAATTTTCTACTTACAGAATTTCTGCCATGAACAAAGATCTCTATGCTGAATGCTTTCCTGTAAATAAACAGAAGGAATGTTTAGAATAGAGGAAAATATATGCCGTGATGCGCTGTTGAATTATAATTGAGAAACCATGGTGTGGATTGCTAACTTCATACAAAATTTATTTATTAAAAGAAAACAAACAATTCATATGTAGCACGCTACAATAATTAAACTTTATAAGAAATGTATTTAATTATAATAAGTAAGTACAAACTAAGATTGGTATTTTGGATACATTTACAAAACAGTAGCAATATAAGCTTAATTGCGATGTGAACTAATTCATTAAGATGGCACGTTTCCTTAGTATGTTGATTTATCACGTTCATATATCAAATGGGGATTCAAAATATTAGAAATTAAGTAATATAAAACAAAAGAATGTTCATTTTCTTTTTAAGTAATCTAAATAAATAGTAAAACTAATAACTAAAGTGCATAAAATGAATGTTAAATTAATTTTGTTTTATAATATTCTATTTAAACTAGGAAAACAAGCACATGTATTCAATTAAATTATCTAAAATTTAGTAATATTAAAATTAAAGAAGTGAATTACATTAAGTTAATAAGCTTTTGTGCAATCAATGAGAATATATGCTACATTGTAGCATATATTCAGTTAGTCAGGTGACAATGAGCAAATTTCTCTTGGATGCTGCAGCTCGAGGCTTTTTCGATGACAATCTACCAGTAGTGGACAAAAGACGAATGGTAGAAGGTCTAGAATCAAGCTTCACTGATAGTGGAGACGAGATACCGAAAAGATTTTCTTTGCTTCCGAAAGATATTGACTTATTCGTCAATAAGTGTCTTGAAGACTTTATTTTTCATGAATCAAAAAATCTTTTCCAACGACTTAAAATTCTTATGACACATTTCTCCAAGGATTCAGCTGACTGGAAAAGTGATAAGGCATATGAAGAAGGACAGAAGATTGCAATGCAGCTGAAAGTGGTAAATGAATCTGCTGAAAGGTAGTTAAATCGATGGAGGAATTTAATGAAAGTTAACAAAAGACGAAAGTCAGAAACAATTTTTACTAAAGGTTGTGTCTAACTACAGGCGTAAATTCCCAGACTCTAATAGAGCTACATTGTCAAAAGAATTTTGATATGTTACAGAGTATCAAGCATGCCAGCTCACTTAGATATTTAAATTTTAAAATAGCGTTTTATTATCAGGGTTGATCGTCAGAGTGTATGGGTATGGGTTAAGTGCTGACAAAAATGTTTCCTGCATCAAAAGAAAAATAAAGATGCAATTATTAAATCTTAATTAATGTTTATTGTTTTTAATTATATTAATAAATTAAAACTGTGTTAAGAAAATATCACTATACAATACATTTCGTCCAAAGAATAGGACTAACGCCGAATGAAACGACGGACTTGGGAGCTTCGAGCATTTGCGCGAGGCGGCGCCACTTGGGGTGGCACACGCTCACTCTTGGGGCCGTATCTCGGGAACCACCGGTCACAATTGGAAAATATTGCAGGTGCAGCATGTCAAATGTCTAATGAGTCGTTGGTTACAAGAGATAATCAGTTGAAAAATACCAGCGTCTTCTTATCGCCATTCATGTCCGAAAAATAGCCAAAAATGCCAAAATTTCACAACTTTGAGTGCGATGCGGCACGTCTTCCCGTTATCCAATTGCAATAATATTTTACAGGATATTTTTTTACACTAATTAGCATGAATTGAGGGGGTGTCCCGAAATAAAATCGAAAAATCGAAAAATAAGGACCACCCTAATGCTACAAGCACTGAAAATATGTTGAAAAATAATTTATTATTAAGGGACATTTTTACCCTTTCCAATATTTCTCCAAAAGAGAAACTACGTACGTTGAAGCTATGTTTAGCTTATCTCGTTTTTAACCTTGTAAGGAATCACGATTTATTTAGTAAACTGTAGTAATTTTATTGAATTAGTTTATATCTTCTGCAAAAATAAATATTTTATTTGATATTTTCATCAGCAATGACGTAAACTGAAGAAATGCCCTAGCCGCATAGAAAGTACTGTGGTGAAGCGGTTCTTACTTCGTAAGTTTGACGTTAGAGACTCCTTCAAACGTACTTTTTCGTCTCCTTTCCAAGTAGTGTCTTAAGTATTTTTTGCACACTTTGCTTCTGGGAAAATGTGTGCTTATTAAATACCTACGAAAATGTACAGATAAAAAACCGGCGTTGATTCGATCTTAAGAAAATGTGTGAATTTTTTTCTTTCCATGGTACACCAAGGCTTAAACCCAGAGGTCATCGGTTCAACATCCCATCCAAAGGATTAGGTTCTTACCGACGTGCTTTGCATATAAAACGCACCTACAGCGAATGAGTAACTGATTTTATTTTCGATACTTATTAGAAATGAAACGGTATTATGCTGCAATATTTTAGCTTACCTCTAAAGCAAATCACATTACCTATGATGCCCTTCTTTTAACATTGCAATATGCACGCAATATTTCGTTCTCTTCCCGATGGAAATATCACACTCGATGTGCTCTCTATAACTATTCATTTCCAGAAAAGGAATACCTATTATAGTGGCTATCTTTTCTTCTTGTTCACAGCAAGCTGATGTTAACCTTCTTACTTACAAGTCACCTGGAAACCTTATCAAATCTGAATGAAAAACTCGTGTAATATCACAAGACTAACCTTTTAGGCATAATAGCAAGGAGAAAAAACCACGTTATAAGATTCCACAAGTTTATTGAGACACCGACCTAGGTTTCGATTGTAGTACAACCATCTTCAAGGTAAGCGCGAAGAGTCAGCAAGCTTCTTATATACCTGCAAAGGTGTTGACGTGTACCGTGGGTTGGGGAAACGGAACAACAACGGAAAATTGGGGAAAGGAGGAGGGGAGAGGACAGTGACTAGTTATGACTTGGCCGGAGGTTAGAAACAAGTTATGAAATGGGTCAAGTTGGAGAGGAGAGAAAAGGTAAGGTAATGTAAGGTCAGGAAGGGAGAGTTAGAAAGGAACATATATTCGTTTAACAAATGCAAGTTGTATTTGGTAGCAGACGTTATCTCCAACTGTTCGAGGAAGTTCAACTTTTGACACTGGGTGTGGAGCACTTTACGGATGAAGTCACTGGTGTGGTCTTCTTCAATGAGGTGGTTGGCAAATTGAGAGCTATAATACCCTTTTGTTAAACAGTCCTTGTGTTATTTCACAAGGATTAGAATAGGACGTCCAGTTTGAACAATTTAAGTGGCATCACAGTTATTACAATGAAGTGTGTACACACCATTTCTGTCTAAGACGTTAAAGTTGCACTGAGTATAAAGCCTGAGGACTTCCTTTTTATTTGTGGCAATACAGGTACAAAAGAAAAATAATACTACCACAATCATTGGTGCTTCTAATCAGTTCTCCCTTGGCGCTAGCAACGGAAGAGTCCCTTAAACTTCAATGGGCTTCATTTTATTGCGATATCCACAGTCACATAGCTGCCAATTAAATAAAGGATTAGATATAATGTTTTTGAGGGAGTAACTTCTTTCAAAATGTACCTCAGGTCTTCTTTTGGATAAAGGGCAAAAGATTAATGAAATTCTTTTGTTAGTAAAACTTTTGGTTCTATATCATAGCAATTTTTGGAAATAATTTATTTAAGTCAACACTGAGTTCCTCACCACCCTTTCTCTGTTCCCTAAAAAATTCCTACCTTACCCAGTCAACCATCTATCGTAAATAGTGCAAATGACCTCTAAAATGATGCCAGTAGCATTCCCCAAACAATCTCTTTGAGAAAAATGATTGTCATCAAAGACTCTTTGAATATGGAAAAAGTAAGAAAGACACAATGATCCAGAAACAGAGTAGTCAATATGCTAATAGATAAGTATGTTCTTAAGAAGAGCGTATTCATTGAGTATGATGAATTATTTTTTAAACACGGATCTGATGATGTGAATGCAATGTTGATGGCGAAGAGAGATGTATTGAATAGCTTGAGTTGACCAGAGTATACATATTAAAATGCCTTTAACGCCTTAAACCTTTGCGATGCTGAATTGGCTCCCCTAGATTGGCTTCTAGATTTCGGCTACCGGAATATCCAACGTTTCAGGTGGATAATTAAAAAACTTAAGGTATAAAAGTACAATCTTCCCTAAATGAAGAAGAGAAATTGAAATACTAAAATAGTACTTGGAAATAATGTGAAAAATTCTACCTATCCTGGAGTCTTTAACACCCAAAATTCGAATTTCTAGCTAAAGATGGTTACCACAACACCACGATAACCACTTATCGGTCACCGTGGTTTAGTAAGCTGGTAGAAAATAACTAGAAATGATTCAACCAAACTACCACGGAATACCGGGGCAATAAACATTTATTATGTGATAAAAAATGCGCCATCCGGCACAAAACGGCGTTGCAACGCACGAACTCTTCCATCAGAAATTTAAAAAAATGTTTAGACTTACGAGAAGATAAATAACAGGTATTCAAATACAACAACAATACAACAAATATGTCCGAAACTAGTGTAAATATTCAAATCAGAACTTATCTACGATTGGGATGAGTCCTACTCTCTAGTTCCGAATACAGCTTCAAATGCAATAGTCTTACATAGTGTTATTTTTAACCACTCTAACCTCTATTAACCTTTCTTTATTAACCACTCTAACCCACTATTAACCTTTCTTGTGCCACTTAATTTGCATTAAGCCTCCAGTTTATTAACAACGCAATGGAAAAATAGCACTTTGTTTTGGAACTTGCGGGATAATATGAATTTTTATTTCCCGAAATCTTCAAGATGAAAATGAATTATTTACTATCAACGTATGCATATTACTCATGTAATAATTGGACCTACTTGCTAATAAAAAATAAAAATGCAAAAGTTTGCTTTCCTCGAGTATAAAGTCATAAGAAATACGCCAATGACATTTAAACCGTACACTGAAACTCGCACGGGGACTTTGAAGAGGAAATGTACCAGTTGTGTGCTCTCAAAACATGCATCCCGATCGAAGCTTACGGGAAAAGTTTCTTTCTAACGGTCATTTAAATTTTCCTGTTCAAAGTAGACAAAAAGCGAATAAAAAGTTCAGTTTTTTCGAATGGTTTAATTTGCATAAGAGAGAAGGCGTTTTTCACAAAGAGTGAAGCGGTATAGCTGAAACGGAGACTTCGAAAGCATTACCCATGGCGACATTCGACGAGATGAAGCAATAAAAAGGAGCCAAAAAACAATGCAAGGGTAAACAAAAGAGGGAAGTCTTGCATTTCCTCATGGCACGCACACTTATATCCCTCTCGCTCCACTAGCCTCTCCCTCCTCTCTTAGTTTAAGACCGACACTTGGCTAGCGATACGGCACTTCGGCGTTTTTACACGTCCATTTCCCTTAATCCAGAAATAAACCCGAGGGCATATTCTGGAGAGTGCGCATTATTCTCCGGGGAAATCTCCTCCCTTCCCGTAAATAGCTAGTTCGTAGACAGTTAATTTTGAAATGCCAGAAAGTTAGCGGTCTATTTTCGAACGAGTGCTGCCTTGGTCGCTTTTCGTTTTACCTCTGCTTGTCACTTGGGTGATCACCAGATATCTAAACTGAAAGAGTTTAAAAGCTGCATTAATGGTGCACTCTGACTCTCGCAGAGTAGGTATATACCATAACTGTTGATATGAAGTGCTTTTAAATTGAGAAATTCCTGTCCCCAAGCGCATGAGGCAGCCTCAAAAAACAGGGAAACGGACAAAATTATTCGGAAACATCTGCACATTTACCAGAAACTACATCGCCCAAACAAGGAGAGAAAGGTGACTGAATTCAAAATTTTAATACCCTACAGGGTAAAATTTGTTTTTAACCAAAATTTAAATTTGTGAACTTAAAGTAAAGGATCTATCCACAACTCTGCAATGTAATGGAGGTGACCTTAGTAGCCAAATTATTTCTAGTTATTGCATTTGTGTCAACTCATTGAAAACAAACTCCCCTGACATGATAGGATCATAAGACACACCTCTGGGTCTTGAAAATTAAGTCCAAACGTATTCAAAAGATTAAATGCCAAATTAAAATTCTAATTGTAACATGGCAATAGCTAATCCAGCAAACTTTGCCACCAGAATACATTAAAAATATGAGAAACTAGATACTAGTGTGAATTTTCCATGCTACGAGCTACTGATATTTGTTAGTAACGTTAGAAAATTTGACAGGCCTACAGCCGGAACCATACGAATGTTAGCTATTATAAACGGTGTTACTCTTTTTATACGCAAGTATCGATACATTTTGCCTCTACTCTTGGAATCCAAGGGGAAAATATTGGTCTATCGCCCCGCGTAACTACATGGGTCACAGACTCTTCTTCTGATTTCTGCGTATTTGCTTGCTCTTTTATTTTATTTTTAAGGACACTTCAGATACACTGCTCGTAAATAAATAACAAAGTTATTGCATAACGCAGTATAGTGCCGTATATTACGTTACCTATTGCTTAAGCTCTAAAAAGCGTAATTAAAAATTATCCACTGAAGTAGCACGGTTGTTGCATATTAATAGTTGGAAGATACTACTTTATTATGTTTTCTTCTTAGACTTGTGTCAGCAGCATCATCATCGTCGGTCAACAATTCTAGGATTGGTGTGACGCAGTCCTCCATTAGATTCTTTTATCGACCAACCTCTTCATATTAACTTCCTTAATACAAAATATTCTCTTTTACATTCTTCAAAACGTGTTCTATTTATCTCATACGAGGCCTGCCTTTATCATTCTTCCCGGTCACTTTTCTCTCGTCGTAGACTTGTTTGCCTGTACTTAAATAGAATGGATGACAGGTAATCATATTGAGGTGCCGATTAATAAGTGACAAACACACTTAATTCGATGAAGGACCAAAGAAAAATAATTGATAAACTATGCTTCATATATTCCCATTTGAGTTTTGTGGCGCCAAAATGCTACATTGATATTTCTTTTTTTCTTGGATTTGAATAGTTGAAAATAACTATCGGTAATATCAAACTAGATAACATTCTAGTGAAAATCAAAACTTTTCACCAATTCATGAAAGCCATTAAAGATGTTCATAGCAACGATACCCTAAAGTGGTCAAAGGGCGATAAGCCAAACGTGTGCTCTCTCTTTTGGGGCTGAAGGTAGTTAAGAGGGGAAGGGTGTTTTATGCATGGAAGACAAGGAAAAAAAATCCTTGTGTTTTTGATAGTCACAGAAATCCTCGGATTTCTCCGCAACACGCCTTCTTCCTCGTATTTCGTGTTTACATTGAAATCCGCTTCTCTCTCCTAATTTCCCAATATGCAAGTAGCTTCCAATATTGTGAACGACACTCCTTTTTATCTAAGCACTAACGATCTTCCTTATAAACCTTATTCATCAAGCAATTCAAACTTTCCCATTCCTCTTACAAAAAACTTATAATGAAACTCCTTAAAGACAAAATTGATAAATGAACTCTGTTGCTTCAGGTTTAACTTCAAGAAAATCCATAATAATTGAAAAAAGATACCTTGTATTTTTACCCATGAATTTTTTTAAATGAACAGAGGAACAAATATTCTTGAAATAAAATTGTTTGGTAAAACACGGCAGGTTTCGTTTAATAGTCACAGTACAAGGTTCATCGAAATATACTTTCTAAAGGATGTAAATAATTTAAAGAGAATGGTAATTTTTTATCATTTAGTTTCACAAACCGGAGCGTAAAATCAATGAATAATCAATGTTATTACTATATGTTTCGTCATTAACGCCGTTACCTGGTTGATCTGTTTGTCCAAGACTGAGATTTAAAAACAAATTGTGCCATGACCAGTCGCCTTCTCAATCTCATCTCAGAGAAAATAGAAAAGAAGGTAGCAAGGTCTCACCTCAGAAAAAGTATTTCTCTATAAACCTTATCTTGACGTTCTCCCATCATTGTATTCTTGAAACTATCACCTCTCAATATGTGTTCTATTGTAACCTAATATGCGTAATGTATTCCAATTTTTTCATGGCTTACATGGGAATTATTCTGTCTCTTGCTCTCCTTAAACACGATCGTTGTTTGCTTTGTCGATGAAATGGACTTTTGAAATTTTCTTGTCACAGAACATTTCAAGTACTTCTCTCCTCCTGCGCGGCTAATATGACCAGCGTTACGGTACAGGCATTAAGAATCCTGCTCCAAAAGAATGCAATGGCATTTCTACAGTTTCTGAATTTATATATTTTCGAGGATTGCATTTATATATTAAAAAATAACAGCAATCATTCAAATGTCCCGAATAACTCAGCAAATACTTAATATGATAGATGTTCACCCGCGGACGTAAAAATTAGCACCGTTAAAAGAAAACAACTCCGAACTCATGTCTAAAGAAAGATTCAGATATAGCTAACGTGTACCGTTATACATCAAGGAGATAAAAGATACACGATATTTAGGTACTGTAAATGTCTAGTAAAATGCAATGGTGTTAGAGTGCAGGAAAAGTCATTTAGTTCTTTGTTATTCGATTACATAATGCCAGAAGAATTTTTTTTTGCCTGGAAAAATTCTTTACGACGTAAAAATATGGAAAAAACCCTGGAAAAATTCTACTCATTTGGCACAAAGATCCACATTTACAGCGCTTACTTAATCCAATAGCGCATAATAAAGCGCAGGATGAAAACGAGAAACAAGTTTTCTAACTCTGTTGCTCCTACGTGGCAACCGAGAATAATGGGCCATAAGTTTGGTTATTTTCCGAGTAATCGCACTGGACGATGACGGCGTTTTACAATATTTAGTGATGCCCGTCAGACGAATGAAAATACCCGGAGAACATAGCGGCGAGGAAGGGAGATATATATTCGGAGCATGAAATTGTTACACTAGACTTGACGAGCAAGGGTGCGAGAGGAAGAAGGGCGAAGTCGGCCGGGGCTTTGAGCAGGAGTGTGATACGAAGAATTTGGGGAGGAAGAAGCTGGCTGATAATGCTTACAATTCAGAATTTGCATGGGAACAGGAATAGAATTGCTTTTCCTGCTTGCCTCCTATGAGGCCCGAGTGCCTTATATATCCCCAGCGATACCACCAGGACCGCGCGCGTGCATTTGCATCCTGATGCAATTTTGCCGTTGCACTCCGAATTTTAGAGAAGAAATATTGTTGCATCGACTCCACCGACGAGCTATTGCTAGCACCACTGGGAATATGAACAGAAGTTTGAATTAGGGGAGGTGCTGTCTATACATTTTGAAATTTCATGAAGGCATCTTAAAAGTTTATAACGCTATTTTTCTTTCCCTGCAAATGGAGAAAGAAGAATATCTGTACAAAAATGGGTTACCATCCTTACGCTTTTACCCGATTAGAACCGTCAAAAATGAATTTCTTTTTGATTTATCATGCTATTCAGTACCTTAAGGGATCAATGATAGCAACAACTCTTCCACCCTATTTCCCCTCTATTTTTAATTTATTTCAATGGTAGTAAAACAGCCCGAGGAAAAAGGTGCGTGAATGGTAGCATCATCAACTAGAGCAAACCCAGAAACCAAATCGAGATTCTGTGAATAAAATTGATTAATGGCCAAATATGCATTACTTACTTGAACCAATAGGCAAAAGCTAGGTGATAATTGAAATATAGTGATTAAACATTCACCAAGTACATTAAAATAAATTATTAGCAAAACTTTAATACTATAATAAACTCTTCCAACCTAATCTCCTATCTGATAATTCGTATTAGTATAAGAGAAAAACGAATAAAAAAGCACTAGGTTTTAGTTTACACGAAATGCTGAAGTAATTACTCATTGCGATATTGAACTTTGAAGTGCTCACAGTAACTTTTATAATAAGGTTATCATGGCTACACTGCAACTAAGAAATGGGAAAGGAGCATTTGTAAGGAAGTCGACCACGTACTCATTTACAACTACTGTGAATCCGTAAAGACTTGTGGGTTTTGTAAAAAACTACAAATCAAAAGAATATGATTCAAAGGTACATACAAGGCTTACAAGTTCTGGTAAGTCTAGATGGATGGGAGTACTGGCCTTTTTAAAAAGCTGAGTTACGGTAAATAAAAAACAATCTATTTGAAATTGAAAGGGTTGTGAAAGTTACATTTTAAAACAGTTGTGTGAAACACCAACATAATGAATCCTGGGTAGAGATAACTTTTATGAGAAAGCAATAAGTCATGCTTGTTTGGTGTCGATTTTAGAGGTGTAATTCACTCAATGTCGCAGCCATTTTTGCTCCGTATTCCCCTGTACAGCTAGCAAGAATATATACATACTTCTAGTGGCGCAGAAAATAATATTGCATGATATACCACTTCAAAACCATCATGTAAGCAGGTGAAACTTTGGAAGCAAGGAACTCTATATGTTGATAAATGTAATTGTTCCCCCTGAAAATCTACTGAGGCTTATATACATTAGGCAATCTTACATCAGTGGGCTATATATCCTTCATGCTTCTGCCTATAAAATGTGTATTTTGGGCTTTCCTGGCGGGGAATTAAACTCACAACATAACGATAATATAAGACTGAAGGTTTATAAAATGCTATTTTCATCATCTTGCAGCACAAATTCACCTGATAACAAAGCGCGGACTTGTGGTATCAGATAGAATCCATTTCTTCTACAACATGAGTTCTCTCTCCACTTTTATTTCATTCAAAATCGATTTTTTTTTGTTCTCCCTGGCTAGCGAAAACAAAGTCGTTCATCAAAATGAAAAACACGGAATTTGTGCGGGATACTGTATAAAATCCAACTGTGCACCTCCCCTTTACTTCACCTTACTTGCTTTCCGGACTACGAGTCTTTCAAGTCCCCACAAGCTAAGGGAAGCAAGGGGGACGAGCTTGCGCCGGCAGTAGCATCCTAAAGACAACAATGACGAGAGCGGGAACTACTGCGTCGACCTTTTATTTCGTTATGTACCCAACAGATACTGGCCCATTGCCTGCCACCTCCAACCAGACTCCTACCTTTCTACCCCATAGCTCCATCCTCCTCTCTTTGGCCGCACAGACTGCCCCATGACATATCCCCATTCTCATCGCTATATGCGCATGACATCCCCTTTCAGAGCTAACCTCGACAACACCCCTCGGCGCCCGAGCCCTCTCACCTGCCACGCATATCCACTCTATCCCTCTCTCTCGCTCCCACCCCTCCACCAGGACCACGCCCGTATTTATGATTTAAAGCTCCATAAGTGAAAACAAGAAATGCTGACAGAAGCATAAGGCCTGTCAAGGCACAACACGCTCCCACGTTAAATGCCGAGAGATTCATTGACACGCATAAAGGATGTGACAGTTCTTCTCACTGAAGGATATGACATGTTAATTTGAGTAAGATGCTTCGTTCAAATATTTTACACATATACCACGAAAATGGTGCCATGTGCTGCTTCTTCAATTCTACTATTATCCAAAATTTAATTCCCAAATAGCACAAATAAGCGGTATCCCATTTAATAATAAAGATATAATTACCGAAATATGAAATTGTAAGTACTTTTCCGACTTCAAAAAACATTACGTTTCTCTGAATTGAATATTTAACAGAGCGCTGACTTGCGGGATCAGGAAATGTTGACCTATTTCATAATCGACTCTCCTTTTCCACCATTATTTCATTCAATCACGATTAGTCTTTAGGTTCTTCCCGACGAGCACAAATAAATTGGCCGTAAAAAAACGGCGTGTGTGCATAAGGAGTGAAGAATCGCAAATAAGATAGCGACAGGATATGCATCTTATAAACCCACTGTACCAATAATGAGCAAGAAAGAAAATTTGACGTGCTATTGGCACTGAATCGACATCACTCATCGACACTGAATAAAGGAAAGAAAAAGGACACAATCAAAACCTTGCAAAAGGAACCACATAGGTGCTACGATCGAAATAAATACAGGACCGCACTTATTAACTGTCTTGGCTCTCCTACGACATCATTGCTGGTATTTAGTTCACAATAAATGTAAAAAAAGGTAGCCATTACTTTTATTTGATAAAGCCTCAGAAAATCGATCTCTTGATCCGAAAAAAAATCACCATGTCTTATTTAGAGATTTTTTTACGAGGTTATCGTAATCGTGAAAGCTTGGAAAACAACTCCTGCGAATGATTGAACATTGCAAAAAAAACCTTCATAAGATGATGCGGTTTTTATAAACTACTATATTAGGAATTCTGAAAAATATTCCATGTATATCTCCTCGATATATGGATACAAGCCAAAAACAATCACAGCGACGGCTGATTTATCGGACTCAATATTTTTGCCCTGATCTCTCCCAGGATTTCATCCAAAGAGCAAATATTCTAATC
Organism: Platycnemis pennipes; assembly: GCA_933228895.1. Classification (NCBI taxonomy): domain Eukaryota; kingdom Metazoa; phylum Arthropoda; class Insecta; order Odonata; family Platycnemididae; genus Platycnemis; species Platycnemis pennipes. The sequence goes on along the minus strand of OW121849.1, from coordinate 24,305,743 downwards.
CATGGATCCAATTTTCCTCGATGGATTGGATCGCTGCGTAGCGAAAACAAACCACAACAATGGGCTCCCTTTCCTTTCTGCCCCTCTCGAACCCGTATTGTTAGCACACGCATGCAAATACGCAAGCGATGAACGGAGCATCCACAAAATTCCTTCCCTGTGATGGGCATGATATAAAATCCAAAAAAAAATCCGCCCTTTGATTTTTTTTCCTCCCGCTACTCTTCGGAGTCCGTCTCCCGAGGAAAAAAGGAGGCGGAGGTCGGGATGAGAAAGAGAGATGCAGTGAAAGGCACGATGCTACCCTCTTTGCATCTCTTCTCCCACTCCTTTTGTCCTGGAACCACCCCCGCCAGCACACGCCCTGTCAGCCCTCGTGCAGTAACAACTACCGATCCCAGTGGTTTCCTGCCCATTGTGCTCGACCTTTCCTACCCCAGTGCCTTTCTCCCGGCCCCACCGCCCCCAGGACCGCGATCCCTTTTACGCCCAGACGTTTCTCTGAGCGCTCCCTCTCCTCACACACCAAAGCAACCTCGTGACTTTCTAATCATCATTCCGCTGGTGCCTCGCTAATGCCTCCCGTCTCCACCTCACATGCACACGCTGACAAGAGCGTGGCGGGCACACGTGTGCGTGTGGAACGCGAGCATGTGTGGGTGGAAGAAATCCTCCGAGCCTTTCCATCCGTCTCGCGTGCGCCGCCGCCTCAGACAGACATCCCTCCCCCCTCTCCTCCACCCCCGCACCCCGCCTCCTCTCCTCTCGTCGTGGGCCCTTCATTACCTCAGATGTTCCGCACCGCTTCCAGCTCATCATCTCTGCCTTCCTTAGCATCACAAACCTTTGTTCGCTTGACACCCACAACCTCGGGGTTAAAGGGGGCACTGAGGTGAGGAGGAGGAAGGAAGAGTTGCGGTAAGGGTGAGGGGGAGTAGACAGACGGGGAGGGGGGCGGGCTTTGAGGAGGCAGTCACACGAGCGAATCTGAATCGGGGCAAATCCGGATGACGCGTCCTCTCCGTCCAATTTCCAACCCCATCCGCACCCACCGCGGCTCAAATCCACCCTCACTCGAATACCCCTTGATGTCGTTATCGAATGAGGTCCTCGAATCCTCTCTCCCAGCTCCGCCCCGTCCCCCGCGCCCTCTTTCCCGCCATCGTCGCGGGCCAAGGGGTGCGGCCCCCGGCCTCCCTTATCCTCTACCCCCTCCCCGCGAGCCTCCTCCCCCGCATCTCATCACAAGCGATTTCTATTCGTGCCCAAATTACTCCTGCGCTGTACTGGGTTCATGCTGCTGACGCTGAGAATTCCGACCGGCGAGTGCCAAGTACTTGGGGATGGAATTGTGCGATCTCACCTCTCAGGTGAAATTCATCATTATACATTCTCCCTTAAGGAAGAATTGACGTGTTAAATGTGATTTGAGATTCAGCAATGCGCCTAATTATTAATAAGTTGTAGAGAGGGTCACTTTTTTCGCATTTAACTGGGATATTTCTTCAGCTTCTTAAGTCCACAAGTCAAAAATATAAAGTAAAACTCTTGAGGAAAGGACAGTAAGTGTCATATATAGCTATCTACAATTGACATGAAGTTTGTCAATGAGCAGAAATTTGCGGCTCCAAATATTAGATAAAAAAAACTATTTTTAAGCAACATCTAGCTCCTTTAAAGCCTCTAGAATTTCCACAGAGAAAGAGGACGCCTTGGTAGCGCAACTGGTAGAGCACCTGGCCGGAAATCAGGGGGTCCGGGTTCGAGTCCCGGTCAAAAAAATCAAATACTGAATGAAAAAATATTCAGGAAAAATAAAAAATAAGATTATTTCTTAATAATATACTATACCTCCTGTTGTGGAAGTAATGTAATGACTTTACACGTACAGAGATCATGTAATGAAAAAGGAGGATGGAGTTTTATCCACTGCAACTATATTGGAGGGACAAAAAATAGCAGAACTCTAAATAAATATGAAAGGGCATCTAGTATTTTAGAAGTTTCCAAAAACTTGCATAGAAGTTGAGCAATAAATGAAAAAATACCAGACTTTTGCACCAATTATAATTGGCAAATATGAGTAAAAAAAGTTCGAAAATAATTATTAATTTCCTTAATCTAAATGAAGTGGAGACGCTAACTGCTTGCAAATATTTGGAAGACTGATTTCGCTCTTTCATGAAGCCCTATCCTCGAGCCTCATTATCTGAAGCATTTTCTGGGCGCTGCTCCTTGAATAGATTCCATAACTTCGAAAAAGAAACGTTTATTCTCAGCTTCTATAATCATCTAATCGAGTGGATATTTTTTCTACAAGAGGCATATATTTACCATGACATGACTGTCAGGAATGTATGAATAAATTCACTTGCGTTAAGATGAATTGATATACATGAAAAGCAATAACGATTGCAAAATATTTATTTGGGAAATTATTATCATTTCAACCTTTCTCATTCAATTTAATCACCTTTAACTTGCGACAAAACTTCGCGACGCCTTTACCGAGAATGGTAATAACTGCAATAAATTCCTATCTCTAAGAACTCGGGCGCCAGGTCTCCACGACCAACAGTTAAACGATCAAGGCCGCCTCCGGCCTTAATCCACCCAGATAGCCTACAGCGGTGACGATTCGCCAGGGTTCGATGGGGTGAGGTGGGGACAAACAATAGGAACCTCCACACGCTAAGGTCAATTACGGTATTTATTCAATTTACAGGTACAAATATTAATGTAGGTGAGCATAACACAACAACGCCCATTATTCGGGGCTAGATCAATCTCACAGACAAAAAAAAAATAAGTTCGGCACACTGAGATTAATGACACTGACTAAAAAGCGGTACATAACTTGGTCGAAGCTTAATCCCTCTTGAAGATATTAAACAAATTGGGCACAACGAGATTAACAATACTGGCGACAAAACGATACGTAACTTAATCGAGGCTTAATCCCTCTTAAATACATTACATAAGTTTGGCACAACGAGGTTAACAATACTGGCTACAAGACGATACATAACTTGATCGAGGCTTAATCCCTCTTAAATACATTACATAAGTTTGGCACAACGAGATTAACAATGGTAACCCCAACCCTGCCAATTGAACGGATGAAACCAAAATCGATGTGAAGCTAACTCCAAAGTCTACTGGAGCAAACGGAATTTAGAGGTAATTACCGCGGAAAGGCATATTCCACTGATCGACCCACACCCTCAGGGCCCTCAAGCCACGTACCTTAAACTCAAGAACAATGAGACCACAAAATGGTGACGGGATCACCCGTCGCTAACACCGAATCAACGTCACGGTGCTCAACCAACACACAGAGAGAGTTTTCTAGGAGAACCATCCCCGATGGAGTCCGCGAGCCAAGAGAGCTTCACGCCTGCTCCGCCGCCTCCTTGCCTCGTCCCCTTGGCGCAGGCGCGATGACGCGACTTCGTCGTCTGCTGCCCCGACCGCGCACCTTCATAGCGCAGGCTTTCATTCGGCGGGCCCTGCCGAAATCAGACTCGCTTGCGGTCTGGTGGGAGGCTCGGCTGGCCAGTTCCAAGCCTCCTTCTCCGCCCGGCAGCTCTTCTATGTCCTCGCGTGCTCTCTCTCTCTCTCTCTCATTGGTTTTACAACGATAACGGGAAGTAGGAAGAATACACGGCTTGAGTTCCCAATATATCTATATATCCCTCTCTAAGTTAATCCAAAATTTTGACATCGATTGCAGCTTCTCCGACAATACATACAAATACATATGAAAAATAAAAAAAAGCAGGTAGAGAACATGAAAAATAAATAATAAATATATAAAACAAATAAATAAATTACATTGTCCAGTCATATGTGCCTCTGACGCCATTCAAAACTCTTTACATCAATTAGGGAACATTAGCAATAACACATAATGGCATAATAATAAATCAAATATCAGTTTGGCTGCTCTTGGGTCCCGGACTCCATACTCTCCCGTACGTCAAACGTACAAAAAAAAACAATTCCGTTACAAACTAAACCATCGAATAACTATCGATAACGCATCGAAAATTTTCTTGTCTTTTAAGAAACCGGTTATTGAGACGCGTAAAATAATATTTAATTGGGTCTTGAATTTTTGAACATTTTCTTATTAATCATCTTGTTATTATTATTGTTATTGCACCAATTGTTTTAGGACTCATAAATTATCTAGGAGATTATATCTAAAATATTTTCTTATAAACATTTTCCTTTTTATCATTAAAGTTATTTTAATAATTGTTTCAGTGTTGAAACAAAAATTTTCCAACGTAAAACATTACTAATCATGTTGTACAGTTTTATGCTTTCTGAGTTATTCACTATATTCCATTAGACAATTCACGAAGATTAAAGATTTAATTCCTTTTAATGTGAACTAGAAACCAGAAATTGTGGTACTTGAATATATTCCCCTCCAAAATTGCTAGTTAAGCAGAAGATATTATCAATAAAATATTTCCAACATTTGTAATGTTTTTGATGCATAGATAGCCCTGATTTTAAAGAAAAATTTCACAGTATAATAAAATATAGTCAACAAATCATGTCAAATAAAAAGAAAAATATACGAAGACTTATGTTCTAAATTTGAAGCTGCTTAAAGTTATATATAAAAACATAATAATGAACTGCCCGCATAATAATGCGTTTCGCCTCAGAGCAAGGTGAACCGCGATCGACCTGCATCGTGGACAGAATGTCGGTCAATATCAGCTACACTTAAAAAATTTCAACTGGAAAATAAATAAGCATTTGGAAGCTATTTCACTATTCCCTATTCTTATGGTGCAATGAAACGCCTTAGTTGAACACTTCGTCATAGTTTGTCTCCGTCTTAATCATATCTCAAAAACAAAATTTTCGGGTTATCAAAACGGTTCACGGACAAACAGACAAGTACCTAAGTCAATGAAAAACGTTGGCCAAACCAGCCACAGGGTAACGAAACAGCAAAGGCTTCATCGAAAAAAATCCTCCACACCCTCGTGGATTTCCAAATCCTCTGATTTGAAAATCCTCGAGGTTGTCAATCAGAATGTCAGATTTAGCTCTCCAAGAAGTGTGTCCACTTGTCAATGACTTGAGCGGTTAATCTGCCTCTCTACTGGACGTAAAATCAAGGAGATAAATTGATATTCTACACCATTTTGAGTGCAGGTATAACTCTTGACAGGGGCCAAATTCGTTATGGCCCGAGCAAAGCTTAGTAGGCCCCTCACCCCATTACAAGCCCCAAGATGAGCCCTTAGCGCAGTCGATCGCTCCTTAACGCAGGCAATGAAGCCCTTCTTTAACGACACCGCAGGTGAGGGACTCGTCTCCTGAATTCGAGAGGGATCGGAGGCGAATAATAATTCATGTCTGCTCAACCACTCCCCCGACTTCTCCAGGCCTCCTTCCACCCTCTCTCTCTGCCTTTGTTCCCTCCTCCCTGTCCCCATCGCCGCTCCCGGCCGCACCCGGCCGCACCCGGCCTGAAATCCACGCGTTTATTGCTCGCCGCGGAGGGCAAAGAGTGTCGACGCGCCTTCCTCCCACCGACCCCGCCCCGGGCTCACTCCGTTGCCCCGATTGATCCGCCCTCGCGAATACCTTCGCGATGACTCACGCCCCAAATCAATTAGTTTTAACATAGTGACTGATATCTGACGACTGCTCCAACGGTGCTTTTTCTTGTGAGGTCTGTTATAAATGCCAAGTGAGGCGTAGGACGCTCGTGAAAAATTATAGTGGAGCAAGAAACGGGCCGAGCAACGAAATTTTCCTTGAAGAAAATAAGCATGGTCCCTATATACGGATCATACATATAGGGACCATGTAATATATGGACCAATGAAATAAGTTTAATCATCCCATACTGTCAACCTGTATAGACCAATTTTGGGTTAATTATTTCAACGACAGTCGCAAGTGTCTTTTTCTTCCTTTTATTGTGAATTACTTTTCAGTTATCTTAAAAATCTTACGCAACGAAACGTTTTATGAAAGAAAATGATTTATTTGTTTGGATTATTATTCTTAATCTTCGTAGGATCTGAAGGTCACAGTTGGCATACAACACACACTTAGTGCCAAACCAGTTATCTGGATTTCATCTGATGAATGATAAACTAAGGGACTTAAAATATCTGAGGGATGTCAATAGGAACTCATAAAGGTTACATTGTCTACAATTAAATGTTAGCTAGACGGCATAGAGAAGTTAATTGTTACTAAATATTGGGATGCTTTGGAGAATATTGTTTTAAATATGGGGAATGATTGACGAGAATCCTTCGGTATAAGTAGGGGGATTTGAATAGAAGTAATGAACGGACGTAATATTCGTGAAATGGACTTCAGTAATAAAAAATTGCTTTCAGATGATATATAATCAGTGCTCAGGAAAAAATGAATCAGTTAGATCATTTGATTTCTGAATTTAAAAAAACGACAAAAAACTCGTCTTTAATGTGAACAGAACTTTTTTCTGCATGTTTACCCTATTCGGATGGAGCATTATTTCTCAGCAATAGGTCAGAAATAAAAAATCTGCAGAGAATTGTGGCACTGGCAAAAATGGAGTTGAAACTTACTATTTACAGGCGGAAACACAAGCATTTTTGCCTATCAATTCTGCGTGTACAAGGCTACCCGATTACAACTTATACTTTAAATAAATGCTGAGCTAGCCTTTTATCCAGTCACCATCCGTGCCTGAGGATAATAACTTTTATCCCTGTGGTTGGTAACATTTTGATTTCGAATGCATGTATCATCAAATGTGTGTTCACATAAAATAAAATGAGGTTGAGTCATTCACAAGTTTATACCACTAAACCCTCCACAAGTTAGAGGGGCCATCTGTTTAAAATTATTTCATTTTTCACCTCTTTAATAACCCTTACCTATAAAACCCAGAAGTAGATTCTCCTCACCAAATTATAGAGAGAATTTCTTTTTAAAAATACAATCAAAAGGAAGAAATTTATATTTCAATGACAGTGCATGGAATTAAAATATAATGGTTACCTATATAAAAATTACTTTTTATAGTACACTTATATTCTATTAATTTTGACGAAAGTATTGACTAAATCAGCATATTCAAGTGTACAAGTTAAAGCTATATTGCATTCCATAAATGATGGAAAAGTCTTTCAAAATTAAATCCGACACTGTGTCCACAGGTATGTTGGTATACTTCGGTAAACAAAGCTGCTGACGCATACTACTTCCGGCTAATAAAATACCGATTCTTTACCAAAGTTACGTTGTCCAAGTTACCGATTCAATTTCCACGATGAAAGGCAAACACCGTTGGAAACAACTTCCACAAGGCATATCTAATTACTCAAATTCATAGGGATTCTATCAAACATGACTCGGACGAAATTAATAAAGCATTTACTGGCTTTCATGATTTGAACGTTCAAAACTGGACTATTCTGAATATTAATTAAACCAAAAATAAATAACTCAACTATGGAGGTCCTTAATGAATTGTTGTTTTGGGTAATTATGCACTTGAATACATAAGTAGCTGGACTGGCTGGAGCTTTTTGGGTGTGCTTTCTTGATTAATTGGTTGAAAATATTTGATTCGGAATTTTTGGAACGCTTTATGTGTATATTATAGCACTGACAGAGTGACACTGCTAAATACAGCCTTTTCAAACGTGTGGTATCATTTGCATGAAGCCCACACAAATGTGAGTCGGAGCTTCATATACCATCTTATTTTTACCACAAAATGCAGCAATTTTAATATTATTTTATTTATTCACCACTACAGTATTATTTACGAACGTCAAGGAATGACATATGTTTCATTTTAATTGTTAAATTTTACTCACCGTAAATGCAACAGTCTAGTAGCGTCCAATGGAATGCTTGAGGCAAAAATTTTAATACCGAATCATACTAATTAAACTTTGTGGGATTTGGGAGTTCGCAAAACGGAAGTTTTATGACTTCGTGGGACCCTCTGTGTGACCTGGTGGGGTACGTAGCTTTCTTCTTTGCTTCTTAGTTGTCATTAATATTGACCCTACGTCTGTACCTTAACCATCATTAGTTAACAGTAAATATTGTTATTTAAATGCAAAAACCGTAATTTTATCAACTTAATACAAGCTATTGTTATTCTGTGCTATCTGAAGTAGGATTATTTCACTTGTGATATGTTTTTCATCTCTATCGCTCATGATTAAAAAGTTCACTGATTTCCTTTAGCCATCTCCTTCCGATCCTTGTTGACAATGCAGTGGACTGAGTGATTAAGGGACCTGACGCCAGAAGCCTTCGAAATAACTCTTGGTTGGCAGCCACCCCTGAGGATTTTTATGCACACCTCAAAAGCAGCAATGTATTTTCGGTGATTTATTCCGGGGATATCTGAATTCCGATATAATATGTATCGGCCGATATTGATATCAGTTATCATTTTTGGATCAGTTTTAGTTGAACCTTACTGAAAGCGACGCCTGAGTGACTGTACCTGGACTAAGTAAGATTACACTAAATCACACTGAATTTAAATTTCAATCTCAATGCTTTTTTAAGGCAACTGACCTAGTAGGTTTGCCAAGAAAATGGCAAAGGTAGGAAAACAGTACGTGATATTGAATAAAAATATTTGCAATATAAACGCATGAATCATAGCTCCGCAATCTATCGATGGGGACTATCGCAAATTTCCGATAATGAAAGACTACTGACGATGGCATGATTACAAAATCCGTAAAATGTGAAGTTAAAATAGGTACATATTGAAATTTGATTGCTCGATAACGTCCAGAGCACGTTCCTTTCTTTACACTGTAAAAAGTTGATCTGATTTTCAGTGCGATCTGAATTTAAGCGCTGTCTGATTTTAAGGTAGTGGTCTGAATTTAAGACTCATGATGCGTGAAAATCATACACACCTCCGTCATATTTTAAGACCATAACCACTGCATGTTGAAAATAAGATGGTTGTGATCTGAAATTCAGATCACCCGGGCTGAAAATAAGCACGCCTTGGTTGGCTCCGCAATTGGAGCTAACCAGCCAATAGCAGAGACTGATGGGTGGAGCGTAACCAGGGAGCAGGATAAACAAAGCGCAGTGTTTTTCATTCAACCTCAGGGAGCAGGATGTCAACAAGAATTACGAAGCGTAAGGAAGTAAAATTCGAAGTCTAGCCAATTTCATTGTAAGTAGGTGAAATAAGTTTCGTTCGATGAATTAATGGTGTGAGAATGTGGCAATGATACTTAGTTTATTTGCAGAAGGGAGCCAGTTGTGTCTGAGTGACGTATCCTGAGAGTAAACTTCCTTATTTTGTCTACGCGGCAGGGTTGTAAGAACTAAAAAATAGTCGCCCTCATCAAGTGATCAAGTTCCTGCTTCGGTTTGAAGATACTGGCACACATCTGTGGTATTGAAGTCTTTGTATGGATTACTTTGTTTCCAATAAAAGTACATATTTTCATATTATCTTTGAAATTATTGTCAATGTGTTCCCATTTCCGTCCTGAAATCTTTTTCAATGGAAATTCTATGACTTACGTTTGTTCTATTGAAGAATTTAGTCAGTGAAACAGTATCATCGAATAAAAATATGAAACGTTAGGGTTTTGGTTTGTGTTCGTGTGAAGTGTTTAAATATCTAGTATTTATAATTAGACATCGCATAAAAGTAGGCTTTGATTTCAATAGCAACCCGCATTGTTACGTGGTACTTATTTTCAGATAGCCCCATGCTGAATTTAAGACAACCCTGGGGGGGTGTGTCGGGATTTTTCCGTACCGGAATCAATCTCGAACGATTCAAGCACACCTCCCCTGGTCTTAAATTCAGCATGAGACTATCTTAAAATAAGTCCCACGTGGTGTGATTTTCAGTCCTGCACCTGCCTTAAAATAAGACATCCCCTCAGAGTAGGCTTGAATTTCAATAGCAACCCGCATTATTACCAGACCAGGGCTGTCTTAAATTCAGCATAGGCCTATCTGAAAATAAGTCCGCTTGGTCTGATTTTCAGTCGTTCACCTGCCTTATTTTTAGACAAGATATTACTGCTGAAATTCAACATACCCTGTCTTAAATTTGTTGCATCTGAAATTCAGATCACTTTTGTACCTTAAAATCAGATCTACTTTTTACAGTGTATGAAAATTAAATTCACTCTTACTTCATGAATAATAAAATAATTCGCATCCCATCAGTATTAAGAAAAGGCCTAATGTAATTATAGGCACTGAGAAAAAGCATGATGAGTCTATTTCAATCAAAGAAAACGGAGGCTTGAAAATTTATTTTAGTTTATAGTTTGCCATTAAACGCCGAGGAATGTTATACCATACCATAATAATACAGTGTGATGCTTAACATACTCAGTGAAATACCTGACTATTGTTAAAAGTCATTTAAATAATCCTTACTCGAAAAAGTCCGAAATAAAATAATTAACAAACAAACATGAAATTTTTATGTATATTTTCTAGCAATTCAACAATTATCACAAAAAAATTATTTTAGACGAGAAACACATGTATGCCAGTAACTCGTAATAACGTAGTAACTCGTTAACCAAGTATTACTACAATTTTATTCAATTTTAATGCATACATAATGCTTCAACGTTAAGGATACATTGAAATTTTAAAAACTTTTATTACGGCCTTGCAGTGACCGCAAAAGTACTATGTTTAGTGGAAGGAGTTTCTCTATGACCACGTCTTCTCCTGCCTCGATTTCGATAATTACAGTACGCAAACGGCTAATGTTGATGCCAAGTCTTCCCTTCAGAACTTAGCACTTCCATCGAGGGCATCAGATATTTCCAGCTAATTGTTAAGATCTCACAAATACGAAGTAGTTCAAACCCTCTCTTTACAGTCCATTCGCAATGTTGGCCAACTTCTCGTTCTCACACTCTTCTGACATGAGTTCTCACGCTGTTCTCCACCCAGTTCTCAGCTGGCCCTTGGCAGTGGTCTCCAATCAGAATCATGAGTACCGTAGGCATGGGCTCAACAGTGCATGCATGGAAGTAACATCCTCCTCAAAGCACTCATTAAGGTTTCGGGCGATAAAGGGAAGTTATTAGGCTGTTATGAAATGGATATAAAATCCCTAAAATTACTAGATATTCAATACCTAAATTAATTTTGGGTTTTCATATTGGATCATTGGTTGTTTGCAAACATAAAACCCTTCACATTTCTTGTCTGGATTGAAACCCGTTCTTATGGTCCTTTTCCAAAAATGTATCATTGTTTTCACTGTGAAATATGAATTCATATTAATTGCATAATTAATTTTAAATATAATAATTCTATTTATTCGTAACACGAGGAAAAAAAACAAATTATATGGGCACAAAACTCGTAATAACCTCATCCTGATATCAGCTTTAATTAGAGGTCCAGGAAAATAGTTTTATAAAAATTCAAAATTAATTTTAAGAATCTGAAAATTAGCGTAATATCGTGTTTAGCTACTTTTTGCTTTTTCCGGTACAAATTAGATTACAAAAAAAAAACAAAAAAATTACAATCTTTTTACGGTAACTTCCAAGGGCACAAACAATGCGTTACATATGACCTACACACTGCGTCATTGTACTTAAATATAAGTAGATATACATTAAAATTGTTAAGAACAGATTTACTGTTACTTTTTTATTGTACACTAATTGACAGTTCGACTAAACCACTGATACCTCGTTCTGCTTGTCTTACTTGTCTTGGTATTTCTTAACATTAACAGTGAATAAAAGTTCATTTACTTAAGGTTATCATTATATGTAGAGCCCAAGAGCCTAAGTTACTTGAATTCAAGCATTGTTAAGGTCACAGCATTTCCTGGTTTCAATCGATGTCAATTATCACTGACTAAACTGAAATTCTAAGAGAATGACTTCTCACTGTCTCATTTTTTGAAAAGCATCACATTATGTTTGGTTTAATAGGCGTACACTGATTTTAGTGCGTATATTTTGTAGAGGTTGCACCCCCTTCGAATGCAATAAAAATTTACAATTTTTTTTAATATAAAACGTTAAGAAATAGTGTTTTATCGCTTTATGGACGTATTTTCGTGCAATGTCACGTTATATCGATAAAGTGTGTTCCCCGGATCCCTAGCTATACCAATTAGTTTGTCTAGACATGCATAACAGCTGGATTAACAAAATTGTGACTGTTCAAATGCCTAATGCTCCCCAGTGTAAACTTATGGATACCTACACTGCCTGCGTGAGATACACAATACTCGCTTTCCGCAGAGTCTAAAGCATATAATACGTATTAATATTTTCTATTAAACCAAAATTTTCCATGTTCCTTTTGCACTATACCGGCAATGATGGGACAAAGTAAGTCATTTGCACAATGTTGCTCATCTCTTGATAGTATAAAACATGAAGCACTGCAGACAGCAAGCCTTTACTTCAAGTGATCAGATGGTGGGTATGTGAGCTGTAACGTTTACTAAGTCTTGGCATGTGGCTTCCGGCAGAGGAGAACGGAGTTAAGGGAGAGAGGAGGTTGAAAAGTTTTGCATGAAATGAGGTTCTGGTGAGATCGGGTAGCATGGTAATACTTAATCTGACGAACAGGAACCTCTTAAGGGCATTTAACGACAAGAAGGGCAAAAGTGGCAGGAGTAGCGCGTGAATTAGGTGGGCTTTGTAAGGGGTTAAAATCTCCACATAGCGGCTAGGAAAGTGACAGGAGATATCCTCTAAGTGCGCTTATCCCGAGGGATAAAAGCCTTATATGCAAAGAGAGAGACTGTTCTCTTTCATGTCCCGAAAAATATATAAAGGTATCACCCTTTAAGACCCATAGCAACACCAGATATCCATTTAAGTTTATTAAGAACTTCACTTGTATTATTGAACAAATTAGTTGCAACAGCGTCAGTGGGAGCTAAATACTTGAGAAGAAAATGATTTTAGCGGGCAACTGCATGACCAAACTCAAGTAGATATGCGACTATCACTGTCATCACAAAAAGCTTTTAGAGAGTACGATTATTTTTTATGAAGTGGATGTGTTAAAATGTATTTAATTAATTGAAAAGTGAGTTAACAGCTATATAGTTAAAACTTTAACTGTTGCTAGCTCTACTTAGTGGAATGACGGCATGATGGGAGAAATGATTCACTTTGTACTTATTTCACGAATTTATTGTTAACCCAACCGGTTTCAACGCTGGCACGTAATCTTCAGGGGTACAATCTCCGTTTCTGGAAGTGCAAGTCACATATACACAAAATTCCTGGGGGTGGGGGTTAGGTGAGAAGTGGTTTGGGGAGGGAGGAGCCGCTGAATCGGCAATGTTGGGTCAAAAGGAGTTGACGTAGGGTAGTGATTTGGGGTAGTGGGGGAGAACGGGGACCGGGGGGTGAGGGTAGGAGAATAGGTGGGGGTATTGATAATCACCGATGGTCAAGGTGAGGAGGAAGGGGGCTGCGGACGGTCACGGTGCAACACGGGAGGTAAAATGAGAACATTTAAATTCGGAAGAGTCATTTAAAACCAATACATTAGGAACATCTTGTCTCATAAAAATTTCAAAAGTCTCTAAAAAATCCTAGTGAGGCAGAGTCAACAATCCTAGGATTAGTTGACGCAGCCCTCCACTCGATTCTTCTATCGGCCAACATCTTCATTAAAGTAGTTCCTCTCTATCACGTCATTTACGACCTGTTCCATATACCTCATACGAGGCCTGCCTTTTCCATTCTCCCCGTTCACGTTTTCCTCAATGATTGTATTCATCAGGCCATCGTGTCGTAAGATATGGCCGATTAGGTTGTCCATTCTTCGTTTTATAGTTTTCAGCAGATTTCTCTGTTCTCCCACTCTTCTTAGGACTTCTTCATTTGTCACTTGGTCGATCCATTTTATCTTCATCATTCTTCGATAGCACCATGTTTTGAATGCTTCCACCATTTCTTTTCCGCTGCTGTCATCGTCAATGCCTCACTGCCGTAAAAAAGCATGCTTCAGATATAAGTTCTAATTAGGATGGGTCGGTTCGGCTCTTCGGTTCTCGGTTCCACCGGTTCTTGAGCTTAGAACCGGAACCGAGGCCAAAAATTTGGCGCGAAAACCAGTTTGAAACCTGCTCACACTCTGAAAGTAGAGACTTCACATTAAAACCTGGTGGCATAGTGTACTTAGATGTTTCAAAGTTGCCGTGAATTATTCTAATTCAGTCGTTAAAATGACTATGTCATTTATTTTATAACATCCAATTCTAGTAAGTGATGAAATACCGCCGTAATAAGGATATTCTGATTGATAGGTATTCCTCCTTTGGAGGTGCGAGTGCACATTAATTGTCGTAAATTATATCATAACATAGAGTGTATAAGTTTTAGAAGATTTCATTCATGCTTTGGATATTGCTTTCATTAGGTCGGCAAATTATTCGTCATTTGTACAATAGCATTAACTTTGCTCATGCAAGAGAACACTGTCTACTTCGCCACGCAGTAAATAGCAGACGACAATCGACTATATGAAAAATGGACAGTGCAAAGATAGCCGGAAATGAAAGGCACCCGCAATATGCGGTCAATTACAACTAAATTGTTTTATCAAGTATCTTCTTCCCTTGATGCAAGGGTCGTGTTCAGCCAAGTAACTATCAACCGTTTGCCATTAACCATTCTGATTTCTTGATTACTCGACTATGGGCACTCATTACAAAAACGTTGGGTTAACTGGTAATTTTTAACTTTAAAAAATGTTTGTGCATTGAAACGTGAAGAAAAATGCACGTGTCGGATATAAAAGCTGATATTGGTACTATCTTCCAATGGGGGAGTGTAGAGCACAGTTTGCAGTAACATACGAATTTCAATATTTAAGTTTATGAGAAATATGTTGGTAATGACAAAACCGTGGTCGAAAGCACACACTCGGGTTATATTGCGTGAATCATATTTAACAAACGTATCGCCGTTAAATAAAATCACGGCATTGGAGATCCCGGAAAGATTCCGAGACGAAATAGGAAAGCAGAATCATTTGAAACGACGGAAATGGTACACGTAAATTTATGTCAACGCATGTCTCACAGATGGTCTAACTGATATGTAAGCCAATGCTGAAAAAAATCAATCGCGCAAGGTAGTGCCAAGTTACCATCAAGAGCCATGGCATACGAATCAGCACTGTTAGCACTTCGTATATGCCCAGATGAATGCTTCCTAAGTCGCATGTCGATAAATAAAGTGCTATCGAAATACGGCATGCCTATCGATATTTTAAAAATATCGATAGCTGGTAAAATTACACCTTAATTTACTCACGCGGTTGAATCCTTCGCAATGTCTTCCGAAGTGTGGAAATACTTCACGGTTGATGCAGCAAATGAGAATTTCGCAAAGTGTAATTTTTGTCATTCCCTGATTTCCAGGGGTGCATGTAAATCCACTTCTAACCTGAAAAAGCATGCGGAAAAGAGGCATAAAATACATTTTCACGGGAAAAGTCCAATCGTGTCTTCTAAGAGACGGAATATTTCAGTAATTAGTAGAGGCCTGCACATGGTCGCAAAATACGGGCGAGGGTCGCCCGCCCTTGTGCGAGAGATGAAGAGAGAGGCTCAACCTGAAGACATTTGACGGACTTTTCCGAAGTGTCACGAATGTGGCCTAACGGAGAACTTGCCAAGAAGAGGAGGTCACCCGTCGGCGCCCGCCTCCATCCATGGATGGACAACGAGTATAAGACCAAAAGTGCATGAGTTCTATTAATATTTTCACATGAAGGTTAAAAATGGATTAAAATTACATAAACACAAAAATATAATGAAGTATTCTTTTCCAAGTAGTATGTCTCTGAAAATGATTCTTGATTATCTTATCTTACCATTGAGCAATGCAAAGTAAGTGGTAAATTAAGAACCGGAACCGAGAATCGGAACCGTGAACCGAAGTTAAGAACCGGAACCGAAAAAAAGTGGAACCGACCCATCCCTAGTTCTAATGAATTGCTTTCCTACTGAAATCGCGAAAGCAAAATTCTGTGGAGCTGATATTAAAAAAAGAGCAATAATCTGGTTGAAAAGCAGTGGGGAGACACATACGAAAAGGATGACTCTTTCTCCGCTTTTGGACCCTTGTATCAAAAGGACCTGAAGTCAAATCCTAATGGTGCCAGATTTTTCAACGGTATACTCTTTCCTACCTGAGAAATTTGTGGAAACAGAGTTCTAGTTTGTGCTTCGTCTGTCAGATGTAAAATGCCTATCTCTTGGCGCCATTCTTTAAAGGTGGGATAATACAATCTCTGGTTTCAACTCGGCCAGCGGCGCGTGCCCGTTCTTGTACCAGCAGAAATTGTACAATGTGCAACGTGACATGATAGTCAGGGTATTCTCCACGTCAAAGCTGAAAGTCAAGTTATCACCACCCACGCTTTACCTGAAGCAACATCTTAGTGCATTTTTACGCACATACATATAAATGCTTCCTTTTAATGGCATTTACAGGGAAACTATTGATAGGGTAGCAATGCTTAGTGCAGAAAAATTAATTCAATCATTCAATTAGGGTCAATTATTGCCAAATTGTAGAATAATATTGTCTTTTTCAAAAGTTTTATTAGTAAAAGTTACGACTGTTCGCACTAGGAGCAGTGCGTTATTGCACAACTTGAAATTAACCAAGTGTTGCAAAATTTCTCGTAGTATTCTAATGAAAAGCCGTGAAGTTTGTAATACATCCACTAAATTAAGTTGATATGAGTGATTAAACAATTTTAATTCAGTAATAACAACTAATCTAATTGTAAGACATATATCCACGTGAAATCACCACGCAGAAATCTGCGTGAAATTGCCAAAGCAAAATTCTGTGGAGCTGATATTAGAAAAAGCAAAAATCAGGTTAAAAAGCAGTGGAGAGACACATACGAAAAGGATGACTCTTTCTCCGCTTTGAGACCCTTGTATTTCGACTTTAAAAGAGGAAAACGGATCGAAGAGGTTAGAAAGAGCGATGGAGTGATATTCTGGAAGAGGCGAGTTGTGGGGAAGGCGGCCTGGGCGGGAGAATGGTGCTTTTGGATGAGAGTGGAGGGGTGAGCGAGGAAGCGGCCGGCGCCCTCAACCGAGGAGGAGCCGAAGAATTCGAGGTGGAGCGGGGTGGGGAGCTTGATCCCACCCACGCTTTTCCCTGGGTCAGACGAGAGTCTGGGTTTGAGTGGGGGCTGGGTACTGGTCGAAGGGGTTAAAATGTGTGCGCAAGGGGAAAGGGAGGTCCCACGGAAATATGCGCGAGGGGGGCGAAAATTTAGAGTGAGACGAATAAGGCGGTTGCGAGCTAGGGAGGAGGGTAAAGGTGGCGGTGGAAGGAGGAAATAATTTGAAACGACGGAGAAGAGGAGACGAGGGATGGAGATTGAAAGAAATAAAGCAAATTGCGTGCGGGATTAGGGAGAAGACAGGACAGGTAATTTCTACACCTACCTCGTAAGCCTCCTCAATTGTGCTTGGCAGGGTAATCATGCGATATGTGCGCGCATATGCTATTGTAATACATCCACTGGTAAATGTTAGTAAATGTTACTTATTGTAGGAAAATTACACCCACCTTTAATTTATCTACGATCCACTAAGGATTTGCATCAAAGAATGAATTATGATTTTATAGAAATGTTGGTCTTGCATATTGGTAGGGTTTGGATATAGTTTCCAAGAATAATGTACAATCACGCAGTTAACTTGGTATTTCAGAGTTTAGTAATTGCTTTTTTAAGTTACACTCAAAACATTGCTAAAGTTGGTTGATCCATTTCATTTTCATCATTTTTCTGTTGAATTACATTTTGCATGCTTCTTCCTTGACTTAGGAGTGTTCAAGAAATGCTCCTCTAAACGAATTATAAGATTATTATTTCGAAAGAGATGATGGAGAGATCTTTACTAAACTATATGGTTCAAGACTTGAGAGAAGATTTTATAGCAATTTTATGCTATAGGTAGAAGCCAAAGCTTAAGAAAGTTTAAGACATTGCTATATGAAAAAAATTCTGCAGTAAACCAGGTTTTTGCCAGGCATTTACTGAAAGACATGAAATTGACTGTTTTAATATGACGTAGTTGACCGAAGAAACTCTTCAATATATATATATATTTTTTTTTTATTTAAAGTGATTATTACCAATCCATTTCTTCACAACAATGTTGAAATTTTATCATAATGTCTTCAACCTACTTTTTCTGTACTAAACATTACTACCTTATCAATAGTTTCCCTGTAAATTCCATTAAAAGGAAGAATTTATATGTAGGTGCGTGAAAATGCACTACGATATTGCTTCAGGTAAAGTGTGGATGGTGACAACTCGGCTTTCAGCTTTGACGTAGAGAATAGCCTGACTATCATGTCACGTTACACATGGTACAATTTCTGCTGGTACAAGAACGGGCACGCGCCGCTGGGCGAGTTGAAATACGCTATAACAGAATGCACGAAAAAATGAAGGCCCAGGAAAAGACAGGAATATTGGACAAGAGGAGGTCAAATGGCGACGGAAGCAGTGGAAGGGCCGAGGGGGGAGATTTACTCAAAGGGAAAATTGTTATACATCCCGAAAGCCGTCGGAGACACCCAAAAACCGGGCCACGCACGTACCTAGTCATCTGTTCAATCTATCCTTGTCATCGCGCACGTCACTCATGCGGCACACCTAATGGGCTGCGAGGCTCACTTCTCTGCCTGTTCTATATTCCCTGTCTCATTTCTCACGCCCCTGGCGAGGGGGAGCGTGATAGAAACAAATGAAACGGGTGAGAGAGAGAGAGAGGTAAAAACAAAGAAGAAACGAAAAGCGAAGAAAAACGCGGCGAGTGAGGAGCGCTTGATGGGGTGAGAGAAATATTTCACTTCCTTTTTTATCTTTTCCTTCCGAATCTGCGCGTCCGTTCCATTTCCCTACCCACCTCTTTTTCCTTCCTTGTCCTTTCCTTTTCTCTTGCTCTCAGGACCCACCCCCTCGGCCCCAAACTCCTTTTCCCAGGATCCATCTTCCTTTTTCTCTTTCACCCTCCTACGCGATCTTTCCTCAGATTCGAGTATTCCTTCAGGCCTTTCTCAGAGCGGCTTGCCGGCACTTTACAACACTTTCAGCCAATTATAGCCAAATTGTATAATAACATTGTCTTTTTCAAAAGGTTCATTAGTAGAAGTTACGACTGTTCACACTAGGTGCAGTGCGTTACTGCACAACTTGAAATTAGTCAAGTAAAGCGAAATATCTCGTAGTAATCTAATGAAAAGCCGCGAAGTTTGTAGTCTTTCCATTAAATTCAGTTGAAATGAGTAATTGATCAATTTTACTTCAGTAATGACAATGAATCTAAGACAAATACAAGTTTTACATAATAGGAACAGGACAAGATGCTTTTATACAGTACCACTCATCAGAGAGTCCTTGAGAAACGCTAGCTCAATAACTATCAACTCGAAATAGAGCTTAATTCACGTAGATGAATCACAAATCCTTGGAACCAAAGGAAGATAAAATTAAAAATTCCATTTCCAAAACCGCGCCGCAAAGGTTTTACGTTATTCTAGATTTCTTCACCCAGATGGAAAAGAGTTCTTCAGCGCGCCCAATGGAAAAGACTTAATCTGATTCCATTATTTGTATATTTCTTCAGTTAATAGTGGCAAAGCGTTCAATTTCAACTAAAAGAAGCGCCACCCTGCAACCTACGAGAATTTTTTTTCTTCTTGTCATTGCGCATGAGGAAGTGTAAATGAAAACGGCTGCACTGCTGTGTCTCTATGCCATATGAATTTTAACTTCAGCCGTGACAGTACGAATGAATTATGAATGGAATTAAAAGAAAACATTCTCTAGGCATAAAAGGCTCTCCTCTCATTTCTGGTATCGAAGGTCTAGTCTTCAATTTTTACGAAGATTTCTATCATGAGATCTAAGAACGATGACAGCCGGCTTATCTCAGCAAGCTCCGCCTTTTAATACTTAAAAAGGCTAGGAATGATATACTCTCCTAGCTTTGGGTGTTTCGCAGGTATGTCTTTATTGCCTTCAAAGCTGCGAAGGGCCTCTCGGCAGATGAGTCAGTCGCTGGGGTGGTGAATGTCATTTAAGCAAGTTTGTACACTTCCGGGAAAACTTTCACTAAATCATCTATTGTCAAGTTACGTTGTAAATTCGCAATACTCTCTTGGTTCATTTCTCAGTCGTTTAACAAGACAGGCCAAGTCTCAAACATGGTAAAACAATGAAGTTCCCGTAGCTTTGTTTTAAATTTGAATATTCCTTTTCCGAAAATTGGTTTTCGGATTTTTCAAAACTGATTTTCGTCTACAAGGCTCACAAATTTTAATCCTATTATATCCGTTAGCCAGTGCGTTCTACCTTTCTTCGTTTGTGTGGCATCATGTGACTTCCTACCTTCTACCTTTCTTTTCTGAAGTATTTGAAACAACAAATCAGACCGAGGAAGTAGATAAGAATAGAGTCAGCAAAAATTATAAATCAAAATATCTTAAATTTGATAATAGGCCTCGCTTGAAACACAACGCCTCTTAAATCCATAATACGAGAATTTTCTCCAATGAAATATAGTAAATAGCGTTTTTCATTTCTGTAATCACACATGGTCTCAATCAGCCTACCATGGTAATTCCATGCTATTCGAGCTAATTTCTGTAACTTTGTCTGTAGCCCTGCATCTCGTGCTGCTGTTATTTTAGTTTATTTAGAAAAGAAACTTCTACACCCGGAAAGGGCGATAAAAACATTTTATAAGGCTTAATAACTTTTAGGAACTGAGACAATACAAATTCAGTTTATAAGCATAACAGTGCACAAAAAATTCTTGAGGGCATTTTTCTTATATTCTCGTCTAAAGGCCGGTGTCTTTGCCACACAATATATGCTATAAACTTCACAGTATATTTTCACACTTGAATTCCTGCAACACATAAAAAATGCCGAGCCAAGGAACTAGCTGATTGGTTGTCACTCATAACTTAAGAGACAGTCTTTCAATATTTCCACTACTCGTAAAATAGCGTGATACTGTGATTTCTTGAGACTCAGTAGTGAAATCCGTCCTTTTATCTGGCATTATTGCTACGAAATGGGCTAGATTAAGTTTCTTTTTTATTAAATGAATCATTAGCTCTGAAATGGATGATAACAGATAATGTTCAATACCACTTGGCATTCTTGAAAGAATAGTTGAATTTTTAGGCGATTTTTCAGGTAACTATCAAAAGCTCTAAGTTCCATAAACAACTCAATTTCAATTTCTTTATTTAATTGTTATCTGTTTCATTATGGCCTCGTTAAGATCTTGCTTTCCCACGGATCACGCAACTCCGATCGAATGACTGAGAAATCTCTATGTTATACTAAGAACTAAGAATGTTCACGTTCCCGTTGTGTTTTGCCTATTATTTGCACTAGTGGTATTATATGTCATTTTTGTGCCTTACGAATATTTATCTTCTAATTTCTTACAAATCCTAAAATCCATTATTACTTCAGACAATTTTCTTACAGGAAAACAAAATCCAAGGCCAACAGGATCTTTTTTTTTCAAATTAATACACCCACAGACCCATGTTACAAAATCATATAGTTCTCCAGGGAAATGATGCTAACAGTTTTTTTTGTCTTCTGTTGGTGTATCCAAAAGTATTATTGCCGTTTTCCGCCTTTCTTTCTCGGTAATTATTCGTTTTTTATTAGAAAGTGAACTACCATTACACGTAACAAATTTTTCAACAGTACAATCATCTCCGTTCACCTTCTGCTTGTGTGGTGAACGCCGTGGCATGCATTCTTCTCTAGGCATGGGATGGTCGCAGGCTGGCGCCCTGCTTTCCCCTAGTAGACATGGTATTTCAGTAGAAAAGTGGCTCTTCATAAAAGGAATCAGCCTCAACGACTTTAAACGATCGATCTCCTAAAGCTATGTTGTCCAGATAGCCAACACCCCTGCAGACCGAATCATGATTGAAATTTTATGAAAACTACACATGCATGCACATTGCATGTACACCTTGAAAAAATATACCTACTCTTGGATGTCATCTATTGTCTCCATCAAGGAATTCACCAAGAGCTCGTGTGTCCTAAATTTAGGATGAGGCTCACATGGTCAAAGGAAGGCATACAGCATAGCGAGCCGATTTCCTATCACGTCTTGGTTCTCTCGTCTTTAGCAAGGGGCACCGAAGGAAGCAAATACAATCTTGAACTTGTTCCTCAATAAACTGCTTATTTGCAATACTAATTCCGAGAAAACTAAGTGTTTACTTAACGTTAAATACCAAGGGAAGAAGTCTTCCAGGGGCTTTTATTGACTCTTTGCCACCGTCAATTAATGATGTACCTCTCAATAAAATATCTCCAATGACGACTCTTCTATTGTCAGCAGTGCCAACTCTGTCTCCCGCATAAGTCCTCTCCTAGGGCTAACTTGTTGCTAAATTTCCATAAGAGGAATAATAGAGTGGGTTTAGCTCTATAACATACGCCCTCAACTTTGGGTTTTCACATCGTCCTTCAGAGGTGGCGCATGTGTTCTCAGTCATCCCTACGCTCGTGGAAGCCCTAGAAGGCTGCCGCCCGCGACATTCTTTCGCTTTCTCGACTCCTGGCAACGGAACCCACCTCTGCCAAAGGGGCAGGCTGATGGAGATGCCAGGTTGAAAGAAGAGACAAAAAAATATGGCTATACACCAGATTTGATTTCAGAAATTTTTAAACGAACGGTCAGCTCTACAAGACCACCACAACTTCTTCATTCAAATACACTCCGACTTAAAATTTAAGCCTTTATCTATCACACCATCAGCTACTCTTAGGCGTTCGCTATGTTCCTTTTCCTATTCAATAATACTGCATCAGTATTTGATCTACATGGCCATTACTTTCACTAGCTGAATCTCTATTTTTGTTTCATCCATAATAGTTTTAGTAACACCAGTCCTTTCGATTCACTCGATAAGAGTAATTGAATATATTTGCCAAAATGGACATCTATACATACGCTAAACCCTGCGAGCAACCGCAGGTGTGTGTTGCAGTGGGTGAAGATTACCAAATATACACTACTGCCATGCAAATAGGAGCTAGAATGCTACGACCATATGGAAGCATGTGCAACCATTGTTTCACATGTTTCGAAGTACCAGGGTAGGCAAGGTCTACCCTGTTTAAGTCGGAGCGTATTCACATAAAGTGGTTGTTGTGGTGGTCTTAAGAGGTGATCGTTCGTTAACAAATTTCCAATATTAAATCTGGTCTTGTGTCGTCTACTTTTCAGCTTCTTTTTATTCGGCATGCCCATCTAGCTGCAGGTGGGCCTTCTCATTTGCACCTAGATAGTTTTCATCTGCTTAAAACTAAAGGATTATTAGTTACAATGACATTGCCCTGCATACTTTTATTTATCTGTATTTCCATGGTTTAGTACTCTTATATCAAGCATTATACACTAAAGTCTACTATAGTAATATATATGACCTACTTATTCTTCTGCCATGCCGCCTATTTTACTCTCTTATGGTTCGCGGGAAAAATGACATTTTCAATCTATCGTTACGACGTTCTATCTCTCTAATCTTATTTATCACATCAAATATCGTATCACGACAAGACACAGGGGTAAGCGCTAACGGTCATTGGCAATGAAATGACTATTAATACTCTGAGTGTAGTATTATTCTGACTCTTGGTGTCACTTAAATTATTTTGTACTGGTGTAGTTCTTTTGCAATTCTGCTTGGTAGTACGCGTTCTTTTTATTGATAGGGCATGCTTGATGATGATTCACCCCTGCCATTCACTTTTGTGGAGACGTTCAGGACATTATGTAGATATGGATTTAGAAATATATTAGGAGCCAATAAAAATATTCACATCTTCATAGATTTTGCTCAAGCACAAAATATCAACGTCAAAATAGGAGGAAGCATGAAGTAGGAGTATAAAGTTAAATACGGAGTAGGCATTGTAAAGTCTTTATTTCAACACCTTAAAGCAGTTATAATCTCTTGAACCTTCGCTCGTTATTGAACGCATCTCTTACTCTTCCATTTTTCTAACGAAAGCACTTGGCCCTCTTCGACATGGCTCAGCCGAGCCCAAAGGAAGACCCACTATTCGAGAGACCTGCCCCTGAGGAAACTTCGTAACTCTCCGCTATAGGAACACACAATCGTCTGACTGAGACGTTCCAACCCTCGTCAATGACCTCGGTCCCCCCTTGGGTCGCCGCACCCACCCGTGTATGGTGGTTTATCCCCCTCCCATTTCTCCACGCTATGTGGCCAGTGGCTATTTATACAGGGAGGGGAGAGGAGTAAACGCGAACGGTCTAAAGAAGTATTCAAGTAGGCATGGCTTTAGTGATTACTCACTGGCAAAAAATTTTACAAAATATATGAATAGGTATTTGTCTTAGCAGGCCATATTCTACCGCTAGTAATCAGCCAGAGTCATTGACAACAGAATAAAAATTCTTAAATTGACTTTAATTATTAAAAAAAAAAACATTTACAATAGAGCTATGAAATATTTAGGTGCTAAGGTTCTTAAACAATATTAACAACAAATAAACACCAAGAGAAGAATTCAAATGGAACAATTTTTTTTTCAATAAGTCGTCAAGCCAAAAGTATAAAGTCATAATAACTAGACAAAGTACATTACTTTCTGGAATTTATCTCACAAAATCCTTTCGTACAATGCGCATTTTGAAGATCTTTAATTTTCCATTTCAAATTAAAAATATGCAAACCATTTCTAGCCAATATGATGCCTAATTTTGGTCAGTTAAACTATAAAGTGACTACACGCTTGACAACACCAGTGGCAGAAACACTAAATTTTCTTGTCAGCGCGCACTCAATAAAGCATGGAATTAGTTAATAGCGGTGAGAAAACCTTTTCCCTCGGATGATCTTTTACTCTCAGACAAATTTATTGGACAATTTTTACTCTGTAAAATACTTGAAATACAAATATATCACGTTGATATCTGCCTTCAATGAGCATTATTTTAACTCATGGATATATTTTATACAACATAAAAAACAGTACCTTCATTTACGACAAGCATCGTCTTCTTTGTCGTGATTACATAAATTGAATACATATTGAAATCGCATTCCATGACGGGTATAGGTAAATATTAGGCTAAGCCACTATTAAATTTAATGTACATAATTAAACAGCTATTGTCTACTGCAAATAAGGATTTCAGCGCTGTGGTGGAAAAAGCAGAAAATATTTCTCAGAAAAGCTTCTCAAACCATTTAGGTAAGAGGAATACCGCTGCATTTACAGCTCTCTTAACGGATTACTCATTCGTATAGTAACTGATGGACTCGCACTACTTAGGACCTCAGAAAGTATAGCATTAAACATAGCAAAGAAATAATCTCATTCGTTCTCTTCGGGCAATTTCTGCAGTCCACACTGCCAAATTGTCATCGCGGACAAAATACCAACGGTGTTGGGAGATCTAAGTTTTTAATCGTTACGCTAAATGAACGTCCTTAGAAAATGAATCAGCTCAACATCAAACGCGGTGTCTAACTCTAAACTACTTATTCGCTCGTGTGGGGTAGATAACTCCGAAACCACAAACAAATAATTGTGATTAAATAATGCAAGGAAATGCATGTGGTGACATTTCCATGTGATCTACAATTGGAGTGTCAGGTAGAAACCCAAATTATCCTAAAAAAGGTGAATGTCCTCCTCATTAAATACCTTTCGATAGCTTGAATTATAGCTAAATCGTAGCCAATTACAAACTAAGGGCATTTACACGTCATCGCTTCAAATCGCCCCTCTTTCTCGAATTTTGTAGTTATGAATTAACAGCGTAAAAAATTGCTTTCCAACCTGGTCATTTAAAATGAGAGATTTTCTCTGTAATAGCATTTTCTTGTAACGAAAATGACTCGGTACTATTTCGTTGTTGACAGTTACTTGCTATCTTATCACAACATACAACCTATGCATTCATAAGTTACTATCAGGTTAAGTTACAATTACAAAGTTACAATAAATTACTATCAGGTAAGGTTACAATTACTATCAGGTTCATTCAGTTTTAGTAACATGAAAAGCTCCTATCAAAACTAACAATGTCCATACTTTGTTATCAAACTCAAAAACATAAATACTATATCAAAACATGCCATTAAAAACTTAGAAACAGAGATGATCATCTGTAACGCTAATATTTCTCGCTGAGGAAACAGTAAAAAAGCACTTTTACATGCCCTGTCAGGGTGATGACAATAAAACTTATGGATATTCCAAAATGGCTCTCATACCCGTCGTTCCATATCCAATATAATTCCATGGTATATTAGCAGCGTAGAATTTCTGATTGACTATGAATCAGTAATGATTTGACTATATCTACGGTTCCATTCACAAATAATCAATTAAATGTATGTTACCTAAGCTATTGAAATATATATTGAGAGCACCGAAAAACGCCTATTTATTACACAGAGCATGGCATGGAAAAAATGTACGAAGGCGAATATTGCGTCTAAAAGAATTTAAATTTGGAAGGCCGTAATCTACAATCTTTTACGAAATAATTCTTTTTGTAGTTTTAATATTTAAAGCCGTAACTTTCCGCATTTCAAATCCATAATTCAGTTGGTACATCACCGTGCTGTATCTCTTATACTCTCACGTTACAAGGAAATGCATTGCAAAATTCATTTGACAAACACCTGCAACACACAATTCATATGAGAAGAAGCGATTTAAAGTTTAAATTTTGAAATTTCTTCCTTTATTTCAAAGACAAAGTTGGTCCTTCTAAGTCATATAGTTTGTCAGTAGGTTCCACATATCTTGCAAACAAAGCGGCATGAAACAAAATGGAAAATACAATTTAGGAAGGCATAGAGCAACAATTTTAATGGTTTAGTTACAGCAAATCTTGCAAAAATTCAGCAAAAATAATCTATATGGACATTCCACACCATAAATGTAAGAGCTCTTGCAGGCTAAAAATTTTAAATTACAAAGGCAGATTTAAAATCTAAACCTAAATCTATACCATCTACGACAACTTAAAATATCTAAACGAGGTTGTTGTTTCTAGTTAATTGAAACCGCTCAGTAAACTAAAAGCTTTACATAATAATTAATAAATTGAAGCAGCAGAATGGTGATCAAGTATTAGAGAGTTTTGATAGCAAAGCTGCCGGATATTCTCGTAAGACAGATGATAAAGGCCAGAAACGGGATACGGAGGTAGGCTGGCGTGTAGTAGGTAAGGCGGTGATAGCTAGGATAGCGTCTGCCAGTTGAGTGTAACCACATGTTCCCATGCTAGAATGCCGCAAATGCTCCCCGCTGCATGGAATTAGTGTTGGCGTACGTTAAGTACCCGTGTTTCCCAGCATCTGTTGATGTTTAGCCACACCAGCACCTTGTGAGGCAATTTAGTAGAGAGCCAATTAGCCCACATACAGCAAGCGAATTCTCTTTCGTCATTTTTCAAATGCTTGATAGCTTTCATAATACCATAACTCTTCTTCTGCGCATTTACACGTACTGCATACACACTTTTAATTCTTTATGATCTTCGTAAATGCCTCAACGCTGTGACGGCTTGCGGAAGAGATATTTTCCGTTTCATGCTCGTGAGTACTTTAATGCTTCATACTAACTTAATGTGTTTGTATATACTATTTTTGCATTTTGACTATAGGCCATATAACAACGACTAAAGCCATCTTGATTAATCACTTCATGAGCAAGCAATTTGTAATTACGGTAACAAATATCGAACATAATGAAAAACTCAATTTTTCCCAAGGTCCTTTAGAATGTAAAGAAGACTGCCTAATAAAGTAGCCAGTACAACATAGTGTACATACAATAAATACTAATTTGATGTTCATGATAACGATGATTTTCTAGATTTCTTAAAGACACATGAGACGGGGAAAAAACGCGGGATGTAGATTTAAAAAAAATGATAAGGCTATCATGAGGCCATTTATTAGGCAAAATTCCCCGCATAGGCTTATTTTAAACTATGAAAGGATAATTTAAGTCATATAATGAAAAAAAAACGTCAGGGATCAAATATTGGGAAAAATATCACGTGCTGACGACTAAAAATTAGGACAATATGATGAGCTTCGACGCCTCCAAAACAATTACCATTTTGGCGAACTAAAATTATTGATCGGTAAAAAATATTTCATGGTTTCGATCGACACCAAGAAACCAAGATCGGGCAAAAACAAAAAAGTTGAAAGAATATGAGGTGAAAATTGCGGAAATAAAGGTTGTCAACCTTTATTGTGTGTGTCAACTGACACACAGTGAATGTCAACTATAGGATGATTCCTTTTCTGCGGGAATTATTTTCCTTCGTCCTTCCAATTCATTGAAAACCACTCTAATCACAAAGTGGCGAACTAAAGAAAAAAATATTGGTGAAAGTTCCAATCATTTCACATTATTGGGTATGGAAGAAAAAAGGTAGTAATTTACGCATTTCTTTCACTATAAATTGCCAAAAATGTACTCTCTGTGCAAAAATTAACATCTTTACAGATCGTGGTAGAAAATATTTTTTATCAGCTTTTCCAAATTTCCAAGTGCTTTCTCGATTGCCTGGGATTTTTTCAGAATGTTAACTAGACCATTTTCTTGTCTGATATAAATAGAATTATTGCAACTAATCCACCGTTTAGTAAGAGCTACAGTTATTCACGGTCGCCAAATATTTAGGTGCCAGTTCATGCTGCATGACAAATAATAGAGCAACAACGTATTATTAGAAGCTTATTGATAATAATATTTAATTCGGTGATTCAGCAGCATCTTTACCCTCTGCCACACACCCTTGCAGATGCTTGCAGGGTATCGCGTAAATGTAAACGCTGATGTAAATATCAGTACCAGTTGATAGTACAAATTTGGATGGTAATACATATTCATCTCCGATTACACACGTGTGTAGCAGGGTGGCTTAAGGTGGCTCGCAGGTTCTCAAGAATAATATAATAAAATGCACTCTTACTGCGGCGATGGATTAAGGATAGCCTCCCTTAAAAAATCACCCGAAAACTTATTCACAGGACACGTACTTTTTTTATTTTAATGAACCGCATTAAATGTTTCGAGATGATTACGGACCCGAGGAGATAGAATATCATGATAAAGATTAGGCCGGCGGAAGGGAGTGAAGTCACGCGAGGTCTCCTTACAACGGCGTCCATATCGAAGACCCTGTCCCATTCACCACCATCCCTTTACGACCCGGTATCTTGTCCACCAGAGAAGAAATGCATTTTCTTGACTGGAGAGGGTGCAATGGAGCAGGGGGATAGATGGATGGCACGAGGGGTCAGTCGAAGGACCCGAGGCCCATCCCCCACCCCTCCCCACCACTACTACCGACCTCCGTTTTCTCGCCTCGTTGATTCCCGTCTCCCCCGCCTTTTGTCTTCCCACCCAAAAACGCGGCAGCTTCATCCCTGGCCCCATATCACGCTCCTTCTCCCTGCTACCGCCCTCCCACGGGACGAACAGCCCTCTCCTCCCGACTGCGGCCTCGAGCGAATCCACCCCCCTCTCCCTTTCACCCACCCACGCCCAGCCAGTCTCATCCAGTTTTAGGTTCCCTCGGAGACGTCGGCTCAATTTCACCCTACCTCCTCCGAACCAGACCCTCACACCATTGTTACTTCACTCCTATCCTGGTCCCTTTCTTTTTTCCTCGTGTGTTAACCTGCTCGAGAGGGTTTTGCCCTACTTTTTTATTTATGTGGAGGAGGCGGCCGAGACGGAAAGCGAGGGTGAGAGAGGAAAACAAAAGGTTACAAACAGGAAGGGAGAGGCAGCGACGTATTTGAGCACAGTACGCCTTCTCTCGCGCCAGTACAACCGCCTCCGCCGCAGCCGTCTCGTCTCTCCATTCCGTTCCGCTGAGTGACGAAGGAGTGCTCCGACACGCGGAATACTGATGCGGAGGGATTTTTGCAGTGGCCAAGGAAAAGTTTGAAACGTATCACCGCGGAGAGGGCATGATCGGAATGCAAAAGTCCTCCCGGGGAAACGATCTTTTTCCACCCACTTCGCCGCCGCACACACCAGTATCACTCCTCTCTTCCAGTAGGAACACAGAAGGTGGATTTGAATACGCTAAACGTCTCTGCAGCCCGCATTGAACACTTTAGCACTATGGAGAACGCCCTTCTTAAAGGACAACTAACACAAAAAATGGAAGAAATGCAATGCACGTGTGAAAGATTATAAACACGTCGACGAGAATAAGCTTTGTGAATAATATTTCCGTAGTGTAATTTAGGTAAAAAGTTAGATATGATGTTAAATATCCAATTACATATTGTAGCCAATACCATTTTAATATCAATGTCGTCATCAATAGTCAGCAATCACCACTAATCAGATTGTTTGACGTAGCTCTCCACTGAATTCTCGCATTAGTTACTCTCTTCATATTTACGTATTTCTTCTCTTTCACACCCTTGATCATTTTTTCCATGCATCTAATACGAGGCCTTCTTTTGCCGTTCTTCCCATCCACCTGTCTTTCAACGATTGTCTTCATCAGACTTATGAGTGGCCGGTCAAGTTGAGACAACTTGACTTGACGTCTTCTTTTTAGGGTGTTTGGGATGCATCTTTTCTCCTGCTTTTCTTAGGACTTCCCCGTTATTAACTCGCTTTTTCCATTTTATCTTCACCATTCTTCTGTTACTTCAAATGCTTTCACTCTTTTCTTCTCCACTACTGTCACTGTCAATGCCTCATTTTAATATCGATGTATCAGGATATAAATGAAACTATATAGAAGATAGAATGTTTATATTAGACGAGATATCTTGCCTTATCGACCTCCACTCACGAGAAACAATAATGCCAAACTGCTGCACTGAAGGGCCACAGAGAAAAGCAGGTTCCAAAGCCCTTTCCAAAATAATATTTTTCGACATAGCATGGATAAAGTTGTGGAATCAAAGGCAAAGAAAAATGAAAATGTGGAACTTCCAGGAAGTAGATCCACCATTCTAGGCACAATAAAATTGCCAATACAATTTTAAAATATTTAAATAAATAGTCATCATTGTGTTTGTTGGTCAAAGAAATTGAGAAACAGTATATCATAATGGTGCCAATGAATTTCAAGCTATGCGAATATTCCTTTCAGTCGTAAATTTCGTAGGCACTATGTTAAAAATACTAGCGAAAGGTGCCTAACTTCTTAACAAAAACTAAGTTCTTTAAATGTCATCAGTTGTTTTCTGCAATATGCCCTTTACTATATATTTAAAATTATTACAATTTTACTAATGTCTTCATCCTTCTACACTAAATCCCCTTCCTCCACTCCTCGCTCTATTATAGTCGTTACTTTTTATTTTCAAAGTTTATCACTAATGTCATTACCTCGCAATTTAACTATAATAATAGCAGCGTGAGAAAGGAAGGCGAAAATTGAAGGAATATTTCTTTACAGTATATTTCATTTTTCCTTTTTCATAAGCTATTTTTTCCTCAGAAATACATATGCTAGGCAAATATTTTGGAGACAAAATAACAAACGCAAATGTTTAAGCCACTTGCGCATTAGTAACGGTTGACCATGATCACTAGATTTTCACACCATGTAGTTAACGATGGAGGCTCAGAAATCCTGAATTAATTTCTAAAATTGTCTTCAATGACCAGAATTCCGTAATGAAAAACTTATTTATTAATGTGCTAATTGGGTTTCAAGACTTACCAAAGCATTTTCTTTCAGGCTTTTCCACTATACGGTATAAACTGCATTAACCTGTAAAAAGAAATTACCTCATTAGTTTTATGTTACATATTATAGAGTATTATAACTTTCCTGATTATGTAGCACTGTTAATTTTTATTCTATATTAAATTATATACATTTAGTCACTATCACTGCAGGATATTTTTGAAAACCTGAGTAGGCATTTACTAATAAAAGTACGCTCATTCATTTACGTCGATTTATTATATGTAAAACACAACTTTATGTAATACTTGCTATTTCTACATTTGAATATTAACTCCCTCGTTAATTTTAAGTACGAGTAAATTTTGTTTAGTTCTCTTCACTTCAAAAACTCAACGGACAGCCATAGCGAAAAATTGCACAGTCAAAACATAAGCCTTTATTAATTACAAAAGTGTACCTGCTATCTCTCTTATAGAGATTAAACCTAAAGGCATGAAGCACTACCCTTCTTCTTCAGCCTTCAGCAGGGTCTTCAGCCAAGAATGAGAACAATGAAGCAACGGGCGAGGTCCATTATTAGCGGGCATCTAGATCGTCGTAAACCGGGCATTTGTGTCAGGAATCACCTGAGGAGAGCGTACAGCAGGTGAGGATTTAGCAAAATGCTACGGGGTGGACAAAGGTTGGAGAAAGTCCACTGTAAGGGTGAGAGCTGGCGGGGACGTCCGAGGGTAAGACTCTCGGGCGACGAAGGAGAAGTTTGGGCGAGGAAAAAGAAGACTGTCCTCAGGAACAAGGCGGAAAGGGCCGAAGGAGGGTACGGGGAAGAGAGGTCTTCCCCCCCCTTTGCCATCGATCTCCTTTTGATGACCTCTCCTCAACCGTAACACCACCTCCTAGTACCGACGCTCACAGCTGCTACACCGGAGCATCCTTGACTTCACCCTCTCTTCGACTCTCACCAGGACTCAAAGCTTGAGAAAAGAAACTCACCCAATACCCAATTAGATGAATTATCAGCCAAGTGAATATAGCAGCTTACAATTCTGTGATAGGGCTAAGACCGGTGACAATGCCGAGTAGCTACAATGTTTCCAACGTTTAAAATGTGTCAGAAAATGTGGCCATGAAATGCATATCACTGAGATGAGCAAATAAAGCAGTATCAACTGAACAGAATTTCCGAAATGAACACAAAAGGTGAGGCGAAAATCATCACACGGGCCTGCATACTGCCACTAGGGTATCTCTCGGGAACATAACAAGTTTGGCATCTCTGATCAAAAGGGCTTGGGGAGTAGATGCGAGGCAAAGGCGAGAGTATTTAATGAGGAACAGCAACTGACAAGTTAGATAGGCACCCGCAGCCACTCCAAATTGGGACGCAAACCGCCATTAACTCCACTCTGCGGCTCATTAATTAGCATAGCCTTGAGCCGAAGGCTAAGGTAAAGCCATTTCGTCGTTGCAACATTGGTAAAAAATGCTTACGCCAAAACCTTAGTTGAAAATAGTGCGAAGAAGAATATTTCCGAAATTTTACAGCGTTCTCTACCGGTGTATATATAAAGTATGCATACATTTAGTGATTCTACTCTTAAAAGAAACTGTTTCCGCGGTAACTTGGTGGAATTTTTCCATAATGGAGAAGAGAAAAAATAACGATGCAATTCCACAAAACTTTATTTTGACACGACCATGGTTTCGCTGCGGCGAAACCATGGTCGCGTCAAAATAAAGTTTTGTGGAATTGCATCGTTATTTTTTCTCTTCTCGATTCTACTCTTACCATTCAGCGAAGTTAATTACAGAAAACACATAAAGATAGGCTGGATACGGATAAGGATATTATCAGATACTATGAGTGAATTATTTATTTGTTTTTACACTTCTTCCGTTCCTTACTAAGTTGGTTCTTTTACTCTTTTGGCAATCATGATATTTTATGCATTGGAAGTGAACAAAAAAATAATCCGAAGGAAAATAACAGTTTTAAAAATAATTATTCCACGCTGGTTACTCGTCCTGTGTGACGTTATACCTCTCATTGGGCTTAGTTGCAGCCTTAGAAGGGAATAACGGAGGAAAGGGATCTAACAAGCAACATAGGCAATACAAGGATTTGTGAAATTCCTGTAACTTCCTCGTTGTCAGGCTCTGCACGGGCCATTTCATATATTCGTAATAACTTTAGCAAATTTCACCTAAATAATCAGTGGAAGCTGGAAATGTCTACATTGGTCACTATCTTTCCATTGAAGTCAGAATGAAACGCTCGCGAAAGAAATACGATTGCTCTTTCATAGTCCTGAAAACAGAAAGAATAAGAGTATAGCCACTGATGGTAGGAAAATGCACAGGTAAATATTTTAGATTCCTGACAAAAAAACTCGCCTATCAAACCCTTAAAACAACGTAAAATAGTAATTGTAGGTAAGGGAATCCTCTTTACACATTAAGAATAACCATTCACTATAGTTAAAGTGAGCAATTATATTTACCTCAAGTAACTCCTCTAGTTCATAATAGTGAAAATTACTTGAGCATCAGAGATACCGAGAGTCTAAATCCCATTCATATTTTCTAAATAATTCATTTGTACTATAGATGACTATTTTCTTTGAAGCATTTACTTGCATATTTTCCTAATTAATGCCTCAGTAAATGAGCTGATTGTTATTGCCATATTTACGTTCATCATTTTCTAATTTGAAACGACGATTTTCGTGAGACATTTACCTGCATAAATGATAGCTTTGGAAAGCACAATGATTTTAAGCTAGAGTTCGTCATCATCAAAGGCGAGGGTGATTTTAAGAATCGAATCTTATGCCGAGGCGTTATTCAAGCTAGCCCCTACTCATATTTCTTCCTTTCACTTAGAACAGAGTCAAATCGGTACCACTTACAGTCAAAGAAGGTCCCTCATTCATTATCCTTGTCCCATCCACCAAAGAGCGGGAAAACATCCAAAATGAACCGTCAGGAAAATAAGAATGTCACGACGCATTCCATTTTAAGTTCCACCTCGTGAAATCACAAATAAACCCTTAGGTCGCCTCCAAACTGGCATAGAGAATCGTAGGGAGAGGCAGCAAGCAAACGACCCCCAGCAGTGATCACGTTTGGAGAGCTCAGAAGAGTCAAGAGTGGGGAAAGTGAGCGAGGCGAATCACTCTCGGCAGGGCTGAGAATACAAAAAAAATACAAAACGAGCCGTAATCCTGGCCGAGCCTCATAGGCCACGTGACCTTAGTGGGGCGTCGCTTTGCTCAAACGTCCTCACTCCTTTTGCGCACACCCGTGACGCTTATGTTTTTATTCGCCGCAAAATCTTAGACGAGCGGTGTGACTGGAGCGACCCAATGAGAAGCAAAGGACTCTGGGAACGCGGAAACAAAATGCCCCGGCAGGCGCCCCACTGCTAATGGCGCAGAGAAGAGGAGGGGGAGGAAGGAGAGTGCCTTGAAAAGGAAAACGACTTGAAAAGTCGGAAGTCTTAGCGCTGGTAGTAAAGGGAGTGCCTTTTCGTTGGGAAAGGAGACGGGACGCGAGGGTTGGGGAGGCGACGGCTTTAAGGAGTGAAATTGATCCAGAGGGCTATGGGAGGCCAGGAGGGAGATAGGAGGAAACACGTGAAAGGAACAAAGAAAGCAGGAACAGAGATGAGAATGAAAGAGGAGAGCACAACGCCTTCCACAAGATTCCTAGAAATTCCTCAAAAGTAACAACTTGCGCGACTATAACAGCAGCTTTTGTAAATTTCGTTCAAAAGAACTTTTGATTTAAAAAGATTTTCCCGGCATTGTCACAAATAAATATCAATGCATTCAAGTGAAATAAATAGGTACACTACTCAGCTGGTGCAACAACCGCGGAAAAACGTGCATATTTTACTAGCCCATCCAGAGTGACCACAAGAGCAATAAAGAAAATTATGTACCACGAAATAAGGAAGGGGAAATAATAAAACGAAAAAATTACGAATACTATAAAAACTTTTGAGAGTGAAAGACAGTGCATACATCAGTGAGGTTTTTGTGCTAAAAATGAAGGACCCTTACCTTATAATTATCTGAAAATTAATCCTTAACAAATACGAAAGCAAAAATTACTCCCTATTTGTTCATAGTAACGTAAGAGCTTACTGTTCTGATGAGAAAGACTTGCGAGATATTCAGGCTATTCAATGACAATTTATAAATAGGGGTACAAGGCGTCAGAAAATACCATCACTGATTCTTCAAAGAAAAAGAGCAATTTTTCTCGACCAGAACCCGACCCATGACACGCGCCAGTATTTTTTTCCGTTGGGTTTTCTTGCACTGGTTTGCCCAACAGTTTGTTCGGAGCCGATTGGTTCAGGCTAATTGTTGTCAGTTCAAGGAGCCATAACATTGTAGAAAAAGAATTATATGTAATAATTTCTCAAATTTTCTGGATTGACTTAAGCATATTCCTTCAATGCAACAAATGCTATTGAATAATTTCAAAAATGCATGTGATAATATTTCTATAGTACATTCATACACGGTATCGGATAATATTATCAAAAATCTCAAATGGACTTAGAGATTTGACATTGGTGATTGATTCTGAGCATCTTCAAAAGACGAGAGTTAGGTGATTGTTAGAGCTAAAAATCTGATATTGAAAGAAATAAGTTCCCCTATATATAATCTTCCCCTATATATAATCTTCCCCACTACACAGTGTAAGAGTGGTATATCATACTAATTATCATCATACTGCTATCATACTATAACACTCCAGAAAAGTGGAGGGAGTGAGACGATTTATAGAAAAAACTCTCCCACACGTTTACTTCACATGGCAGATTAAAAATCAAATTACAATGAGCAGTTCGATGGAGATAAAAATTAAATGGGCAAAGAAATACCTTAGGATCCAAAATCAACATAACCATTCCTTCACATTTGACTTTGGCCCGTAGTGGCGAGCATGCCCGTAGGAGTAGAGGGTCCCATTCGAAGAGTCAAACCGAGCTGCAAACACGTCTCGACCTTCCTCGGTGACCGCATTCAGCGGACAGTAGGTGGGGGGTGAAGTGGGGGGGGGGGGGGGGGGGGACGAGGAGGCGTGACAAGCGCCCTCGCTTCCGGTGTGTTTGGCGACTCCATCTACGGGTGCCGACTTTAGAAAAACACGCCCGTTCCTTCCTTCCCTGCATCAGCTCGCTCAAAGGGCAAAATCCAGCAAAGATTTCCTTCACTTTGTGCGACCGGGCATAAGGAATTTTAGGGAGCGGAAGGGGGGACCTTCAACCAGCGCCACACCGTCGAGATCCGAGGGAGCAGAGGGAGTGGAGGGAGCAGGGGTGGAGGGAGCAGGGGTGGAGGGAGCAGGGGCGGAGGGAGCAGGGTTGGAGGGCCAGGCGCGGAAGGCAGTTGTGGCCTAGTTTCGCGCAGGGGAGGGTGGACTCCCGCCGACTACAACATACGGAACAAACGCGCATCAAGAGCACACTAGGGCTAAAGTCCTCACCGCACGCCACGGTTTAATGGCGTTTTCGTTTTTGGCGGAGTTTCCAGCGGCGTGTTATGTGCGGTGTGTGTGTGTGAGTGTGCAGGACAGAGGCTGTTTTTTTCGGGAGTTGCCTTGGGTGGAAAGGAGGTGGTGGGAAGCAGAGAGTAGCGCAGCCGCCGCGGGACACACGGCGTTAATTGGGGTTGCACTCCCCCCACCTTTCCCTCTCTTATTCTCTACATCCCACCTTTTCTCGGAAAAAACGTCTCTCTCCTCCCTTACGACAAGAGAGCGGGGCGGGGACACAGAAAAAAAGAACGAATATTTTTTCCCTCTCACCCTAACGTTGTGTGGTTTTTTGTCAGAGTCGTTTACCAAAGGCTAATGAGGAGGGATGGCGGGTGAGATGAGAACGGTGGGGGGAAGAGGGAGTGGATTTCCTGCTGAAGAGCCTTTGTTTCGCCACGGAGAGTGCCTGTGCTTGTGCATGTGAATATACGTATACGTACACCTGTAGTAGTGTATTGGCCAGAAGGCTGTTCAATATCAATGATGACGCCCAGTGCTGCGGTAATGTTAATTAAAAAAGCCAAAACCACGAACCAGGACACGTACTTTTTTGATTCAGAGTCCGTGCTGAAGAAATGTAAGAACTGAGCTGAGCAAAAAAATCCACAAATCACCTTGACAGAATAAAGTTGCTCTTTCTTCGTGAGGAAATATGCTATGTTAGGAAAGCTACGGCTTATTTTGGCACCGATGAAAACTGGACTGTCCATTTGAGAAATGTAAAATGCTTTGCTTTTTTTAGTACTCCTGTCATAATTCATATTTAAAATGCATATTTTTGTACTTATTACCTTTTAATGATAGGGGAAGATAAAAATGTTTGAGAATTGTATGTGTTGAAAACCCCAAAACATTTACATTTTTATTTCTGATCCTTTAAATATTTGAGGAAATTGCGAGAAAAAACAATTAAATCATATGTAAAAGGTCAATGGTTTAAAATGAATAGACATGTTCTGAGATTTAGGCAGTACTTTAGAGGTAAGAGGAAAGAAGCTTATATCATAAGATGTCTTTGGCAAACTAACCAGAATTTCTACTAAGGATCCACTTAAATGACAGACCCTTCATAATCAAAGTAGTTATTTACTTGCAAATTCACCCTTTCGTAATGAAAACTGATTTTCATGCAGATCACACATTAACCCATAGTATTGTGGTAAAAAAACATTTTCAAGACGCATAATTGCAAATAAAATTACAGCATTCTCAGGACGCGTAATTACAGAGCAGGGAAAATAGACCAATTAAGAGGAAGAAGAACGGCAGCAAGATTCATTATACTCTTGTATTTTTGCACCTTCTACACACCTGCTCCAGTCACGAAATTAATTGATCGACATCTGTATTCATAAAGCTTGAGAAAAATGCAGTATGTATTTCATTATATGTCAGGCATTTATGTGGCGCCACAAAGACCGATAAACAGCCAGGCCGATAAAATAACTCTCACTGCTTTAATTTTTTTCTTCCTCGCAGTATGACACATCCTCTATGTCCAAAATGTACCACAAGTCTATGGAATGAACCAGTAACCACTATGTTTCACACCGATATGCCACATTAAAGGGAATGGATCAAGTTGTATGGGCTGTTATAGAAATTACTTCCTGTTGAATCGAAACAATACATGTTTCAACGTAGATAACATGAGGCTGTAAAGATATTTTCATGAGGTGGAGTAATGGGACCCTTGGGCAGAGAAATATCAATAAATATATCTCATATTTTTATTTTGATCACACAGAAAACAGCCTACTCTATTAATGTAACTAGTGGGATCTATTTTAGATGAAATAGCTGGAGTGATATCATAGCTAATGTTGAATGTATATTGTAGCTATACGCATAAATTTCTATCCACAAAAATATCTCAGAACAGTTATGACCAAACAATTCCTACGAATCTTAATGAAAACAATGAGAAACAGAAGCGAATGTGTGTATGATACAAGAATTTTTAATTCTGCCTCACATAGATTGCACCAGTACAATTTGCAAAGATCAATTACTCTCATTCTAAATAACCCCTTCTCTTCAGAAAAGCAACTGCTAAAGGTGAATTGGGCCGTCAAAATAGATGATATCTTCGTCAGAGGCTCAAAATTAGGCAAATATAATACATCAGGTATAAAAAAGAGGAATGCTTATTTTGGCTAAAGATTAAATAACAATTGTAAATCCTCTAACTGTTTTTAAAAAATGTAATGTATCTTTTAATGAAAAGCAAAAATGTTTCGTAAACGCCATAAAAGGAAAGTAGTTTTTTTCAATTACATTTAAAGAACTTTATTTTTCACAAAAAATACCAAAAATAACGTCAAAATTAAGTTGGGTTAGTTTTTAAGCGGCACATTTCTTAACATTTGAGAACATGGCATAAAATATGCCAAAAGAAGTTACGATAAACCTGGAAATTTTTCAATGTTCAGTTTATAAACGGACATTTGCGAAAACTGTTTTTCGATATTCTTTACGTTATTCTAAAACTGTGCAGGTATTTCCTAATTCGTATCACCCTCCAACCGAGAGAGATCAAGCAATTATCATTCGTCTTTTGATATATATGGGCACTTTAGTAACTAAGTGAAAACATATCTATGAAATAATCTCTTATTATTACTTGAACTCATGCCTAATTACACGTTGTAATGTTTATAGTCTTTTTGGCCTAAATTATAACGTGATCAGAAATTTATTTTCATGGACAATTAATGGTTACTTAAAGAACATATTTTCACTCCATCATCTATTTTTTCCTCTCCCCTGGCCCTATTAGTTATCATCATTAAAACTATATAATCATCCTGCCGTCTTTCGGCAAACACAGTGAACACCTCAGCAGGAAAAGGGAGAAATTAAAAACGCTTTCCTTTATTCGCTGCTCTTCCCACATTTATCCTCATTGGTTCTCACTACCTAAACACCAGCAATCTAAGATAGTTGCATTAAACGAATAATAAAAATGTGCAAACTAAACTTTCATCCTTCCGCTGAAAGTGAAATAGGTTGACAACTGCCACCCACCAGCAACGGAAAAATTTGTATTTAGATCCCAACGGTGTAGTAATTTTTTATATCCCATCACACCCACATTCTAACATTATAGCCAAATCATATAAAAAAAATAATGATAGACATTTTTATTGCGACAAAATAGATACGATGTTACAGTAAGCCTGCAACGCTACCAACACCACCACGCTACCTCCTTCAATAAAGTGTATTTGAATGAGATATTTCAGAGGAATTAATAGTATCAGAAATAAAATGATCACTTGTATGAACACATGATTGCATCATTGCTGAGAAATAACCATTCAATAATTATGAATGGAAAACTTTTCGAAGAATCACTGTTTCTCGTATCTATTGCTGCAGAAATTTATATGTAATTACACAGTAGTAAAACACGTACCAACATTCTCGCAGAGAATTTTAGATCCAAACAAAATGTTTGAAAAATATGTACTCCGCTAATAGAAATGGACATATGCAGCCAAAATAATTGAGATTCATTACAAAAGCAAGTATGGACGTGACTAACGTTATCTAAATGAACATTTTGCCTTTTGGACTCAAAAATTGAGTCACAAAAAACATGATTCCTCAAGGTGGCGAATCCAATGAGTTCTTGTAAGCCAGAACTGGTGGAGCGTTTTCAGCACCGAGGACATCGAAGCAAAATGCGAGTGCTTCCTATTTCCGCGTCGCCTTCTATTTATGACGCCGCACTTTACGAGGGTATCAAAGGAATCCGCAGGGGGTAAAATGCGAATGACCATGACCACAGGACCATCGTTAAATGCCACGTAAACTTAAACAAAGCATCAAGAAGCCGTGGAAATTGGTTTAGGGGGTAGGTCGTAGGTCGATAGAATATGGGATGACTAACCTCGTGAGTCTAAAAATTAAAAAAAAATATTTTTTATGCATAAATATTTCCATTATCGACTTCATCAAGAATATAACAAGTTATTATGCAAACAATCTTTACAAATTTTCACCCACATTCAGATTTGCTATTATTTCGAAAAGAAGGATGTAAGTATGAAAAATTTCTTCCCTCAAAAATGCTTTACTATATACGCTCAGTATAGACTAATGGCCATTTCTAATAGGAATAAGATCATACCTTAGGGAAACTAGCGTATACTTAGAGAAAATTATCATTAACAGCCAATGCTTATTCATGCATTATTATGGTATGTGTGTCTCAAAGACAATATCACGGTAATTTATGTTTTTAAATAAATTTGAAAAAAAACTAAAGCTCTCTGTGCCAATCACAATGCAGAAATGTTTATACAGGTAGTAATATTATAGCTCCGCAAAGTTGAAATAACCACAAATAAAAATAAAGAATCAATCGTGCATGAAATAAAATGGAGTACAATTAAAAAACATTTTGTCCATAAGCGTAAAACTATCATTTAACATTAAAGAGAACTTATTTGTATTAATAAATGCAATTTCGTAAGCTCCAAAGTAATTTTATTTTGCCAAAACGTTAGTACATATCATACAAGGAATAGTTCTTTTGAAAGAAACATTGCCTATCACAGAAAGAATAAAGTCCTAGATATTATAACCTTAATTTACCATTAAGATGTGAGTAGGACAAAATATAATATCGCTCAATCTGATTTCATATTTCCATTTACCTCTTGAAAATAATGTGAGAACCATCGCTCCCGCAGTCTGATAACATCATTCTTTTCTATTAGAAACGAAAGGTCAGGGATTGAAAAGGTATAACCGTACACTTTAAGAAATATATATATCTGAGTAAAATTAAAACGGGCTCCCAATCAATCCCTTTCATATAAAATTGGAATTTTGTAATAATTCTTAAGAGATTAGAACCTGTCATTTTTTTACCAATATTCGACATTAAATGGGAAACATCTCTTCTCATCGCATCACTTTCCTCGCATTAGGGGTCATCCACGAATGTGCAACAAAGGAAGCGATTTCCACTGAGTACCTTTCATGGGGTCGGAAAAGCTTTCATTATTTTCACCCACCTCAAATCTCTGAATAAGAAGATATTAATACAATCTCACGGAAAGTGAGAAGAATGGGGATGAAAGGGGGGCGAAGGGGGGGGAAGGGCGGTTTGCAGGAGAGATAGGGAGGGTGAAGAGATGAAAGAGAGAGAGAGTTATTGCGGCACATTCAGGGAAATCGGGGAGACGAACCCCATTTGGGGCCGGGGGAGATATGATACAATAGAAATATATTTCATTATCAGGTGGAGTGTGGCTTTGGATGATTCAATTGAGATTACGTGCACGCAGTAAAATGTATGATTCTGAGTAGGAGTGGAGGTGCATGCTATGGATGAGTAGGAGTGAAGCTCATTACCAAGAAAAAATCAGTTATCACGAAGGTATTTACTAGGACCACCAGCCAGAGACCTCATTCTAATGCCCTAGTTCCCAAAAAAGGGACGTTTTTAAAATAATTTTAA
Source organism: Platycnemis pennipes (assembly GCA_933228895.1). Taxonomy (NCBI): domain Eukaryota; kingdom Metazoa; phylum Arthropoda; class Insecta; order Odonata; family Platycnemididae; genus Platycnemis; species Platycnemis pennipes. The sequence continues at coordinate 24,262,931 of OW121849.1, read as the reverse complement.
CTTAAATGAATACGCATACACTGGAAATCGTTTGCACTCCATGAGGTATTGGAGCACTCAAACCTAGTTCATTCTTAAACACCCAGAAAAATGAAATTCTTAATCTTGAAGATGCAATGAGTAAACTAGCTGTGCAGAAATAATGCATAATGGGAAATCTATGAATCATAATGCTTCATCTAATGCTTTAAAATGTCCTTAACCTGGGAACCTGGCATGCTTCAAAATGCCACTCATTACATCCTTACAATCACTGAAAATATCTAGGAAAATATTCTTATTCACAATTCTATTTCGTCGTGATAGTTATGCAGAGCTTCAGAGGTTCACAAAGATATGGTAACCACGATGCATATGATAAAAAAGTAAATAGTATACTAAATGTAAATGCATTACAAATTCAAATTTAGGGGAGTGGTTAAAATAATATCTCATCAAGCGATTGACGTTGACATCGAGAAAATTGCGTGAATGAATTGGCTTCGAATTAATTTTTGGTAATCACAGCCCCACGGAACAACGGGAAATGAAGGAATCTTTTGGCTCAAGCGTGTGCAATATTCCTCACGTCCTCCTTTTATTCCAGTATTATTTAAGAGAGGATGCACCTCCAGACGGAGGCTCCGAGCTCCTTTGGCTACGTGCCCGGTCCTTTTGTGAGCGGCATTTGCGCTCCCAACCCGTCTCATCCAGTCCACTTCCCTTCAAAGTTTTCAATTTCCTTGGCCACTGCACTGCACCTTGGGGTACTTCTTCATCCCCCCTCCTTCTTCGCTTACATCTCCTCCTTCCTAGCACCGCGCCCCACAACAGCTTCTCGAGATGGTTTCCTTGCAGGCCTCGATGGCGATGAATCATTTTCCGCGGTCGATGATGGAGAAGAAATGGTCGGTGAGGAGAAAGGGGATCTCGGTCGTAAGGGGGTGGAATGGGGTGTGCGGGGAGAAGAAGATGGCGGATTGATGGATGTTGAGGCGACGAGAGAGAGGAGTGGTTAGAGTGCCTGCTGGGTGGGGGAAGAAGGAATCGCTAAGGTGGAGGAGTGCCCAAACAGGGAGGGGGGTGTTTGCGGGACTTGAACTGATGTTGAGCATCTGTGATGGAAGGGACACGACACACGGCGACGGGATGAGTCCGTTCTACACAGAATGTAATAAAGTTATGACCACACATTGCGATTCCATAGAAAAAGGGGGGACGTGATTTAAAATATTTTTGAGAGTCACGTCGTCTTTATGAGGTTTTATGTCAACAGTGTCTTCAGAAATTAAGTAGAATTCAGTACCAGCCGGCGATTGTATTTTTATCAAAATAAAAACTTTATTCAAAGCAACGCGTTTAGTTTTATCTTACGCAAGAAATGATTACACGATCATTATCCGCAGAAATAATTTACAGTGAAATGTTTGCTTTGGCATTCTGCGGGTACCTTTGGAGGAATTTCTATCTCCTCCTATTCCAATCTATACTCCTCATTACAGCTACTCTACTTGTTTCTCTTCCAATAGCTGTTATTTATAAGTTTTTAAAATTATATATTACAAGGTTCTGCATCAATATATGCTGAAATAGTGGTAGAAGAAGCAAATGTACTGAAAAGTTATATAGTTGAAGCACAGTAGATGAATGAGCCAAGAAGTTCAGGACAATGATTTAATGAAAGATATAATGGAGGGTTGAAATCAACGAAGAAAGGAAGAGGGAGCGGAAGGAAGAGCTTTTGGATGGAACAATAGAATATAGGAAATGGTTTGAAATAAAGTGCCAGAAAGGAAACACTCAGCAGAGCCAAGGTAAGTGGTGAAGAAAGGTTGCATGGAAATCCATCTAGATCACTAAAAATTAGCTACTATTGTAAATATTTGTTTCGCTGAAACAAAACTCAGGAAGCCAAATACTGGAACTGAAAAAGCGATGTAAAGTGAACTAAGGGTGAATTATCGAAGAAAAAAAAAACAATTTTTTTAAGGACATAAACATTGAAGCTTTTATATAAAGTTTATTTTTTTTATTGATTAGGTTTTATTAGCCTTTTTAGCCCAAAAGAAGCTCGCATTTTTTCATGATTACTCGCTCCTATAGAGCGTTAACGATGACTGAAATAGAAATTTTACGATTCCTTACTGCAATATGTCCAAGACGAAAAACTTTAGATCTAAATAATGACTCCTGTTTCCGCCGTAGAAATTGCAGCGAAAACCGTTGACATCACCCTGATGTCTGAATTAATAAAATGCCATAAATCCCTTTTGAAATAAGTGGACTGTATTCATTTAAATCATTAAAATAACAACTTATTTTTTGAGAAGACAACAGTCATTGTTGCCAGGTTGGCATGTGGAGGAATAATATTTCTTTATAAACAGAACACACACAAAAGTCGTGATGACCAATGACAAATGACGGTGGCAATTACACCGGCGTAAACATACCGGCCCCCTTGGAACAATTGGTTCCAACAAATGGTCATGTACAAGGTAAAGGACATAGTTTAACTACAGGCCGTTTCAATTCTCCAGCATCCGTTTTCAACATTACTATCCTTACTCTCCCATCAGGTCCTTTATGTACTTCACTTATCACTCCTAATTTCCATTTCAATGGAGGTAGTTGATCATCCTTTATAAGAACCACCATTCCAGGCTGATAATCTGGATAATTCTTCTGCCAACGTTGACGCTGCTGAAGTTCTTGGAGGTAGTCCTTCGACCATCGCTTCCAAACATTTTGTAGCCGTTGCTGCTGTTGTTGCCATCTGGAAAGAATACTAACTTTCTTGTCGGAAAGGTCGGAAGAAGGTAAATTGGTCAAGGGTTCGCCAATCAGGAAATGGGCAGGGGATAAATAATTTGAATCATGTGGTTCGTTGGATAAAATGGAAATGGAACGGGAGTTCATGCATGCTTCGATTTGTGTTAGTAATGTCTGTAACTCTTCGTATGTTATAATGCTATCGCCTAAGACTCTTTTTAGATGGTATTTCATAGACTTGACTGCAGCTTCCCATATCCCACCAAAATGGGGTGTATGAGGAGGAATAAATCTCCAGTCACAATTGTTCCTCGAACAAAATCCTTGTACCTCCTCCTGACATTCATTTGAGCGTAATAGATAATACAATTTTATAATTTCTCTTGCTGCGCCCCGGAAATTAGTTGCATTATCAGACCATATTTGAGAGGGTATGCCTCTGCGTCCGATGAATCTTCGTAGGGCTGCTAGGAACGATTATGTTTTTAAACTGGTGACCGCTTCTTAGTGAACCGCTCTGGTAGCTAAACATACAAATATTGCTATACATATATCCTTTAATTGTGGACCTGCTACGTGGACTTCCATATTTTAATAACACTGGACCTGCATAATCGACTCCTGTATTCTTAAATGGCCTATCAGGCTCTACTCGCATACGAGGTAATTCTCCCATTAACTGTTTGGATACTTGTATTTTGAATCGATAACATTTGTGGCACTCATGAACAACTCTACGCACGATATTTCTAAGAGAGGGAATCCAAAATCGTTGACGTATTGAAGCTATTAATAACTGTGGTCCGGCATGCAACAGTCTCAGATGCTCAGTTTGTAGCAATAATTTTGTGAAATGATGATCAGCTGTTAGAATTAATTGATGAATTGCATCATAGGGTAGTCCTGACTGTTGAAGTCGCCCTCCTACTCTTAGTAACTGATTCTTGTCTAGGAAAGGTGTGAGACTTTTCAATTTACTTTTGGAGGAGACCTCCTTTTTGCTGTGTAACTCTCTGGCCTCCAATTCATAGCTAATACCTTGCACAATTTTTACGCACGCTATTAAGGCACCATCTAACTCTTGGGCTGTGAGAAAGGAAGTCTGTCGATAATTTTTGGTTGTTTTAGCATTGGAAATAAATCTTCTGCAGTATGCTATAACTCGGAGAAATTTATTTAGATTGGAGAATTTTTGAGTCCAGTCTTCAAGCGTTGGAGCAGTAGAAATATGCACAACCTTTATCTCTGATAATTCCTTCAAAGGGGATTGTAGGTTCAATATTGGCCAGGAGGTTTCATGTTGACTGAGCCATTTTGGTCCATTCCACCATAATTTACAGGTGGTGAGATTAATTACCGGCACACCTCGAGAAATAAGATCCGCAGGATTGCTCTCTGAAGGCACATGTCTCCAATGAGCATTGCATGTAAGTTCTTGAATGATAGTAACTCTGTTGCCTACAAAGGTTTTCCATTGGGTAGAAATTCCTGCTATCCATCTTAGGACTAGAGTTGAATCAGTCCATAGATAAGTTTGATGTACTTGAATACCGATCGCTTCCTTCGCTCGATCATATAGTCTTGACAGTAGTAAGGCTCCACATAACTCAAGGCGTGGTAATGTTACTCTTTTTATTGGAGCAACCTTCGACTTTGAGCATAAAAGTTTCGTAAAGCACTTCCCTTCATGATCCACTGACCGCACATTCAAGCATGCACCATAGGCTCTTTCACTACTGTCACAAAAACCATGAAGTTCTATATTGGGTTTTAAAAGTAACTGTATTATCAGCATCCTTGCATATTATAGAAGTAACATTATCACACAATACCTTACGATCAATCTTAATTTTCGTGATATCCTGGATCTGACTATATAGCTTGGTCCAATTACCAAATAAAGCCGCTGAAAGTTGTTCATCCCAGCCCATTCTTTCTTGCCATAAAGATTGCAAAAATATTTTATAAGAAATGACAGCCGGACTTATCAATCCAAGTGGATCAAAGATCGTTGCAATAATTGACATCACTTGTCGTTTAGTGATAGTCGTTGAAATCACTTGGTTATATTCATTCTCCGACATGAGTAGTTTACTTTTAACTTGAAAGGTATCACGGACAATATCCCATTGTAGACCTAAGGTTGAAATATTTTCTTGTCCAAATGACATATGAATTTTTGATTCATGTAGCTCTGGAGGTATGGCCTCCATAAGCTCGACCGAATTAGATGACCATTTTCTAAGGGAGAAACCAGCTGTCTTGAGCACTGCTGACAATTCCTTGAAGAATTTCAATGCTTCCGGGAGAATGGAAGCGCCACTTAATAGATCATCCATGTAGAAATCTTCGTTTATAATTTTTGAAGCATGAGGATACCCTTTTTCATTTTCCTGAGCTAGTTGCTTTAAGCATCGTGTAGCCAAAAAGGGAGCAGAAGCTGTTCCATACGTTACGGTGCTAAGTTGGTATTCTTCAACTGCTTCCTGTGGTGATCTCCGCCATAATATTCGTTGTAAATTTCGATCCTCACTATGGACAAGAATTTGCCTGTACATTTTCTCAATATCTGCTACCATGGCTATCTGATTTGTGCGAAAACGAAGCATGATGCAATATAAATCTTGTTGAACCTTGGGTCCTACCATTAAAATATCATTTAAGGATAGTCCAGATGATGTTTTAGCACTAGATTCGAATACTACTCTCACATATGTGGTTGAACTGGAGGGCTTGAAAACAGGATGATGAGGAAGGTAAAAGCAAGTATTTTCTCCTGATCGATCCGTTATCTGTTCCATATGTCCAAGGAATAAATATTGGTTTAAAAAATCGTGATAAGTGGTTGAAAGCTCAGGATTTCTTCTAAGACGGTTCTCAATTTGTAGTAGTCTTCGATATGCAGATTGTCTGGATTGGCCAAGTTCATTAGGATCAATCTTGGTTGGTAGTCTAACAACAAATCTACCGTCTGACTGGCGAGTGGTATTGCTTACGAAATGCCTTTCACACTGTCTTTCTTCAGATGTTGTGACAGGTTGGTCAATGGATTCGATGCTCCAAAATTTCTTAAGAAGATCTTCTAATGTTATGTTTGTTTCTACTGATGCCTCTATATGAAGACAATGTGCAACATTTTGTGGATAATGCATTGATGAAGTTGTGGGTGTGTTTCCAGCCACCGTCCAACCAAGAAGTGTTTCTTGAAGAAAAGGAAATGTTCCTTGTTTTTTTAATTTGTTTGGCAATAGAATCTCATAAAAGACTTGTGCACCTAGCAACAAATCAATAGTATTGGGTTGATTAAAATGTTCATCGGCTAACTTAATATTTTCTGGGATATTCCAGTTTCTAATGCCTATAGAGGTACTTGGCAGTAAGCCTGTAATGCGGGGAAGTACTGCACAATTAATATCAGTCCTATAGTCAGTGAATAGAGATCTTAAATGTAAAAAGCTTTGACAATTTGTATCCGCTCGAACTCCTTCAATCCCCTGGATAGGTAAATGATATTTATGTTTCCTCAATTGTAATTTCTGAACTAGATTTTCTGTTATAAAATTCACCTGGGAAGCAGAGTCCAACAAGGCTCTACATGGTATATACTGTCCTTGATGATTTCTGACTTCTACAACTGCTGTGGCTAATATCACCTGTGAGTACACTTTTGTTTTGATAGCGCAGTAACTACTAGTAGGTTGTACAGATGATGCTGTTCTTGATGTGTCACCATCTCTTGAGGGTATTGCCTCAAAATGTAATAGTGTGTGATGTCTCTTTTCACACTTTCTGCAATTTTGTGAACACTGATGATTGTTTGAATATTTTCTCAAACAATTAAAGCACAATTTCAACTGTCTCACTAGCTTAGATCGTTCTCCTACGTCCATTTTTCAAAATTCAGGACACTTATGCAATTGGTGTTCACCCTTACATTTTACACATTTTAAATGTACAGCCACGTACGACTGCTGTACTTTAGATTGCTGCTTGTAATTGTAATTAGATTTCATTGCATTTGCCGTAGTAATAACACAAATATTTTCTAAGGCTTTAGATATTTTTTCTAAAAATTCTAAAATTAACTGTAGCGTAGGCATCTCTTCATTCTCTGACTGAAATTCCAATTCTTTTCTGGTATCTTGGTCAATATGATTCATGATTATTTGAATTAATAACACATCAAATAAAGACACATTATGTTTCAGTGCCTGTATTGCATTCACGTTTGATTGTATATGGTTTACTAGCATCCTTAGTGAGCCAATTTTATTTTGGTCTACAGTTGGCATGTGAAGAAGATGATTCATATGAGTGGAGACTATTACCTTTTCGTTGTGATATCTGCCCTTAATTAGTCCCCATGCTACTTCAAAATTATCATTAGTTACTTGTAAATTCTGGATAAGCTGATGTGGTTCTCCTTCCAAGGATGATAGCAAATAATGAAACTTCTGTACAGCAGACAAATGAGTGTTGTTGCATACTAAAGCTTCAAATGTATCCCTGAAGTGCAACCACTCACAAACATTTCCCTTAAACTTAGGTCACTCAATAACCGGGAGTCTAATACGTGAATCGACGTGCGATTTGTCAATTATTGAATCATTTTGTGAAGAATTTCTTGTATTTGGCACACATGCTGGCTCAAGTAATCTAAGATATAATGATTGTACTGTATAAAATTGTTCCTCAAATGCCGCTCTATCATCTGAATGATCCTCATCAACATCTTCAACTTCTAATTCCTCTTGTATTGTGCAGTAATTGTGATAGAGTTTCGGCAATTGTTCTTGTCTCACTTTTAACTCGAGAACACTTTGAGTTGCTTCGTTAAAATTAGTTACAAACGAGTTTATTCTTGCAAGAGATGCTTTAATTATGCTCCTCTTCTTAATCAATGATTTCTTTAACTTGCAGTCCATCTTAGTTTCGACAAGCATGCATGAATTAAGGAACTTTAAGGTAAAGGTAAGGAATAGGTAGGGTTAGATCTGACCTCTGACAAAGAAAGTTCCAATGAAGTATTCTTTTCCACGGCAATCCACACGTCGGTGACGAATGAAGTGAAGAAGCAGCAATTAATTAAACCAAAATCTTCGGTGTTTATGCTCTCAGTGGCAGCAACTCTTATTCCTTCGTTGAGTACCGATGTAAGGAAATACATAAGATTAGTAATATGAAAATACGACAATTATTCCACGATGGATTCGCAAAGAGATCCGGCCCGAAGGACCAAATGTTTCCGCCGTAGAAATTGCAGCGAAAACCGTTGACATCACCCTGATGTCTGAATTAATAAAATGCCATAGATCCCTTTTGAAATAAGTGGACTGTATTCATTTAAATCATTAAAATAACAACTTATTTTTTGAGAAAACAACAGTCATTGTTGCCAGGTTGGCATGTGGATGAATAATATTTCTTTATAAACAGAACACACACGAAAGTCGTGATGACCAATGACAAATGACGGTGGCAATTACACCGGCGTAAACAACTCCACTCCACGGTTATGACCCATGCGGCCATGATTAAAATAGGGAGAAGGATTGTATCACTATATTTATGTATAACTCTCAACTCCTCCTTGGTAGCATTCAAGGGATCGTGGGGAGGGGGGAGGAGAAGAGCCTTTGCTACGGCTCGTCGTCGCAAAGGTATTGAGTTAATAACGCGGAAGAGGTGAAATGGGCGGTGCATTTCGCTGGTTCCCATGGAAGCACCCCACCGAGGTGAAGATCGCCACTTGCGGAATGGGAGGACGAAGGGCGAGGAGGAGGGTGCGGAGGATCAGGGAGGGGGACGAAGAGAGAGATCGAATGTCCGCTTTGCATTGGGCCAAGGAGTAGTGATTGATTGTCGGATTGCTCCGTCGAAAAGTAGAGGGAAGGGGGGGATTGGGGGATCAGGAGAGCGTGGGCCAAACGAGAAAGACTGTCGGCGAAGGGGGACCGCGAATGAACACTGCGAAGGCATAAATCAACGGGAGGCTCCTCAATAATACCCATCAAGAATCCGACTAGTAATATGACGTGCCGAGGAGATTCAAGCTCTTCACGAACACTGAGAGGAAGAGGCAATATAATCAATCACAGTCCTTGTCGAACTCGGAATAGAATCCCGGTTTGGCATAACATTTATCATCACTAGCTTAAAAAAGCAATAAAGGAATAAATGTAAGTATCATGAATAAATGATAATATAGAAATTCAATACGATCGATAAATTACATATACTATCGAAAAAACAAAGTGAAGGATGGAAAACTCAAACTGTTTTAATGGCATAGAGAAAGAGGCACTGCGTGAAATAAATGTAATAAAGAAGGGAAATCTCAATCCTAAGTTATCGTAACTAATAATTTAGGGATCGGTAATTACGTTTATTTTTATTATTTTTAAAATGCTTAATTTTGAAGTGTGTGCCAGACAAAATGCTATGAAGTTTGTGTATATATGTTTTGGGTCATTGGAATCAGGGAATTAACGAGCTATTGGTAAATATATATTTTTTCCCAAATGTGCTGGTACAAAAAATATTCATAATAGATAAAAATGCACGACAAGCGCAATATTTGTATTTTGAGGAGGAGGATACAATAAACCGACCATTTAAGTAGAGCAAAACTTGAACGGTGCGATTCGAGCAGCTAAAAATGTAGCCTGCGTGGATTGAAAACAAAATTAATATCTATATATATTAATTTTGTAGCACGTCAGTCAGTATGTCCATCATTCTGTATCCGTCTTGCTTCGTTGTTGCATGTAGATTCTCTGACTGCATGATTTGGTAGTAGCTTTGGGTTTTTAGCAGTTTGTGGTGCAGAAAAAAATGCAAGAGAAAAATGGTGTTTTCCCTAGATTTTAACATGGGAAACCAGTTACTATTCATATTTGTTGACGTTGTTAAGTAAATGTATTTACGTTTTTTCTTAAAGCGACAAAAATTGAATTAAAGAATTTGAAGAAAGTGTAATTCGTTTCATTATTCAACTTTGCAAGAATGAAAATATCAATTGACGTTTACGATTTGCAGATAGTGAAATAAAACAATTTTTGCCTACCGGCCCCGATCTTGTGCATGAAATGTGAATATTAAAGCTAGGCATTTTGAAATACTTTTCTAATAGTTGAAAGAAGGTCATAAAACGTTTATTTTGTATTATTGTTCGTTGTTAATGTTCGAAAACACACCCACCATTTTAAAATAATCAATGTCTGTCCTACACCCTAACCATTCTGTTTTTTATAAATTTAAAATAAAACATTCACTTATATCTGCACCTAGAAGATAATCATTTCGCACATTTAATAAACCAGATTAAAAACAAGTGTCAGAAAAAAATACTTGGTAAGTGTGTAGATTACTTATAAATAGTGTAAGCTATGAGTGGGCACAATAGGCTCAACTCTGTATTGGTCATATGGAAAAAGAGTTGCATTTAGAGCTGCTGGGCATACTACAATGCGTCTAAAATTTTGGGTAGTAAATTCACTTAATGTAGTAATTTTAGAACGTTATCGACACGTTTGAAATTTTTACCCAATACCTTCCTCAGATCCCCAAATATTTTGTGGTGTTTGCGTTCCATCCTATATTTTACATAGCCGACAAGCATGTGTTTCACCTAAAATATTTCAAAAGCTCAAAAAGTACAAAAACCAATAGGATAATTAGAGTGGGACACATTTCTCTTTTTATAAAGTAGCCATTTACTCCTCTCTGCATACGAAATGCTTTTGAAAAGTTGGTGCACAAAAGTGTAAAAAAATGCAGATACTACTTAGAGTAGTGAAGCAGTAACTTCAGTAATGTGTCATCAGTAAAGCAGTAATGTGTCATCAGTAGTTTCCAAACACTTTGTTAAAGCTCATTTGACACTAGAACACAAAGTTCACCTCAGGAGCACACCAGACAGACTGCCCATAAGGTAGACAGCAGGTCTGCTAGTTTGCAGTAATAATGGGTTATTTTCACTTAATATATGATAGTGAGCACTTCACATAGTATATAATAACAGGAAAATTAGCTCTGCGACGTAAAATTGTGAGAATATTAATAGGAACAACTGATCGCAGGAAATGCTTTTGAAAAACCAACGTGAGATAAATGAGTACGCGGACTTTAAGGAACAAGTTAAAGAATTTGTATGGCAGTATTTTGATGAAGAATTGGCCGAAATTTGTTCAAACAAGAATAAAAAATACAGATAAGGTAAATTGAAACTTGAGAGTATGTCAGTAGGGAGTGGTGGACGAAAGAGTGACCATCATAAACTGAAAATCATTGGGACTTATCACTGACATGGAGATAACCCGAGGCCAGTTTTTGCATTTAATCTCTATGACCCGCGAAAGTGATAACAGAGAATTAAAACCTATGGTTATCTTATTATTTAACGTTCGTTGAATACAAAAATGAAGGCCAAAAATTTTTAATGTGATGTAAGTTATCAAAAGAACATTCACAGTTTCAGGCCAAAGATTCTATAGAAAACCAAGGGAATAAAGAACCTAGGTGACGTAAAAGAGTGGGGACATTTCTCGTACAGAACACCAGACGAACCAGACTAAACCAAGTTATTTCAAGTAGTTTCATGAAAAAAAACTTTAAATATAAATACTTTAACCGTAAAGTGCAAGAAGAGAATAAAACTCTGGTTTTCACTGAAAATTGTGTATGTAAATTTATTAACGGGCATTTAGATAATAAGAGCTCAGTTTCTGTAATATGGCAAAGAATTTTGTGATAGTCTAACAGATAAGATAAATGAAGCCTAATAGATAATAGATATGAAGTAATGAAAACAGACCAGATTTTGAGGCGCATGAGTGACGAAAATGAAAGGTATGAAAAACAACGATAAAAAATTACAATTGTGGCATGTCTAGATGACAAGAGGATTTAACTCGTTGCGGATAGAATGGGTGGATGCAGCGGGTAATTTAGGGGCACCTCGAATAGGAAGCGCTGATTGTGAGGAAAATGCTGGGTGATTGCAAGAGTAGAATATATAAGAATTAGACACTTTGGATAGCACGATTGCAAGAGTAGAATTAGACACTTTGGATAGCACAAAGGAGGATAGAAAGCATGTGGTGTTAACTAGAGGAATTATATTGCAATGGTAATAAAATAGTTTCTTTTGTTCAATACGATGGAATTATTGTTAACAAATATCTAACTGCTTATAAAATTTTGGATGGATTTGATTTTACAACAAAATACTGCCTTACGTTAATCATACTACCATTATTCATGATTTTACGCTAGATATTGCCCAAAAAACTAGTCCGAGTCTCACGGCGTCGTAATGCAGTTGTTATTTTTTGGCTTGCGGCCTGCTAGTGACCAAAGTGTGGATTCCAACTCCGGGAGAGTCGTCTTCAAACACAAACACCTTACATTTTATCTGTTTGATTTTCTGGGAAAACAAAGGTGTTACAGGAAAAAAACCTCGGTGCATTATCTCTACAAGAATTGCCACATTGACCAAGTTTAATTCTGTGGTCTCTCAGACATTTCACATTCTCAAAGGAATACTACTAATTCTGCTCTAATACTGCCTACCATCTCCGTTATTTTGATCCAAGATTACTCAGTAACGTTTCAAAACTTCAACCAGAACCGAAATTTCATTTTAGTGGAAGCAAGCAAGACTAGGAGGTAGCGAAATATACATTTATAACATACAAAAGTGATTCCATACTAGCAATAATATTGATTTGATGCGCATTTAAACATTTAATTTTCCTATAAAATATCAATTTTAGGGAGGAAAATATTGTTTTTTCCTCACTTTGGTGGCAAATTATTCCTATCGGAATTTTGCCTTTTTTCCTCATAAAATAGTTGGACCCTAAGTGGGTCACAATCAGTTTGAAAACCACTAAGAGCAGAATAATGTTAAGGACTCTCAAAACCATGGCCGAAAACATGGTTGCTGGAATAATGCACGAAAATCTGATTATTTTGATATAGGACTTGGTTCTTTCCCGGCGAACTTATGCTGTAAAGTATTCGCGGGTTTTCTACCGGGTCAGTTATTCTGCTGCGGACGTTTCAATGGCAAACTCCGCCATCATCCTCATGGCGTTTGATGCCGGGAAAAGATGTGTCCTTATTATGCTCCCGATCGGGTAAGGTGGCTCCTGATTGGCTGCTGTCCCTCTTCCTCCTCGCTTCTCTGATTTTGCTAATAATGGGTCTCCACGATTGGCAGAGGACATACCCTGCATCTCTATTCAAATTTTTCTCCTCCAAGCTGATCTCAATGGCCTCTTTGGTGAAACGGTCCCAGTATCCGTTTGCCATACTTATCAGTTTAGCGTCGTCTAAACAGATGCGGTGGTTTTGCGTTAGGCTGTACTCCGCGATGGCTGATTTCTCGGGATAACCCAGTCTAATGCATTTTTTGTGTTCTATCATTCTCTTTTCTATGGTCCGATCAGTCTCTCCAATGTACGCTTGCCCGCATTCACAGGAAATTCCGTACACTACGGGAGTTTTAAGCCCAAGCTTGTCCTTCACTCGAACGAGATGATGCCTCAGCTTCTCTGGTGGCTTATGGATGGACTCAAATAGTTTTTGCGTATTCTGGAAAGTTTTCCCGAGATGGTGGAAATGTATGGACGGCCTCTGGAAATCGATTGTTTTTCTTTGGTAATGCCTATTTGTTTTAGATTTAATCTGTAAGCACGGGCAAAATTGAAACAAGAACAGTAACGATTCACTACTAGTACAAATACATACTGCATGTCTAGTGGCACCTGACTAAAATAACCAAAAAAAATGGTGCGGTTGGAACTCGTCTTCCTGCTTCATTATAAATCTCCCTCACTTTCCGAAGTTGCCCCTTGTGTCATCCACAGTCCCGTTAAGATAGACATATGATGAAGTAGTATCCGGTGAACCCAAAGAATGAACTGCGGTCTGTAAGATTTTCCATACAATGATGACACGCCACCGCGCCGTCACGCATGTGGTGTCCTGTCGCACAAAGATTATGGGGCAACTCCTGGGGAGGTCGTCTTCCTCCTTGGTGAAGGAAACTTTATCCGCATCCTCACATAAAAACCTTTTGCTTTCAGTAATTAAGGTCGAGTCTTTGGAGTTTGCCCTTAATCACAACATGATTGTCATGTGCAACCAAGTTGGTGCTATAAATAGCAGGGATTTTGAGTAGTATTTATACTACTAAGGCGGCAATTAATAATCAATAAGGAGGCACAGATGCCAAGTGTCAATGGATTGTACGAATAAATAAAGAATGCAGGTATCATTGCCTGCCAACGGCCTGGGTGAAAGTGAACACTAAAAACATATTAGCAATAAAAATACTTTGCAACCATATAAAATAATCCCTTTGTATTTTTCTTAATGTTTACATTTTTAGAGAAAAGGTTTCAAGTTCGTATGGTAGAAAATTCCCATTTCGTTTTCCCATGAAACTCAATTTGCCTACGCTCGTCCTCTGAGGTCCGAAAGTTATCTTACTACCAATAAAATCTGCTATTTCCTTATTAAAGAAACTAGTAAGAAATGGTAGTCACTTATAAAAATTACTCATTTTCGTCAAATCAGAGAAAATGCCAAGATGTATAAGGGTGGAAACGGGAATAAAAATACGCGAAAGGAGAAAGATGCGGAACCAAAACAGGTAGGACATGAATCCGAATAAGTTCAGAAGACTATGATTGAGCACGAGGTAATGAGTCACATAAAAGCAATAAATTTATAGTCAATGCTAAAGCATTATTATAAATTTGAAAGGATTTTGCAGTAATATACAGTGGTAGGGTTAACACAGAGAAGTTGAATGAATACGTTGCCTAAGGGAGGGATTATTTGGAATGGGAGATATCAACAAGAAACACGTGACGAGAGCGTTAGAAAATACTTAGCACGGTGCTATAGAAGTTTTAATTGTAGGCTGCGGTATTAGTATTTATTGTAGGATTTTAAGGCATAATACTATTAATAATAATGGATAAAAGAATGCTGGAGATGGTGAAAAGACACCTTGGACATGCATCGCCGAAATAAAAAAACCCTCGGAAAAAAATTGGAAATATAATTAAAGTAACTCTCTATTTTTTTCTAATTATGGCTTTAAATTCATAATTAAGTTAAGTAAGTAAGTGTTTTCAATTAAAGTATGCATAATGAAGAGAGAAAATACGCAAATACCTGGTACAATATAAAACGAAATATTAAGAGCATGAAAATTAGGTAGCTGTTTCCGATTTACTTTTTTGGTTGCACATGATGGCGACATGATGATACTTTAAAAAATATTTGTTGTGAAATGTCATCAATACTATGCACAACATGACTTTCCAGCCTATTTACCAGTTATATTCAGTATGGCTTCATGTCTTAAAGAGTTTCTGCCACTCATATTTACACCTTAATAACAAAAAATATACATATAACTACATCAATCAAATAAATGGATAAATCTGCTGTTTCACAGTTATGGCAATCGAAACATCCTCCACAAAATCAATTGTTATCTATATTATTTTGTACATTTAGGAAAATTGTATATGGTTTTGTTAGGAAATATATGTATTTTATTTCAATGTTCAACGCAATTGATATCCTCATTTCATGGAAATCTTCAACCCCAATATCCCTCAGTTACTTATTTAAACCTAATTGCCATCAATTATTACTATAACTATATAAAATAGATGGTAAATACGTACCTAATAATATGCTTATTTCACCTTGTTGATCCACTGAGAAACTTTTCTGGAGCCTTACGCGCAAAGTTTTTAGCTCTAGGGGGATGTCGGTGAACTGATTACTTGAATAAAAATAGGAGTGGGTTAGTTTGAATCGTACGAGTCTGGCGGAATCAATCTAGTACGAGTTTCCGATATACGCTGGGAAGGAGATAAGGGCGGAAGGAGGAAAAGCGTGCAATGAAATGAGAAGAGGAGAAATCGGGAAGGGGGGGGGGAGACGGAGGGGAGGCGTGAAGGGCGTGAATGGACAAGGGGGCAGTTGGGATGGGTGAGACTTGGTGTTATCTGACAAATGACTTCATTACGCAGGATGGGATGTGGTGGGATCAAGAGAGGGTACCGAAGCGAACTCCCTGGGTGGGGACGCCGCCGTTCCCGCAACACTCCCGACCCCTTCGAGGCGGAAGTTTCATCCCGCAACCCCCAACCCTAGCCTGCGCACGCAAATGCACGAACCGGGGGAGGTTTTCTCTTTCTTGCGGTGCGAGCTGAAGGTTCGGGAAGGGATGAGGTGAGCGGGGGAAAAGGCAAACGGAACAAAAAAGTTTGCGGAGATTCCGGATGGAAGAGATGATGGGAGGAGTGGGTGAGAGGGAGGATGAGATTGACCATGGGGGTGGAATGAGCGCAGGGAGTGGGAATGAGAGAAGGGGGGGGTAACGGTGAGACGGCGGCGCATATGTTGTCGGCGAAGGAGGGATGAGGGGTGAAGAGCTCCTCCGTTGGTCAGCCACCCCCGACTCCCTTTGCAGATGGCCACCCTCCCCTCTCCCACCCCTCAGCCCGTCCTGCCCCCATGTCCGAAATCCTGGGTACGCCGCCAAACTCCCCACCCACCACGACCAGGACGCGTCGTCGTATCCCCTGGCCTTCCCAACCCACACGACACGACTCCGCCGCTCAAATGAGTGAAGAAGGAGAGATTAGGTAGACGGGTGGGATCCAATTATAAGGTGAAAGGTGCCCTTTTTTACTATGCGCAGTCCACCCTGTCGTCTGTGCATCCCTCGTCCTCAACCCCACCCAAAGTGGACCTCCCAACGACCCCCAAACTCACGCACACTCTCACGTGTGCGTATAATTTGATTTAATCTACCCCCCGCTAACCCATCCCCCCCCCCCCCCCACTTGCAACATAACCCGCCCACCCCGAACCCTCTCTCCTCGACTGCCTCTCCCCCTTCCACTCACTGTGACTGCGCCCCTCCCTCTCCCGTTTGCCCATCCATCTCTCCGGAGAGCCCATTTCCGTGCCTGCATGGAATTTGTCGGAAAATATAATTTTGCCGTCACGAGTTAATATCGTTGCCGAGGAGTGACGTGGGCTGGCCGGATATCATGGGGAAAATGTAATCTTGTTATTGAGAAAATACGAAAGCTGAGAATGAAAAACCAATTTGTTGAATTAGCATAGCACTCTATGCAGAACAGGTAATAGAGGAATGTTTGGAAAATACATGACGGGCGAAAAGTGGAAAAATGTGATTTTGGACACATACAGCCTTAGGGTAATGCAGTTGGTCGCTCTTGTTGAACGGCGTTCGAAGAATAACATAGGACTTGATTAGCAAGCAAGAAAAAATTAATTACTGACCACGAAACGGAATTGAAAAAGTGAAATGTAATAGGATTTACACCATAGAAGAGAATTCACAGCTCACAACTCCACGGTTTTGGAGATTAATTTTTGTGTTGTCCAACGGTGACTCAAACTCTTTGGCTTGATGTAAGAGGTACAACATCTACATAAAAACAAAGAGCCTGCACTAAAGTTCCACTTCACAGAATAGACCTTTCGTCGCCTCAAAATTCATCAAAATATTGCTTCTGATAGTAATCCATTGAAGTTGTATGTTGTAAAAACTGACCCTACAAATATTAGTTTTACTTAGAATGTAAGAAGCAAAAGAGGAAAAATAGTTGTATGTTTAGAAATGATATCAATATAATTAAAATATAACATCACGATCACGGTGAACCCACAGTGGAGAAAGAGGATGAAAATGATCGGTTTACTTTGGAGAATGGAACACTTGCGGATAAAGGCATTAACCTTGTAAGACACGGTTTGAAATGCAGGGTAAATGAAAGAGAAAAATACACACAGTGACATTAGGTACGCGGTTTCCGGATGAAATTTGGAGGAGTAGAGCTTCTAAGAAAAGTCACTCAGTAATCCTTGGATTGTAGTATTTAATGAATGTAAAATTACAAAAAATAGAAGAAATTTAGGGCTATATTGATGCTCCCTGAATGATTCCGGGATTTCTTCCCAGAATCATACAGAGATCATCAAAGCAACGCTGAGGAAACCTTTGAGCTTAGCTTGAGCTTAGAATATTATTTATAAATATTTAGCAACTTCTATTCAGAAAAGTGTATAAAGATTCACCCTTGCCTTTTTAGCTTAATCATTTCTAATATAACTGATATTGTGGCCATATTGTGTGAACGGCTCGTAGTATATTATAGGAAACCAAGGATTATGTTATATTTGTTGTATCTTCAAAGAGAAAGAGAATTTAAAAATAATATATGTTTCTCTTTGCGATACATAAATCACAGTAGCATTTAGAGCATTTATAGGATTCATAAACACATTAGAGAATAAAGAATGCATTGCATTGCCTGGTGGATCGAAATCTTTATGCAGAATGCCTACTCCCAGTTTTCTACTGGTTGAAAAACTCGTTAATGTTACCAATGTGCTGCAATGAGATTAAACATTTGAACAAACTATTTGGGGAAATATTGTACATACGTGTTCATCATGCACGATTCCACCACCAAGCCTAATTATATATTATAAACACTAGTTATATTTAGGCTAAAATGATACCAAGCCACTAATTCGGTCAGAGAAGGCTACCTAATTAGAGAGGGCCGTGAAGCGTCCACTTGAATGAATGATGGGGTAAAGTGGGCTATGTGCACCAGGCTTAACTTTATATTGGGCAAATAACGGGAAAACTGCTCGATAATCTATTTTGTTCCTCATTAAAACAATAAGGGGAGGGAGAGCTGCGGTGGCGGTTAGGGTGGGGAAACTGGGGCGAACGGGACAGCCTGGAGCTGAGAGAGAGTATATGCGTGAGAGGTTGCTTCATCTCCTGAAATGATTATTCCGAGCTCAGTTGGTTCCGTAATTTTTCGATAAAAACAGATTTTATGACCTCTTACTCAATTATTTGGATTACTCCACCCACTGACACAAAACTCAATGACCAGTATTTGAAATTAAGACTAAATAAACATTGAATGAATATTAGCTAGCGCTGGTAATTTACGGAGAAATAACGCCACCGACTATGAATAAAAAAGAGCAGCCTCTCCAAAATTATGGCCTACTGAATAAGGTTATTTGAAAAAATACCAAAGATACTGAAATCTATGGAATATTACAACTGGCCTATTTATCCGGAATAAATCATCAATCAATGATGCATATAATGTGCTTTAGAATTTTTAGCGACCGTTTCATGCCGTTATAACAACGTAAAATATACCTGACCTTCTTCTTTCTGACCCGAAAGTACTGGGTTCGGTTTTATTTGGGTCATGTTCTTTTTAGCTATGTGCATTAAATTAATACCTTAATTCTTCTTAAAGTTTAATGAAAAGGTAAATGGGTGAATATAAATATAAAATTTATTCAATAGAAAACAAAGAGAAAAACATAAAATATAGCTAATCGATGCGCCACAATATGAAATAATGGGTCAGATCGTAAAATATGTGTACTACGTAAAGTACTCACTTCCATTTTTGATGTAGTTTTACCTTATTTTAGACTGAATTTCTGTGGCACTTAGATACACATCAGAAAGTCTCTCGCCCACTGCCGCCTTAGAACATTAAACGACAGAGCAAAAAAATACACACTCCAGCTCGCAAGTAAAGTGCATTAACCGCGAAAACACTGCAAGTAAACTTAAGTAAACATTTAAGTGATCACAGTGTCATGTCAAGCGCCGTGGCACGTGCTTAAACTGGCCCCGTCATCCCTTCGAATGGCACCACGATCCCAGAAGTAGAACGTCGAGCGCACAAAACACGAATCCACATATGTAGGGGTAGGGTTGAAGGCGCATACATAGGGGGGGGGAGGTTGAGAGATTTCGGGGCAGGCGGATTGTAACTTGCTTAAAGAGCGGCGCTGTTTCGGCGGCTCGCAGGGAAATGATGACAAAAGGTTCTCTGCGCTGATGTGCGAGGCTTTGCGCTCTCATCCGGGGGTGCCGGCTTGATGGCAGTCGGCTTGCCGTCGAGCCATCAGCAACCGATGTAAGTGACGTGTCGGGTGCATCAGGGGCGGTGAGGGGTTAGCGGAAGGGAAGGGATGGGTGTGGGAGTGAAAGGGTTGGCGGAGGGGGATGGAGGATAAATGGTTGGGCGGGAGAAGGGGGCGGAATGGATCCAGAGTCATTCGCGGAACAGACGTAAGCACTCTCGCACCCGCAGCTCCTTCCCCCAGTCTCACACACGTCCCGCTCCCCACAAACCAAGCCATTTTGAAAGTAAGGGAATGGAAGACACCGCACTCTACAGTAAGTCACGAGGAGTGCGAATATCAATTATAGGCATCCTTCGCCCGATTTGACTCTCTTCTTTCTTCGAGGTATTTGTGATTCCCTATTATGAAGAACACGAAGCAGTTGACATCTTCATCCACATCTAAATCTACACGATACCCTACAAGCCACCGCGATTGTGTGTGATTGTGAAGCTCACTAAGCATGCACTACTAACATGCAAACAGGCAACAATAGGGTCTCATGCAACTTGATTGTTAGTATCTATAGTATTTAAGTGGTTAATATATGCATCATGCACTACAGACTAGTCTAAAATATTTCACCTACCTATCCTTTTGCTACTCTGCCTATTCTGTTCTCTTATAGTATGGGGAAAAATGCCATTTTGAATCTATCAGTACGACAATCTATCTCTCTAATCTTATTTATCTGGTCAAATGTAGATTAATACGCTGGTGTTTTCAAAATGTGCCTAACATCTTAAGTAAAGCTATCCGATTGAAATTTCTCTAACAGATTTAATCAGTACTTTAACCTACGCTCTGATAATGATTCCCACCCTAATTCTTTTATTAATTCTGAAATGCTACTCAACCTATCGTAACACATTTTGACGAACCTAGCTGCTGTACGCTGCACACTGTTTAGTTCTCTGATCAAACCTAATTCATTCAGATCCCATACACTGGCTGCAAACTCAAGGTGTGAAAAGTAAGATCGCTCTTTCGTCTTCTCATCACATTTCCCAAGTACTCTTTTTATAAATCCTAGATTTCTCTTCGCTCGGCCGCATATTTCCCTAATGTTTCTTCCCCACGATATATCTTTAGTGACTGTACCGGCTAAATATCTTATAGTTTCAACGTTTTCGTAATTCGTGTTACTAATTTTAAAGGATCACTCTATCGAATTATTCTTCCTCCAAAAATTGATAGCTACACACTTTTTAAGGTTAAGGATCTAACTGCCATTTTTCGTACCACTGTTGAATTGCATCTAAATCCTTGCTAAGCGATTTCCTGTCTTCTTCTTTTGATATACCCCTATACACTACCGCATCGTCTGCAAAATTCTAAGCTTACTACTAACTACGGTATCCAAATCGTTTGTGTATAAAATAAATAGAAGCGGACCAACTACGCTACCCTGGAGTACTCCCAATGTGACTTTGTTTGTGTCCGGCATGATACGATCTATGACAACTCTCTGCTCTCGCACACTTAAGAATTTTTTTACCCAACATAAAACGTCTTCATTTATACCAAAACTCTCAAACTTCAAGATTAATTTATCATGAGGAACTTTATCCAATACCTTTTTAAAATCTAAAAATACCGCATCAACTTGAGTAGGTACCTACTCTTTTCGCCGTAGACTAAAATATCGTGTACGAACAAAGCTAATTGTGTCTCGCAAGATCTACCTTTCCGGAACCCATATTGTATACCTGACTATCCAAATGACCCATGATCGAGCTGACTACAATGTGCTCAAATATCTTACAAGAGATTGATGTGAGTGAAATGGGTCTGTAGATACTAGGTTCTTCCTTATCACCATTTTTAAAAATAGGTGTAATATTAGCTAATATCCAATCCTTGGGTACTGTGCGGTTCTTTAGTGTTTTATTTAATATTATTATTAGATAGGGGGCTATTTCAGCAAATAATGCTTCATATACTGTGGAGGGAATTCGATCGGGACCTGGTGATTTGTTTTTTCTAATTTTTTTTAACTGCTGCTTTATTCCGCAACATGAAATTTTTATTTCGCGCATTTGCCTACTGAATATGCTCGGTGGTGGTGCCACTGCCTTGTGTGAAGATGAGTTGAATACACTTTGGAAGAAGGTGTTTAAAATATTGGCTCTTTCTTTACTGCTGGTGATTCTAATTCCTTTACCGTTTTTAAGTGTGTGCTCTGTGGACCTATTTCCCTGAAAATCTATCACATAAGACCAAAAAGCTTTAGGATTGCTATCTAAATATTCTCCTTTTATCTTGCTATTGAAATTTGATAAGGCTTGCCGAAATGATTTCCTTGCTAATGCTCTCGATTTTTTATGATTTTGAACTAAATTCTTTTTTCTCTACCGATAGACCCCGTCCTACCTTTTTAATCCTAGCGTGGCATACCCTTTGTCGCTTTAGAGAATTCTTAACGTCCGCGTTATACCACTTTGGTTTTGCAGTATCACTAATGAATTTACTTGGTATGTATTTATTAACTGCTTTACGGGTGACCTCAAGAAATTTTTTCCACGAATCCTCTGTATCTAATCCTTTGCTTTGTTCGATAAATACATTAAAATATTCCTTTAATTCCTCTTTCATACCGTCATAATTAGTCTTGCCAAATAAGTATACCCTTCTCCTTGGTTTATAATGTCTGTCAATGAATACAATAAATTTCGCATGCACTATTTTATCATCACTAATTCCGGTGTCTGTAACGTATTTAGAACTCTTTTGGATATCTTTGTTGCAAATAAGTATAGAATGTTGTTTCCCCTGGTCGGTTCTGTTACCAGCTGTTGTAAAGAATGTCAAGTAAAGGTGTTCAACAGTGATTCGCAGAGTTCC
Source organism: Platycnemis pennipes (assembly GCA_933228895.1). NCBI lineage: Eukaryota > Metazoa > Arthropoda > Insecta > Odonata > Platycnemididae > Platycnemis > Platycnemis pennipes. The sequence goes on along the minus strand of OW121849.1, from coordinate 24,240,308 downwards.
TTATCCTTTCCTCAAAACATCAGTGTTACCTCACTGGTAACACTGCTGTGCATTAAAGGGCACGGATTTCAAAGGGGGCGTTTACTCGGAACCGAAATCGCAATTTTATAAACGAAATCGTTATATTAAAACGAAAAATGAATTTTAGTAAAAAAATTAATCTCCTAACCACAACCATTCACTCATAAATCAAAAAGGTAAATAAGCAAAAGGTGACTCCCCCCGAAAATGCTGCTGTGATAACATTGACGTCATTTTCCTCCCGTCCTTGACTGCTTTTAGGGGAGGGGAAGAGAGTGGAGGGGAATCTCGGAAGGTCTGCCCGCACAGATGCTGTCGCAAGATTCGGCAATAAAAAAAATTGGGAGAGATATCAATGGTATATGATTTTAAACAACCAAATGTGACCAAATACTAGTTATTATTGACGTGACTGCCTACAACAAGCCTGAAAATGCTGGTCTTCCGTGATTTCCTCCGCGTTGGTCCATAATTCATTAGACGCTCGCTAGCAAACACCTGAAAGCAGTTTCAACGAGAAAAAACTCACAGCCAATGACAGAAAAAATTCTGCATATTCACTTCACTGACCTGAAGAAGCCGACTGCAACGCCGGCGAAACTGTCGTCCCGGGCATTACGCGGAGGAAATCCCTGAAGACCAGCATTTTCAAGCAAGACAACCCGCGGAAGCTAACACAAGGATTACAACAAACCTGGTCTAGTGCAGTAGGTACAAGAGTCATTATCAATGATCAGCACTAAAAAGTAACAATATATATACAGAGAATGCACAAAGTATAAGTGCATGCGCAATATTTATTTTTCCGGGCCTTGATAGAAGAGGAAAACTGGGGTAATTAAAGAGCAACAACCAAATATAGCACAGAACATACCTATTATATATGAAACTTAGATAATATGGCTTTTCGCCAACTTCTCGACAGTATAAATCACTTCTATAAGGTGAAGCACCCTATAAGCCCAGTGTTACAGTATCCAGCATTTCATTACTTGTAAGTAGTTGATATTTCCTTCCTGCAGATACGTTTTTAATAAGATAAATTCCAAGATCGAGTTGTTTCCACTCTTTCACCAAATCCCTCTGCCATATTCATTCATCCACTTAAGTGATAAGGGGAACGTGGATGCGGAAGATGCATCACGGGCATGGCTGCCAATTTCCCTTGGCTGTCAGGTGACAAGCGAGCAGCGGTGAAGATCGGTGGAGGCGAGAAAGGAGGCAGGTCAAGGTGGTGATGAGCACTTCATCAGAGCATACACGACTCCGGAGTTTTGAAACTTAGCTGCAGGAAGATAAGCAGGATGATTGTCTCTAGAGGATGCGGGGGAGAGTTAGGGATTTGCGGAGCAGGGAGCTGAACTTCTGTGACTGTGATCTTGCAGGGTATGTCGTAGATATGGATATAGACTATTGACAGAAGTATCGGATAAAAAAGAGAAAAAGAGATAAAAATGAGGAAGGAGTCGCCAAAAAGCCCTCTCCGTACAGCCAATAACCGATGAATCTCTATTTAATAGCTCAGTCTTGGTGTCTAGTGACTTTTATACGCCGTTTAACTGAGCATAGTGAATGGCAGTGGATGTTGCATTCACGGCTTATAGGGAAAAAAAGAAGGATGGGGGAATATCTAACTCGTCTTATGCTGGTACATTAATGAGATAACACCAGATTAAAAAGCCGGTTTAAAATTTGCTTTGAACATGGTATGTTAAAGAGAATAGTAAGTTTTGGTTTCCGCTGCCATCTGTATTTAACGAATTGAATGCCATAAAAGCGTCACATGAGGTTTGAGCACAGGTATCCCCTGCCTCTCTTCGTGCCTTCGAAAATAGCATCTTCTTCCACCACTTCCTCATTTACACAGCAAACTCCTTTCAATAATCGTCCCAAGTATTCCAGTGGCTCTGAGAAATACACCCAGTCACCCATCATTTTTCCATTAGCAATCTATTTTGTCATCTGTACTCAAAATCCGGTTCGTTGGTCCACGCCATGCTATGCATTGATGTTTAAAAATCTTCTAGCTCTGCAATGGTTTACCAATAGTTTGCTTACATTCAACTGGTTAATGAGTACCTAACTAAAGTTTTTACCCATTAATAGTTCTATTTTTTCAAAGGAGGCTACAAAAATCTAAGGTTTTATGGCTTTTACGAAAGGTAATATAGTAATTTAATAACTAATGTTTAAGTAGAAACCTATTCAAGGAACGGAGGAAGAGTGGGTTGAAACCTGACGTCGGAATGAGGCATCTCTCAACTAAAATCTCAAAGGGATCATGTTTCACAAATCAGAGGGAGCAATGAACTTCATTCCTCACACAGCACTGAAATAGAATCCGAAATAATTATATTACTGCCAGAAATCCGATCTGCACTCTCAATATCGGAGGCTATTAGTATGGCTACCATACCCACCCAATCCTTAAATGTGTTTTTTTCCAATTAATTGTTGACACACATGTGCATTAACGCAAATCATGCAAAGGGACAATTCATTTACTTCCACACACAACATATGTGTCGCTGTAGCAATGGATAGAATATCACCTAGGTGCCAAAACATTTAACCGAGTGCAACCTGATGATATCCTACTTTTGTGTTAAACTTCCCTTTCTTCTCATTTAAATTGTCATAATATTATTTCTCTGTCGATATTTTTTAAGCGTTGATCTCTCGCATTGAAGATATAAAATATCCAACTGAGATTGAATTCCTTTGAATGTTTTAATAAATTGTCATTAGAAAATTTGACCGACACACAATTAGTAGCCTTCTCTTTGTCATCTCTGCAATCAATTTAAGAAAATAGGATGGTAATATTCCATCAAAATACTTTTGCTCCCCGCGGAAGGAAAGTTAATGCTAAGGAAAAAGGTGTAAGATAATGGAGAGAAATAAATGGAGAAATCAGTTCACTATTTTTCAAAATAAATTACTATTACCTACTACTATTAAAACTGCTATCATTCTTTAGACAGAGAAAATTTTATTTCATAACTTTTTGTGCATGGCAGTAGTAGTAGCAGTAATGCATGGGTTTCAATCATTGCAGTGGATAAGAGTACCTATATTGCAGTATCATACCTAAGATCTAAATCCTGGGACAAACATCCAGCCATGCCCTTGACGGGATTCAAAACTACGTCCTTTGGGTTACTAAACCAATATGCTACCTTCCTTGTTACCATAAGTGGTAACTTTAGGTTCGTTTCAGGAAAATGGTAATGCATAATTTGATATGGAGCATGGAATTGCATATTTTTTTAAAACCAGATGAGTAGAGAATAGAGTTGAGGCGTTTGAGATCTGTATGAGAAATATTAAAGACAGGATAGAAGAGAGGAAGACATAACAATCACAATTATAAGAAGATATAATGGTAAAGTTTGATATCTATTTTTGTGCAGGATAAATATTTATTTAAAGAAAATCATAAAAATATAGATTATTTTATGGAAGCAGATAAAATAAAAGCAGAGTTAACGATATGTAGAATATCACTCAGTGGAAAAGAAATTTATTTGGAAAATAGCTAAATAACAAAAGCTGTTTATGTGAATAATTAATCCTAGTGTGGTAGAGCTTATTGATGTTACTCGATGGCCCTCAAAAGCCTATCCTTATCTATTTAAAAACATTTTCGTCATCACGTTTTAGATGTTACGAGGGTTCATTTGTCATCCAAGAGAAAGTATATAGTTTTAGAAGGGGACTAAATGCGTTTCTAGGTCACAGCAGTTTTCTCCGCTAAGTGATAATACTTAAAAATACCCCGTTTTGTAAGCAGTCTAAGATGCTCGATGTCATTACCACTAATACAATAAATAAAAAGTAGCACTACACTTATTTCTTATGGACGATTCATTATTTAACTCACTCTTTGGTTAGTGGAATCCACTGATTTCATTGATTATTGCCACAACATCTAATAACGCCAAGAAGTCAAAAATGATACGGTGCACATTACTGAGTTTTTAATTTCTCATGAATATTCACCTGGTAATTTTCTTTCTAACAGAGAAAACACTTTTTATACGGTGCTTTAAAAAAGTGACATAATTTAGCGTGTGAATATCATCTCCTAGAGAAAAGTATTTTAGTGACAGCTCCAAAAAGCCATTCGATATAGTGTCAATGTTGATGGTTGCAATTGTGTATTTTAGTTCAACAAAATGGTGGTATTATTTTCATAGTTGGGTATATGAATATATTTCGTGATTCCGCAAATTACTTTATGAGTGTTCAGAGGAAAATAGGTCTGTGATGGGAAAGTAAATGGATTTTTTTCGTCAACTTTGCCATTCACGTAATTAAGTGGTGGAAACACGATTGAAAAGAGAATAAAATATTTATTCCGTAAAGGCAATAAAAAGGGCTGTTGAGTGATGAGTCACCTGTTTTAATTAACGATAGATACAAGGAAGATGATTTATGAGTTATTAAACCAGTTTAGATTTTTCACGTATTTACATATTAATTCTCCACTCAGGGAAAATGAGGAAATCTTTAGTTGGCCAAATAAACTTGAAATAGAAAATACCGAAATCGCGTAAGAGATATATCTATCTGGCAAAGTGGATAATCATTTGGAATCAGCAATTAAGCCGAACTAATAGAGTAATTAGGATGAGATAAGTGTTTAGGGCTAATGAGATAATTCTCCAATTAGAAAGTCATACCTAGCTTATGCGGTATGATTGCAGTTTATAGCTAAAAATTATTTAGAGGGTTTATCAACAGCTATTGACCTATTTACTAGAATCTAGGAAAATGATCTGCTGTTTCATAGCGATAATGAAGTTAAAACATTTCAGAGTCCCTTTACAAAAGTGCATTTGAAATGCATTCGTTAAAACTGCTATGGAAACTATTTTCACTAGACGCTGCTGAAGAGGATAACCTCGGAAACAAACGGGAGCTATTTATAATTGGGGAACAACCTGGATAGAAGTGGTTCTTATTATTTCAAGAATATACTCTACCTGCATCACGGAGCAATTTTTGGCTCTTTTGACCTCATTATTATGAGACTTTATTAATGAAGACTTTATCTAAACCAGAAAAATTATTACAGATGCCTGAAATATCAGGCGAAAATAATGCAATTCCCTAACTTGGGTAACAATTACAAAACTCAATATCTAGGGGGATAGCACGTGCTAGAAAAAAATTCCGCCACTTGTAGGGCTGTAATACTTCCTTGACTACTGGGAAAAGGGAAGCCAAATAATCTTGAGGACTTAAAATTGTATAAAAGAAGGAGACAATATTATGAGAATGATATTCATGGTAACGAGTAAAATAAAAACTTTTAGTCTAATCCACACTTCTTTAATAACCAACCTAGATTTTGACATATTTTTGTCATTCTCAAACCTTGACCTTGAGATCCACACTTTTTTAATAACCGGCCTAGGTTATTAAAAAAGTGTGGAATAGACTAAAAGTTTTATTTTATTCGTTACCATGAATAATGTAACTAAATTCCACAAAGTGACGCCTTTAGGCTTATCTGATATTTACGGAGAATAGTTTTCATGATAGTATTTCAGCGTCTAAGTAGGGAAATTGGAAGGAACTTCTGCCGCGACTTCATATCACCATGACCGTGCTCACATTCCAAGGTTCATGACTCCTTTCATGAGAAACTATACGCAAAAGATTAACAAAAAGTTACTAGTGATATCTATATCGAAAAATCAAAATACATTACATCCTCATGAAAAATTCCGTCATATCTTTCCTACCTACTAAAAATCCTTTAAGTTAACCCAACTAACAGCATGATATTGCATGCTTGCTTTGCCACATGATATTTTTTATCCAAATTTAAACTAGTGTATGGTTACTAATCCTTTTTTATGCATGATATGTAATGCATGTTTGGTGTGAATACACTCCCTGCAACATACCTTTACGGTGAATTGAAGGGTATTATGTATATGTAATTTTCCTCGTACAGTTATGTATATGAATAGTGGTACATCTAGATGCAGGTGCGCCATGCTTAAGAATTATGAATCATTTTTAAATCTATTTTATTTATTAATAATCCCTCAAAGCAATAAAGCGTCTGTTCCTTTACCACAAGAAATAGTTTTCTCCAATTCAATCCACAGCAACCCAAGACCAACTCAAAACTCTGGTGGGCTAATGTCTGGAATATTGTTTCATCAAGAAATAATGGCGATGGTGAGTGACAATCGTTCTATGCGTGGCAGTATATAAGTCTCTAAAGATGCAAACTTTCCAAATGTTTATAGGGAACAAGTATAGGTGCATACATTTCCTTAAGTAACCTGTATGAGGATAGCATTTAAATTTTTCGCGTATTTTCAAGTTACAAAACTTCATCGTATCCGGATTGTTTTTCTAGGGCTGTCGCGTCCTGATACACACAGTTTCTGCACTCCCATGCAAAGATTCGATTGAGAATTGAAGTTAAAATCCTAATGTTCTAGCGTTAAAGCCCTTTGGTCTTGAGAAATATAACAAAAGGTCACTCTAGGCATGGCATAAAATCACTAGCATCTAAAAATATGCAAATTGTTAGTGACTCTTTAGGGGCTTGAAATATTTTTATTTCATCGTAACAAAATATCTTTTATCCTGGAATTTATTTTATAAAATGTTACGTCATTTCATTCTTTGATGAGCCTCACTAAGATCACCGAAGAGAAAGGTGGATGAGAATGTTTTTCATACATGTAAGGAAGAGGTTTTTGACACATAATTAATGATCTGTCTCATTACTCAACAATATCGATGACAATACGCCATCACTTTCCTTATTTGAGACCGCGCACCCCCTTTGTGGTGGCTGAAAGCAAATTCTTGTTTCTCTGAAACCAAGTGGCTCATATCCTGAGGCTTTTCCCGTTCTCCTCAAAAGGTTCATTGCGTTTTTCAATGGAGACAGGGAGTCAGTGCCTTCGTAAAAAAATCTGTAGATATGCCTATAAGCGTAAAAGGTTAATTTCCTTTGAAAATCACTGTAAGAATGGATGAGCTGTGCTTCGCTTATATCATGATGATGTATTGTTCAAACTACAACTTTCAGCCATACCTGTATGGCTACTCCAAGGATATCCTTTTTTATTATACACTGATTCTCTCTATCCATTAGCATTATGTAAAAAAAAAACATTTTTACTCTTTTTTCTCAATAGCAATCACAATTTTTCCTTCGTTCTTTTAATTTCTCACTTATTTAAGGAAGGGTGAAATAATTTTACGAAGAATGAAATAATTACATTAAATATCGTTTGCTATGCTGTCCTGTTTCCTTCATAATAGAGTAGCTAACGCATCAATATACCTCAAATTTCAGCACACAAATTAAAATTAAATGCTATTAACGGGATATTTATAAATAGTCTCGTTTTAAACTCTAATGTTTTTACTAAGTTTAAACTAAGTCCACTATTTTAAGTTGAAAATTTTTACTAACTTTAAACTTATCTATTTTTACCCTTTTAAGTATTGCGTAAAACTTTCATTACAGATTACGGAAATTGTCTGCAATTTTCTTTCGTAAATAATTAGGCCAAACATTTCTTGGTAACGCAGAATCTGTTTTGCTGATGCCACTTTATCTGTAACACAATGTCATGCCCTAAATATCAATATAAATACATTGATGCCCTAATGTGATCTCCCTTGCATATTCAAGTATATACCTTTTTTACCTTTGGTCACTCCCCAGCAAGGAAAGAGAAGAATTCAGATAAAAGCGAGGCATGCAAAAGGAGGGGATACAAGGAATTTCCATTTGAGTGTATTTCTTCAAATAATACTAGAATATGGATAAATGAGGGAGTAAAGTTTTCCTTGCTATTTTTCCAACAGCATTTTCTAATTATTTCAACAACAGGTCAAGGACTGCGTACAAAAATGTTTGTTTCAATCACCATCGTCTTCAAGCATGCAAAAGTGACACGAGGGATAGGCAGGTTCACGAGTTTTATTGATGGAGGCAGGCAAAGCTTGGCAGAACTTGCACTGAGCATGTTAAGAAAAAAAACTTACTACAATTCCACAATTTTAATTTGTTTTACCTATCGATTTTGACGTCTGAGCATCACTTTCAAGGTACCTTGACAATAACGCTCTGACGTCAAAATTGATAGATAAATTAATAAAAATTGTAGAACTGTACAAATTTATTTTTCTTAACATACTCAGTTTCAGGAGATAGAGAACAAGTAGTCTGTATATATATCTGTAGAACCGCAACCAGTTTTTTTTTATTCCACTAGAAGTTCCAGTAATTTAAACACTTAATTCAATGAATGGACTATAGAATCATAAAAGACTTTCTTCAAAAAATAAAATGAAAATAGTGCTAAAATTATTTTATAATTCTATTACGATAAAAAAGCTTAAAATCCAAGCTTCATTCAATTCATTCATTATGAATTTTATAAATACTCAATTTAAGATAAAATATGTAATCAGAAAAAATAAATAAAAATAATCTGCTGGAAACGTTGTGGTATTATAAAAGCGTTCTGGATAGTTTAAGCAGGTAGTCAAACAGACGCGGAGCTGGCGACTGGAGCTAGTGAGTAATTGAAAGAAATTGTACGAAAGATAATTCACCTTTGCTTTATGGAAATTAGGCTCAGTCTCGTCCACAAGCTGCTAGTAAATAGCATACTACACTATTTTAACCCGTGATTAATGTAATTCAATTCATATATTTCTGTACGCTTCTGGGTATTTTTAAAACCATAATACAATGCATTTCCCCGGTTGGGATTTTTAATTATGTCTAATACCTTTAATGATTTTCAGCGCCTGCCATAGCTTCAAACTTAGCTGCGTTGGCAAATTTGTTTGCTCACTGACTTCCTGAACGGCTTCTGCCTGAGTTATTAACGGTATGGACCACTAAAATGGAGAGCGGGAGCGAGCGAAATATGAAGACATTACTTCGTACTGCAACCAAACCATACCTCTTCAAAGTTTGCCCTTCGCCCACCGAGCCCACCGCTCCCCTGAAAAGAGGGGGCAGAAGAGTGTGGGGCGGTGGAGGGAGGACGATGCAGGTGCGGGGAAGGGGAGGTAGGCGAGGTTTAAAAGGGTGGGAGGGAGCTGGGGGATGAATCGCGGACGCAGAGTTGGGGGTTAAGCGTAGAAGGGGAGAGGTATGGATGAAATGGGGATAGGGTCCCTTCAAGTGAGAACAAGGGCATGCACAAAAGAACTCTGCCTAGGTTTTCACCCAATCGGGAGGAAGGAAACTGCTGGGGGAGTGTGCGGTTTCGTGAGTAGGAAACTGGGAGGAGGAGTAAGGGTTGATATTATGGCGGTGAAGAGGGACACGGGAGAGAGAAAGAGAGAGAATCGGGAGTTCGTAGAAAGGAGAGATTGTGATGCAACGGAATGAGATTCGCTCGGGCCGGCGGAGGCATGAGGCGCCCAATTTTGGTGAAATGGTAAGGGAGGGAGGGTTAGGGAGGAAAAAAATGCCCTTCTCTTTGGGGTGGCGCTTCTACTTCCTTCCCGGGGAAGATATAGGGGGCTGTGGGTGGAGGGCTTTAGAAACCTGGCCGTGTTTGCGAGGGAATTTGTGACCTAAGAAGTTTCCCTGAGGCGAGAGCGCAGTGGAAGAAGTGAGACTTGGCACATACGCGCGGGGAAGAATTTCATCGAACCCTTAGGAAGTAATTCATGGGCACAAAGGGATTTTCTCAATTAAATCGGGATGAGTATTAGATTCCATAGATGGTAAACAGTGTCATCTAATATACATTATATTTCCACAAAGGAGTCACTGATGCATGGAATGATGAGTTAGTTGCTCTCAATAGTTGGGACGTAAAGTAATTTACCAAGAGCTTGCTTTTGCATTTAGCTGAAACAGTGTGCCGGAAAATTCCGTACAATAGTCACGTGCTCAAAAGTGAGCATACAAATTGATTAAACGTCAATTTTGTGTGAGGTTTATTGAATAGAGGCTGATATCCCCGAATAAACATTAATAAACAATAAGTCACTATCATGATAAATATAAAGAGCATTCAACAGCTTATTATAATGGCCAAAAGGGATGCTAAATTTAAAAAATATCAAGTCAGTGTCTTTTAAAACGATTGAAGATTTTACTGTAATGACTATGATATCGACTTTAAAGCTGAAACATAGACACGGGCCTAAGGTTTACAAAAGTGTTTTACTATCAACAGGACCTTTCAAAAGTAGTAGAATACTGGTCGAAAAAATGTGCCCAGTTCAGCAAAAAAAATAATATTCTCGTTATCAAATCTACCATACATAGGGTAAATAGAAAATGCTAAGGGTGGAAAAAATAACTGACTCTAGCATTCAAAGAATCGTTTAAAACCTTACCTAAAACTGATAATACATTTTGTGGTTCCCGCAGTATATATATGACCATTCCAAATTCCAAAGCTGGGTAATTATACACCTATTTAAATCCTACATTTTACAAACCAATAAGATCATAAGTATACGCACCAGCATAAATCTATGTCATAGTATTAAAATAGAATGAAATTTGGCAGGGTTAGCTTTCAAAACGTTGGGAATTGAAATCACTTTTTCCAGTGAGGAGGGTGGAAAAATTCTCATCAAAAGTGGGAAAACCTGTTTGTGAAATCCCTAATGACTCATATCGACGGAAAAGTAATGCATTTGTGTGGTGGCCACAATGAGCACTTTGCGCCAAACATGCCTCCGATGAACAATTAATTTCTCAGACCAGGAATTTAAATTAGAACTTTACCAAGGAAATGATATCATCAAGCCGTTTGGATCAATTATCTGTCCAATTATTAGTAGTGCGTGTAGATTGCGAATCCGGGAAACAACATAAGATAGGAATTATTTTGGAAAGTGCTATACATCTAACTGGCCGTCACATGTAAAGAAAAGATCAACCTACTGTCCATAGATAAGAAATTTGACGCAGTAATGTTACTTAAAATCGCAAGCCCCACTGGCAGACTTAGTTGAAATGAATGGTGAATACCAACGGAAAGTTGAAGCACCCATAGATAATCTGGCTTATGGAATTACTGTCCATTAGCAAAGAAATACTTTCCATAGAATGACCTCTACTTGCCAAGTAGGGAACCTAATGATTTCCGAAGGCTTAAATTATGAATATTAAACGCTTCTTATTCCAGTCAAATCAAACGGACCGCTTTGCATTCTAAAAGAGAAAGTCCCAATTAAGATCACGTTTAAGTGTTACTGAGTTACGCACACCCTTTTTTTACCCGATATCTCACAGCTTTCCTGCATCACTCTGTAAAATAAAGGAGGATTTTGTCAAAAGGATCACTACTTATATGAAAGCATAAAATTGACCAGACTGAAAAACTATCCTGAAAAACTTCCACGTCAACTCATTCCACGAGAAGACTTGGTAACTCATAGGCCATTAGAAAAGCTTACACCCAAATCCAATTCGTGCATAATGGATAGAGAAATGACCTCCAACTCAGAGGGCCCAATAATGAATTCTGGAAGTGGAGGAAATTTTTCGCTGGTAATCTGGTGCATGCTAGATTGTTTGGTGGAAAGCGTTCAAATTCAGTGCCTCGTCCACCCTTGGCCAGAGCTTTAAACTCTATAATTCTTAGATACATAGAACATTAAGATGTGAACCCCTTCGTCCCTTTCTTTAACAGAAGGCTTGTACCGACGACAGGTTTCTCTTCACACTTCCTTCTTTCATTCCCACTTTTTCCCAACCTGAAACACCGTTTAGTGGACGGCATATGGGAAAAAAAACTTCCACTTTGCTGCGGTGAAGGTAGCCAATTGATATCCAGGAAAGGTGCTGGACTTGCCTCAAATCCTCATTGGTAGGAAAATGGGCTGGAGCATACGCTGCAGCAAGCGCGGGGGCCAACTTACATTTAAGTGGGATAAATTATCATAACCCCGCTCAAAAAGAATATTTCAACGACACGGATACATCCGGTCAATTTGAAATGGGAGGAATGAATTTGCAGACCGATTCAGAGCATGTGAATCCTATAGAGGGGAGTGCAATAGCTTCGCTTTGAAAGAGTCACTTAAGTGTTAGAAAAAGTTCTGTAGGAGGTAAACCTACACTTCATTCAGGTCCCACCTCCTTTATGATTCCGCGGATCAATAATATCCAAGTATTCTGAGAAATCCCAGGATAAAGGTCATTCACAAGCCTGAGAAGAAACGCAGAACACCACTCAAAATCGCCGAGGGCTAGCGGGACCTGAAATATTGAAAAGTCCCTGTGAATGCCGGGCCCAATTTTTATCGAGGAGAGAAGATATCATAATAAAGAGTACGAATTACGCATTACGTTTCATTTCCCTAAAACCTCTCCAAAGGGGTTGTTTTTGAAACCGTTGGGATTATCTCGAATAGGTAACCAAAGAGTCACGTGGTACAAACACAGGTATTTAGAAATTTTATATCATTAATTATTTAACTTGAGTTTATCTCATTTATCCCGACTATAGAGCCCCCAGATGAGATAAGCCACAAGTGTAAACAATGAATGAGTTAGTAATCAGCGGGTTTAACGACAGAATTTGCACACCAATATTGTTTAAACCGCGTTGTTACCTATTCGAGATAATTCCGACGATTTCAAACACGATCCCCAGTGGCCAAGTATGTCCTCAAGAATGATCATTAAATTAATCTCTAAAGTGCAAAAATAATCTGCCACGTAACTTGGGGCAAAGTCGTGATGAAGGTCAATGAATACAATGAAGTAGAGAATAATGACTGGGGTAGGGTTTCCAAAAAGTAAAGCGAGGATACTTATATTTAAGAAAAGCAAAGAAGAATTCCGTCCACATGAGACCAAACACTACTTAAACCTGTTTTACCTTAGGTTTATGAGTAAAGATGCTTGAAAAAGTCTTGGCTTCGGCACGGTTTTGGCCTTTGTACGAGGTTAGACTCAGTTTTCAAATCAAAGGAGATAACAGCTTCTGCTATTTGTTAGTAAAGTATAATGAGTTGTAATGTATATAATTTTTCATCCCAGTGTTGAGGCTTTAAATGTGTAATAAAATATTTATTCACTGGAGTAAAGAAAATGAAAATCAATTTTAAAATCTCTTCAAATATTGACCGAAAGAACCATGCTTGAAATAACTTTCTATGATAAACAACAAGATATGGCACTTATTCCACAGGTTTTATTAGAGGTACAACGCGTTTCAGCGGTTAAGCCATCATCTGATGATGGCTTAACCGCTGAAACGCGTTGTACCTCTAATAAAACCTGTGGAATAAGTGCCATATCTTGTTGTTTATCATGATATCAGTCCACTACGTCTCGCCGGACACAGTTACGTTAACTTTCTATGATTGCGGATTGAGATTTGAACTATAAGATGACTGCTCATTCCTTTCTTGTCTTAGTTTATAGACCTCATTTCTTTTCTTACAATTACCTTTTCATTCTTTTAATATCCATGAATTAAAATCAAGAAGTCTACTCACGTACTTAGCCACTATTTGATCTATCTTCAGTAATTGGACTTTAAGTATAATATGCGCTTGCGCTACAGTACTCTCTACGATAAAACCACTTTAAATTGACTGAAAGTTTGCGTATGTAACAAATTGCAAATTCTATAAATGTTTTTATTTTACAAGACCACATGATCGTTGCAAACAGTTTTCAAAAATATTTTGCGAATACTTGTCGAATAAAAACATTCGTTGTAATTGCAGAATTTTTGAATTGCAGAAGCAAACATCTTGTGCATGAGGAATTATCGCAGAGTAAAACGTTTCCTGACTTCCTTAGACATTCTATAGATCAAAATAAAAATTCTCATTCGATAAGTAAAGCAAGATTTGAGGAGTCACGAGACTAAATCTTTACAAGACACCATGGGGATCAGATTTATTCTCCACACGAATCAGAAGTCATAAATAAACTTTCATCCCGCTACTACTGAGTTAAATTCGTATTGAACGGACGCAAACTGTCATCACTCTTATCAATCTTTCCACGTTCGAGAAGTGATTTCATTCTATGTTATAAAGCACTTCAAAGCTTAAAATTTTATATGATGCTATTCACCGATTGCAAATACATTATTCTAAGTTGCAGCTTGGAAGATAAAGCCCTAATCTCATATTTAAAGATTCCAAAAAAACAATCAATACTCTTAGTGGTGAGAATTTGAGATGTAATATTGTAGGTTCTAAACGTTTGTGTGAAACATATTGACTCCAGGCATAAAGAGAGATATAGGTACCAGTTGTAAATTTGTGTATTTCGAATTATGCAGAGCTTACCCCAGAAACTTTGCAGAGGTATACTGAACCGACATTTGGTTAAATTGGTTGCATTATTATAAAGACGGTATCATTATGGCTGATTGCATAGCTAACATACACGACATTCAGGTTTGAGCATTTTATGGATATTTTTTTCTTAATCTGTCATAAGTTTTCCTATTTTTGGTACCTAGATCAAAGTTTTGTTTTGCGAAGTAAAATAAAAGTTTTCATTTTCTTCTCCATCCACTTCCCTGCATTTTTGTTTACCTAAATTCCATTTTAAATCAATTATTCAGTATCCTAATTCAATTTTATTTTTTTGGGCAGTCATCGAAATATAATTTTCCATTTATGTCATGAAGCTAAGATTATCATATTGCATTAATGTTTCCCTTTATCGGATAATACTAAGGATTGGCAAAATATTTCTCTCTAAAGTTGACAGTTCACCTTTAACATTGTAATTAACTGGCTTTTCATTTGAAAATCTATCAATTATTATTGCGGTTGGCGCATTTCGATTTGTGTTTGGGATATTTTATAGCCTTAACTTTTCCTTCAGCAAAACACATTAAAATGTCAGGTTTCTTTGTAAATTTCATTCATGCTCCTTTTGTCAATAGTATAATTTTAACGCTAAGGAGACCACGTAATTCCATTAAAATGTAATGGCTAGAAAATGGATACTTTAAACAAATGATGCAGCATTTTTTCTTTACTGTGGAAATTTAAATTTACAGGAGCCAGACCAGATCTCTATAGAGTTAAAGTCCACATCCTTTCTCCCGAATTATATTACTTGTATTGAAACTGTGCAAATAGCTCATTTTCAATGAATTAACAAATATTGAAAATCCCAAATTTTCCAAAAATAGTGGCAATTTAAG
Organism: Platycnemis pennipes; assembly: GCA_933228895.1. Lineage (NCBI taxonomy): Eukaryota > Metazoa > Arthropoda > Insecta > Odonata > Platycnemididae > Platycnemis > Platycnemis pennipes. Next base: position 24,225,126 of record OW121849.1, on the reverse strand, counting down.
TTCAATGAAAAATTATATAATTAATGGAAGTAATGTTGCCATAGGATGATGAAATTATCGTTATCCTACTAAGAGCTATTTTACCTTGAAAATGTTTTAACTTCATTAAAAAATAATATTTTTTATAAAGTTTAACTGTATAAAATGCAATAGGAAAATCCCATACTCGATAAATATTACTTTCCAAAATCATCCAGTAGTCAACTTCATTTTGATAGAAGATTATAGTGCTAGACATGTATTTTTCTTTATTGTGCATCCTTGAATTCATAAAACGTTAAGAACATTCGTTTTCGCTTAGCTTTTGGCTTTAATATGTCTTAAAATAAATGTCTTTATTGAAATCCCGGATTAAGGCGCAGTTAATTTGAATTACAAAATACATTCAGGTAAAGTCACTAAACCACCATTTAAGTAATACCATATATTTCTTTAATTTAAAATTATTTATTGATTTAATTTTTTAATCACAGTTATTTATTTTATTACACATGGTGTGCACTAGAGCTACTATCGTGGGCCAAGTTCACACCATGCTTCCTGGTAATGCACGTCCTTGAGTGTTTTCAAGTCTGTTTCCGCACTAATAGGCGCTTCAGACCCGGAGGAAAGGTATAAGGATAGGAATGGAAGGGATGGGGGCAGAATGGTAATACACGTGCAAGCAGTGTAGTGCACATAAAACCTAAATAGGTGGTTATTATTAAACGTTTTTCAGAGGTTAATAACTCTTACAAACAATTATATAATTTCAATATAATGCTCTATAATTGTACAGTTTAGGCTATGAATATTCTGTATGCCTTGCAATATAAACTCTTACGCTTTCAACAAAGCTGCCGCAGTCCCATCTTTTCTGAGGTTTTCATATTAAATTAAGATGAGCATAAACTCACCCCGTAAACTGTGATCAATCATTGTAAATTATATGAGTGAAAATATTTATGGCAGCAAAATATAGTGAAAATATTTATGGCAGGGTACGAATTGCCATTAATGAATTTTGCTTTGTTTGATGAAGGAAACTATACTACGTGCCAAAAAATGTCGTCCAGGGTAACGAATCGCCGAATCAGCGTCGTGAAAGAGAGGGTTCTGCCATCGGTGGGGGCCAATGGCGGAACAGAGCAGGGAACGTCAAGAAGCGAGAGGAGAGCTAGGCGAAAAATCCTGGAAGGAATGGGCGGTGGAATTGAAGGGGACGGACAAGATGAGTTGGGGAGGCAGTAATCAAAAGGCAGCTCGCTCGCCCATATGCACTCGCTTGGGTACATCCCGCTAATATTTCAGGAGAGAGGTCGGTGGCTTGGAATGCACCTTTTGGCGAGGGGAGTGGGAGCGAGGGAGATTAAGGCGAGATTCACCGCCACCGGGCTGGATAAAGAATCGACTCGAGGGAATCGTTTCGGCTCAACGGGGGAAGGGGCCGGTGGGTATTCGGGGCGGGGTGGGTAGTCCCCACAGAGGGGAGGAGGGATTGGCGATGGGAGAGGGGTTGAAGGGAAGTGGAGCGTGATCCACAGAAAAATCATTGGAGTCAAATCAGGGAAGTTAAAACAGCAGGATGGATCGGTATGAACTCATTTCTTATCTATGCGAATTTTCACTGGAATGTAAAAAGTTGAACTCATCCGCTCACTGCCATTCCATATACTTTGGGTTTTCATCCATCCAAGGGAGCTTAATTTCAATGAAAATGAATGAATGATCGAGACACCGAATGGATAAAAAAATTGCATAAATTGATATTCAAGGCAGAAGTCTAATCTTTTGCCTAAAGCATAGCTGTAATAAATTCAACACCATCATAATTCTGCCAATTTTTTTCTAGAAAATTGAATACCTAATAAGCTACGATTCTGATCAAACACGGTAAATTAATTCACGATATAATAAGAGCGATGCAAACTGTGATTCATTCTAAGTCCTCTACTTTAACTACTCATTCAACGTGCCACAGAATCCATTTCACTTGGAAAATTTGAGATATATCGCTAGAAATGCATAGTAAATTTCCGAAGTCAATGATACTGAGAGCAGCGTATTCAAATGAAATCATCAATACAGAGTGATGGTAGCTTTCCCCTGGTTGTTTATCGTATGGCGATGTTTGACAGCATGCAAATGAAGGAGATTGCACAGTTCGAGAACACCATTCCCGATTTTACTTCCCATCCCTCTCGTTATGGCTTTTGTGGCTTGCAGGGTGCTATGAAGATGTAGATGTAGGTTCGTTAAAAGGTGTTACGATAGCTTGAGTAGTGTATCAGAATTAATACAAGAATTAGGGTGGGAATCTTTATCAGAGCGAAGGTTAAAGTACAGATTAAATCTATAAGAGAAATTTCAATTGGATAGATTTACTGTAGATGTTAGGTACATATTACAAACACAAGTGTATTATGCTAGATTCGACCGGATAAATAAGATTTTAAAGATAGACTGTCGTACTGATAGATTCAAAATGGCATTTTCCCCCCTCCTATAACAGAACAGAATAGGCAGCAAAGCAAAGGCATAGGTAGGGGAAATAATTTAGAGTAGACTGTAGGGCATGATGCATGCATTAATCCCTTAAATACTATTGCTACTAACAATCTAGTTGCATGAGACCCTATAGTTGCTTGTTTGCATGTCATTGGTGCATGCTTGGTGATCTTCTCCCCCTGCCACACACCCTCAAGGTGGCTTGCAGGGTATCGTGTAGATGTTATGCTAATGAATGGGCTGCGCCACGCTGAAGGTAGACCTCACTGCCGATTCGGGAAGAACACCGCGACATGAACACTTGTGCCGACACGACCTGCCACGGGACCCCCATGTCAGTCAGTCGGTCCTTCTGCTCGCCTCGTCCTCCTCACCCGGGCGGATTCCTGGACCAAGTCCCGAGCCATATCTTTCAATGGCATGGCGCGGATACGCTCCTGGCCCTCGAGTATATCCTCCTCTATAGCGTGAGAGGGGGAGAGCGGAGGAGAGGAGCAGGGAGAGGGTTTTTGCTGTGGAAGGAGAGGACAGAGAGGGGACGGATGCGCTCGAGGCAGAGGGCTGGGAAATGAGGATTGGGGCTTTGAGTGAGAGACGGCCGAGGTCAGGAATGTGCGCTCCGCAGACGGCTTCAGGGCGGCGGGGGTCCCCCATAAATGGGATATGGGGGCGGGGAAGTACCTCCAAGAAAGCTACGGAGAACCTGTGAGGGCGGGAGAGGAGTAATAGAATGTAAGGCACGGCTGATAGGTTATAAAGCAGACGGATGAGGTTTTGGGTAATACGGGAGCTCCGAGACGGCGTAGTTGAGAAGGCATAAAATGAGGGGAGGGAGGGAGAAGTCTCGGAGGGTTGGGGAGGAACGAGAAACTTCGGCCAAGAGGGAGGGAGCATTAGGCACAGACGGCCGGTATGGGAAGATTCAGCGTCGGAATTAGTGAGGGGGAGAGGGAGAACAGAAGAGGCAGTTAGGAGGGAAAGGAATTGCTTCTTCCGGATGAGAAGGGGGGCTGTGCAGATGTGTGAGGGGAGCAGGGGGCGGAGCGAGAGCGTATGGCAAGGGGGAGGGGGAAAAGCGGGTGTCCAACCGCTTTAGGTTTGAGCTAGATCGCATGCGAGAATGCCGAGGGAGGTTAGTGTATGGGCTGCTTCAAGGAGTTGTACCAGTCGCTTAAGTGCTTGCATGGGGCGGGAGAAATTGAGGGTGGATCTGAGGTAGCCTTCTCTCATATGACACACAGAACTAGATCTTAGGTCCATGAACAAGGATGTCTGTAAGGAATGCTTTCCCATTAGACACCCGGCCAAAACATAATTCCATCACCATTATAAGTAATACTAATGCAACGAAATGATATGTAAGGAAATGAAATGGTAAAATAGGGAAGACAATGCAAATGCGTCCAACTACCAACTACCGCCACAGGTTATGCTCCAAAATTAAATCATGAGAAAGTTAAAGAAAACGACGACACATTACACTTTGAAATTTGAAACTTTGAAATTCAGATTCAAACTACGGAGGAAGTGCAGAATTTAGGAAATTGAGGAAAAACTGCAACTAACCATGGACAGACATGGTACTGTCGCAAATATATACTATATCTCTAGTATGGGGATGAATATCTCTAGTAGGAGCTCGAATCAGTAACATGCAGGTTTGAATAACCGAATATCTCTAGATGGAGTCCTGCCTAGAACATGGGTAATGCGTTTTACTTTATGTTATATATAACATATATATATATATATATATAAAATATGTAGAAGAGAGAGAAGAGATGTCCTAATAAATGCTAGCAACAAGGTGTTGAGGGTGGGGGTGAAGGAAAGGATAATCAGTGGACACTTACCAGTAGATGACCCATGGAGAGCCTGGTGTCCACTGCGCTTTGGAGCTTTCGGGTCACGAACCCTTCTTCAGCTGGAGGAGATCACTACTGGGGTGTCACACTGGAGTCAAGGGTTTCGGTTGGTGTGTGAAAAGGGGATTGGCTAGGGTAAAAAGGAGGGAGGGGGAAGAGGGTGGACTAGGAAGGGGAAATGGAGAGGGAAATTGGACGGGTGGAGAAAGCTAGCGAATGTTGATGCCGGGAGAAGTGGTTGATTTTAATATGGAAATATAGGCGAGCTCCCAGTGACGGAGCTCTAACGTAGATGTTTCAGGTGGGAATGCTCTGATTACCTTCACTCTGAAGCAGTCATTGAAGGGAAGGTTATGAGAATTGGCGTGCTCGGCTACTGGCAACCTTAAATGTCGGGTGACACTGCTCCTATGGTTATTGATTCGCATATTAAAAGAGGTGGTCGTCAGTCCTATATAGAAGGCCTGGCAGTGATTACAGGAAATTTCATAAATTACATTACTCGAAGAGCAGGTTCCTCGAGAATGTATTTGGTATGTGACGTTTGTAACCGGGCTGATAAAGGAGTGGGAATGGGAGTTAATGGGGCATGTGAGGCATCTGGGTTTGTTACAGGGATGTGAGCCAATCGGTTGGAGATCGGAGGCACAAACTGATGATGGTAGTTGTATCTCGCGAATCCAAAGGCTGTTTTGGAGATTGGTAGGACGACGAAAGGAAAGCACGGGAGGTCTCGGGATAAGTGAGGAAGTTAAGGGGGAAGATAAAAGAATACATTGGGCTGACTTAAAGATAGTTTTTAATGCAAAATCTAGGCCCGGATGAAACGTGGTGGCGAAGATGGTAAGATTATTTGGTGATATTTCTTCTGGCTCTGCTGTTGAGCGTGGCCCGTTGCGGGGAGCGCACGCCTTGGCCAGCTGCTCTCGGACTATTGAGGGTGGGTAACCACGGTTGAGGAAGGCTGATTCCAGGTCTTTTAAATAATTGAGGAAGAAATAGGTTTCAGAACAGATACGGCGACCTCGACGTGCCAAAGAGTATGGTAGGGAGCGCTTGCAGTGTTCGGGATGGCAGCTATCCCAGTGTAAGTACTGCTGCAAGTTCGTAGGTTTCACGTGGACCGATGTGCTTATTGTCCTATCATGTAAGTGGATGTCTACATCTAAGAATGTAATGAGCGAGGTGGAAGAGTGGGTGGTGAATTTTAGGCTAGGGTGCGCATTTATTTGTTGAATGAAATTGTTTAGGGTGTCAGTGCCATGCGTCCAAATCATGAAGATGTCGTCTATGTAGCGGAGCCAGATTAAGGGTTTAAGGGGAGATGAGGATAGAAGTTTTTCCTCCCATTTACCTAGAAAAACATAAAGTAAATTATTTAACCCGTCGCTAAGTGGGCTGTTTAATAAATAAATTGGATATATCCTTGTGTTCACTTGTTGAGCTACATGATCAGTTGAACCATTCAACAGTTTTATGGCCCATAGAACACTATTTCATTACTGACTGGCATTTAACAACTTATGATAAAGTTAAAAAGGTATCTAAGAAAATGTGATTAGCTGGAATGTCGATACATACATTTCAAGATAATTTGTCAAGCTCTTAAGTTGTAGGCGAACAAAATTTTCCTAGTCTATGGGGATAGTATTCCCGATCAAATGTCCAGCAAGCAGCGGAGCTCGAATCAGTAACATGCAGGTTTGAAGAACCGAATATCTCTAGATGGAGTCCTGCCTAGAACATGGGTAATGCGTTCTACTTTGGATTATATTAGGCTATAATTTAAAATATCACGTGTCTACGTTGAAACTTCTTAAAATATAATTCCCCCAAACCGACGTATTGAAAAACACTCCATGAAATGCAGAGCATTCGCTTGTAGTACGCAGGTACAATAAGTCGGGCTTAATAAAACGTCCACAAATGCTCCAAGAATATTCCGATATTTGTTATTGAAAGCGTGAGGAAAATGTAAATTCCCTCCTCTGCCATGGACTTATACTTTTTAATTCCCAATATTTTGACACCGCCTTACGAGATCTATTCTTTTCACCACTCCAGCAAATTGATTATTATACCTTGCATTAGCCACCCATTTATTCAGAACATTCCCCTCAATTATTGTTCATTCCTAACAATGCTTTATGAACTTATCACATATTAATAATGGTTCGGTAGAGTATAACAGTAACTAGCACGGTGGAAGTTAGGCCTCTCACCAAAACACTAGTACTCCTGAGACCACCAGAAAAACCGAAAGGCTTTCTTCATCCAGTTCACCGAAACGTACTGAAACCAGCGAATGAGCGGCGGGGGGAAAGTACAAAGAGAAAGAGGCAAAGAGAATAAAAAATGGATGGCATGCGAAGGAGAAGAAGGAAAAGCAGAGGATGATGAGAAAGTGAGGAGAGCGAAGACGATAATGGAAAACAGGGCCGCGGGCGTGAAAGTGTGGATTAAAGAGGTCGGCGAGAGCAGTGAGTGCTTGTGGCAAGGGTGTGAGATGGTGTGGGCGATGGGGGAAGGAGGCTGGGAGTTCACAGGGAGGATATGGGGGGGGCGGGCATGCACGGAGGGAAAAGGGAGGGATGCGGTTGCCTCCGCGAACACCCGGGCCATGCTTCCACAGCCGAGGAAGGAAAGTCTTTTGGCCGAGGAAACAGTTGGGGGCGGAGAGGGTGGAAAGGAGGAAGACATTGTCTCAAGATTAACGTGGAGAGGGAGCAGGAGGAGGGAGGTAGGAGGGCATGGGAGGAGGAGATCTTAAGGAAGCCCCACACCGGCGAGTGGAGGCAAACGCTGCGCTCTTAATGGGACAGAGTGGGCGGGGGAGGCGTGGCAAGGGGTGTGAGAGAGGGCGGGGGTAGCATCCGAGGGATGAGAGTGCGTCTGATGGCGCATGTAACCTGGCCGGGAAGGCTTCGAGGTGCAAGAGGGAAGTCGGTGCCCGCCTTAATGTTCACGAGGGAATTACTACTTAGGAGGGAGTCCACGTGGTAAAGGCGTGCTTAGGGTGGAGGGGCCTGTAAGGTGAGGTGATGGGGAAGGGTCGGGAAATGAACGGGGCTGCGGCGAAAGATTTCGGAGGATAACGTAACGGGGTCGCTATGAGAGGGCACTGGGGAAAGAAAAGGAGGTGCTAGGATGGGCTGATTTCCCCTTCCTCGAGGAAGTTTTCGGAAGGGGTTGTCTCTTTGGATGCAGCGGTAGAGGGAACTACGTGACTATAATGGGACAAGGTGATGGGCCTCCGAGATTGGAGACAACGGGGGGTAGGGGTGTAGTTACGCTAAAGAGTATTTCGGAAAACAAATATCGGTTTCAAATCGATGATAAGATGAAGTTAACACACTCTCAATGGGAGTAGAACAAAAGATAGCCACCAATGCTGAAGTAAACGGAGGTCATATGTTGAAGGCTGAATGGATATGGAGGGAGATCGCAATTTACAACTTTACTATCCTTGGAAAATAGTTATTTAAAATTTACAAGTGGCAATAAGCTGCATTGAGATTCCTTTCGTGGTTAGATGGTTGTTCCGGGGAAATTTAACCCGGTAATATCGCATATCGCGATTACACCGTGGGAAGTATACCAAGGAACTGGCTGGTTTAATAAGTGCAAAACAAAAAATCATCAATCACAAAAGTGATTCAAGGGTTAGGAACGAAAATAATAATAGTGAATAAAGTGAATGTGGAATATATAAGAAAACACAATACTAAAAATATTCCACGGATAGATGGAGGAATCTAAACATTCTTCTTCTCAAGGACACAAGTACTGAAATTTTAAGATGACAGTATTTCAGATCTCTGGTTTTGCTTATGTAATCTTAATTAGAATGTTCCATGTAGATTCATAAGACATTAAAGCTTCATTACATAATCCCACTAAAATTTGAAGTTAACCTGTGGAAAACTTCAAACGAGTCGATAAATTACGGAAATAATTGATTAAAATTATTATTTACTACCAGCATTAAGATTATCACTATTTGATCATACGTTCCGGCCTTAGTTACCTTCTTTTCCACGTGAACGTAAATTTATTATCGAGAGGACCTAGACTGAAAATTTATTTTCATTCAGCTATTGTTAATTGCATATCGAGGCTTATAAGAGGTTAAGGTAAGAAATTACTGACATGTTGGTAATAAGAGAAATTCAGAATAAATCGCTAACCTAGTGCGTATAAGATTGAATATATGACATATTGAAGAAAATGAAATCAAATCATACGCAGCAGAATAAATATTGCTCAATATGAGAGTTTCCGATATTTTATTGTTTTGATAAAAAGTTAAAACCCCTGTAGTAGGTACGCATTGGAAGCCGTTTCTTCCTCCTCACCCTTTTTCGCTTTCTTGTACCTATCCCCCAAGTCTAAATCACATACAAAGTGCGCGTACAGATTTTAAAATACAGGTAAGCGAAGGAGGCTGGAAAAGTAAGCAAGTGCTACCAAGTAATTTCACTGCCAACAGTTTAGGCTTCGCGACCTTTGAGGATTTTCATATTGATTATTTATGCGTGTTTGCCAAATCATATAGGCTCTGGAATACAATTGCAACTTAAGGCAACGAACATTTCGCATGCCTCACAATTTAAACCATGTACCTGTGACGTCATAAACATAGCTACCGCAGGCCCATCATTTCTGTGTCTTCTTGAGTGAACTTTAAATTGACATTTAATTTTCTCTTTAACTAAGAGTTCATAATAAAGATGATTTCTGTTAAATAAATACATGTATGGTGGTCCATTTACCGCAGTTATTGATACGTGAGTTTGGTTATGACGTAATCTTCCCATCCTATTTCTTGATGGTAATATTTAATGAAATCGATTATTCACAAATCAGCTTGGGGCAGCCCTAATTTATGATTAGCAAAATAAAATGTGATACACAAACCCAAATAATCATATTTTAAATTACACTGTCTGTAATTTTGAATATTCCCGAAAATAATTTCAAACGAAGAGAAAAATTAAACAATTAGAAGCAGCGTCACATAGTAGACATTAACTGCACGAATGTGTTAAGATACAAAAATGGCTATTTCCCGTAGTTTTGCTTGAATTTAAGCTTATTTTATTGGAGTTGCTGCTTCACACGATGAAATTATCACTGCGAATCTTTTCATGCACCAGGTTGTACAATACAGTGGTTTCCTATTATTTTTACTGCCTTGATCAAAAATCTAGTGTGCGTATTATAAGCCGTTTGATTTTCTAATGACAAGTATATTTCACATCAATTAAAAAAGTGAAAAAATTCAACGGCGCGAAAACGTGATGACGAAGTATTGCAAGCTGGTAAAGTATGTGTGTGACGATAAAGGTACTTCTTCTCCCTGCCACCAGGTAGTGCTGCGGACGCTTCCAAGCATACCGTGTCTCCGTGAAATTTTATTATGCACTAGGATCGAGGTAGATTTATTCAGCTAAATTATAATCATTTATTTCTGTTTATGTGTTTATTTAAAAATAGATTCATTCAAAAATTGTTAGTAATCTTTTTACTAGCAATGCAGTGAAGTTGGCTCATTGTCGCGCAAGCTTGACGTCATGCATGTAGCATAGGACTCCACGAGCAGGACTTTCTGTAGCCTGTAAACGACTATTGATACTTCAAAGAAGGAGACTTTCTTGGCTTTTATAGTTATTATAGGCCAATAATAACATGCTTACTACGGCTTAGGGGCTCTGAAATACAATGGTAATTCAGGAGACGAATATTTCCTATGCCTCGCAACGTTAAATAATATATACATAGGCACCTGGCATGTCAGCAACAAGACTGCGCAGTCCCGCCATTACGAGCTTTTTCAAATGTAGTCGAAATAAACATTTAACTTTCTAATAAACTAAGAGTTCTCAATCTAAATTATTTGAGCATAATGAATACATTTCTGGTGGGGCACGAATCGAATAAATGAATTCCGTTTTATTTGAGTTAAGAAACTACCCTGCATCAAGGCTCATAAAAAATTTGTGTTTAAGAAGAAACTCAGGAGCAGGAAGAATTTTGAAAAAAATGCCATCACTCCTGCGACCATTGCTTTTTGTGCTAATAACCATTGAAAACAAGCGCTTTCCTCCAGGAGATGAAGATGAGTAAATTTATAAATTTTCAACGCTCTTCTCTTTCACCCAAAGATTTCAACAATGAGGAGAAAATTAGAATAAGCACTTGGATTTGACAAAAATGAAAATTACGGTCAAGAAAGAACCCCACAGTAAACTAAAATGATGTAGAGTGAGTATAGGCAAGCACAGAAAGCTATACGAAAGCCCTAAGTGTAGAAGAAGGACGTCTTTATGGCCTCCTCAGACATGCAGGGAGCTCCAAGGAAAACGAGAGGTAGATTTTCTGCACTCCGAAAATGGCCTCGAAAACGCCCGTACATTAATGTGCAACGGAGGCAAATGGGATCCTCTCTCACTTGGCTATTACTGGGAGGGAACCGTCATGTATACGAACCTGCGACTTCTACCGCGACGATGCACTAAAATGTAAGACACTTTACGTCATTAAAGGGAGGGTGACATGAAGCAGATGCTGTAACATGAAGGTTTTAGAAAGCATTCGTAAACTAATCCAAAAGTGAAACAGTAACTGGCTAAATTCTGGAAAAAAAATAAAACAAGGTATCATTGATGTATCATTAGGTAGGTCATCATATCACTCGTTGGTGTTCTTTTAAAGGCTCTAATTTTCTCACAACCCATACACCTTACACTTTTAATAGTCCATTCAGTGCAATCACTTCAAATTTCCCTTAAAAACGCATAAGAACATAATATTAATCTCCATGATCTGACTCACATTTTTATATGTTTAAATAAAAAGATATTACTTAGACAAACTAAATTGACACATATCTCTTAATAAATATGGTGGGACTAGCCAAGGCAGTACTTCATTATATGTCTATAGACCCTACTGACTTAGAGAGTTATGAAGGAAGCACACAACAATATTTATGTATTCAAAACATGCAAAGAGAAATTATATTGGTGCACGTTTAGAAGTTTGCTCTGCATGAACAAAAATTGCTGTGATCAGGTTTAGAAGAATTTTTACGATGAAATGAGAGTGAATTAACGGCCAGGTCTTCATTTTTGCTCACTGATACTTTTGGACTGATTTTATATAAGAAGCAGTATATATTCAACTTCAATCAAGAATATTCCTAGCAGCATAAATATTTAATTCTCGTTTCTTTCCTTGGCTAAAAAAATCTTTTAATTACTCAACGTTAGAATACATGAGGCAATGAAAATTTGATTCTCATTTTCGGCTTGAACGGAAAAGTCTTCATAAGAATTCTTTTGTGTGCAACTGAACCGGTCGGAAATCTCCACCACAAAATCAAAAATTCCATAAAATTTAGCTTACAATGCTTCTAAAAGAATAAAGTAGAACCATAGGAGCAGACACATCGTTTTGCCACACTTTAATGGCCACTTCCGGCGAAACACTAAAAGTGCTCCAACGGACAGGAAGAGGGATAAATGTTGATGCCTCGTTTATGCCTCAGCACTTTGTTACCGTAACCTTTTCTTGGGGGGAAAGCTTAAAACCATTAATCCCGGCCACAAAGCTCATTCGTCTGTTCCACCACCGGCGCTCAAGAATCTTTTGTGCCACGACTTCCCTTGACGGACGGCGGCTATTACCCCTGCCGTTTATTAGCGCGAGCTGAAACGTGAAATGGCGGCGGATATTCATTTCCCACGACGTTCGCACGCGAACCCGGATCCTTAGCGGAGAGCGTCTACATCCGCTCCACCGTGCTCCGATCTTAGCGGAGGAAACGCTTGGGGAGGGTGTGGGGGGGGAAGGGGGCGGTATGTCGGGCCGCGCTGATGGAAAGCGAGTCCGTAGGGATGGAGGGCGGGGGGCGTCGGCAGACAGTGTGAGCGGACTTGCGGGTGTGCGTCGGGGGTTGATCCTCAAGAGGGTGGACGACGGGGGTTGAAGGAGAGGATGCGATGGTTGCGTGGCATCACCCCTGCTGTGGCACGGGGAGGTGGTTAAAGTGCTACCCGATCAATCATCACGTGAATGTGCTTAATTCGAGTGCCTCCCCTTCGAAGGTCTGGGGACTCGAAAGGAACCTTCCTCCCTCCATCGACTCGCATCCCAGTACCCGCCGAATCCTTTCACGGCCTTCCCTTCCCCCATCAACGTATCCCCCCTTAAACTCCACTCTATGTTGCCTGCTGATTCACCTTTTCACTTCCAACGAGTAAACCTAGATCCCAGATTAAGAGGAAAACTCTCTAGCTACTTTTCATCCCCAGATTTCCAATAATTATAAAGACTATATTGTAATTGACATATTTTCCCTCTACTTTGCGTTTTGCTAAGTATATTGCACTGACTCAGATAAACACGAATAATAAAGCTGACAGATAGTATAATATTTTTAGCAAAATATAAGAATTAAATTTCGTGTATTCTAGCAGTTAGAATAAATAAAATCATATCTGTTCTTCTTCACCTTGATATTGGGTTTCGATTGAAACTTAAAAAATTCGTCCACTGAATTTGTAACACAACTGAAGATCTGGAAAGAATTTATTCAAAATATGCATTGATAGTTTAGATTATGTTGGATTACTAGTAGTCAATTTCCTGAGATTTATTTCATGAAGCTCATGAAAACTCAGATTATTATAAATGCGTACACAGATGAACTTCACCTAGGTGTGTAGATACAGTTCATTGGTTTCTTGGCCATGATATGACCCAAAGTAATTTCCCGCATTTGTTAGTCTTATGGCTGCCAAGTACTGACAGTTTTTCCAAAATCACCCGTGACTCTCATCCCATCCATACACATAAGTGGTCCATTTTTAAGGAGGAGTTACTACGGAAGACATGCATTCCCCAGTGCCTCAACTTAATTACCCGCATTATCAATCCATCCCGGTCGTTTCTCACAACCTAAATGTCTCACGGTTCCCTTGTACGACCAATTTCTGTTGCGCCTTATCTCTTTAAGGAGTGAAACGGCATTCCTCCATTTTAGTTCTTTTCCTCTGCGCTCACACCCCGACTTCTTCCCTCTTTTCTCCATTCCGAGCTCCAGATTACGTGTAGACTCGAAAGACACGTCTTTATCTGTCTTTCTATACCGATTCATTCCGACTGCGTTATCGCCTCGGGTTCCTACAGAGCGTCGTGGCAGTCTCAACGGCCGTATATCACCCTTTAAACCTCTCGGCCCAGTTCACTCTTGGCCAACGTGTCTGCGTAGGGATTCCCATTTGATGCTCGTCCTGGGAGGAGAAAATAATACGAATTCCAAATCTCGTTTCAAATATTTGATCTTTTTATTTATGTGACGTCAGCTCAGGCCGGGATATTTATTTGGCATTCAAGCAATCAGAGCCCATGCCGACTTCACTTTCTAATCTGCTTCTAATTTATGTGCACAATATCATTTCTAGAATGTAATCAGCAGATGAAACTATTTTTTTAACCAAAAAGAGTCATGTTAGGATGGCAACATTTTAGGTGTCTAAGTTTAAAGCAAGTTGCTTATTTAATTCCAAATGTGGATAGAGGAAAAGGCAAAGCTGGATGAGGGAAAATACTTGAATTTTACTGCGCTTAAAAGTAAGTCATCGCCTGAAACAATGATACCAGCAGGGGATTTACGTGCAAGGCCGTAGTTTAAATCCCATACCAATTTATGGCTCCTGATTTTTTTTTCGGACCACGCCTGATAGTAAAATTAAAACTTCAAAGAAAATGTATAGAATCAGAGAAGACGAACTGAATGGTGATACATTATACTTACAGAGATCAGTAATTAACTAGCTTGTAACATTTTAGAACTTTCTCTCGTGAAAATGGCAGGAAAATTATTGTTTTTTCATTAAAAAAACAAATAAATTGACTCAACTATGTTTTGATTTTGATACGTAAGAAGTCTGGCGATTACTTGCAATTGCACCTAGAAATTCAAACCTCACAGGCGCCAACAGCATCACCCAGCCACCATTAGACTGCATCGCTTGCCTTCGCCTTAAATCTCCAGCTTAGTGATTCTTTCCTCCTCCATTCGCATTTTCCACCCTTTCGCTCCTCGCATTCCTTCCCTCCACCCACAGGCAGAAGGGTTTCCCCACTCATTGCATCGTCCCCATCCGCCCTCCAGGACCCCATCCAAACTATTCGGTCCCTTTAGACCATCGAGAGGCCCTCAAAGCCTCCCTCTCAGCCTTCCCAGAATCCTCTGCGCAACCTCCCTCCCGCTCTTCACTCCGCCTCAGACTCTGCGTCCCCCGCATCCCTTTCCCGACGCCACCGTTCCCGACCGCTCCTTCGCACCGTTTGACTGCCTCAACGGTGGCGTCCATTCATTTGCAGGCGCACGCAGCCCCTCAAGCATCCGTCCCGACAATCATCCGCTGCAATCACCGTGCTCAGACGCGCCAAGATGACCGCCCCTTGGAGCGCCCTCCCGGACTTACCCTCGCCGTCAATCAGCCGGAGAAGTAAAAGTGTGAGACTGGGGGTGGGATCACCTGACGCATTCTCGCTATCTCTAAGCATGAAATGAGCCTCTCCCAGTCTGCATTAATTTTATTACTTTAAATAGCGAAATTAGAGAAATGTTTCACCGCCACGCCTGTAAAATAAAAGAACCATTCAGCTTCACATTCGATACGGCTTTTCATTTTTAAAACATCGATTTATTAGGCAAACAATGCAAATATTCGACGTAATAAGTAAGAATATCATACTAAGCATGTTGATTTTAGAGTCTAAAATGATTATAATGAAGTGCTACACCCCTCAAGTCACATAATAACTCAATAGTAACCGCAAAATCTACATCAATCATCCTGATCATCCTACCAGTAGCGTCAATTATTAGCAATAAGTAGTGTGTATTATTTTGCTACTCATTTCATGCGGAAAAAATGTTGGCAAAAACGCCTTCACGTTGCTATCTATCACTCTCTTTATTATCCTAACCGTCTCATTTCATCTATATGATGGAAACTTCATTAATGTGGGTTCTTCATTAAATTTTACCGGTTTTAGTAAAACGATCCGCGTGGTAGTGGTGCATGCTTGGTGATCTTCACCCCCTGCCACACACCCACGTGGTGGCTTGCAGGGTATCGTGTAGATGTAAAATCACAAATATGTTTATCGAAATCACTGCTCTCGTAAAAGGCTCTACAAAATAAAAAGAGTAATTGGAAGTACCTAATAAACTTGATCAAAAGGCCTTTCTGGCACCTACACCGTCTAAGGTCGCAGAAGCGATTTCCTGAAACCATTAAAATGACGTAAATCAAACGCCCCTATTCAACAGGGCTACTTGTATAGGTAGCAGCTACATTTCGATCGTTATTATACATATTAATTTGGCCATTATTAACGTGTTTTCCTGCTCATTAACCATAATTACTGCGCATTTAAGACACAACGGTAATGTTTTCTGCAAATGTATGCGAGCGAAGTAGTTCAGTGTATCTACGTGAAGAGAAATGCGAAATAATATACTTATAAAACTTCACAGTAGTTATAACGAATCATACTAGGAATAATAACTTGTACACTGCAAAAACCAAACACCTGCACGTAAATATATAACAAGATTGTCACGCAAAGAAAGGATCACTGCTACGATGCCCAAGACTAAAGCCTTAGATAGCCTTAACCTTAGTAAAAAATGCCATTTCAAAATATTAGCAATAGAAATTATTACTATTGAATGCGAAAACGCATGATAAAATTGATTACCTTAGTTAAAGTTGGAGTATCGAAATACTATATTTCAGCTTTTTCGCCCCTATATTTCTGGATCGTAAAGCGTATGGATAGCTGTAGTTTTCTAGTTATATTAATCAATTTATTGAACGTAGTTCTGTTAATGGTTCATTTTTAAAATATACCCAAAGAAATAACAATAGCGATTTCAAATACAAAATGACTAGCTATTTCACCTTCAAATAGCCCAAAGCAGAAGGTTTATAGTGAATTTATAAGAACCAGATTTGGAGCTCCCCTTTAAAAGGGGAACCTGATTGTGTTTAATGCTCAATGCATAAGCTTTCCCCTTGCCACGGCAGTGGATTATGGGGAGATTATCGGCATTTTGCACATGAGGTCACAATTTACGTTTGATTGGAGCGGCAATCCGAAACCGGCTCCCATCAACTTGGTCCTCAAAATATTTCTCCATCACTGTATTGCATGGACGGTCACAAAAATAACGACCGACATTTATAATTTACGTGGTTCTTCAATGTTTCAATATTACATTTCTGCAAAAAAAATTCCTCTTTGCAACGCTAATACGTTTTCCATCCTCTTTTCCGACTGTACAAACATTGGTATCGGCAGTTCAGCGAATCGTCATCAGGTGTAGACGGTCTGCTCTCAGCGTGTCGATAAACAGGAAGCCAATAAGATTTTTTTCACTCCATTCACTAACAGAAATGAAAGTAATTTCAGTAATTATAATGCAGAATAAATATTTAAAATGACCTTTTTTTACTCGAAAATATGTTATTATCTATGAGCGTTATTTATATACTTGCGGGAGAACACACTCAGCTTATGTACTATATTTCTTCTAAAATAGGTGAGTTATTTGATGGGTGATAGAATATTTAGATATAATAATAATTGTCTTTATTTAGGTGACAGTGTGACTTTAGTAGTTTATTCCACTTAGACCCAGAGGAAGGGTGGAGAGAATCCCAGTTTTGGTTTTATACTTCTCTTAACGCAAGGTACAAGAGGTTTACAGTATAGCCTTCATCCAACGGACAGAGCACTGCAATTTAAGTTTTCTCCCCAAATACCTCAGTGGAACTAGTATATGAATACTAAATCCCTTCCTCAGCCGCGACTTGAACCCAGGCCCTCACAGAAAACTATTTCTCTATCCACCACACGAACCCGATCTCCTATTCTGAGCGCTTACAAGCTACCTACTAGGGTAAAGGCACTAAAAAAAAAGTTATAATTTAAAACCAATTTGTCTGCTGCTGTACTTTAAATTGCAGACATCTTTTGAGTGGTGGAAATAAGCCTTCCGTTTATCATTTGAAATTTCCCATAAATTAAAATGTTTTTTAACTCTATCAACTGCAAGTCAATCAAAACCCCAACATCTAGCAATGCTGAGCGGCTTGGCTCATCTAAATAAGTTCCTCTTCAGTACAGATTACAATTTTTTCCCACTCAATTATCATGTGTTTACATAAAATAGAGCAGGAAAAAAGAATTTCTTATAGAGGCTTTAAGAAATCATTTTATAGATAAATATAAAGCGGCTTTTCAGGTATCATTCCCTAAAAATGTTTGAGGCTTATTTCTTGCCCTCTCCCAGCTATTTTCTGCCTGTATAAGGGCACTAAATAGCCAAACACCCTCTTTACTGACCTTCATTATTCCTTAGGGAGAGAAGGTCAAAAAACTTTTGATCCCCCTAGCAGGAATGGCTGCATTCCATGGCCGTAAGTATGATGTCATGTTTGGTACGGTGATGACATAACTTTTTCATATCTCTACCGCGAAGTTATGTCATCACGATATTTAATAAAAAAAGTTTTCATTACCAGTTATTGCGTAAGTATTTTCCAAAAAATCTCTGAATAAATATCTGACAATCACTAAACTCTCGATAAGAATTCTTTAATCCTTCTTACGCGCAGAAAAGTTTATATTTTTACTAAATAAACACGTATCATTTGATCAATAAATTTAAGTCAACGTTTTTTTGAAATAATGCCGTTTAAATAATGTAATAATTGCGAGGGAAAATATCGAAAGCACATAGCATCTGGATCTGACACTAGCTCGTAGGAATTGATGTAAAACCCTGAGCTCGGATAAACAAATTTTCACCCCGAGTCTCCAGATCAAAATGCTCCAGTTGACAATAAGATAAATTAACAATATCCAAGACTTAATTCATTGTATTATATCATTCCCATTAACAATAGGGGGCTTGTGTTGGTGAAATGTATGAGCCTATAAAAACCCTGTATAGCCAAACTGTTGTGCGAAATCTCGAACATATTGATGACCGGGGTAGGGATATTCGTACTCGGTTTCCCATCATAGGGGCATGTCAACGCATATGAGATCTCACGATCATGTCTTTTCATGGTGGTCACGATTTTTTTCACCATCACTCTTGCTCTCTCAGAAAAAATCCTTACCTCCCGGTCCACGCCACCTCTTCTTTTGCTCCAATCTTTCATTTTTTAATCAACATTGTGACTGCAAGTTGATGGATGACGTCTCCCGCGAGTGATACTACTCCAGCAGCATTCCTTACTTATTTCAAATGTGCACATAGTGTTTGAATTCAGCGGAATATTCCAAAAGCCAATGCACTCATCCGTGCACAGAAATCATTCTCTCGATTCATCAATTACTCTCTAGAACGTACTGATGCACTGAAACACCAGAGGCTATCCTTGGAGCTGCTAGAGTTTGCGATCAAGGTTTGTACTCCCCAAGGTGAAGAAGATAGTCCAGCGAAATTCTCGTGGATAAGTTGAAGAAGCTGTGAAGAGAAACAAGTTTCTTGTACTCGGAGTTAGACGAAAAGTTGTCCTTGGCAGGTTCTTCATTTAAGGGTGCTCGCTTCTAGTGGTGTTTTATTTTAACCCAATATCCGCATCCAATTTCAAAGCGCTGATCTACTCTCAGACCCCTCCAGCGCACATTTATTTTCGGTAGCAACAAAGACACTTTGTGGTGGTGCACCTAGATCTGTCATATGG
Source organism: Platycnemis pennipes (assembly GCA_933228895.1). Lineage (NCBI taxonomy): Eukaryota > Metazoa > Arthropoda > Insecta > Odonata > Platycnemididae > Platycnemis > Platycnemis pennipes. The sequence continues at coordinate 24,205,991 of OW121849.1, read as the reverse complement.
TCACTTCTATCACATAACGCGATGTCAGGCTTCGGTATGCAAGGAAATAATGAGTGTAGCAAAGGGTTGAAAAAATTATGATACGGAACCTCTCCAACAAAATCTTTTTTAAAAATTTTTGAGAGCCTTAAATATATGTTTTAAGTCACTAACGTGTAGAAGTTGTATGAGGTGAAAGGGAAAGTAACATTACACATTAATTTTGCTCATTATCATACACATTTTCAAGAATTAGCGATTGTTTTCAGAATTGATGCTTAACAGTGAGGAGTAAACGTACACAGAAACAAGGGACGCTCTGTTTCAAAAAATTGCCTCGCTGAAAAAGAAGAGGTGGATTCATCAAAACTGGGATGAGTCTCACATGTCAGCAGCTGTCTAGTATTCTTTATACTTTCTCCGACACTTCATCCACACAAGCAACTGCCTCGAAACCCCTAGTCAACGCAGCCCTAAATTCTTCTCCATGCCCATATTCTCTCCTACCTCCGCCCGCTTCCTCCCCATCTCTCCACTTCCTCCCCTGACCCTAACCCTCTCAGGGCCGGCATCCGCGCTCGTATTTTTGAAGGCCATTCCCCCAACACGACCTCTCTCTGACCTCGCCCTCCCCCTCATTTCCTCCGCACTTCTTCTTTCCACCCACAACTCTCCCTTCCCTTCAAGCACTCCTCCTCCCCAACCGCCAGCCCTCCGCCCCCCTCCACTCCTCCGCATCCCCCTCTCCTTCTCCTTAGACCCAGTTTCCTCACTCCTAATCCTTTAACTCCCTCGCCTTCCCGCCGACCGCATTACTATTTCATTCCTACTCCGCCCACTAAGGTGCCGCTACGCAGAATACCCTCATTATCATCCAGGGGGATTTAAAAATCCAAAACGGAGGCAAGGAATCCTTTAACAGACTAATTCCCGTAAAAATGTATGCAGACACTATCAATATTCAAGTTGATGGATCATAATAAGCATGCCGTCAGAGAAGTGATAAATTAGTGAAAGACTTTTGAAAATACTTAAAACCTGCTTTTTTTCATAATTGCATTCATGTGGCACTCTAGCATGGATTTCACAATTACTCAAGGTTAACTACGGTTATAGCTATACTGCGGGAGTAAAAATAACAATTTGTGCTCAATTGAAGGGTGTATTCGAAACGGAATTTTAAATGTATGTAGTATCAAGTCAGAGAGATGCGGAAAGGATTAATTGGGATGAAAGAGTTCAGGGTCAAGGTTTTTAACGAGTTAAATAGGGTAAATAACTCAAGGAAGTACTCCATTTAGTGTAAATAGAAGACTCAAAACTGTTAATCAAGATTTTCCAGGATGGACAAGGCTCGTTTTACTGCGCACTGTAACTATGATTGCGTCACATTTTTACACCTCCCCGGAGAGGCGAAAGTCATCGTTATCCCTCCGTAAAATTTTACGACGCTGTGCTTTACTTTCAGGAGGGACCCCTATCTTTTCTCCACAATTGCCTGCGAGCTATGAAGACCTCTTGGAAAATTTATCTTTCACAACTGAAGACGTGGAAATAGCTGCTTCAAAATTAAACATATTCATTTACTTCCTTTGATCCAATCCTCAGTTGACTGCTGTTGTAATGGGGGCGTTTACTCGGAACCGAAATCGCAATTTTTTGCACGAAGTTGTTAGATGGAAACGAAAAAATAATTTTAGTGAAAAAATTAATCTTCTAACCACAACCATTCACTTATAAATCAAAAATCAAAATAAGCAAAAGGTGACGCCCACCTAAAACGCTGCTGTGACAACATTGACGTCATTTTCCTTCCGACCTTGACTATTCTTAAGGGGAGGGAAGGGAGTGGAGGGGAATTCTCGGAAGGTCTGCTCGCACAGATGCTGTCGAAATCGCTCCCATTGGGAGAGCTAGCTGTGTCCCCCCCTTTGCGATAAGGCGAAGTAGCTTCGCGGGCTCAGTTGTGATTGGACGAAGTAGTTATACGTCAGAGGTTGCACCACACCCACTTTTCCGAAAGGGTTAAAAACATCAGTTTTTCGCCGCTTATAACTCGCGAAATAATTGACGGATCAAAAAACGGAAAAATACGGGTCTTTTTATTTTACCAACTCTATCATAATCGGCAATAAAAAAATATGGTAAACGTCCCCAGTTTGTTTGCTGATTCGTTCGTGCCACGAATCATCGTCAAAGTTTTGACGTTGAAATTATCTTTTATTACTTTTTATCTTCCACTGAAGTCAATGGAGCTTGGTGGAATTTGGAAAAGTTAAACATTTTAAGTAAATCAATTAGTACCATTCCACAATAAAATCTAATTTTGAGTGCCATAAGAGTCCGAGCGTGATTTCCAAGGGAGCAACATTAGCAATGCTGAAAATTGATTACCTTGCACCATTTCACAAATGCATATGAGCTCGTGAGCTTAATTAGCAAGGCAGCAATCAAATGTAAACATTGTCATGGTGGCTACCTTGACAATGACACTAAGGCGTGAAAATCGATAGGAAAAATAAATTTTACAATGGAATGGTAGAAGGTTATTTTCTTAAATTGATAAATTCTTCACCTTCGGTAAATTCCGTGATGTGATTGCCATTTAAGAGTCCAGTTATCCCCGAACATTCCCTCGCCTGCGAATCCACGCACTAACCTCGAGCGGCAAAAACCCTTCCTTCTTCCCCCGGAGCCCTCTCTCTGGATCTCCCGACGCACAATTCAGGAAGAAACACCATCGCAATCACTCCCCAGCCCTTTTCCTTTCCAGCCCTCCTCACTTCCCGCTGCCCTTCTCCGTTTACACTCATGCCACCTCCTCAACCCCCCTCCAGCCTTAGCACGACGACTCCTCAGCCAACCCAAACTCGTGCCGTTTCCTGGTACTCTCCCGCATTCGCTGCGAGCCATCAACGTCCTCCTTCCCATTTCACCATAGGCCTCCAACATTTCCTCTCTTGGGATGGGAGGGAGGGTGGGTATCTTTTTGAGCGCGAGGTCACTCGAAACGGGTTTAACAGCGTCTCACTGCTTCCCATCTCGGAATAATACGCTCACATCGCTCCGCAATGTAGTACACCCGTCACCAACCTCAGGGTCTCTTAATTCCCACTCTCTCCTTCGCCCTGAGAAGCAGAGATGTTTTTTTTAAAGGTGGAAAGAGAAATTAGGAGTTGGATCATTACATTGACTCAATGAATAAGCGAAATTTTCTTCACGAGTTTTCTCTAAACTTACAGCAAAACTCAAAATTTATCGAAACAACCTCTCCAAGGACTCACGAATAGGCTTCTAGCTGACTTTTTAAAAATAAAAATTATTTCTACTCCTACGTAATTTACTTCAGCCCAGGCAAGGGTGTGTGGCAGATGGTGAAGATCACCAAACATGCACCACTTACAACTACTACTGCTATGGAAACATGTTAGATATAAAAGTTAAGTGAAATTAGGTAGATAGTATCAACATTATCATGAAGGGATTGCTGACCAAAAAGGCATTTCTTTACATATATTTTGTATTTACTTTGAATTCGTGGACTGGTATTGATAAAAACATGTAATATGTACTACAGACTACACTAATAATGTTTCACCTATATTTCTCTTTGCTATATTGCCTAGCATGTTCTCTTATAGTACGCAGGTAATATTACATTTTGAATCTATCAAGATGCCAATCTATCTCTCGAATCTGTTTACATGATCAAACCTAGCATTATAACCTGCGTATTAAGATGCATCTAGCAATGCTAATGAGACTAGATAGATATATTGTAGTACCGATATTTTTAGCCATTTGCATCTAGTAGATCTTAATAGTGAATTGTCTATTGTTGGTGATATTTACCCATTGCCACATATCCTTGCGGTGGCTCACAGGGTATTCGGCAGATAACTTTTCTGAGTGCCTCCTAGTGCTAACAAAATTTTATTGATGAAATGAAATTAGCATCATTTCCGCGCCACTAATGACATTGTCATGGTACTATCAAAAGTAGATGGCATTGGTAATAACACATGTCGTACACAATTGAAGCCGACAGAAAGGCAGTATTTTTTAAAGGGTACTCTGTCCCCGGAATAATTGTTACATCAAAGAAAAGAAAAAATCTAACCTATAATCTATTAAATACTCCGGCGTCACCATCACTGAAGGCATATTATGGGGGGAAAACATCAGTAGAATAACTAGTGTGACAAACCGTAGATTAGGATTCATAAAAAGGGTTCTCGGCAAATTCGATGAGAGTACGAGAAAGAGGCTGTTTTACATTTTTCAGGCCTCGTTTATAATATGCAGCGAGCATAAGAGATCAATGCTAGGAAGATATGATAAATAAATAACAATTAAGAGGGTGTGCAAAGAAGATCAGCAGATTAGAGGCAGTTATGATAAGTATATTAGAACTAGAATGACCGTGGACGATCAATTGACCGTTCGCGTTTTCTTTCGGGCACCACTTTGTTATCTTACAATTTATAAGGCTGAGCTTTTTTAACTTTTAATATTTTGGATAAATAATGCGAAAAGGAAGTTTTTTTGGGGGGGTGGATATTTCAGATCAAGTGCAATGATCTTTTACCAATCTATTCGTTACTATGTGGATACGAACTATCTAGCTGCTTGTGACCCTATTATCAAGTATGTTTCTATGCAGTATCCTAGTTTCATGCCAACAGCGAATTGGTGATCTTCACCCCCTGCAACACACCCTCGTGGTGGTTTGCAGGGTATTGCATACATGTAGATGTAAATGTGCCGGTACATGGAAAAATGTATGCATAATGGTCTTTATTAGGGATGAGTCGGTTCGGTTCTTCAATTCTCGGTTCCACCGGTTCTTGAGCTTAGAACCGAAACCGGAACAGAGGCCAAAAATAATCGGTACCGAATTAATTGGCGCGGAAACCAGTTTGAAACCTGCTCACACTCTGAAAACGGAAGCTTCACATTACAACCACATTACAACCTGGTGAAATAGTGTACTTAGATGCTTCAAAGTTGCCGCGAATTATTCTAATTTAGTCGTTAAAATGACTATATGATTTATTTTATTGCATCCAATTCTAGTAAATGATGAAATACCGCCGTAATAAGGATATTCTGATTGTGATACGTATGTGTGACGTCAACCTCCTTTGGAGGTGCGAGTCCTCATACCATTTTCGTAAATTACATCATAATATAGTATATATAACACAAAAATATGATGAAGTAGAAATTATTTTTCAAGCAGTATGTCTCTGAAAATGATTATTGATTATCTTATTTTACCAATAAGCAATGCAAAGTAAGTGGTAAATTAAGAACCGTAACCGAGAATCGGAACCGAGAACCGAAGTTAAGAACCGAACCGGAAGCGGAACCAAAAAAAAGTGGAACCGACCCATCCCTAGTCTTTATGAACTGTCGACGAGAAGGGAAAAAAATGGGCGTTTTTCGGTGCTTTCATTTTTACCACGCTTACATAAAAGCCCGATAAGCGCCACTAGGGTGTGTGGCGGCGTTTGCGCACCACTCTTAGATTACCTACCTATCACTTTTATTTTACCTGAAATAACTATTACTTATCTAACATTTGAAATGGCTCGACTGGATTTGTTGCAATTGATAGTGATACGAGGGAAGATTGGGTGTTATTTTCTCATTACTATCAGTTACCTGAAGTTTGCGAATCTCTTTGAAGTGAGAGACTTCGAGTGAGAGTGTCAAAAATTTCCTTTATGTACTTCCTTGAATCGAGAACCCAAGCAATTCGATTTAATATGGCAATGGATGAAGAGATCAAGCCACGTTTAATACGGTTGAATGTCTGGTTTTCCGTTGTATGGTGCTCTCGTGGTTACCACTGTCGAGAAAGGTCATTATGCTATTGGCGATTATGTATTCAATGAATATGCGCGATACCGCAGTCAGAAACATGAATGTGTAGTTCGTGGAATATGCCCATAACAATCTTCAAACATGAGCGGGATGTGGGCAAATTTCCAGTTGCTAGGGACCGAGCACTGCAATAACCTCCTTAATCCGAGATAGTTAGGTAAAACAATATTCAAGGTTGGAGAATCATTTCCTCTCGTTTCTTGAGTATTACCAATTACATTTTTTTATCGGGAGATTACTTGCAAAAAATATTTGTAAAATTATTTACCATGGGAAATAATATCGGACGTCATTCGTAAGAATAAGGTTTGCATTAAAATACGAATTATTCTTGCCAATTGGTGAAATGGGTTGATTTAAAACGTGTGGAGATATGAGCTGAGACACGCCATGAAGTTAAATGAAATGCAAAGTAAATGTAAACTGAGATTTCAAGTACCAAATTAAACGGGATAAATAATGTGGTGTAACGTAATTATGATTACACTCAGGTAAATTCAAAGCTATTTTCAAATTACCACTTCAATGGAAATGAATTATCATATTGTAATCGTTTTTTTCCTTATAACTAATCTAAATCGTCATATTATTTAATATACTACAAGCTAAAAAGGCAACATACAAATAGTTACATATGCCACGATGAACGATGAGCTAAGCATAGGCCTTTCATACCCTTCATGTAAGATAAAATTACAAATTCATCTCAAAATAAAAGATAGCTACAAAAAGGTTTACTAAAGGGATTAAGAAGTATCACGACCAAAAAAAGAAAAAAAAATCCCAAATGAAATTATGGTAACTGAAAAACTGCCAAGAAAAAGCTACAATATATTTTTACTGAATATAATTTTAATAAAAGCCTGACAACACATGCATCGCAGATATTGACAAGGATAGTCTACAAAAGAATAGGAAGAAAAGCAGAGGAATTCCTGGATGAAGATCAATTCGGATTCAGGAAAAGTAAGGGTACAAGTGAAGGAATATAGGCCCTTAGACTGCTTATTGAGAAAAGAATGGAAAGTAAGAAACCAAACTTCATCTTCACCTGCATCTACCTAATACCCTGCGAGCCACCACGAGGGTGTGTGGCCGGTGGAAGATCACCAAACGTGCACTATTCACATGCAACTAGGATATTTAATGGAGATATGCTAGATAATAGGGTCACATGCAGCTAGATGCTTATTATCTACGAAATAAGAAACGGATTATTGGTTATTACTCTGACTATATTTCACCCTTTGCTACACTGCCTATTGTTCTCTCTTATGGTACGCGGGAAAAGTGACATTTTAAATCTACTGGTACGACAAAATATCTCTCTAATCTTGTTAATGTGACCATAGCTAGCATAACATGGAGGGATTCTCAATATATATCTAACATTATCTGTAAACAAATCGGTTTCGAATTGACTCAAAAGGTTTAACCTAAATTTTAACCTGCATTCTGAAATTGATTCCCATGCTAGTTCTTCTATTAAGCTCACAACACTTATATAATTTTCATAACGGCCTTTAACAAATCTAGCGGATCTCCTTTGCACACGCTCTAATTCTTTTATCAAACCTATCTCGTACGGATCCCATATACTAATGGCATTTTCTAAATGAGGCCTGACAAGTGTAAAATAGTTTCTTTCTCATACTCTCTCATCGCATTTGCCTAGAACCCTTTTTACGAAATTCTTCATTGTATTCATGCGTTAAGTGAAAACTTTTGATAACGTAGATTAAAATTTAATGCTTATAAATCTGAAAGGAATTAGAGTGTAGTACAATGACCGAAGAATTATCCGAAGTTTATGTAAAAACAAAGAAGCTGTGATAAAATCTGGACCCAGGTCTGAAGAAGCGAAAGTAAGGAAGGGAGTGAGACAAGGCTGGGCACTGTCTCCTGTAATCTTTAATGTTTACATCGAGAGAGCCATCGATGAAATCAAGGAGAAGTGTTCTGGATTTAACATTCACGGAGAAACAATCAGCATTCGCTTCGCTACGATTCGCTTATGACATAGCTCTCAAAGCAGAGGCAGAGAAGGAGCTGAATAAGATGCAATCATGGAAAGGACAATGGCCAGACATCAGCTAAAGATCAATAACAAGAAGACTATAGTAATGGTATGCAGCAAGAGAGAAGAGGCCAAAATCAACGTTAGACTAGGAAAACAGAAACTGGAAGAGATGAAAGAGTTCTATTACCTGGGATGCAGAGTAACCGACGATGGATGAAGCAAGAATGAAATAGTTATTAGAATTGCGTAGACAAAGTGGGCATTCTACCAAAAGACGAATCTACTTACACCTGGAAATACAAGCCTAGAAGTAAGGAAGCAATTCATCATAATGCATATCTGGAGCATGTTTCTTTACAGCAGTGAGGCATGGACGATGACAGCAGCGGAGAAGAAAAGGGTGGAAGCATTTGAAATATGGTGTCACCGAAGAATGATGAAGATAAAATGGATCGACAGAGTGACAAATGAAAAAGTTCTACGACGAGTGAGAGAAAAGAGACGACTGCTGAAAACTATAAAACGAAGACAGGACAACCTAATCAGCCATATCTTAAGACATGATGAGCTGATGAAGACAATCGTCGAAGAAAAAGTGAACGGGAAAAATGGAAAAGGCAGGCCTCGTATGAGTTACATAGAACAGATCGTAAAGGATGTGAAAGAGATGAACTACGTCAATATGAAGAGGTTGGCCGATGGAAGAATCAAGCGGAGGGCTGCGACAGACCAGTCCTATGATAATTTTAATCCCAACGGTTAATCGAATGCCTAAAATCCTGTAATATGTATAACATGGCTTCACAAAAAAGGACATAATATTTTAGTTCCAGCAAAAATAGAGTAACTTTTGAGGACAGTTTACTTCCAAGACCCCAAACATGTTTCAGTTACACATTGCCAATTTACTGTATTTCTCTGCTACGCTAAAGTTTGGGCGAAACAAATGGATTCGTGTCTTGATTTTGAGGTTTCATTGCAATACTGCAATCACCAATGTTTTCTGGTAACGAAATTCTTTATTACCATAGATTCTACGTCATCATCCTGTGTAACTCTCTACGATGGTTAGCTGGTTATGTTGCTCAAGGCCAATTGGAAAAGTTCTCCTCAGAGGGCGTAGCTACGTGGAAAAGTTATCTCAACAGATTTGTGCGCCCTTAGCAGTCCCCACGCAACAGTCACATCAAAGGGGAAACGACGCTCACCAGGGATCAGAGATCTAATGGGAAAAAAGGAAAGATGCTGGAATTCCATAAGGAAGTTAAAGTCTGGGAAGTCGCCTGAGGCCTTAGTGTCTTCCTTGCTGCGTCCTTCGAGTCGCAACGCCCTTCTGGCATTTCACGTCTGCTTCCGTTGCGGTATCAACGTTTAACTTCAGTTCCCATAAAGCATCTCTTCTCTTCCTTTCTTCAGGCCATATTGTATCCACTCAGATAGCTGCCGGCATCGATGACCCTTGCCTCAACAGAAACTTATTTTCCATGGTGCAGGCACTCACACACACCAATCATCAATTCCACTGAACCTCTTCCGTGAAACTTGTTGTTAGGCTACAGCCCATAACTATGCAACGGCAAGGAAAGACTGGAAAAGTTTTTCTCCTAAGGGCAGTGGCCTAAAAATAGTTATGGCTGTTCTTCGCGGAAGACGAACATCAAAGTGGGAAATTCAGTGGCCATGCTGAAACTTATTTCTACACCAGTTTTGCATGCCAGTGGTCATGATTACCCTAAATTCCTGAAGATGATGCCTCACCTGAAGATGATGCTATGCATCGAAACCATGGTCGTGAGTAAATAAATATATTTGTGGAAGTGCATTGTTTCCTTAACCTCATCCTAAATTCCTAATGGAGAATAAGAGTTGGCATTCCTGCACGAGGAATTCCCATTAGTAAACCATATCATATTACCTTTAGTAATTTTCAAGGAATAGGTAAACTCAAACATTGTCGCAAGCAGTATGCTAAAGGGACATTAACGACAGGAGAGTTGTACAGAGTTTCAAATTTCAGTCATTTAGCCGCTATAAGTGCGCATGCGTTAGAGATTTAATGTGGGCTGCTCTGGTATCAATCATGCTGCGTTATTAAGAAAAAACATTAAGCTCTAAGGAAATTTACAGGTCATTAACTCCTGCAATGTTATTATTAGTAAATAGCTATGCCAAGTTTAACGGATTCTATCAACTGCATACCTGTAGGTATGGATAAATTGAAAAATCAAATGGCAAGAGTCATTTTTCTTCATATGCAAAAATAACATGAATCATAGTGAAACGGACGAAGGAATCTACAGCAGGATTTTTTTACTATGCTAAATATCACGATAGTGGCATTACAAGTTAGCGTAAGTAATAAATGCAAGCGATAATTACGCCATAGCGTAGCGTAAGTAATAATGCAAGCCATTAACCTTTATTCTTTAATACACGCAAAAGAAGATAAAATTATTCCAGTAGATTTTAATGTTCAAAATGATGAATTCATAGATCATTTTATCGATAATTTGATCCAAAAGGATTGCCTGCGCAAACGCACCTGCTAGAGAAAGATAGGTTTTCAACATAAGATATAATCTTCAATGAGTCGATTACTTTGTGATCATTAAAATGCCACCAATTTTGTAAAAAGAACCTGCTCTTCGTTGTGTAATGAGAATTTAAATTCCCACCCATTAAGGCGGCACATCAGATGTGACTATGACAGGCTCCTGACTATTATTTTTTAGGTGACGGAGAGGAAGAGGAATCAAATTTTATTGAAATCCCACCAATATTTTTTGGTGATGAAAAGCGCTGATGGACAGTTTGGTAGGTCACCATCTCGTTCCGTTTTTTGAATATGAGGAATTTCTAAATAAAAAATTTCTCTCCAATTTTATATGCGCAATTCTTATCATATGTAATGGATTTTATCCTCACACAATCAATTATTTTCCATCCATCTTCTAACCGTTATTTCATTCCGATATTCCCAGAAGATTTCAGAAGGCTAACCATGCTCGGAAATCAATTTATCTGAACCCGCATATGTAACAGTCAATCATGATTTAAAAATCAGTTTAGTCAATATCTCACAGCAGTAGAGAAAAAGATAAATCCAGCATAAAATAAGTAATTATACTCTTCCGTTGCAGATATAGATTAGGTCGCCTTATTTCCAAAACGGTAGTTTCCTAGGTACTACATGTTCCTTGGGAAAATGCATTAAATTACAATTCATAATTAGCAATGCTTATAACCATGTCGATTGCGAGTTATTCATAATGTAAATATCGTGTACATACTAAGTGCACGAAATACAGTTAAAAACTTTATTGCAGTATAATACCCGTTTTATAATTCACCTTTTACAATGACCATAGTAACAAATGGCTGTTATATAATTATTTTCATAAAATATATACCAACAGTGTAGTCATGCTGAATGAAAAAAATGCCATTTTGAAGCGTCCCACTATTAAGTTAGTGACATTTGTTTTATCAGTCTTTTCCTCCATTTCCATTCATTATAGCACACCTTGTTTTCTTGCGGAAAGATACATTTTCCTGGCATGTAGACATAGCATTTCCCCTTCTTTCTCAGCATTCTACAGGCCATAAACCGTTATACTCCACATAAAATTCTTGAACACCTATGCCTTCTTTTATTTCCTTTCCCTTTAATATATCTGATGCTAAACTTATTTACAATTATCTATACAAGCAGTAATTGCCTTGACAGCCAGTTATACAATGTATTACCTATGTTTTGCTAATTTTATACCATGCTTAAAAAGTGTGTAGCTATTAATTTTTGGAAAAGGAATAATTCGTTATAGCGATAGTATAATGTTAGTAAAATGACAATTCAAAGAATTGAATCCATAAGCTACTTAGGTTTGACAATTACAAACGTTTTATAGTGAGGAAGACCCATTTGAACAATATGGGACATGCTCTCTTAAAATTAGAAGGGGAATCATTATTAGATCGTAGGTTTAAGTACCATTTAAATAATATGGAGAAATTTACGACGGATATTTTATTTATTTATTTAATGCAGTCCAAAAATAGCACAAGGCCAATTACAAAGGACCAATAATGACAAAGAAAACAGTTAACAAACAGTAAAAAAAATGTAGACAACAATGAACAAAACAATATTCAACAGAATTATCAAATAACAAACATTCATAGGGTTGAGAGAGGAGTAGAGGGAAAATTACGATGAAGATGGTGCGAGATAGATGAGGGATGAAAAAAAGGATCAAAATTGGGAACACGTTTTGAAAAGGAGTTAATGGAAGAAGGGAGTCGACGTGGGGTGAAACAGTGAAAAAGGTCACTCAACCTCGTCGTGCGCGAAAGAACACGAAGCGGGAAAAGGGAAAGAAGGTCAGATGATCTGTATTTGCCATTAATAATATTTATGAAGAGTCTCCTGTCATTGAGAACACGGCGATCAGCTAGAGTCGCAATACCAAGAGAGGATCTAATCATATTGAGGGAAAAATTGCGGAAAGGCTTGTGGCGGTAGCGGACAACAGACAGGAAAAAATTTAACGGGCGTTCAAGGAGCTTAAGTAAGAAGGTGGGGCCGTAGCCAGATTTGGCTGCAGTATTCCAGGACCGGAGAGACGCAGGAAAAGAAAAAGGTGCGTAGAGCAATTAAATCGGAAACTTCTCGGTAGCAATACATTATGCCCACCATCGACATAGCACGTGTGGAAATGGATTTTATGTGTTCACGTAAGAGCAGATTAGAGTCAAAAATAACCCCTAATTCTCTCTGAGAGGTGACTGAAGGAATATTATGCCCAGATAGTTGGTAATTATGACTCTGGATAGATTTCCGTAAAGAGAAAGGTAGGATAGTAGACTTGGTTGGATTAATTTTTAGACACCATTTCTTAGACCATAGGTATATTGCATCAAGAGCCTTCTGCAGAGCAAAGCAGTCACTTAGGTAATCAATTTGTTTGAAGACTTTGCAGTCATCTGCATACAACAAGATTTTACAAGTAGTGGAGTAGATAGTATCAACTAGATCATCAATGTATAATGCAAAGAGTAAAGGCCCCAGGACACTCCCTTGCGGAACTCCAGATGTAAGAGGAGCCATCATAGAATGTGATCCATCAATTAAGATGCGTTGATGTCTGTTGGCTAGGAATGATGCCAAAATGAAGAGAAAAGTGTCATGAACATTGTAGCGATTTTAAAGTTAGTAGAGTAGTAGCTGATGGTTAATTTTGTCAAACGCTTTGGCAAAATCAATGTAGCATACATCCAGTTGTGCTGAATTCTCAAATGCCTCAATTGTGCAAAATGGACAGATTAGTTAGTGTAGATGATCCGGGAAGGAAACCATGCTGTTCGTCACATATGAAAGGGAGAGAGAAAGATAACAGACGTTGGTGAATGATGCGCTCACAAATAATTGATAGAAATGGTAAAATTGAAATAGGACGGTAAGATTCTACTGAAGATTTCTTTCCGGATTTGAAAAGAGGGAAAATGTTTCCTATTTTCCACACAGCAGGGAAGTATGCCGTTGAAAAACATATGTTAAAAATGATGGACAGGAGAACAGCCAAGGAAGGAGCTGCATTTTTTAGAAACATTGCGGCGAACTGATCAGAACCAGTTGCATGGTTAGTTTTAAGGGATTTCAACAATTTAAGGCATTCATCGGGAGTAGTGGTAATTGAGGAGAGAGAGTGGGTACTAACACATTTAAAACCAAGACCAGAGGTATCCAAAAGTTGGTTAGAGGTGTAGGTGGATGAAAAAAAAAATTGGAGAAAAGGTCAGCACGCCGTGGACCAACAGCAGTTTCATCACCAAAAGACATTTCCATAGGCGTGGAGGCAGTATTACGCCTGGTGTTGATCATAGACCAGAAGCGCTTTGGGTTTGAAACACATTCGGAGGAAACTGAGGTTATATAGTTGGTAAAGTCTAACTTGATTAGATAATTAGCATGACTTCAAAGATTCTTGAAAGTTTTTAATGTGTAGGGGTTCGGAAAACGTTTGTACAGGCGTCATGCACTTAGTTTATTTTTTTAAACAAAAACTGTCTCACTCTTCATCCAAAGGGGGTACTTTGTCGAACGGGGCTTCCGATGCGGAATGCAGTCCTTCACGACACCGACCAACCAGTCATAAAACATACCAATGGCGTCATCCACAGAGCCTTCTTCCAAGAGGCACCATGTCCAATATCAAGACCAGAGAAAACTTTTACCCAATATGGTACATATTTATTTAAAGTCCCTGCGTATTATGATCACCTGGACCTCATAAATAAGATTAGAGAGATAGATTGTAGTAACAATAGATTGAAAAAGACATTCTTCTCGCGCACCGTAAGAGGCAGTATAATAGAAGGAATAGGAAGGTGAAACATTGTTATATTAGACTGTAATGAATAATGTATGTTTCAGCATGACTAAGCTATGTATGCAAGGGGGATCAAATAAATATATGTATTCAGAAACATACCGTGACGTGTTATCTTATATATGTTTTCTTCTAGTAGCAGCATTATTTGCTCCTAGTTCCATATTAGCAGTGCATCTTTGGTGATCTTCACTAGTTGCCTTACACCCTATCGGTGCTTAGCATTGTATGTATTCCAACAACACAGCTGTTGCTCAACCATCTCTTATTGCCAAAATATAGTTTAGTATCCCAGTAAGCATCGTTAAAGGACATTTTGGTGATACATAACTCTCTCATTCCAAAGATGTCTGGTTCATCGCAGCAGTTACGAGCTCTGGTAAAAATGGCGATTCAATCGGCACGAAAACTAATTTGCGCTCAATCGATAAACTCCTCCCGCCCGCCCTTTCCTTCCTCCCTGACCCGTTTTCCCCGCTGCGAACGAAGATCCCAACCATTCCTCACTTGCCTCCATCTCCGTTCCTTCTGGCCCACTCCGTGTGCATCGCCCTGGAGGCCACTTAAGGGAAGAGGAGCGGAAGTGAGCTGTGGAAGGAGGCTAGCCTAGAGTGGAGGGGGCCGGGCCGATCCGGGACCACTTTCCTCAGCCTTAGACCACCCCGCCCCCCTCTCTCTCTCTCGCTAAACCCACGCCTCTCCTCCGTCATCTTTTTCCGTCCCCACGGAGATTCCCCTTTCGTTTCCACCCTTCGGTCTCCGGCCCCACCCCGTGCCACTTCTTACCCTTTAGCCTTCCACTGGAGCTCTTTCTGAAGTCAACGCGATCGATGCCGCTCGATCAAGTTGAAGGAATTTTATCAATAAATAAGGTGAGAAAATCTGTATTTTAATTCTCTTAAAATTTTGTGCATGCTTTATATCATTCTCAAGAAGTAGCGATATAAATTTATCAATGTCTCCATCACTCCACCCGAATTAAGGATGATACTTATCAACAGCTTTCACCTAATAGACGTATATTTTGGTCACAAAAAATAAATACTGTTTTGCAATATGGTATTCAAGTGAATTGGTTGTAAACTTCAAATTTGCCTTTAACCGGATTCGTAACCTTTGATGAGCGTTAACAGCTAATTGATTTCAAGCGAGATATCCGACTAGCGAGGGAAATGTGACGCGGTTTGTGAAGGCTAACATGTGGCTTGGCAAAACAGCTCTATTGGAAAAAATTGCACCGAATCAAACATATACTTTATTTATCCCGTTAGCCAAAGAAATTCTCGGATTACTTCAAGTACTTTCTGTTTCATAAATTCGATGGAGCAGTGGTATTTAGAATAACTTTAAGCCCCATGGATTCCTGCATTAAAATTTACAAAAATTTTCATTGCATCCTTTGAAATTATGACACCCACGGACTTCATATGTATATATTGAACAAATCAGAAACATGCATTTGAGAAAAATCTTCGTTCCATTTCAATACTTATTTGTATTATTGGATGCAGGTATAGGTGCAGATGTGCAATTTTTTAAGTTTGTACCATATAACCCACTGCTTCAGGCATCACGACGTGAAAGGATCTTCCATTCTTGGCAAGAGATTCTAATATTCCCCGGGGGAAAATTACAAATATTCATTTTGCAAATAATATTCTTTTCAGTTTTCCGTAGTTCGTTGAAGAAGATCCAACATTTTAGGAATTGAGGGGTAGGTACTCGTTGTGGCAAAAATTGTATGTTTTATTTTCGTTCGTGAGAGAGTCGGTGCCAATTTTAAGGAGTGGATTTGTCAAATTAAAATTCTATTTCATCACGACAGTATTTTTCAATGCTTCCAACAGAATCTCACTTTCTCTATGCTCAAGGTCGATTTAATGATTATCTGTCATAGCTGTGACGTATAGTGGCAAAAACTACAACACACGGAATAAGTGTTCAAAGCATAATATAAATATCAACATCATATATTTTGGCAATAAATTACGAGGTCCACTAATGACTAGATATAATGTCTCGTCGACCGTTGAAACCTGGTTGGCAACGCATTGGCCTTAAGACCCTAAGGTTGCGGGTTCAAATCCCATGCAGGCCATTAATGTTGTGTTTTCATATTATTAATTTTTTTGGATTAGACGGTGCGATATAACGCTATACGTTGAAGCAGCTTTAAGCCATGACACTCCTACCACTAAATGAACGTCATTATAGGTTTAACTATAAAAAGCGATAAAATAATCAAGCATTAAAAAACTTATACATAAAAGGAGTTGTACATTAGTTTAAACCTTCATGCGCGAAGAAGGATTTGAACTAGAGAATATGCCAGAGAAGTGTGGAGGTGGCAAATCACCTATGTAAAAATGCCAAGCAATAGTTGGATGTCTGGTACATTGTTTGGCATGAGCAAATAGAATACAATCTCACATCGGAGTGCAGAGTGTGGGAGGAAAGTCCTCTCCAACTCGGAAGCCTCCCTTCTCTCCCTAACGCTGCCGCCTCCGTGCCCATCCGTCTCTCCGATTTAATCTCTTCCTTTGCCTCTGTCCACACTCCTTCCTCAGTCCCCACTTTCTCGCCGCCAGCCCACAGGTCCATTCCATCTTTCTTCGCCCTCTTCATCATCTCCCCCGGACGCCTCCTTCTCCATCCTGAGCCAACGCCTTACGCCCCCGAATGATTTACGCACGTCGTCCACGTCGAAACTTGGTCCATCTCCCCAGTTCATTCCCCGACACAATCCACCCCCCCTCCCCCATCCCTTTCATACCCCCCCTGAGCACCCCTTGGCTGCCACACGAGGCAGCCACTTTCTCCACCCCACCCTTACTACACTCCACTTTTGACACACTTTCTTACACGCATACAACGGCCTCTTTTCTACACCTATATAATACCCTGGAAGCCACCACATAGGGTGTGTGGCAGGGAGTAAACCATCACCATGCATGCATTATCAAGTAGAGATAACGACTACTACCATGCAGGCATGCAAGAGAGAAGTACGTCGCTGTTTAAACACTAACATGAAATCAAGAGTCACAACACTACCACCTAAAGGAAAACACTACCCATGCAGTCACAAGACATACGAAATTTGCGTAACAAAAGACACTCAATTGCTAGTCAATACAAATTATAATACCTATTCACTTCTATAATCAAATTGAATATGAACTTATATTTCCTGCAACATGACTGAGTGGCAGTATTATGACATATGTTTCTATCTCCTACCTCTTTACGTCATATGCTCTTCCCTCCCCTTAACCTAAGTTAGATAGGCGAAAGCGAGGGAAGGGAAAAGGCAGGAGAGGAAGAGAAGTAAAGCGGAGTGCTCCGTGATGTAGGGTCGACGGGAAATGAGGAAAGTGTTTTGGATGAAAGTGGACTTCCATGAAGCTTGGAGAGAGTTCGAGGGAAAGGTGGAGACGTGCTTCGAGGTAGAGACGAGGATTGTTATATCACGGCTCAAAGTGAGCAGAGTTGTGACTCGGAAACACTTCTCTTTACACAAACAAACTCACGCTACGCAGGTCACCATGAAAACTTTACATTCCTGAATTTCGTTTATAAGAGGGAAGTCAATGAAATTGTGTGCACTGTAATTGGAATTTAAGTACTCAATCCATCCTCAATGATCTAGCATACGATTCTGATGAATACCTAATGAGTATGATTTTACCGCAACCACTGTTTATCAGCGCGATGAAAAGTTTCCTTACTCCTACGTCTCCAGTGCAAAGAAAAAATATAACGGATCCTTGAGTCTCAAAATACGTTACATGGCTTCTGGACGAGAGACAACATCTCGCCACCGCCCTAAAAAACGAGGGTGGCATCAGACCTTACACAATTCGGCCTCCGGGAGCAATAAACACACGTCATCTCGTTTTCGGTTTCCAATGGCACTGGCTGTTTTTAATTTTTTAACGGATATTTACGCAATTTATGGAATTTATTTATCAATAGCAGGTGTTTGATCCTACTATTTTTAAGCCTTGCACAAACTTTTTTTTTCCTGCGAGTACTGACTCCCAGTTTTCTTCACTTGGTTTCATCAGATCCGTTCTCTTTCACGGTACTAATACATGCCTCTGACTGTGATCCTTCACACATGTTTTCTGATGTAGTACCGTATTAAAGTCCAGATGCATCATAAGCGTCATCTGGTAGTCGTCCTTCGAGGCTTAAACTGATTGATACATTTAATGACCTCTTACTTCAGTTCTCTAATCCAACTCGGTGAATTTTCCCAAACCCACTCTACCTGTATACGATGCAATACGTTTCAAACAATGAACTTTGGAAAATTGCTGTACCTAAAAACTCAGATCAAGTATGTATTTAGATATTTTCTGCGTGTCATTTGCTGAGGATAGTAAAGGAGTACGGTGGCATGACCACTTTGCTCATTTGGAAATTGCATATTACTTGAAAGTCGGAGACAACCTGAAATTATTTGAAGTCGTCGTTGTGGGCAATTTCTCCAAGAAATTTTCTTTTCTGTACCAAGGCTCATTAAAAGGTGTGCACTGGGGTAATTGCCAGGCTTCGTTAAGGTTACTTCAGTACATTTGTTAACATGTTGATATATGAATACGAACGATCAAGTAATGCCTCTCATTCTGGTTATTATTTCAGACTTTATTAGGCACAAACACTAAAATATATTGTAATTGTTGCATCGCTAGATTTCAGGACCAATGCTGAATGGTATTTCTATGCCACATCTCAAGGAGGGGGTCCCAGTGACGGACTTGGAAGCACGCTGAAGACAACAACTACACGTGCCAACATGCACTTTAATTATAAGGAAAAAATGCAGACTATTGTGGAACTTTACAAATGGATCAAATTGAGCGTGAAAGGAATGGACTACGAGTTGGTTACAGACGAGCAAATGGGGAAGAAAGAAGAGGCTGGTGAGAAGATTCCGGAAGGCCCCTGCCGCAATGTGTATCCGTCTCTACCGTTTGGCTATCCCATAATTAAAAGAAGATTTGATGTTAAAAAGCCGTTCCTAGGATTTATAAACATTAGTAGCCGTTCCCAGGTATTATATATAATTTTATGAAGCTTTCAAAATACTTTAACAACATTATGCTATACTTACACAGTGATTTTGTCAAAATTTTTATTTCTTTCTACAATATGGAAATTAATGCACGAGAGTCTAAAACCCCAATTAGTCTACACAACAGCAACACCCTCCCATTACCCTATATCTAATGCTTTTATTAGTTCCAATTTTTTGAGATCTTATTCACCTCATTTAAAAAAGTAAAACATGAGGGTGTTCTTGATAATTCTTTGATGTATTGAAGCCCTACGTATTTTCATTGAATCTTTTTCCTAATTTGCCCCATATTTCCCTTCTCAATAGTTGACAAATAATCCACTCCGGTCTTCGTGGTTAATTTGCTAGCTGTTAAGCACTTTGGGAAATAAAACGTCACGCATAGAAATATTGATCACCTGCATATAAGTGGTACATTTTTTATTACAATCATCCCCTGCAACTCACCCCCGTGGTGGCATGCAGGAAATTACGTCGATGTAAATGTATGAGAGGTGATTTGCGTAGAGTCAATTTAAAATACCGTTAGGTTTCATTCTTTGGGATTACACTGTTTAATAATAATGAAAAACGCAACTCGTATGAGATCATGGATTAAGTGCAATGCTGTGCTTACCTGTGTATCTTATTTATCCTTGAAAATAATGATAGGTATATGCGTTAGAATCAATTGAATTTTATTAAATTATTGTGCTACCTAAATCAATGTATTTTTTACCATGTTTGCATCATCGTTCCTAAACGTTTTGCCAAACTTCATCAATTTCATCTACTTTACCACCATTTCGCCCATTTCCTACCCGCTTCCTTTACAGGAAGTAATCGAAATGTATTTAAATTAAAAATCAGAGAAGACTAATAAATATTTTTTAAAATGTTAGAAATGGTCAAAACCAATAGGGCACATCAAAGACAGATTAAGAAGAAAAACGTATGCATAAACAAGTTAGCTTATAAGTCAATTTTCATTCAACGAATTGTTAATATACTATCAGATTTAATATTTACGCTTCTAATAAGAATATATGCTAGACGAAGATTTACGGTTCATTTGTAAGTAAAATTCAAATTCAAGGATGAAATAAAAATAAGGAAAAAGGCAATATATTATAGGAACAGGACTCGATATTGAGGAACCGAAGGAATTGCACAAGGATGACTGCTATAGTAAAAATGAATTATCAAATCCTGAACATAAGTTCATTTTGAAAATGAATACCATGCCCTGGTATTCAAAGCGTGAAGTTAAACAGGATGGCTTATTTTGAAAATCATCCAAAAATATTTAGTGAAATACGAGAAGGAAGAAACTTCAGTGTCCTCGGGAGGAAAGATGAAAGATTTCCTCGGCAATAACAACTAAGATTTCGTAGAGAAGTAGTTACGTGTAAAGAATGAGTTTGTAAACCACACTAACTTAGCTATGGCTTTGTTAAAATCTATTTCTCTGCTGAAAGCAGAGGTTTAAATACAAGTTCAACCTAAAAACAATTTCAGCAATGTACTTATTAAATTTCAATTGGATGCGACCGCTATGCATGGCATATACAGGGATCTACAATATACTTCGGAAACAGAAAACCTAATGAGAGCTCATGGAATAGACATAATGCTGTACTTACCTATGTATCATGCCCAAGGGAGTCACAATGCACGTTTCAGCTGTTCCTTTTAGGCGATTTCAAGGAATGTTGAACTGCCTGAAAGTACAATAAAATATTTTACTTACAAATAAAGGACATCGAGGTGTGAAGTGAAAATATGGTCCAATAAATGGGGATAAGTAAATTTACTGTCACTCTATTTTTTTCAATATTATTTCAGAACCAGATGAAAACGCATGAGGCTGGTGATCCGCAGAGAATCGATTCCTATACTAAACCAGTAAAATGAGTACTAGTGCAATTTAAGGTGAACATTAGGGTGGAGTGAAAAAAGTCAATATTTTTTTTCGGAAACTGGTACCCTTCAATGACTGTGCATGAGACCTAGTAACAATTCTGTAAAATATTTATTTTTTACGACGTCATCTTGAGTCTGCACATTTGGCTTAAAGTTTGAAAATTTTTGAAATTTTTTGCATTTTTACAAATTTTTTTTAAATACTTGAAACAAAAAAAAAACCATAATTGGTAGTCACTAAATAGTTGAAAAAGACCTTAAATAAAGCCAGGATTTTTATAAATATTTTTAGGAGGTGGTTTTAGTCAGCACATGAGGCTTAAACTTATCCAAATATTCGTAAATTTCTGATATTTTCAACGTTTTATAATTTCTGATATCCTCTTATGATGTTATCAAAACTTGTTTATATCGCTTTCGTTAATCAACTTTGCCTTGTGCACTCTTCGCTAGTTCATATTAAACTACCCACGACTCACCACGGGGAGGTGGTTGCACTTCGAGTCCCATCCATGCCCTCCCAACCACCCAACCATGAGAGCATGTATTTGCATCTTTAAGAAAGGTCTTCAACAGGTAAATTGTTTCTTTGTGTCATATATTGGACGGATATTTCTATCAAAAATTCTAGTTTTGATTAAGCTTTCTCTTTTCTTTTGATCACAGACCAATTTTGAGGAAGCAGTGACTTCTTTGACGGCTCTTTCTACCGCTTGAGCACGTGATGGGAGTTCAAAAAGAGTGCACTCAGAAGCTATGTTAACACTCTCGGTTTCCAGTAACCTTTGCAAATCCTGATGTAAATACATGCTCTCATGGTTGGGTGGTTGGGAGGGCATGGATGGGACTCGAAGTGCAACCACCTCCCCGTGGTGAGTCGTGGGTAGCTTAATATGAACTAGCGAAGAGTTGCACAAGGCAAAGTTGATTATCGAAAGCGATATAAACAAGTTTTGATAACATCATAAGAGGATATCAGAAATTATAAAACGTTGAAAATATCAGAAATTTACGAATATTTGGATAAGTTTAAGCCTCTTGTGCTGACTAAAACCACCGCCTAAAAATATTTATAAAAATCCTGGCTTTATTTAAGGTCTTTTTCAACTATTTAGTGACTACCAATTATGGTTTTTTTTTGTTTCAAGTATTTAAAAAAAAATTGTAAAAATGCAAAAAATTTCAAAAATTTTCAAACTTTAAGCCAAATGTGCAGACTCAAGATGACGCCGTAAAAAATAAATATTTTACAGAATTGTTACTAGGTCTCATGCACAGTCATTGAAGGGTACCAGTTTCCGAAAAAAAAATATTGACTTTTTTCACTCCACCCTAGTGAACATGATATCCCACAGTTATTTTTTAAATAAAACTGTGAAAATATATTACATATTCTGTTCAATAGAACTCCAGTTTTTTATCCGTCTCCAATTAATAACACCATCCATAGTATTTAAAAGAGTAGACGATTGTTTTAAATAATTAAATATAACTTAAAAATAATACTTATCAGTTTAATTCTTTAATGCAACGATTTTCATATAAAGGAAAAAGCAAGATGATAATCACCAAGCAAAATATAAATCAGGATATAATTGTTGTAGTTACTGTTCATTGGAGTGCAAATGGTTATAGTTTCGGCATATGTACCTTCAATTTGGCTCAAGGCCTCTTATGAGAGTAATGTCTACCTCCCCAAATTACCATGACAAAAATGTTAATGTGACGTAAAAGTTAATAAATATACCGTAGAATAACTATTATATAGTATTCCAGCATGAAGTACTTCTGTTTCAGATACCGAAACAACTGGGTACATAGGTCCGAATGCTAAATTTGTGACCTTTTCCAACGCAAATAATGTTAACACCAATTATAGAATCCAATGATAAATTGGAATTTCAGTTGATATTTGAAACAAGAAAGAGAGAGAGAGAAAGTCACATCGAAAATCTAAAATTAAGTTAACACTCATTAAAGAGAGCAATCTCCCGGGGAATATTTTGAGACTGAAGAGAGAGGACGGCTGCAGATGTTTGCTTTACGCAAAAATAGATAGACTTTAAATGTTCACGTTTGTTATCGACTGCGATACGGACGAAAACGAAACGGAAATCTATTTTGGCGGAGGAGTTTGTCGCGGAAGGGAGAGAAGAATGCAGGCGGTGGGTGGGGGGGAGTGTGGTAGAAGGGGAACGACAAGCTTGGTGACGGGGGGAGAGAGGTGGCGGGAAGGCGTTGAAGACGAGTGGGGCCAGCCTTCCCCGCGACCGCAAGACGATCCTTCTTCTCCGCACCCTACTCAAGACACGAGTCTGGAAGGATGGCCGGTGACGCACGTCCGGCCTTTTCTCACGGCCTGAGGAGAGGAGAGGAAAGAAGCGTCGGAAGGAGGGGGGGCGGGGAATCACCATGTTGATGGAGGTTGTCGCAAAGAAGTAAATATACTTCGATTTTTAAAAAAGAAATAAGAAAAAATAATCGTATTAGCATTAGAATTTTTTCATGGTGGTAGTTCATAATAGTTTATTCAGATTTAAATCTACATAATACCCTGCAAGCAAACATAAAGGTGTGTGGCATGGGGTGAATTCACACTAAACATGCATTGAATATCATATTATATTCTACACTTCAAAATTTAAAAAAAGTAAATTGAACAGCAAACATGCAATAAGATGACGTTAGTTGGGTTAGTTAAAGGTCTTTATGCCATTATTCAACTTCCTATGCCTACCTAACCACGGATACAATTTTATTTATACTATTGGACATATTACCAGCTATTCATATCCATAATTGTACGAGAAAAGGACAACTTGAATTTGTTTGTCAGATCGGCAATCAATTTCTCTAAGTTTATGATCTTGGCCCAGACTAGCATAGTAAGTTGCAGTTCGCAAAA
The DNA here is from genome assembly GCA_933228895.1 of Platycnemis pennipes. Lineage (NCBI taxonomy): Eukaryota > Metazoa > Arthropoda > Insecta > Odonata > Platycnemididae > Platycnemis > Platycnemis pennipes. The sequence goes on along the minus strand of OW121849.1, from coordinate 24,181,824 downwards.
TATTTTTATCGTCATCAGTGAAGATATTGTCTTGAAATTCAGTTAGAAGATTAAGTCTAAATTTCAACCGATGGCTTGACAACAATTTCCCTTTTATTTCATTAAATAGACTGGTTACGTCATCATACCGCTTTATGGTTATCATACCGTCCATTTAAAATTCTCACCTATCTTCCTTACACACGCTCTAGCTCATTATTTATGCCTATTTCGTTAGAATCCCATATACTGGCAGCATATTCTAAATGAGTTATAACTAGGGAAAAGTGGATAATTTCACCTACATAATATTCACCATTACCCAGTACTCTTTTCATTAATCCCAGTTTACGATTGACCCATTATTTCACGCATGTGTTTACCCCAATAAAGATCGTTTGCTGGTCTTAATGCAAGATAATTAATGAATTAATCGTTTGTTAATTATATGTTTATTATTTAATAAGTGCTGAGTGGAGACCCATTCTTTTTCCAAAAGTTTTATATGACATAATTTATTTATGCGACGTAGTTGCTAAAAAATATGACAGCGTCTTAGTAGTTTGGATGTATTCTACGCTAATAATCGTTACTTTAAATAGTAGCTGAGTCATAAAACGATTTTTGAAATGATGACGGACTCTAATGAAATAGATGAAGCAATATCTACACATATATCTATGCAATGCCATGTGAGCTACCGCATATGTGTGTGGAGGAGGTGAAGAGTACCAAACATGCAACACTCCCATTAAACTGCGTGCTTGAATGCTGGTACTTCATGGAAACATGAAGTGGTAGCATCGAATTATATTTACCTCTACGTATTGCTCTGCAGGCCACCGTGAAAGTGCTTGGCATGTTGGTGAAGGTCACCAAACCCGCATCACTTATAGGCGAGTAATAGCTACCAAGACCTATTTGCATGCTACTGCCATGCAACTATTCAACTAAGCATGCAACAAAAAGTTACCATGTAATGCTAACCATGCAACTAAAAGCTACAAACTGGAAGCTAAAAACTAAGAGCTACCACTGCAAACTACGTCAAAAATATTTCACCTACCTATTGCTTTACTATGCTGTCTACCATATCCTCTGATGGTACGCGGTGAAAATGACATTTTGAATATACCGGTACGACAATATACCTCTATGATGTTATTTATTTGTTCAAATATAAAATATATGAATATCTTCTATGAAAATAGTTTACTCTATAAAATCAGCCAAATATCTCCAGTTATTTTATTGCAAATGATATTGCATATTATCAAGATAGGTAAGCATGATATACTTAGATTTCTTGAAAGAGTGGTGCGAAATGAGAGCGTCTCAGAAATTATTATGAACAGAATTACTCTAAATAGTCATTATTAAACATTCATCTCATCTGCACCATAATGCTTAAAGATGGACATTAAATACTAGTAAAAAATCATTCAATCATATATTCCCAGAGTAAACACTTTCAATGAAAACAGATATTTATATGATCATTTTGTATGATACGAAATAATGAATAAGCTATCTCAATGGGATTACTTCTACGTATGTAGCTTGTATTTGTCCTTGTTGTTGTATGTTGCTAGTTTTTAATTTGAGCGTGGCTGATTTTTTTGATTACTTTCATTGTGATTATGAGTTTTTTCCTCATCTTATTTGGTCTGTTTGAGCTACTGTCACGTAAAAATGCTTCCAAGTAAATCATTTCTAGAGCAAATACAGTGTTATCTATGAATCTAAGCACGAAAACTTTGCACTACGAGAAAGTAGAACAACACACAAAATATGTCATACCTATTGTTTGAATGACGAATGAAAACCTACGGTGTAAGTCACTCCTGAGAGACCTGCAACTTAGTGGGTAGGGATAGATAAAATAGGGCAGATATAATAAAAAAATGTGCGAATTTTCTCTATAGTATCATCTATATGGGAATTAGATTTGAAGTAAAATAAAAATATCAATGCTCGCAGATGAAAAAAATCTAATGAAGCGCGAAGCAACAAAGCAAGGAAAAATACTTCGTAATTTCATCGTGGTACTATTACTCCGAAGGATGACGTTCGGATCAGAAAGAATTCAACGCCATGATCAATTCATCAGAAGAGGAATAGACGATGTTACCAAAGATATTTATGAATACCACATCTACGATCTTGAATCTACGTGAACACCGTAACCCTGTTTTCAATGCTCACTATCTCTTGTTATATAATGAGGGCCTTCCTTCCCATTCCACCGCCACAAGTGAATTTCCTTCTCCTTTCTTTTGCCACTCCTCATTTTCCAGCAGTTCCATCTCCAGCCGCCAACTTTCCCCGCGGCGCTGCTATATCTTTCCCCGCTCCTTTGTTTCCGACGTCCCAAGAATTTTATCCCTCCTCCCTCGTTACTTGCTCACCCACCTCACCTCCATCCGCTTTTCCCCCATTTCTCGACTACATTCCTGTTCACATCCCTGTGCTCCCCACCTCTCTATTCGGGGTCCCCATAACTCAGTTTAAAGTTTCCTTCCTCCATTCACTTCCCGAACTCTTCCGAATGGCTAAAACGATCACAAGTCAGCGACATAAGTTTGGTCTAAGGAGCGCCTCAGGAGGACGATATCATTGGTGAAAGAAGACTGGAGTATGCACATTTCATTCCAGATTTTTTTCTCTCGGGTTTTTTTGCCACTTGAAATAGAGTTGGGATGGATTGAAGGGTTTCTAGTAACGGCTGGCAAGACGAAGTACACATACGAACTCGCCAACCTGGACCAGCACTAGAGCTTGACAAATCACATTCTCTCTCGTCCATATGTCACAAAAATCTCCCCTTATTTTCCTCTTATCGTCATCACCTGCAGAGCGCTGCATATTTAATCTGTCCCCGGAATGTTTTTGCTTCTCCGTGTTGCAGGAAGTCGACATGTTTCGAAAGGCACTGTTTTTCTGCCTTCCTTCCTGCTATACTACTGACTTATGAGAACGGTCATACGCTGTTCATGTTAGACCAGAGCATATGAACGGGGGATTTATGAATTTAATAAAGCTATTGCCATGATTTATTCCACCCGCGATTGCTCCTACGTAGAGAGCAACATTAAACTGAGATAGACTAATAGTTAAAACATATCTAATCATAAAGTAATTAGGCCTTCTAGACGTTTTGTTACAACAATCTTTGAACTTCTGAGGAAGTACGATTGTTTGTGGAACTACCCACCCTTCCGCTGAAGGGGAGAAATTAGAAAACTGAAATTTTTATCTGAAAATGGATACCTGTTTATTCGTGAAGTATTTGATTAAACTTGGAGTTAAACACTATTAAACTATTTTCATTTATATTTATTACATATTATGTAATATTCGACTTTCATATTAAATTCCAGCTTCAAGTCAGTTAATCCTAGTGAGGAACTCACTTCTAACATTGGTATTATTGCTATTATTGTTACTGCAGGGTGACATATTCATTGGGGAAATTTAAGTGCGGCCATAAGAGCAGCGCGTACTACCAAGAGACTCTTCTTAATAGTATGATAAAAAATTATAGTCACCTTACTTCAAGATAACAGTAAGAATTCAGAAAACCATACCAGACTGTCTTAGGAATAAATAAATAAATGAAACTATAGGCTATCAGGTTCATGTCGTTACTTTCATATATTATTAATTTCTCACATAATGAAAATAATTTATCTTCAAAATACTCATCAAAACATCGCATTTCTCTTTGCTTGAAATGAATGATAAAAAATGCGAGGTTCACTAATGAGAACATCTTTATTTATGAAATGTGACGCGGGTCCCATCGTCGCCAGGAAGAGGCGTCGAACAGCGAAATGATTCAAATATTAAACTCCAGTGCGTGAATAACGAAATGTGTTTTTTCGCATGTCTAAGAGTTAGCACAAATTTGGGACACTGCTGTTTTTGACACAACAGGTATAAGCAGAAGAATCCATATTCAGCATTAAAATTAACGTACACTCCAAGAGACAAAGGTTGCGATAATTTGTCTCACTATCCGCATATTGCGATATTAGAGATACCTACATCATTTCACACTTTTTCACTTTATCCAATAGTTATAAACATCAACAGTTGACTTGAAGTCCATTTTTCATAATTCCGATGATCAATGCTAGCAGGCGGAAAAAATCCGTGAGCCGGGAATCAAACCTATTTTCGGAGCAATGCGCAGGCTATAAAATATGTACCATCGAGAGCATTAGCAAGGATTAGCAATCGTATTGGCAAGCGTTATCACATTTCAAGAGCAAGATGTTAGGAGAAAGTTGAGATAGCAATCCTAAAGCATTTTAGTCACATGTGAGAGAGCTTCATGGAAATAGGTCCACAGAGCACACACTTAAAAGCGATAAAGGAATTCGAGTTACCAGCAGTGTAGAAAAAGCCAATACTTTAAACACATTCTTCCAAAGCGTATTAAACTCATCGTCACACAACGCATTGGAACCACCGCCGAACACTTTCAGGGAGCAAATGCGCGAAATAAAAATTTCATGTCGCGGAATAGAGCAGTAGTTAAAAAACATTAGTAAAACAAATAACCAGGTCCCGATTAAATTCCTTCCAGAGTATATAAAACATTAGCTGCTGAAATAGCCCCCTATCTAGAAATAATATTCAACAAAACACTAAAGAACCACACAGTACCTAAGGATTGGAAAGTAGCTAACATTACACGTATATTTAAAAGCGGTGATAGGGAAGAACCATGTAACCACAGACCCATTTCACCCACGTCAATCTCTTGTAAGATAGTCAGTTCGATCATAGGGCATTTGGGTAGTCAGGGATTACTCATAAACAGCCAACATGGGTTCCTGAAAGGTATACCTTGTGAGACACAATTATCTTTATTCGTACACGACATTTTATTTACCGGCGAAAACAGTACAGAAATTGATGCGATATTTTTAGTTTAAAAAGGTATTCGATAAAGTTCCTCATAATAAAATAATATTGAAGTTTGAGAGTTTTGGTATAAATAAAGACGTTTTATGTTAAGTAAAATAATTCTAGTTCTTTTTTAGTAAACTAAAGATAATCTGCCAGTTCGTCAATCAGTTTCCTTAATGTTTGATCATGGTCAACTCTAGTATAAAAGGTTGGATGTCGCGTAATATTTTCAGCGTCGTCAGTGAAAATAATGTATTAGAATTTAGTTAAAAGAGTAATTCCCAAATTTAACCTACGGTTTGATTATGATTCCAATTCCATTTTATCTAATAGAGTAGTTACGATTATATATTTATCATACTGTCCCTTTACAAACCACACCGATCTAAACCCTAAGTGGCGGCCTCGCATTCCTCTCGAAAATCCGGAACCCTAGCATCGCCCTTGCATTCCATTAGCCCCGAGAGCCATTTCCAATGGGCATATTCGTTGCGAGACTTGCGAGCGACTTTTGTGCGCCCCCGCAGGTCATGGCGCGAGGCGCTAACCTTTCTCACCCAAGCCTCCCCCCTCAACAGTAATCAAATCGGAAGAGGGATGAATGGAGGAGCGTGGAGGTAGAAAGTTTCAGGTTTTCATTTCGCCTCGTTAAGGATCCTCAGCGTCGTCAAGAGCGATAGTCAGCGGGAGAGAGCGGAGAATTAGGAGCAGTACTGCAAGCACCCCATGATGAGCGGTGCACAAAGACGAGGAGGGAACCACGGGGAATGCGACATGATGATTATGATAACAGTAATGATCATAACGACATCACGACCAACACCACATTTTTTTTACGCTTGGAAGAGAGACAGAGAGATACATAAATAGATGTTGGGGAAAGTTGCACGCGGCCTGGTTGCGGCGCGCGCTTAATTATCAACATCCGGAGAAGGATCTTTTATATATCATTATTTTTTCTATCATTATGCAAAAGAGAGTCTAACGAACCAGATATAACGACTCTGAGACGCAAAAAGGGTGAGAGAGGGAGAGGAGTGGGTGCGAGATGCGGAGAGGGAACTATAAGGACCAGAGCCGAACCAGGAGATGAGGTGGCGAAAGGAAAGGGTTATACATTTATACATGTTTGTTTTTTTTATTTCGTGGAAAAGAAGGAGGGTCAGAGTAAAGAAGAAGGTTTGGAGGAGAGGAAGGGTTGGGGACGTATATCGCGTGAGTGCTTTCTCTATGTCTCTTTGTTTCCCGCTTTTGCCTCAAGCTGACTAATGATGCAGAAGTGTATGGCAGTCGGGAGGAAGTGGGCGGGGGGGAGGGACTAGGGGATGGAGGGGGTGGTGTGCGTGGGAGGGGACGACTCTGACAGACGTGAAAAATGCCGAGGGTTCGGGAGGTACAAGCAAACGGAAGAGGATAAGAGGACTTTGTGTCAGAAACGAACACCAGGGTCATTTGTTAATAGATTCGTTTGAGCGATTATTTCGTAGGCTCGGAGCGACGTACTTTCGTCAAGCAAAAGGCTCGGCTCAAAGCGAGACGCGGAGATGGATGGATTGCTTTCCTAAGCGATATTTTTCCACGATTTTCCAGAGAAATGTCCAAAGCTCCTCCGGATTTATTCGATCCACCGACTTTCGGAAAACAACTGCGGCTAAAAATTCCGTTTGGGCACGTAAGGGTGGTTTACTGAGCCGAACGAATCCTAAAACATTTTTGCAAAGTATTGCGTTTCAAATGTTTTTCAGTGAAGTTTTCGTGACATTTTGTAGCAAAGAGAAACTTTTAATTGCGGAACTATTAAATAAACGGCATTTACAACGTTCGTCAAAAACGTAGCACATTACGACATCTGAAAGTTGACCCAGGTAGTTCCAATTTTTAATAGCAAATAAGACAGTCGATAGAAAAATGGTACGATTTTCAGAAAATGAAATCTGAATCACTGAGTGAATTGTTTTTCTCCGTGGATATTCTCATCAGAAGTTTTCTGGAGTGAATATCCACGGAGAAAAAATTAGTACCTAAGCTGCGATTCACTGATAAAATAGTACTCGTAGTAGAGACTGAGAGGCAATAGAATAAAATTTTAATAACCATGGAAAAGACAATGGCCATATATCAGCTGGACATCAACAAGAAGAAGACTAAGACTAAGAAGACTATGCAGTAAGAGAGAAGAGGCCAAAACCAACGTTAAAGCAGGAAAACGAAAACTTGAAGAGGTGAAAAAGTTCCGTTACCTGGAAAGCCGTGTAACCAGCGATGGACGAATAAAGAAAGGAATAGTCAGTCGAATATCTAGGCAAAGAATGCATTCCACCAAATAAAGAATCTACTTACAGCTGGAAATACATACGTAGAATTAATGAAACAATGCATCAGAACGTACATCGTTTCTTTACGGCAGTGAGACATGGACGATGACAGCAGCGGAGAAGAAAAGGGTGGAAGCATTCAAAATGTGGTGCTACAGAAAAATGTTGAAGATCAAATGGACCGACTGAGTAAGTAACAAGGAAGTCCTAAGAAAATTGAGAGAAAAGAGAAGCCTGCTGAAATCCCTTATAAGTAGACGGGTTAACTTAATCGGCCATATCTTAAGAGCCTGATGAATACAATCGTCGTGGGGAAATTGAACGGGAAGAATGGGAAAGGCAAGCCTCGAATAAGTTTAATTGAATAGTCGTGAAGGATCTAAAAAAGAAGAATTACGTGAATATGAACACGTTGGATGGTAGAAGAATAGAGTAGACGGCTGCGTCAAAAAAACTTAGGATTGCTGATCAATGACGATGATGAAGGAATGAACCTTTCCTCGTATATGAAGCAAAGTCCCTTCTACGTATATGAAGCAGAGTCTCTAAGTCTCTCCCTTTCTCCCACTTTTTTATTCCTTTGCTCCCTAATGCTTACGGCTTTGTGAATACTAATCTTCATTTGTTATTTATTACAGCCATTGATACGTTCTTATCATTGTTCTATAGGTTTTATTGAGAAAAAATCAATTAGACGTGCTCTCACTGGATACTTTTACTTTCTAAGCTCACGATGTTCATTCAAAGTGAATTATTTTCGAAGTGCCTATCAAAGATGCTCATTTTCTGAAAAATATTTTCTAATGTGGAGTCTGTTTCTCACACATGTATTCATTCAAATTACACAAAGCACTCTTATAGCCTGGATACACATAAGTAGTCCTTACTTTGGAGATGTGCATGCACAAATGGTGTACATAAAAATAGTTAATGAATGTTAAAATCAGCGGTGACAAGATAAGAAACTTGCTTGGCGAATAGATACTGTTTTCTTATTTTAAATATTCCTCCATACATAATTTATTAAAAATCATTGTCATATTTTGAGAATTAAAAACCGTTGTTCATCCGTTTGAAAAATATAAAAGAAAATGTAATGATGAAAATATATGCTTTTATCAATTTTTAAATGTATATATTTTTGCTCTCACAGCTTAAATATCAAAATTTCAATGGCGGGTGGCGTTACTTTATGGAACCCCTTCATGTTGAACAAAATGGAGAGAAAATCTCAAATATTGCTTACCCATACTCATTAAAAAGATGAGCATCATAATATTACGTAATAACCAGTAGAGATTTTTCATTAAATAGTAATGAAGAGGACGATTAGATTTCTTATCTTTTTGACAGGTCGTGTTATTAAAATGGCAAATCTCATGGTGATAAAATGGGTAGATTTATTATTTTATGTCATCTTTACAGAGCTCAATACGAAAAAATTATCAATAATAATCATCAATCATAAATTATAAACATGAAAAAAGGTATTTTTTAAAGATTTAATTCCACTGTGAATGACAATCATTCAAGGTCCATACACAAGCAGTAAAACATTGATTCGCCGGACATGTTTCACACCCCAGCTCTCATTCCATGATCCAAAATGGCGCACATTCATGCCATCGAAGCGAACAGGACGAGAAAGCAGCCGTCTCAACGCCTTCCCGATACAGAGAAGAAAACAAGGTGATGTTAAATTATAAAGAGGGCGTTCGACCATCAGCTTCGGAAAAAATTCCAAGGAATCCCACGACGTCGTTAGGGGTGTGGGGTGACCTCGGGGAGAGAATAAGAGCTGCTCGCCGGCCATCGAGACGGTAATGTCACCGTAAACAGTGAAGAACCGTGTTGGGGAGGGCCACACGAGCTGGTCTCTCGAGACGACCTACGTGAGAGGAGGAGGGATGGAATTTCACCCCGCTAAAATAAAATCATAGTTCCGGGCAGACGGGAGGAAGAGAGGTGCAGAAAAATAACGGAGTTGTCCTCTCTGCGTCCTGGCCGCAGTGGAGTGGTCCTGACCTCAAGCGGGATGCTCCGCCGCTTCGAAGGTCTCTTTTCACGCCGCGGGAGGGGCAATTCTACGCGAGACCCGAGTCCTCGACCTCTCGAGGCTACTTACTTTCAAGTCGTATCACAACTGTTCGTATTTTGGCCCGAGTCGAGGATTATTTTTAAGGAATGTGAGTAATTGGAAATCGTGGGTCAGCAGAGGATAACGATACATCCGTATAGAAGGCTGTTTCCAGAGGTAGAGGTGAAATACTGACCTATCACATCGCTTTGCCGATGCACTGCCCAAGATAAAGTCCCTCATATCTTGACAGATATCGACATAAATATGGCGTCTGAATGAAAATTACTTGGGACCTAGGTAAGTTTGATTACAAAGAATTATGAGTGTCTTCTTACGCAGAAATATCTGAACAATGCTCCTATGGCATTTTCCACGATCAACAAATAAACAGAAAACCTGGTACTGATATCAAACGATGAGTTTCACTTTAACATTGCAGATGAAACTTATGTAGCGAAATTGGTTGAGGTAAAAGTGGTATATGTTATGTAAAGGAATGACCGGAGGGTAGTATGATTGCTGGGAGTTTATCCTAAAGAACAGGCTTCAAAACCAGGTAGAGGTTTCACCGATAACCCTAAACAGATACCGCGCGGATAAATACTTAGCTCAGTACTCAGTGCGTCAAGTAAAAAGTAGATCTATGCACGTTTTGGTGTCTTTCGGTAAGAATAGCCTACTACCGAAGCCGGGGTTCTCTCCATCCTGTCGCATTTCCAATCCACTCCCATATTTACTCCTGTCCTTCAGGTTAAAGGTGCAATTAAGTGAGGGGCAGATTGATAATCATTGAGAGTGAGGGATAAGAACCAGCCGAGGCGAAAATCAGATCCACAGAAAATTATATTTACAGGCACAAAGATCTGTTAAATCGGTTGTGGCCTTTATACACAAGAAACTACGGCTGCATAGTGATTTCAAGTTAGCTACCAAGTAAATTTGAATGCAACGTTGGAGATAAAAAGCGCTCGTTTGTATCTATACGAGTGATACAGACTTATGATTACAATTGAGGGGGGATACAAAAACAACGTTACTTCAGTATTATTTTTATTCTAAGAATCAGATTTTTGAGATGTTAGAGTTTTAGCAATTAATCATCACTTACACTATTAGATGTGATCTTTAAAAAGGTTAGTTCTACGGAAGAAAATATCGTGAGCACATTTGGCAGGCAGGAAAAAAAAGAAGTGATACTTATGCGCACTGTACTTCTTTATTTGTGCATGGAATATTAAGTGGGATTTTTTTAATGTGGGAGGATGAAGTCACAACGTGAACGTTTGCAAGTAAGGGAAGAAATTAAGTATTGAAAGAGGTACATCTAAATTAATGCGAAGCTGCTGTGCTGATATTTATTTATTTTCTACTCAATAATGCTGTGGCAGAGGTTTAATCATTTTCTTGAAGAAAAATTGGAATATTACGACTGAAAGTACTGTATCTCTCCCATAGAGGATAACTTCAAATTAAAAAAATTCCATGTACAATTGGACACACTTCCCCCCATATGGACATAGAGATGAAGATGCTTGCTTGTGAGGGAAGTAAAGAATATGGGATTCGAATAAGACAAACACGTCGTGAGGGAGCACAAGAAGTACATACAAACGGTACAAACCGCAAACGGCCCAGGAGAAAGGACAAGAGACGGAAGCTCGCTCGGACCCCTTAGCAGTTCCGTGGGAGGGGAAGTAGTAAAGACGAGAGGAGTGAGGAGGGTGGGGGAGGAAGGGGTCGGGGGCGCTCATCCCTCTCCTCGTGCCGAGAAACCCCAAGATGTGCGGGGGTAAGCCGGACGCAGGAAGTGTGGAGGGTCCTTTCTGTTATTCCTGCTAAAGGAAAACAGACGCGCATATCGAATCAAGCCGCGCGAGAAGCTCCTTTCTGAAACGTTTCTGCGGTTTGCAAGGGGGAATGCGCTAAGAAAGGGTTGTATTCGGGCACGAAAGGCAGGAGGGATACCGATGGAGTGAAGAGGCGATGGAAGTTACCAAGCCGTAGGAAAATATTGGTAATCCTGGGCTTTGAGTCCCTTTGGATATGAAACGTTGGCCTTAGTTAAAGCGCCAAAGGAAATAGGAAAGGCATTTTCAATAAGAGAGAGGATTGCCTTAGACACTGAGTACGACCTTTTACAAGGTTAGAAATGCAGAATTTTAACAATGGGTGTAAGGAAAAAAATTTAACTCATTTCCGACACACCAAGCAAAACTAAAACGACCGGCCTAAACATCTACATCAACATCTACGCGATACCCTGCATGCCACCACGGGGTGTGTGGCAGGGGGTAAGATTACCCAACATGCACTATTGACGAGCAAACAAGCTACTACATCAGAGCATGCTAAACTGCGACAATGCAATCCCAAACTTACAACAAAATATTTTTATTGGTTTTCTTTCAAAAGCTGGAACTCATCTTATCCATATTTAGCACATGCAAGGCATTTCAAAATTAGCGTCAAATACAAGTTGTGAATCAAAAGGCAAAACATAGCCTCACTCAAATTTGGGAAGTATTCACGTCGCTATTACACAGGGTGAAGTTAAAATTCATACGCATTGAACTTAGCGCAAATTATAATTTACACTGTAAAATTGTGTGAATTATTTCACCGCTTCCACCCACTTAATTTACCTAAACTTGGATTTATAGAACATATATTGCTTTTAGGTAAGATTTTCTTGGTGAAAGAGAAAAGCTGATGATGGCACAGTTGCGACAAAGCAAGGGTGAATAGTGCCGATAATGGAGCAACGCAGACGGTTGGTCTGCTGTGTGGGAGTCCGAGCGGTTTGCTGCTATGGAGGTAACTGAAGTAATAGTAGTGGTGCTTGAAGCGGAGGGTTGTACGGGCAGCAGAGAATTCGGAGAAGAAGACGAAGGGAGGAAGTGTAAGGGAGATTCGGAAGCAGGGGTGTATTCTGGGGTGGGGGTTAGGTTGTGGAGGGCCTTCATTTCACGTGCTAACGACTTCGACCGTGTTTTGTTTATTCAGCCTCCGCTCTTTTCCCTCTCACCCTCAATCCCCCCTTCCTACACCCCACCCGCTCCCCCAAAAAATTCAACTCCCCCTCCACCGCTCTTTCTCCTTTGTTTTCATTTCCTTTTGTTCCCAACGGTCCCCGCTTCCCCTCGAGATACTTATTCTCCTCAAAAAATACCCCCAACCTCCAGCACCAGTCATGAGTTCACCGTCATATTTCGCCACGAAGAAGAAGGAGTACGTTCGAGGCAAGCAGATATTCCATCCCTCCTTGCGCTGCCTCCCCTACAAGGCTCAACCTTCACTGCCACCTTTCAGCACATCTACGAGGAGTGCGTGAGAAAAAGCAAGAATTAAGATACTCCTTTCGCACTGGTGCACTTTGCACAGACACATTAATTTATTTCCCTCTTCCCCTACCAACGTACAGCTCCCCCTTCAACCCTATCACCTCACTACCCTCCAACTACGGACGCACTTATTCCGGTAATGTGCAAGCAGCGCACACGGCGTTAGTCCACCCCCTGCGCTCCCCCCTCTCAAAAGCAAACCGTCCCGGCTACCTCGTTTCAACCCTTCTTTCACTACCCCAAGTTTATTCCCACTCTTTCTCAACATCGCCATCAAAAATAAAACATGCCAGCGCATCCGAGTTTTCCCTCCCACCTCGTGTGGCCACAGGGAGGGCAGGTTAAGGCTGTGTTTTAGTCACCGGAAATAAACAAGGCAAATACCACGACGTACTTCCCTCCCACACCCGTCGGCCTATCCAAGTTAAGCCCTTTTTCCTGCATCGCAGTATCCCTTGCCCGCTGCGAGAGCACGCAAAGCTCCAGCGTAGCTGAGGGTCGGTGAGGGGTGGGGAGAGAGTTATTTGTGATTACAACCCGGGGGGAGGTGGGATAGAGAATGTCGAGGGGACACGGTTCGTGCATCAGGTCGACCACTGGCCGGGGACAAACCGCCGGTCCTGAGTGGTACTCGGCACCAGAGGATAGCACACATGCACTCTGGTATTTTGTCATGGAGGACACGCTCCAAAGAATATTTTTTTCTCCCACAGACCGTTGTTAGATTTTTTACGTGGGAAGGTTTACACGATAGCTCCGTCGTGTAAGCCTTCCAAGACAAACGGAACTCTATCTTGAGGTGTAACATAGGGTAAGAGACATGGTCGCTACAGCTCAACCAGCCCCAGTACCATAATTCCCCGGATTATTGAAGGAGCGTGATCCTTGGCAATCGTTGCAAGGCCAACTCAAGAGGCTTTCCAAGGAGAGGATCTAGATTCTGAGCACAAAGAGAAGATAAAACCATGCAACCCTTATCCCGGTGGACTTCCTTCTCTCGTTGTGCATCATGTCAAGCAATGACCGATCTCATTTCCTTTCTTTTTCCCGTTCATGTTCGCGCTAATAGTTAATGTTGGAAGAACCAGTTGGAAATAACATTTCGATAGAAATTGCATTTCCATGGCATTTAAAATATCAAATTCTTTCAAACAATCTTTATGATTATAAATATAATGTTTGTACCGTAATGTATGGTTATATATAGCAATTTAGCGTAGAAGAAATTTTTCGAAAAAAATCCTTCAAAAAAAGTCCAATTGAAACAATGTTTTTTCACACTACATTTCATAGCCTGCAGCATAATTGGAAAAGCAGCAATAGTGTGTCATCATTGTAATTATATAGACGCTCAAATTTGCTTGATAAGATACCTTGCTATCCAATCCACGAAATTGAAAAATAAAAGAATCGGTGATATATCAGGTATGATACAAGGACACTAAATGTCTCAAACGCCTATATTATCACATGTTTGGTTGTGAAAATACCGGTGTGCCTAGCGGTAGTAATATCAGCCCCTACAATAGCTCCTACCTTATGGCATCGATAACATTTTCATAATTTTCTCACTTAAATACCTGCATGTGTAGTATCCTGTAGCTCATAACAAAAGTATGAGGTATGTTAAAACAAATTAACCTAGAGAGAAGTACTCTGAAATGCGACGCCGCAGAATCATTTTCGATGAGTGAATTTAACAGCTAACGAAGAGGCTAGAGGAAGACTAGTAGAAAATAGGATTATCCATGTATTTAAACTTATGCCTAGTTGACAGAATCGGAAACATCCCTTGGAAGAAATATTTGTGGTTAGGTGCTATATTAGAAAAATTAATCAATGCAGAATTGATTGGGTAGGTTCGTTAAACAATTTTAAGACGACCAGTGTTGCTAATGGCGTAAAGGTAGTAATGTAACCGTAATTTTGGAGTATTTATTGATTTTGTATATGTTGTGTTGACTTTGAGAGCCAAAGAGCTATATCATGAATACTAAGTTGCTGAGCCTTTAATTTCATGTTGAAATTGGCACTGACACTCAAGTACTTCATCAGGTAAATCCATTGAAATGTATTCCTGCTTTTCTTTCTGCAGGATGTGTCAAGCTTACTGATATACCCCCTATAAGTGTTGCCTTGCGGCAAAGCGTGTGGAAAAGCCGATAGTAGCATGATCCATGTGAGTCATTTCCATTATTACTGAAATATTTTCTATCCGGGTCGTCTCGTTAATCCCCCCTCCCTCCTCACACGGCCACCCCTTCCCTATATCAGAGCCCCTCCCACTCCCAGCACCGTTTTTCATTCTTCCTTCCCCTCCTCACCTCACCTCGTACTCATTTGCACTGTCCCGCACCAAATTGGAATTTCGAGCACCATTGCTTATCCAATTAAATTTACGGCAAGCGGTCTTTATCACGCTTACTTCTGCACGCGTCTCCTAGCCCCTGCCCGGACTCAACGCCCCCTTTCCCTATACCCCAGCAAAGCCCTCACACTCCACATCCCCCATTTCTCCTCCCTGCCGCGAATATCCCCTCGCTTCCTTATCCCGGGCGTCATGGAAAGGGCTGGTTGCTATGAGAGACAGAAGGCCCGATGCCCCGAAAGGGCTGGCTTGCTGGATGTGAGTGTGTAGCGCGAATAGCGACCTGGCTCCACTCAATCTCACAGTACAGAAGGAAGGAGAAAAGGGATTGGGAGTGGGGGGGGGGGGTGGGGTTGGGCAGGTCTGTATCCCAAGGATATAGGTGAGTCCCGGGCACCCGAGTTCTCATTGTGACTGCGTTCATCAATGTCTCCCTTTGGCCCGTTTTTTCTCACTGAACCTCATCCGAGACGGCAGGGAGGAAAGATTCATGGAAGGCGTTAGGGGAGACAGAGCGGAGCGTGGGGAGTTCGCAGAGGAGCGGAAGGGTTGAGAGCAAAGGGAGGATTTTAAAGCGGCACTGAAATGGATGCGCCTCACCTCCCAAATGGAGGCAGACTTCTTCCCGTAGCTACGTGTCAGGATGCCAATTACCTCGAAAGGGGTTAAATATGGGTACGGCTTCATTACTTGGGAAAGAGAATGCATTACACACCCAACGGGATTTGATTAATGAGGGATTTTACAGATTTGAATGTCGTCTGGAGTTACTATGGTTTTAATATAAATTCCACTCCCCTGTCATTGGAGCAGGAAGTGTATAATCGGTGAGTATTACTTGCAAATCTACAGTTAGAGATCATAATTCATGAAGTTTTTCTACATCAATAATGAATCGATTTTATATTATGATAAATGCTATGAATTTACGAATGTATAGAGTCTAAGTAAAACAGAATGGCTCGTGGTTTAAAAAAAATATATTGCAGTCTAGTAGTTTGTAAGACGCTTTTTGCATATAGATGAGGCTATTGAGAACACTACTCAGTCATATTTAATCAGACCACACATTTTTTTCTCGGGCCATTTTCAAAGTGATAACATTTAATTCTTTAATGTTTACTCCTGTTTGATTTTATAAGATCTCTGTGACACTTTATTAATGCTGAGTTAGAGAAGTATGAAAATACTATCAACAAAACAAATTATTGTTTGATACAGTTGTGAAATATGCTCCATGATATAACACTAAGTAGTATTATGTTAAAAAATATTGACATATACGTCCAAATATATTAACAAAGCACCTTGCGAGAAACCACGGGGGTGTAGGGCAGAGGGTGAACATCTCAACGTAGAAGACAGAAACATAACTATATTTTATGGTATCGATAAATGTGGTCAAGTGGAAAAGTGGAGAATATTGTTTTACGAATAGTATATGCACATAGAATTAAATAAGACGGCGAAATAAATAATTTTAAAAGCAAACCAGAATCAGGTGTGATGAGGTGGAAACGTTCCATGTTAATAGAAAAATATTGCAATTAAGTAATTTTAAAAACGACAAATGAGATTACAGAAAAATAAGCCTTCAAACTAGTCAAATCAGGTTGTAGATACGTACCTAGAGGAGGCCCGAAATCACTTCAATTACCTTGAGTGCTACAAATATATCAGAAACGTACCAATAAAATGCTGAGGCCCACACCATTAAGCAAAATTTAAAAGTAAATATCACAGGTGCAATATAATTGTACCCTTTTGCATTGCAAATCACTATTTAGCACTAAGAACAATAAAATATCAATCACTTATTTATTTATATTTCCTAAAATATTCTACATGAATGGGATAAATGTGTTCTCTCAACAATGGAAACTTTCATGAGAACACCCACATAAGGTTTTAAGCATTACTAGCGGCCGATATGTGGCTCAGGTCGTATATTTCCAACACGAAACAGTTCGTTCCCGAATTTCGTTGGAGAGCTAATATTTAGGAAATATGTTTCACCGAAAACGTCCTTCTCGGAAAACGTTCTGGAGGGTGATGGGAAGAGAGAGGCGATAAAAAACGAACGGACATCGCCCAATTAGCTCTTTTCCCTCGTTTCCGTTCAATTGCTAATGAAGAGTTATTCGCTTTCTCCCAATAGCTCTCTCACCCCTTCGATTCACCTCTGTCTGGCGAGGAAGATGGGGCCGTGGCTTTCCGTAGCAATAGTATAACTGGAGCCTGTACGCCGGAAACAGAGCTTTAGTTTCTAGACTTGGCACTTGTTATTCTATTTGTTATGCTATTTTCTTATGCTATTTGTTTCCCTACACTTCCCGTAGAGAAGAGAAATTACCTGTTACAAAGAAATGGAATTAAGGGAGAAGATTATTGTCCAGGCAATTGAAAATGTCCTTAAAAGCAAGCAGTAATTCACTTTCTCAGAATATTCAAGTTCTAATGCATATACTTTATGCTCGATAAGTAGCCGGAAAGGTGTTTGGCAGCGGGTTCCATCACAAGTATGCATTGTATAACAGGGAGAATTAAAGTTACATTTACTGTCATGTATAAATGCAAAAATACTAGAAAATTCATGCACTATTCAGATTAGAGGTAAACTTTCACTGTTTTCTTGGAAAATGTTAGATCTTCATTCATGAGGTACGTGTAACTGAATTGTTAAGTACACACAAAGGTGTGATCACAATCGATGAATTTGGAGATAAAATTAGTGTGGTAACTAGAGTGCTAGCCTCCCATCTCGAGGGCCATGGTTCAGTTCTTGGCAGTGGTGGATTTTTCAGTGGAATTCCGGTCCCTACTTTTGTGCCTAGCGGAGGATATTTCAGATTCAGTACTCCGTCCGTTGGATGGGACGTTAAGCCGTGGTCCCCTTGGCGCCTATCGTTAAATAGTGTAGTTCTGACTACTATATTAATACTATTCCTTTTTTATGCATGATATGTAGTGCGTGTTTGGTGAGCAATCACCCCCTGCCACACACCCTTGTGGTGGCTTGCAGGGTATTATGTAGATGTAGATGTAGAAGAGAAGACTAATTCTGACGCTGTGCTTCTCTCCACCTTTCCTCTATTACCTGAAATGACCTTCCTGCCATTAGCCAATTACTCACCTACCCTAAATAGTGTTAATGATCTCAGCTACCGGTCATCTTCCCTGAGTACCTAACTAACTATTGATGAATTGATATCATCACTATCCATACCACCACCTTATACCATTTCTGAACACCAAAATATATATATGTTCCTATGTTTAAATGCAAAATGCGCTAATATCATCACTCTTGCTATTTCACCTATATGCCCTCCTAAAAACTAGCACAAAAAAGGCATAGAACGCATTCCCGCCATCTTTTTAAGAGTCCGTGTTATGGAAGGACATAGCCATGGCCGACTTCATAACAGGCCATGACATGCAAATGTGGCAACATCGCATGGGGGTCCTATTGCTTCTTCGTGAATGCTTGGCGTCAGTACGTGTGGAGTTGATCGTGGTGACCGAAAACTAATTTTTAAATAGTTTTCTGTGAACAAGCCGTCATAACTGTGATACTCAGACGTGACTAAAGGTATGTAGAAAAATTTGGTATGATTATTATCAGTAGAAATTGAAAAATGCTTTATATTTATCAATCTGTAAAATTGCTCGACCATGTGCTCACGCTGTGTTGAAAGTGAAGGTGATTAAATCTTGAACACTGGGCCCAGGGAATAGTTAAAAGTGGACTATTATCTTACGTAAGGTGTATTTTACGCAATGAATTGTAAATGAATTCCACCACATCTGCCCGGAGACAACTTTATTAGAACATAATTTTATTACATTTGCCTATTTTCTCAAGACAGTTGTTCATATCATTTGTTTTATAGTTATTAGTTTTGTTATATGGTTAGCGTTCTCTTATATGTGTTTAATTCCGCGACTATGAATTCTCAAGCTCTAGGTACTTAGATTGTGCGTTTTGTGGATTAGTAATTTAGTGCACAATTAATGTGCGTTGTTTTGCCTGAGCTTTCGCATTTTGTGACACACGTTCGTGTTTATCGTGATTAGGTATTAAACCTGGGCCCTGATTAGCAAATTTTGTTATTCTTTATTGTTCAAATTTAGCATCACGTGCATTATCAAACACGAAAATAATGGCTGCGTATTATTCTTTATTTCAAGATGCCCCGCCGATGTTGTGTCACGGTTTGCAAATGCAATTACACTTCGCAGAAGGAAGAGGGATACGTCACCGTGTTTTATTTTCCTGAAGAGGAGTGTCGTAGGAATTTGTGGCTGTTCAGGGGGGAATTATAATGTCTCCGTTGTGCAAGTCCTTGAGGCAGAGAAGAAGATTAGGGTGAAAAGACTGCTTGGACTTCGTTCCGCCAGGTATGTACAAATTAATTTGCACAGCAATGTATTGGAGGAGGATGTGTAACAAAATCGTGGTGGTGAGTGCTCTGATTTCACACAATTCCATGAAATTGTTTGTAAACATGATAGACATATCGAGGTGGACATGGATATCATTATGTACACAGCAGAGGTTTGGTTGTGATTTGTGCTCGAGTACCTTAAGCAACTGTGATGGGGCGACCAATGCATACTTTATTATTATTATTACATGATGACATTAATAGAGGTGGCTTGACAATACCGGCATCTATTGTAATTGACGTAGTGCGGCATATGCATGCAATCATGCAGTGCCTTATCCCAGTCAAATATGAAGAGGCTTTTCTTTCCTGTGCTGTGATTAAGCATCCTTGTGGGGATTAAGTGAAGTACTCTGTGACCTAAAATGTACGTTCCCAGTCCAGCTAATGTCTACTTATATGATTGCCGTTGAGAGACAATAGCATGCAAAACTGTAGGAAATGAAAAATGACCAGTAGGCCCATGTTGTAATAAATAACTTATTCTCTTTCCTTTTCTTCCGGGAATTGTAACTTGTGTCGACCAGTCTTCCAATTAAATCCACCTGGAATGCAGGTCATTGAGATGTTTGACCACAACTGAAAATTCATATCATGTGATGTTAATTTGATATAAGTGATGCTATTACAAATCAGTTTTTTAATTCAAGTTTTAGGTGAAGATTTGTACTAGTAATTTATCCTTTTAAATGATGATTCTTTAACCTGCCTAAAATTTATTGGTTGGGTTTTAATTGTCAATGTGATGTCACAAATTTTATTTACTAAAGAAATTTTAAAGTGAGTTCCTACCCTGGGGAGATCACATTTTCTGTGATTTATTTAGTGAGGACACTGAACCTTTGAATGTGTGGATATATACTAAAGTGCACATGTAGTTTAATAATAAGAATCATGTAGTGATCATGTTACATTGGATATGTTGAAGATGAGGCATGTCACTTAATTGAAGATAAAAATTCACATTTTATGAATACACAGTTTACACTCAAATATAGGTAAAAAATTTGAGTTCAAAATTCTTGTATATAATTAAACATTTCTGTGAATGTGGAGAGGTTATTTTTTGTGAATTTTATATGAATTTTGAAGTATGAATTTTAATCACTCCACCTTTTTAATGTCTTCGGGCATAGTTGAATGTAAATACCTCCCAATTTTTACAATTTTAATTCATGTTATTGATTTTACTTGATACATCATGTGTGGTATAGAAAAGACAGTGAATTGAAGGTATTAAAATATGACACGTGATTTACGTCTGTTTAGATACTTGGCATGAGTTAATGCTGACCAAGAATCCAACCACGAAAATCCGACACATTATCCTTATTCAAGTTGTGAGGTCATACTAAGTTTTCTTTCTTTTTTCCTAGGAATATGGCCATTTGCGCTGACCATACTAGAGGAAACAGCAACAAGTAAAGGATACAATGGACTAATGCCTACAGAACACTTTTACCCATGAGGTCAAAATAAGCTATGTTTGTAAAGAAAAGTACATGTTGTTGATGGGATATCATCTCACAAAAACCTATATAACCTTATGTACATTGATTGTAACAATAAAAAATATTTACTCAAACGTTTTATTATTAAAAGTGGAACAAATCCTATGTATAGAAATGTATTTTCTTAGTTGTCATTAAGGTACTGTAGTGCAGGTTGATATTTCCTTTGATGTAATCGCGGTTAACTTTTTCACCAGGGGATAGGAAAGATATCTTACTTGGAAAGTGTGTCTCAAGGGTTGGTTTTTCGCTTTTTCACAGCGTACAATTTTCTACAACGTAAGTAAATTATCTTACAATGATTATACTGTATTTAGCCTTATGCACGATGTTTCCAGGAATAATAAGACATGAAATGTGCATTTTTTTTCTTGCTTTTGGGAGTCGCGATACTCAAATTCACCGGTGAGGCCAAATGACGAGCACTGCGGTTAATCATATCGCACCCTTTAAGTTATTCGGGTAAACGCCCCCAAATGGTCTTTTAAGTTGGGGATTTACCGGCCGGGACTGTGTGGTGATAATTCTTCAAGGCATATCCGCGATTTCCTTCGCTACGGTATTTTTTTCAGGTCTCTGTATCTAAAAGAACTATCATCAATTTTGTTCAACAGACTAAGGGCTAAATGAAAGGCATCAGCTTTATTTTGTTTCAAAGGGTAGGAATTCGGCAGCTCTCTCTTCCTCACGCCCCTCTGCCGCAGCAGACGATCGCCGGACCCCGTAGGACCCCTATCGTCACGTAAAGCGATGTTGCCAAATTGCATGTCATGTCATGGCCTGTTATGAAGTCGGCCATGACATAGCTCAATTGTAAAACTTCAAACATTTTCTTTCCCCTTATTTATCCAGATTATCTTTTGAAAGCACTCCTCTTTTTGTAAATAATAACATAACGGATCAGTTCTGGAGATTAGGCTGGTTTGTTACCTTGTGTACCAGCTTACTATCCCAAGATCCCTGTTTCAATACCATATACATCGTTTTACAGTAAGTTAATCCATCACTGTGTCAAAGTTCAAAAGAATATAAAAGCATCCATTTTATAACAATAAGATTTGTCAATATAAATTCGACACACTATGATTGTTTTTTAGTATTTATCAACAACCATCGTCTTACTTGGATTTCGAGAGGAGCATTAAAAGTGTAGTTACCATTATCACATAAATTGTAAATAAACCATGCATTAGTTAGAAACGACGCCTTTACAGATCAGTAAGCAATAAATGAATCAAATAGAAGATAACAAGTTAATTACGATTATAAGCCATTTGTCAGAAAATGGACTCTTATGACGGTAAATATGCAATCTAAGATGCCACAAAAATTCATAAAGCCGTAAAGCAAAGGCAAATGGTAAAAACGACATTTAAAATACGGTTTGCAAAACGCTTGCCTCGTTACCTATCAATGTCCATTGAAAAGGTTTCTGTTTTTAAGCTGGGGGTCATTAAATTCCACTATACTGAAAATTGACTATGTTGCAGCAATTCCCTTATGACGAAATACACGTACAGACAAATAAGATTGGTGAGATTGTCCCACCGAAAGATTTAAAATCCCAATTTCCCCACGTACTATAAGAGAACATTATAGGCAGCATAGCAAAAGGGATAGGTTGGTGAAATATTGTTAATCTGTAGTGCATGATGCCTGTGTTACTATTACTAACCAGTGTATTATAGGAAAAAAGATAAATATATGTAGCTAAATGCCATTAAAATCAAAAATCCCTTCAGTTTTAGGGGGATGTTAACCATCTAATGGCATGTGACTTTATTTTCCAAAATGTTTCCATGTAGTAGCCTTGTTGCAAGTCAATAGTGCATGTTTGTTGATCTTCACCCCCTGCCATTCACCCTCACGGTGTCTAGACGGGTATTGCGTAGATGTCTCCAGGTATGTAGCGTATCTCCGGGAAAAGAGTTAGATTTCTCACTAAATGTAACATCGTGTTTACACGTGTACGGCCTGGTCTTAATACATTCAAATTTCTTGCTTTAATGATGAATTCGGTTAAATATTGATGTTGAATTTACAATTAAATATGGAAAATCAAAAAGATATTCATTAGGCAAGGACTCCCTATTGTTTCAGCGGGTGGCCAGTCATACCCCACAGAAGACACCTCCAATTGACAAGAAATTATTTCTGTTGATTCATTGATTCAGGTGAGATGGAGTGGAAGCGAAACATGATAACATAGAAAGAAAAAAGAGCCAAATCCACAAAAATAATAAACTCTACTACGACCCGAGTTTCAGTGTATTACAGCACCTTCACCTGACGATGCTATAATACAGTGAAACCTGGGTCGTAGTAAAGCTTATTCTTTTTGAGGATTTGGCTCGTGTTTTTCTTTCTACGTTAACAAGAAATTGTAGGAATATCCACAATTATAGATTGAAAACTTGATATATTTTTGTCGTTTTTTCGTAAAATTACAATAAAATAAAGATTTTGGATTTCTGACATCGTCAACTAATAACTTTAGCTCAGAAGTTCCATCAATTATATTTACACTTTGCAAAGTTTTGCCTGAATGCTAAGTGAGTTAGGCCAGTTATAAGAAAATGGATGTGGATTGTATTCTTCGCAAAATATCTGTATTAATTTTACTATCCTAATTACATGTGGTTATTTACCTAGACGAAAGGTGTGTAACTAATAAAACAGTTGGCCTGGAAATGCCATTTTGCGAGAAAGCATAGGAAAAATAATATAGTCTCACAACCGAACGTGATTTTCTCAAGATATTAAAAGGAGTAAGAGTTAAAAAAATAAATGAAAAGACAATAGGTACCAGTATCTTTATAGGTATCAATGAAATATTAAATCATGACAAATTGAAATCTATGAAGAAGAATAAAAATGATTGCAACCATAGGCCTCTGCTATGAGCATTCACTGAAAAGTTGCTGCACAAAATTTGAAATAGATCCACAGACCGATTACCACGATTGCAGAGCAGGCATCAAAATAAATTACATTTTTTTAGATACGCCTTCGCCCTGCGAGGTACCACGAGGGTGTTTGAATGGGAATAAAGGACACCGCAAGACTTGCTACTAAGAGAAAACTTTTTATACTACTTGGAAATGCGTTAGATGTATGAGTCACGTGTAAATAGAGAGCTAGTATTCAAATTCACATATGTTAATGAAGTGCTTACATCTACATCTACGCGATGCCATGCAAGCCACCGCAAGGATGGGTGGTTATACAAACATTTATTTACATATATTCACCCGTATTATCCTATCATTCATGGATAGAAATGCAAGAACATGCATAATGCACAGCAGACTACTATTTCACTTATTTTACCGAACTATCCCTTTGCTATGCTGCTCATTATGTTCTCTATTAATACGCGGGGAATTATTACATTTTATTACATTGCATCTCTACGGTAGGGTCCTTAATATATATTAAATATCTTCAATGAACCTATCAGCTTTACATTTATGCAGGATATTAAATCATTATTTAAAGGTACTATTTGACATGCATCTACAATCACAAAAGGCCCTGCAAAACACCTGAGGGTTTGTGAAAAATATAGGTATGTTGAATGGGAGTGTAAAGTTCTCAACTTTTCCAATACAAACCAAATGAAGCTTATTCTATGACTTCACCATTTAATTTATTTACAACTAACAACATTTAAGCATGAATAAGTTCCTGGAATATGTTGTCTGCGCGATGTATCCTAGTAATTAAAAATAATTAATTCTGTGGTATTTTGGATTATTAGAGATTGACGTAATGCAGCAGTATGTTAATTGGGTAGTTGAAGTAATAATTAATATGTAATAATATGGCAAGATGTGCACCTTGCTGCAAAATCTGCAATACTCGCTATATAACAACTATCGCTGACAACTATCGAAATCATGCTTTCGATAGTTGTCAGACTTCGCATTATGACTAATGCATTAGGCTAGGAACTACTGTTGGATATTTCACGCACGAATCATTTCTCTCTCATCTTGAGGAGTGACACGCCCTGTTCTGACACATGATCATCCATGTGGTAAACACATGTGAAATAATGGGTCAAGCTAATAGTAAAATGGGATTCATCAAAAGGGTACTGGGGAAATGCGACGATCATGTACGAGAAATTAGCTACTTTTTCCTCGTTAGACCTCAATTGGAATACGCTGCCATTATATGGGACCCAAACAAAATAGACTTAAAAAATGAACTTGACCGTGTGCAGCAAAGATCGGCAAGATTTGTAAAGGGACGGTATGATAACTATATTAGCGTAACCAATCTATTAAATGTATTAAAATGGGAATAATTGTCAGAGTGCAGGTTAAAATTTAAACTTTATCTCTTAAATAAAATCCAAGATAATATTTTCAGTGATGACGTTAAAAATATTTTGCCAACCCCAACTTACTATGGCAGACTGGACATAATCTCAACTGTAGAGAAATTGATTGCTAAACTGACAGATTCAAAATGTCGTTTTTTCTTTGTACAGTTAGGGATATGAATAGCGATAAATATATCCAATGCGGGTGTGTCAATGGCATAGATTGTTGCGCGTCGGTATAAGGACGTTAAGCTAAGCCAACTAAAAGTATTATACTGAGTGCTTGCTTAGATATTTTTAATTTTTTTCAAAATTGAAGTTTAGACTAGTATACCTATTATTAATAATCATTTTTAATGCATGACACGTAGTGCATGTTTAGTGAGAATTCATCCCCTTCCACACACCTTTATGGTGTCTTGAAATGTATTATGTAGATGAGATATAGATGTTCGAGCAAAGAGGTAACAAATGGTATACCACAGGGGTTGTTTTAAACATGTAACTAAGCAAATCTGAGCTGCGTTTCCTAGGAAAGTGAAAAACTATGATGAGTTTAAGTGTTGAAACTGCACGTTTAAATTTTAGCGTAGTAGCCTACTTCGTAGCCAAAAATAAAAAATCTTATTTTTATTCTTTATCACTATCACTAGCATCAATGACCAAAATGCCACTGAATCCTTTTTATAATACTATGAAGTCATTAACGTGCTGGCATCATCTACAGAAACGTCTAAATGTTTAAAACTCGTGAGTAGTAAATAAATGACTAAGCTAAATTTTACCATTTTTATTTATGTGCACAACGTGAGTTTCCACCCTGTGCTGAAAAAATTAAGCTTACTGGTAAATTAATGCACTCACCCTATTGAGCGGTCCTCTGTGCCATATGCCAACATGCATTATTATCGTATTCCCTAATTCTTTACATAGACTCCGAGGAAGCAACTACCACATATTTATGATAGGCGTGCACACTCAATGTCATATTTAATAATTTTTTTATCATTTCATGGAGCATGCAGTGTGCAAAACTCATCTTTATCTCTAAAAGTAAAAAAAAACTAAAATTAGTTTAAAACCCTGATTATTGTAACACGAAATATATAGCAATCCAGATTTTCTTATAGTATTCATCAATGCTCCTCAATTTGGCAAAGGACGGAAATAAAATAATTGAACAGTTTTAACACCTGTTGATCTCTGAAATAAGAAATCTCATTAAATCACTGAAGAAAATAGAGACAGCGAAAGATTCTGAATTGTTCATATATTTTAATAAAGGCATGGTGTTAATATAGCATTAAACGCGAATGAAAATTACACACAATGAAAATTGTAAAAGTGTATTGTTAAAATGCAATCAGACAATAAAATTTTCCACTTTTCTCATTCGAGTATCACCACGTTTCACGGATGCTTTCCCGGTCGAGAACGGCCCAATTTGTGCGTGAAAAGTTGCACCTCCGGGACACTATCCAACATCTTGTATTTCCCTCAGAAGTGAGCTGAGTCCAATTCACGGGGAACTGTAATAAACAGGGAATTTTCCCGGCCAGTGATTTCATGATTTCAATTATTTCCCGCTGAGTGGAAGCCCGCCGTCGCGATAGAGCACAAAGAAGAGCGGGGTAGAGGTAGAAAGATGAACGTCTTCCCTTTCATCTCCCGCAACAGATGCGTGTGCCAAGCAGGCGCCTCGCTGGCTGACCCGATGAAGGAAAGCCTTGAAGAAAGGGAAGAGGGAAAAGAACCGGAGAGGGAAGGGAATAGTATATCCGTGGAACAACCGTAATAGTTCCTCGAGGGTATGTGGAACGGGCTGTTTATTAATTCAGCATGCAGAAAACTTATGCTATCACGTAAAAAAATCAATAGTTACATTCATATATCCGTTACATATTTTAAATCTACATACCTCACATTAAGCCACAGAAAGATGGTCTCCTTGAGAAAAGAAATATTCTCCTTGCCTCCAATGCTGCCTGGTTTTCTTTGAAATCCTAGTTTGTTACAAGGTGTTCCGATAGGTTTAGCAGTGTATCATACTTAAAAGAATAATTATCCAGGGAATCATTATCAGATCGTTGGTTGAAATACCGATTATATCTTCTGCAGACGTTTAAGACAATTAGGTTCACAGAAGATGTTAGGTATATTTTAATAACCCTTGCGTATTATGCAAGATTTTAACAGATAAACAAGATAAGAGAGATAGATTGTAGCACCAATACATTTAGAATGCCGTGTTTTCCGTGTACCATATGAGAATATAATAGGCAGCATAGTAAAGGTTAGGTAGTTTAAATCTTGTTTGAGTAGTCTACAGTGAATGATATGTGTTTACAATTAGGAAATCACCGATGCAATCTAGGAAAATATATTTAAATATAGGCATGTAGAAAAATTATTTATATCCAGTAATCTCATCATCACTAGGTAGACAATAACCATCTACTTGCTTGTGGCTCTTATAAACAATATATTTCCATGTAGTAGTAGCTGTATTCTCTTAGTTTCAGGAGTGCATGTTTGATCTTTACCCCCTGCCACACGCCCTCATGGGGACTCTCAGGGTATTGCGTTGGTGTGAATGTAGATGAGCCCTTTTCATTTTATTTACGTGATACAAATACCTACATACTTCGGGTCACACGCAAGAAGAATTATGGCCGCTTAAACCTTAACCTCACCCTTCCTCCCGACCCTATCCTTTGTCCATGGCGACAACTCTGATCTCATAGCTCTCCTTTCAACCCCGTGTGTGAAGAGTCTTGGTGGTGCACATCTATGAAATATTTTGAAACCCTAACCGGTCACGTTCTCTTGGTCCACTATTATTCAAAAAGAGTTCGTGCAGTTGAATGCTCTTCCTCAATGACGACAAGCAACAGAGAGCCAGCGAGAGTATCCATTCGGCCGATCCCACGACAATAACCAATTTATCTCGCGAAATATTCCTCCAGGATGGCCATGAGTGTATTCTATAGACAGGTCACTTCACATTCTATGGAAACTAGGTGTTTTATACCTGCAATCTTTATTGTTTTCAAATCCAACCACCTGTATTAAATACACAGAAGTATGCTTCTCGTATTAGATAACTATTTCATCCATCGTGTGTAGGCAGGTTGAAATATATTTCCAGAAACCATCAAAATTTGAGTCAACTCATTTACAATAGCACTCATACTACTCATAAGTACAGTCAGAATTAAATTATTACATCCAGAATTTATTCAATAAGAGCTCTGGATCAATTACCTAACTACAGAGTAATATATAAAAGCTTAGTTCATTAGAAAAAGCAACGTACATTAAGATATCGTTATTGTTTATATTACACGTGTATGTGATTAATATCGTATTGATATGAGTATATAAAGATTTGAACTACAGTAATATCACTTATCATATAAATTAATTTGTTGTGTATTGCAATAATGTATATAGCGATCGTAGTTGCCATCAGAACATAAAAAATATAGAGAACAAGCTGTCGTGAAAAATCTCTCATGCCTCTTATATCAAATTTATTTTAAGCAAATGAAACATGAGAAGCAAATAAAATTCACTTTTATCACAATACAAAATGTAACAGAATATCTGTAAAAATGTTTGCATGGATCTTGTTGGAATTTGAGATTTGATATTTTTCTATCACTGTCGAATGTTTTTTGAAAAGGTGCTTTTGATAAAATTTCAATAGTGCAATAAAAGTTACAAAACTAATGGACTGAATAAGTGTAAAAATTGCACGGTGACTTGAAGGAATAATATTCAGGGTCTAAGATAAAGGACTTATGGATAATGCCTTATATAAAGATTGTAAAAGATTAGGAAAATGTTATGTAAAACCTTGTTACAACTCTTTCCCGCCTTTACCCCTCAACTTCATGCATAGTTTAACTGTAAAAGATAGTTATTTCGTGGCTTCCACCATAACTCTAACAGTAATTACTGAACAAGTTCCGTAAAACACTGTAACTATGATATTTACCACTCTAGCTCAACTATACTAAGGCTTCACTCCATTTGAGTGACCACTTGCCATTTGCAGCCTTTGCGACTCGGATCATTAATCGTATTTGTGTGGAGATTTAGAAATGCAATAAAGATAATATATTAATCAAGTAATAATACGTTAAAAAATAGCTCCTTTGGAAGATCTTCGTGAAAATCTCGGTAAAATTTTCCAGTTCCTAGAATTCCATTTAGTGTTTTAAGATAATTACCATGGTAACTCAAGATCACTCTTTATTATTTGTTATCATTTCAGATCGTAAGAAAGGAAATACAGGCGTTCTTCTGCTACCTTCAAAAACATAACCAAAACGCATAGGCAATACACAGAACGTGAAGTCACCTTATTTTTCCACCAGAGACCCCGGTGACTCTATTTCATCTGTTTCCTTCTGATAAATACATTATGCGTGACGCTGTTGAGAAAAAAAATATTATTCCGCCACATTACCTAGAGCAACCTTTACAACATCAACACTGCATCTACAACCACACAATACCCAGCAAGCCACCATAAAGGAGTGTGTGAACGTACGACAGGTCATCATCAGGTACCTGAGGTACCTGATGATGATCTGTCGTACCAAGGAAATAAATCTGTGGAAGGAAACAAAGTTAATATTTCATTTGCGAAATTCAACTTCCACCCAGTTGAGCCTCATACTATGGAACGTATCACTCTAATCTTGTTAATCTCATCAAACCTAGCATAATATGCAGGGGTTCTTAATATATATCTAACGTCAGCTGTTTTCAATTTCATTAAAAGCTTTAACCTTAATTTTAACCCCCTCTCCTCCTTTAAACCTAAATTTAAACATACACGACCTAGAAAAGAAACCTGGCTTTCACACATAACTACTGAAGAATTATTTTAATTTTATAGGATCCTAAAATCATTGGGTATAGTATTGCTCAACTCTATAAAGAGAGGCAAAAACCTTTAGGCACTTCTAAAGCGAATAAAGAGGAGCAGGTTCAATTTTTTCCATATCGGCTTTTCATCACGCTAAAGTAAAACTTTTGTTTACACTAAAGTGTTCTTAACTTGGCAGTTACGTAGACTCCCGTAAATTTTTACCTTTCATCACGTCTCTGTTGAAGATTCTGACGAAGTTAGACGAAGTCGGTGCGGTTTAGAATCCCGAACTTTCTTACGCTAGTTCAAAGGCATGAAAGCTTCGAAAGTGCACTCTGGCCGTGACGGCGTACCTTGAAAACTTTGGACGAATAGAGTGATTAATTAAATTCCCAATTACCTTAATAAAACCTTGTTCAGATTACAATATATGATATGGTCAGCAAGTTTTTCCAACATTTACATATCTTAATGGGTACCAATGTGCTTTTCGTGTATTCCTTTTAAGCGTTTTTAATGCAAGTGAATAAACGCAATGCAAACTGATGGGAACACATTTTAACTCCAGAATGTTCAAAGAAGTAAGCTTTGTTACTGGATAAAATACCAATAAAATAGTCGATTTGGTTAACAGCTCATCTACATCTATAACTGTATAATACCCTACCAGTCACATTGAAGGTGCGTAGAAGGGAGTAAATTCACATACCGAGTTAGAGCTATCTATCTATTGATGCAGTTGCATTTATTCTATTACATATATATATACAGCAATTCATATCTTTAACTGAACGAGGAAAGAAGTACATTTGAATCTTTCAGTTTGGCAATCAATTTCTCCATTTGTTTTACCATATTCCAGACCACAACAGTAAGTTGGAAAATATTGTCTCGAAATTTTGTTCAGAGATTAAGTCTAAATTTCAACGATATTAAAACCAAATATTTCGGAAGGAGATGGAAATACCATCTTCCACAACTGTCTACATGGACAAATAACCGAAAAATACGGATCGTAAGTCGACAAGAGAGGAAAAGTCTCCTGGACCTACACACACCGCGTAATCCACTGGTGGACACGACAATGCTTTGAAATTACAACCGAACGAGATCTGAAAATGTCCTAAGATATCAGAGAAATATTGGCCCTCATATCTAACATGTCTTCATGGAGCAGTATGATTGTAGCTCATGGCTCGTAGGTCTCATGCCTAACATCCCAAGCGAAGCACATTTTCGCTTGCCACGTATTGTCATATTCGAATCCAGTCACCTGCGATTGACAACCCAAAACTCATAGCTATAGTTTGTAGTTGAATTACAGTAAATAGAATCTATTTTTTATGCACCAGAAATGGATCGCTATTAGATAGTTAATTCCGTTAAAACGCGAAATACAATAATGGCAAAGCAAAAGTGTCTCTACATTTCCTAAGAAGGTAGCTCATTTACAAATTTCTGGCGAAACAACCGCTAAAACTTGGACGTTCAGAGAATGCCGGAAATCGTTATAAATACAACTTGGGTTAGGTACCCCATCCCTTCCATCCCTATCCTTATACCTTTCCTCCCGGTCTGAAGCGCCTATTAGTGCGGAAACAGACTTGAAAACACCCATGAATTGAAAGTGAGCAATCAACACAGTAAAAAAGTATCTCTTGCATCCCGTATGCTGCTTCATTTTAGTTACTTTTGAACATCATATGTCATACACCCTCCCTCCTGGCGGAATTACCAGAACTATATTAGCGAATCTCCAACAAGTCTCATTTAATTTACTGTGTGACTTAGCAGCGACGTGGGAAATATTTCGCTCGTGTGATTTATGCAAGAACTGGAGTAAATGATAGCGCCAGTGATCTCGGAAACGCACGCTCGGCTAAAGGTGCAAATGGCACGTTTCCCAATCTGCGTTGATTCCTCTTCCGTGAGGCGACGAGGCCCGCGCTCCCACGGCCATGCGTTCCCGGCAGCGCCCTGCTTATCCTAGGACACGGGCGCAACCCTCACCCTCGATACCCTGCTTCACTCCTGTCGCCCTCTTCCACATCCTCAGGACTTGCGCAGGGAATGACAGGGGGTGAGATCGAGGAGGGGAGGGAGAGGATTGGGAGGGGCTCGGATGAGGGAGTCGCGCCCGGGAGACAGGACGAGGAGAGTGTGGCTGAGAACAATGCCCATTCCCAAGCTTTTATAAATAGGCAGTTTGGTCCGACCCCAGAACAACAGAATATCAAGCCAAGTCCACCTCCTGCTCCCGAATCTCAGTCTCTGCCGCTTCCCTCCAATTGAGGGAGTCGCCTTCCACCATCCCACTCCCGGCCGACCGTCATTTGAAAGATTGAACGGCCTTTCCTCCCACGCCACAAATCCTCCTCTCCATTCCTATGCCATTCGCCATCCGGTTTCTTCCATCCACGTTCCAAAACCCTTTTCCCTGAAAAAGAAGAGGCGCGCACGGTCAACCGACCCCACCGGCCTCTTCTCTCCCTCGCGTCCTGATTAAGCGGCTCCCATCAATTGAGCAGCCTTCCACCTCCCGAGCAGGAACAACAAAAGCCGCGGGGCACGCCAATTCGTATTGTCCGCGAGATAAGGGAATCTGCCTCCCGAACCGCCGCCGCTCGCCTCCCTCAACTTCCTCAGCCCCCCGGATCCCAATAAACCGACCTTATTCATTCCACTCCGACTCCTCTGCCTGGCAAAAACAGCCAATTCTTCAATGCGCGAGGGTCCCTCCAACCTCATGCTCATAGTTCAAGCTCCAGCCTGATTGGTGAACAATGGGTGCCGGGGTATAAGTGAGGAGGCGGGGACACCCGGGGAAAGAATGGGATGACGTACTGAGCAATTGCCTCGATTGACTTTCGCTTTGTATTTTCGCCCCTCATTTATTTTGTGGTGACGCGGAAGCATTTAAGCCCTTTCTCTCTTGATCTCCGAAGGAATACGCTGGAGGGAGTTTGTGGACAGTAGGGTGAATTAGGCCCAGGGAGAGGAATGACAGGGCATGGGAGGAGTCTTTTTTTGGCCGGAACACACCGGAAACGCATATTATGCGTAGATAAAAGCTGAAAAAGGAGGAGAAATTCTTACTGCCAGAATTTTGAGTTGTTCGTCCTTCTCTTATTATCTACATTCCATTCCCTTCTTCCCTCCTCTATGATTTCGTTTAATCTTTAAAGTTTTTAAATTAATGTTTTTCGATTAACGAGAGTAACTCTGCTTTCATTTCTTTCCGCCACTTCCCGCTCAGAGAGCAATAAATTTCAAAGCCAAATCTTCGTTATTCCTGTGTGTATCACCTCGCGTATTATTCGCGATGTGTTATTATTTTTTCATGCACATCCCAAATAGAGATCGGGGAG
Organism: Platycnemis pennipes; assembly: GCA_933228895.1. Taxonomy (NCBI): domain Eukaryota; kingdom Metazoa; phylum Arthropoda; class Insecta; order Odonata; family Platycnemididae; genus Platycnemis; species Platycnemis pennipes. Next base: position 24,148,285 of record OW121849.1, on the reverse strand, counting down.
AGAGAAGAGACGCGGGAATAAACCCGTTCACCGTGTTATAGATGGCGCTTTACGCTCGGAGAAATCCCATTGGTATGAGTTGGGTAAAAAAAACCTGACGAAGCAGTTTGTTTTCGGGATTTATCTCCATGGCAGCGAAATGTGGAAAGAATTGGAATTGATCGAGATAGCTGGCTCCACTCATCATTGATTTAAATATTAAAAGCGAGAAATAAAAGAAGTTCAAAAAGCCTCTACGTGTCGTTTTTAAGTGCTAGTGCGGCAGATATAAAATGACATACACCAGGGGATAACGGCGAAACGTACAAAAATTTAAAAACTGCGAACGTTTTTAAGTCTCTGTTGATAAATAAGCAACAGAAGACTCGTTAGGTGCTTCTTCAAATGATAGTCCTGTTCTATTATACTTACTGTAAGTCAAATATATGTAGTATACATATATTATTTGAGCAGTTTATAATCATGAAATTTATGAAAAGCCTAATTCATATAAACATTTTGTGTTTTAATAGGCAATACTAAGCCCAAAAGAGCGACTGAAATGAGTTGGCTCCACCTAATGTTTTAACTGAGCCAATAAAATTGTCAAAATTGCTCACCGCTAAGCTTTTTGCGACCACTTACTTTTATTTTAAATTACTAGTAGCCACAAGAATAAGTAGAAGAAATTCTAATGTGCTAATTATTGATAAAGCTTCTTAGCAATAAACTTTGGAGAGAAATTCAAAGGTTTACATTCATATTCCATCGTTCTTGCTCCAAAAATAATCACTAAAACACCATCATACTTACATGAAAATTTAAAAGTTAATGCTCAAATGACCAAGATATCAACCCGCATAACTAAAATATTTAATATTCCCAAATACCGCACTACTAAATGTGCAAATTCATTCTACATTTCCTCTTGTAAATTGTGGAACTCCCTACCAAATTACCTCAAAATATCCAGGGACATCTCACAGTTCAAAAAAAGAATGACTGACTTTTATCCCCCTCAGTGTCCTGAACATATTTTTGACTCGCTCAAATCGAGTGATGGTTATTATTTTGTCTGCCATTCTCTCACTTGTGTTTGCCATTCCGTACTTATGTTCCAAGGGTTATTTTTAGAACAAGAATAGCTGTTTCCATTAATATTATCTAAATATTACGTTTATAATTTGCTTTTGTCGTCTTTATGGACATCGTCATTGCTATTTCAGGACCTCAATGTTTGTGATTAAGTCCCCACAATGAGCTCAATTGTTTATTTATTTGCTATTCGTAATGTATTTGATATGTACTACCTATGTACCTAACGTGTGTCTCATATGTATGTTACCTGTTCTCTTAACGAACGTAACGTTATTTTTTCTTTTTGCTCGTTATTTGTAATTTATTTTACAAAACATTGTTATTTCATACTGTTTTTGTTTTTAGAGGACATTTGTCCTAGAACAATAAAAATTTTTCAATTAAAAAATTCTTTTTAAACGCTGGTAATTTTTCATTTGTCACGATTGTAAAAACCATGTCAAATTCAGTCACTAAACGGAATCATGAACAGGAAATATGTTAGAAACGTATCTCTCTAGACGGTAATTCCTGGGTGGTATTGTATTGATGGAGAATTAGCATGATGACGGTGGGTGGTGGGGAACCCAATTCCTATCAAAGCATAGCCAAAGCTCTTGACTAGCATAATTGTAATTGGCACAGATTCCAAAATAAATCGTACTGGATATCTTCAAACATCCTTTAAATGCTTTGACTCTGTCTTCATACTTGACACTTCTACTCTATCTCGATCACTTCGACACTATCTCTATAAAAAAAAACAGAATTTTGAAAATAATTTGAAAAGTTTTACGATGTCGTTCTACAAACAGTACGGAATACAAGTTTGTAACTATCAATTTTTGGAGGAGGAATAATTCGATAGAGCGTACCTATAAAATTAGTAACACGAAGATCAAAATCGTTGAAGCCATAAGATATTTAGGTATGACAATCACTAAGGATTTATCGTGGGGAACACACATAAGTGAAATATGCGGCCGAGCGAAGAGAAAGCTAGGATTTATAAAAAGAGTACTTGGGAAATGTGATGAGAAGACAAAATAGCGATGTTACAGCAGCCAGTGTTATGCAGCCAGTGTATGGGATCTGAAGGAATTAGGTTTGATACAGTGTGCAGCGAAGAGCAGCTAGGTTCGTTAAAATGTGTTACGATAGGTTGAGTAGCATTTCAGAATTAATAGAAGAATTAGGGTGGGAATCATTATCAGAGCGTAGGTTAAAGTACTGATTAAATCTGTTAGAGAAATTTCAATCGGATGGCTTTACTGAAGATGTTAGGCACATATTGAAAACACCAGCGTATCATGCTAGATTCGACCAGATAAATAAGATTACAGAGATAGATTGTCGTACCGATAGAGTAAAAATGACATTTTCCCCCATAGTATAACAGAACACAATAGGTAGCATACCAAAGGGATAGGTAGGGAAAACATTTTAGAGTATCCTGTAGTGCACGTTGCATGTATTAACCCCTCAAGTACTATAGATACTAACAATCAACTTGCATGAGACAATGTAGTTACTTGTTTGCATGTTAGGAGTGCATGCTTGGTGATCTTCACCCCCTGCCACACACCCTCGCGGTGGCTTGCATGGTATCGTGTAAATGTAGATTTAGATGTAGAAGTCACTATTTACAAGAATTTGACTGCAAAAAGAAAGAAAATCTGTAATTAGAACTAAAGGGGTGAATCCGTTTTCTCAAAAAATTGGCGATTTATTGGAAAAAAAAATTGATTTAAATGTTTTAAATTCCTAATAGCATGGTTTTCATTGAGAATTTTAACTTTGGGTATGATTACAATGCGGTTTATATTGATTTTACTGACGGCGAGAATTTAACGGGAGAATTCGCATGGTACAGGGAGTGGTTAAAAACATTTTTAAGGAGTAAAAAGTCAGAGAAATCAAGTTCATTTACAGAGGTAAATTACGGCAACAGTTTGAGGTATAAATTTCAGAGAGTGAAATAATCAGCAGAGTGTCGATAAGGGAGTGAAATCCGAGGGATCATGATTTTCTACAAGTTCCAAAGGCAGATTGCAGCCATTCATCATTTACTCTCAAAGTGTACCGATCTTTAAACTAAAGTCACCAGGCGTCTGACGAAAACGAAAGGGTAACGCAGGGTTGGCTTCGTTAGAGAACATGAAGGGCTATTGACCGAAACTTGGTTGAGTAGTTTAATGCCTGCTGATCTGTTAAGCAGTTTGGGTAGCAGTCATTTATGCAAATAATCTTCGAAAGCAAGAAAAAAATGAAGCTCGAACGCCGAAAACTCCGCGAAGCCGCCGTTTTGCCTTGCAGTTTGAGGATGTAAATTATTCGACGTTTCCCCTTTTCATTCCCACCCTAGCACCATTTTTTAGCAACAAACAACGGTCTTCCCGACGCAATGGACTGCTGGGAGGGGGCAGGGCGTCTCGTCTCATTTCTCTCGCTCTCCTCACCATACTGCCTTCCCTCAACCACCCCTGCCACCCCCACACACTGCCTGCCCTCCCTCGCCTCAAATTTACTCTTGGATCCACCCCTCACGCAGAGCAATTGCGCCCCAATGCCACTCCCTCACCCATTTCAACCCTTTCTCTGCTTCCCCACTTGGACATGTTCCTCGCCTGCTTCACCTCTCCTCTTCCTCTCGTTCCTTTCTCGGCTGCTGACGGCAAAGCGAAGTCGCCACTACGCTCCCCGTTTTCCCAATTCTTCATACTCCCACGTTGCCTCAGATGCGAGCCGAGGGCAGTCCAAACAGCGCAAAAACATCAACGGAGATCGCAATTACGGCCGTTCTCCGTTTTTTATCGTCCATTTCCCAACGAACGGGAGAGATTTTATTTTTTGGTATTGTCGTTTTTTATACCAAATATTTCTTTCCATTTCCAGCGTATTTAATGTAAAAAGCAAATCATTCAGCGTTACTATTCTTCTATTCAAATAAAAGGACATTGGTTTGTCATAGAGAGCATAAAATAATAACACTCTATAAAAAGAGAAGAGACAAAGGCACTTGCCTGAAAAGCAATAATAATTACATTTACAATCTGCCTTGGTGCCACCATGGGGGTGCGTGCAGTGATGGAATGTCGCCAAAATTAAAACACACATACACTAGTCTTCATATACAGCGTACCTAATGTGACAATTATCATACTAGAAACATGCATCAAATTCCAGTCACTACCAAGTTGAGACGAGTTTTCCAAATTTAAAGGGAAGGAAATGATTTCATAAAAATTGCAACCAGTCCCCAAAAATATTATTTAAATATATTCAACATTTGCTTCTTCAGCAAATGTCAGGCTGACAGTGAAATTTTAGACGATCACCGTTTTTTTCAACAACTGAAGTTGTCCTTTATAAGACCAAAATAAATAGATGATCAATTGGCATAGACTACATAGGGAAGCTAATTTCCTGTTTTAAGACACTCATATTTTAATTAATACTCCCCAATAATTTTTACAGAATAAAATGCTTGATTACGCACCCAACTATTTGTGTTTTAAACCATATTAAGCTGATATCAAGTACGCCACAATAGTGTCGTTATTGATCTCAGCTAGCCTCTATTTACAGCTTTTGACTCCTTCCCGTTCCTTAATTCTCACGATTTGAATAAAGTTTCAATGCTATTATTTGAATTGATAAAAACTCCTACTCTGATTTATTCAAAGGGTAATAGAAGAACAAACAAGAAAGGGAAACAGAAGCTTAGGCACAGGAAATCAATATTTAAAAATGGCTAGTGCTAGTCGGAAAGAGAAAAGTAAAGCCTCTGTATGCCATCAAGGTAGAGCTTGGCAAAGGCTCTTGTGTTTCAGTCATTTGATTTTTATTTTAGCAAAAATGCTACACATAATCCAATGGTGCCAATTTAAAGTGCACTTATTACAATCATAAATGAGGTCAAAGTAAACTACAAAGAAAAATCAAACAATAACAAAATAGCTAACCCACTATGAAAGCACTATGCTGATTATTGACTATATTTTAAAATTGTTTCTGACCATATGAGTTCAGTCCTAGTGAGTGAATTTTTCATGGAATGGAGAAAAGGGATCAACGCAATTTTATATGGGAGTATACAAGAGAGCAATGTTATTACTAAACTTGGGTTAATGTAAGGGTGTTAAAACAACTTTTTAAAGAAAATTTTAAATATTATTTTTACTAAAAAGGATTTCTTTGATTCGGCACCTAGTTCTAAAGGGCCGATTAATCTAAACACATAACATCCTTTAAGGTAGAACCAGCGCTTCGAAGCACTACTTTCATAAGACGAATATAGCATGCCGGAACAACATAAAATTGCTCAAAATGTTGTTAATAATAATTAAAAACTATTTTCAACTATTCAACATGGCTATACGAAACATGAATTCATGTTTTGGGCACATAAATTTTAAGATTAACCCTTAGGCTGGAGCACATTTTATTCAACTGAAAACTTTCATTCCCAAATTTCTGCTCTCAAGTCTTGCTTAAAACATTAGGAGATTCTAGGTTTTTAATACGATACATTTTACAAATTCCATGAGGGGTAAAAAATTTTCCAGGTTTTTAAAAATATTTATTCAATCAAACGGCTTTGAGGGAGTGGAAAAGGATTACTTATGCAGGTTTGACCCCCAACCGAAACACTCGGCCGATTTACACGATGTTTCCCAACTAGCTATGTAGAACTTTGAGCACTTTATGATGACACTTTGGTGAAGAGAATTTCAGTTTAAATGTTTATCTTGAAATGAATAGGCAATTATTTATTTGATATAATTAGTTTTTCCCTTTATACAAATATTTTCGTATTTAAGGGTCAAAATTTCATATATTTCTGATTGTTACGCACCTACATCCAACTTCGTAGTGACTAAAATCCAAATATTCAATACTTCTATTTATACCCTGATCCTATTCATACTTTCAAAACAAAAATAGAATATAGAGTTTTGTGGTGAAATATTGAAAATTCACCCCAAATACAGGCAATTTTAGGCTCTCTTTTATGCAATAGAGCAATGCAATTATAAAGTTTGAGCACTAGCCAGTTTATGGGATTCCTTGCCTGCGGTCTGGCTCCTTTAACTTTCCTCACGAAGCAATCGCCACTTTCTACGAGTTCTATCCTCCAGCTCGAGCATACTCAGCGCGCGCCCTTCCTCGCATCGAAACTTTCTCCCTTACTCACTCCCAGTTCCGAAATACCTACAGCCTCCGTTCCTTTCCCACACAAATCACTTTTTCTGCACTAGATAGATACCCTGCCCTATTACCCCATCCTCCAGAGTTCACCATCTGCTTCTCTCATTATCCTCCTTCCAACCTTTTTTCTCCCTTAGTTCTCCACCATTTACTTCCTCAGCTTACCCTGCCTCCGGAAAGCCAACAACCAAGCTCAGAGTGAGAAAATGCGTCTTGCGCTTTGGTGGACAACCCTCCCGCCCACTGCGATGACCTTCAATCATCCGAGGAACACTTCCCTTCACACTTTACCCCACGGGACCTCTCAGTTTAAATATAGGCTCTGCGTTAGATGAAATTTCAATCTTTGCAGATTAGGTTCAAAGTTTGAGCCTTTATTTTGTGGAACCACTCGATTGGAAATGAAAAACCACTTTGTACGTTCCTCACAAAGATTTTATTGGGTTCGACCATGGTTTCGACAAAATACCATCAACCTTGATAATGATATTTTGTCGAAACCATGATCGAACCAATAAAATCTTTGTGTGGAACGTACAAAGTGGTTTTTCATTTCCTTTGGAGATTAGTTTTCTTATGAACATTGACTTAGGCACACGTTTTCCTTAATGTTTCATTTGGCGAAATGTCATTTTATTTGCCTGAAGTGTGTTTTTTTATAAGAGGGGAAGGAAGTATTTATTATGTTGTAGAGTTTTCATTTCACATTTTCTCCTTTAAGCTACAATTACATCCACTTCCAATCCAATAATGATTTACCAGTCAAAAGTTTCCTGTTTTATCAATCTTTTAAGACTTGGGGAAGAATCGTTAATTCTTTTTCACCATCAATTTTTAATTCATCCTGAATTTTGATCAGGAATGCTCACCTTCTCCCTAAAGAGTTTTCCAAATATTACTAACGGGCAAAATTACAGATCATTCTTTCCTATTCTCGCTGTCATAAATAACATGAAATTGCTCAACACCATACTGCATACAATAGCCATTCTAATTATTTTATTTACCAATTAAGGAGAGCTACTTGATGATCAGGCAAGGATCTCAATCATGTCTACGCTCTCTTGAGCGCAGCGGACAAAGTATAAAGAACCGTATCGCGTTACTAGTTCCTGCTATTGCTAAGCACCCACATGTCAACGCGTCCTTTCCAAGTCACTCTGTTTTTGTGTAAAATGCATACTTAGCTCCGATCTTCTCTGCTACAGCTACCTCAGCAGTCTCCTACCCTCACCATTTCTTCCCTGCTATTTCCAACATTTTTTTTTTTTTTAATCTTTTCCTAACCATCTATTCTCTTTCCCAAGACTTTTTTCTTCCTATTTTCCCATTATAATCCAAACAATTGTATTCTTCTTTTTTGCTCCCCACCTCATTTAACTTCATCCGGAATCGCTAGCTCTCTTCTTCCCCACTTGCTCCCCCGAACTATTTTCAAGCATTTTTGTCCGCTCCCCCAGAAAGTGACACCCGACGTTCCAGCTTTTCCGCAATGCCTCCATAACCGCGCCATCCATCGGTGGGAATTCGAAAACTTCAGACCCTCCTGAAAAAGCCCAAAAGAGCAGGACGTGGGGTGGGTTCCTCCGGCTCCGTCCATCCCCCTCCTCATTCGTCAACACACGACTCACCCTCCCTCTCTGGATGCCTTCTTCCTCCCCTCTCCGTAGTGGAGACATCCCCGCCAGGGCTCTAAATAACACTTGCACTGCCCGCTCCCATTCCTCTTCCCTCCCCCGGCACCCCTTCACAAAGCCATCTACCTCTCTGTCTCGGAAACCCATTCCCGGCGAGAAGAAATAACAGCAGATGTGTCCCAGGCCCAGTTCATATATAAATTCTCTCCATTCTACTTTCCCCGCGGTCATGAGTCCATCAACGAAGCGCGTTAGTGGATACATGTACACATACAGCACATACATTCAGGGAGGAACGGTTCCGCCCCTCACGACGGCCGTTCCGTTTCCATACCCCCTCCTCTACTTCTCCCACCAGCGCTGACGACGAAAAAGCACATTAATTACCCTCTCTCGCGGGCTCCTCCACCCCCTCGGCACCCTCTCTTCCACCCTAACCGGCAAACCACTCCCGTATCCTCGCTCGAAACCAACCCTCACTCCTCGCCCCACCAGAGTACAGCAGCGCAATACCACATACCATTTCTGCCCCACCCTAGCGCACCCTCCCGACAAAAAACCTCACCGTTTTCACTTCAGGGAACCCGGTATATATACACAGCCTCCCCCAGCCACCCGACCCCACACCCATCTCCCTCTCCAATGCGAGTCCGGAGGTAACTAACGAACTAACTGCCCATCTTCGTGCCGCTCGTAATGACACTCATTTCGGAGAATATTAATACGCTCTAATCGGCACTGGGGAGAGCACGCGCGTGCCCACGTGTGCTTGTATGTACGCCCCGCTCCCTCACCTCTCGCCTTTCTTTTTTTTTCCTCGCCCCATCGCAAGCCCACGCCAGAGCGAGTAAAAACGACGCGCACATGTGGGTAATGGCTTAAGCCTCGTAATGGGTTGTCAATCCTGTATCGGGAAGTTTGCACGCTCTATTTTTTTTGGACTTGTGAACGATGGGAATGCTCCAGGTTCGTAAGCATGTCGTAAAATGTCGTTGCCCTCCGTATAATCAGGAAAACGTGCATTTACAAATACGCCATAATTACTTTTACAGTTGGAGTTATTTTTAATCACCAAACAGGTATGTAATCTTCGCAGCTAATACGAATCACTAAGTGTACTTTTGAATTGAAAATGTGCGTTTTGAGTGAGATCAGATGAACAGAGGCAAGTTCAAACGCATTTTAAGTAGGACGTCTATTCATAGCACACTACAAAACATATTTCCTCTACACATGAACGAATATTATTCATAATAATTTACACATAAAGGACACACTACATAGTAAAGTATATATATGTATAAAGATAAAGCGACATATCCACGGCTGCCACTCCATATATGCATTCAAAAATGCACTCATACGTGTACTTATTTCTCTTTTCTTACAAGCCGAGAGATTATTTTTTTATAAAATTATAAAAGGACTTACCTACAAGCTGAAATTAAAACACATACTATAACCTAAGGTATTTGAAATGAATATAAAATTATAAAGCCTATGGGAGAGCGAATAGGGTAGCTTCCGATAATTTTTTATCGTCTTGCTCGGAAGTTTATTACCTCTGGAGTACGGATTTAAAGCCGTTTGATTTTTAAATGACGTTAGGTATATTTCCTCATTAATTAAAAAGTGAAAAAATTAAGCGCGCGAATACGTTATGGCAAACTATTCCAGTCGGTAAATCGCAAGTGTGACGTGACACTCTTTTCTCTACCTGCCACTAGGTAGTGCTGCGGACGCTTCCAAGCAGTCAGTGTACTTCGTTTAAGCATATATACTAGTATCCATCGGAGGTGTATTCATTCAGTTAACTGATTATGATTAACATTCATTTGTTTATTTTAAATTACAGGTGATTCATTTAAAAACAGTGAGTATTCATTTTACTAAAAATTCCATGAAGTCCGACCATCGCCGCGCGAACTTCACGCCATGCTCCTCAGTAGCAGAAGAATCCGCGAGCCGAATGATCTGGAGCCAGAAAAACGATTATTAATGCCAAGTTTAACGGGGGAGAATTTCCGAACTTTGATAGTTTTTAACACTAGAAGGCCGGAGGGGTCAAATTTGACCCCTCGGCGTTTTTAAAATGCTGACGATTTCTTTATTTTTTACTGATGGAAATGAAATTTCGTGACTTTTCATATTTTATGGCAAGACGTAAACGTGGTGAATTTCATAAAAAAACGGGTGAACGGTTAATTTGAAATTTTCATTTTTACCTTCATGGCCGGAGGGGTCAAATTTGACCCCCACGCTGTGATACAATTTTAAACTTTTTCTTTTCCTTATAATATTGCCATTAAATCTACAAATGTGTTTTTTAAGTGTTAAAGAATGCCCTAATGTAACAAGATCTCTACTCCCTATGCCTTCCACTTCTCAAATGCCAACTGTTTACTCCTTCGCCACGTCAAAATTCTTGTGTTGTATTGCCCCTCCGACTTTTATATGAAATTTTAGTCTCTGTAGTCTCAGAATTGAAACTTGATTTTCGTTGATTTTCTTTATAATGTCAATGCGTAAATTGTTCGAATTTGAAGCTAACTCATTCGCTGGGTCGCGTCTTCTAGACTTACGAGGACGTCTGAAGAGGCGTGGGAGTCGAGGAGGATATTCCCGGGCAATGGCTTCAGATGCTACGGATTCTCAAAAGCGTCACCTAATAGGTAAAGGTAGAAAAAATTGGCGTAGGTACCTTGCTAAATGCCGCAAACGGTATTGAGTGGAGAGTAGTGCGCCCAAATGAAGATCTTTCCGGGAGGCTTGCCAGTCAAAACGTGTTCATGGATAGGGCACGATTTGCAGCACATGCCAAGCGATATATATGTGTCATAGCTGTATGAGTCCCTATATAACCCAACATAGTTGCATGAGACCCTATTATGTAGCATGTTTCCATTTATTAGCTTGTTTGCATGTCAATAGTGCATGATTGGTGATATTCACCCCCTGCCACACACACTGACGGTGGCTTGCAGGGTATCGCGTAGATGTAGATGTAAATGAAACCTTCTCGAGCCCCTGGAGGCTATTTTGCCGAATAAATTCTCAGGATAATAAAGAATTGTACTGAAACAGAAGCTCAAGTGAAACTTGGAGATAAAAATTGGTCTATGACATCAGAAGAACTAAGTAGATGCTTTTTAGGAATGTTTTACTTGAGAGGAGTACTCGGGGCCCAATCTCTTCCTCTAAAATTATTGTGGTCAGTGAAGTGGGGTTTGCCCCTGTTTAAAGATGCAATGTATAGAGATCACTTTCAAGAAATTTTGCGTTTTCTTAGAACTGACATAAAATCAGCTAGGAAAAGTAATCTGGCTACAGAGAAATTTGCGCTTATATTCGAGGATTGGAGCAATTTCATTGAAAATAGTCAGGCATGCTGTATTCCAGGGCCCAACGTAACAATAGACGAACAACCCAAAAAATCCCGTTGTCCATTTTTGCAATTTCTATCAAGTAAGCCTGATAATTACGGGCAAATAATTTGGCTACCTGTGGATAAGAATAAAAATTATATCATACATGCATCATATAATATAAATTATATCATTATATCATCAAATAAAATTATATCATTCCATATCTGGGAAAAGATGATTCCAGCGCAAATAATATGCACCTTGGTGATCATGTGGTGCTACAGTTGATTTCTCCCTCTTTAGGAAGGAGAAGGAATGTAACCTGTGATAGTTTCTTTACTTCTACTTACCTCACAGAGATTGAGGAGTAAGCGCACTAGTTTAGTTAGTACTATCAACGTATCAAGAAGGGAGGTCCCTACCGAAATCAAAACCTGTCGCTTGCAGCCATACGAAACAATAGTTCTGAAAAAGGATAACATCACACTCACTCTATTTCAAGGCAAGATAACTAAAACTGTTCTTATACTAAGTATTTTCCACCCAAATGTGACCGTCAATTTAGACACTAAACGTAAACCAGAGACTGTATTATTTTATAATGAAAACAAATACGGCGTAGATATTATAGACCAAATGGCGAGGCTTTATTCAGTGCAGCCTGCAGTTCGACGTCGGCCTATTTACACTTTTAGAAATATTCTTGATTTCGGTGGAATAAATGCTTGGGTTCTCTTTAGAGAGATAAATAATTGTAAGGTATCTTGCCGTAAGTTTCTTCTTACTCTTGTAGAGAGCTTGCAGCTGCAACACGACAGGTACTATCGCGTATCGCAGACAAAGAAGATAAAAATCGCTGTGAAGTAAGCGACAAGCGTAAGAAGCGTCAAGTACACGTCAAATGTAAAAACGGTGCTAAGGGATTCGTGATTTGTAAAAGTTGTAGGAAACATGTAGGCAATAAATGTATTTTTTAGAATGAAACAGGGTTACATTGTGAATTGTCAAAGTTCTTCTAAAGATGCATAGCAGCCGAATTTGGTTCAGTGACGATTTGTTTTCCTTGCATATAAACATGGCTTACAGCAATAAAAAATGTAAAAACCATCAGTTGTTTTCATTGCAATTTGAAATAAAACTAAGTAAACCGTTAGAAAGTATGTTTTATGGCCATTGAGTGGCTAAAAAAATACAATAACCTTGATAAAGAACTGGTACGAACATCAGAACGAGGCCTTATTGATGGATAGATTCCCACAAGAATAGTCTAAAAAGGAAAATAGGAGAGATTATAATTATACCTTTGATAGGAGTATAAGGTCCCTCTTTACAAGTATTAGGTAAACCCTTATTAATACTGTACTATAAGTCACATATAATGAATAACGCAGTCGGCAAAGAACGGAGGGGTCAAATTTGACCCCTCCGGCCTCCAAGGTTGAGCGAAATTTCCGTCCTCCTAGTGTTAAAGGATATTATTAATACATAATAAATAGCCCTGAGAGGCTCTGAAATACAGTGGTAAGTTCAGCAGATGAATATTTCTTATGCTTCACGAGGTAAATGGTAGGTATACCTGTTACCTCAACAAGTAGGAAGCGCACTCCGTCATTTCTGAGCTCTTACAAATGGTCTTAAAGCTAACATTTAAACCTCCATTAAACGGGGATTTCTCGATTCAAGCCTTTTGCGTAAAATGAATACATTTATGTTAGGGCAGGAATCGCAATTATTGAATTCTGTCTTCTTGATGAAGAAAACTACCCTATTTGGTAATTTTTGCGCATTATTACTGACGCCAAAGATAAGAGTGCCTCTGATAGAGAAATATCAATTTTTATGGCGAACATTTTAGTTACATATGTTGTAATTATCAAGAAATTATGCATAAGTAATTTTTATAGTTTTTTTGAGGCACAAACATAACAGTATTTGGTAAATATCTTGGTGAGGCATTATCCGTTTATCTAAATGAATGACAATATTACAAATTGATTCATTCATCCTGAAATTTTCACCGTAATATGATCTCACTTATATGATCTAGAGCTCAAGAGAATTATAAAATTATATGTTACTCGTATGAGCATGGATTTACTCGATCAGCAAACTCTCAAATGATAAATAAAGATGAAGTTGATAGTTACAGGCGTTACTTTCCATTGTGGAAACCATGGTGGTAGCAGTGCGAGATAAATAATTGTTGAATTACAAAGTTTATTCTATCATTCATTATGGATTCATAAGATAACTAGCAGTGTGAAGGAGGCACGTATTGCCAAGTGAGCACAGAAACATAAAAGAAAATCCTGGCCTGGATCACCAACTAACGAGGCATGCTCTCGAGTGTAAGCTGGAAATGCTAGAAGTATATTAATTAGTTAACGCAATCATGGGATAATTTGGCATGTATCACAATTGATTGTTTTTATGTGCATTAAACCTTCACCATTCACATACGTCAAATTTAAATTTGAAAAATCATAGCAGGAACGTAGATATAATGTAACATATTTCTGTAGTTAAAATGTTTAATACATACCTCAAGTTCAAATACAATCAAGTAATTAACGGTTAATTCTATGTTAAAATCAAATAATCCCTCAATGATTACTTCCAATAAATCGCCAATCAATCCTTGAATTATGGGCCTGGAGAAAATTAAAACCACAAAGAGTAAAAGTTGAGTTCCTCATTGACTTGCAATACATATTCCGGTTCCTGCAAATGAGAAGAGCCCTGTTATATAGTGACGCGCGCAGCACACTTAGTGAATTATTAGAACAAAATTTGACGAAAGAACTGTAAAAAATGCATTATGAAATTTCAAACTCTCGTCGAGGCTCGTAGCACTTTGAGCTGGAAAAGGTTTGGTAAATCCAGTAATTAGAAGGTCATTTTCACTCAATCTACTGATTAGCTAATTATTGCAGAATTGAGGAATACACAAACACCTAGGTATATGTGATTAAAATCTGGTATGACCATTTAAGAAAATTAGGTTCACAAATTTAACAAATGAACGTAGCTCGGTACTATTGAGCAAAGCCAAAAAAGCGGGTATGTTTTGAAAATGACTCTAAAGTGGCTGCTTATCCTCTATACTCACCCAAACACTATATTACATAAAAGATTTTATAATACACAAACTTGCGCTTGCAATAAAACCCACCAAATACCATCCCTTGCCCAGCCTACTCAAGAATGGCGCGTCTTGAAGTGTGTATTCGATCAACCACTCTCCTTTCAAAAATGGGATCATATCTTGCCTTGCCATCCATTCCTGTCCCTTTGCAACGCCATCCTCCTCCTCACCATTGTTGCCGAATCAACATGGATCTCCTACAACCCCTCGTTTTTCAGAAAACCACCTGCTATCGATTTCAGTTTTTCATAACCGCATCTTACTCCGTTATTTCCTTGGACCCTCCCCCACCCAAAGGCTCTTTCTTTTGCACACTCCCACCCTCCCTCTCCCACTCCACTCAACCATTTGAGGGGTGGGCCTTCTCGTCTGCCCTCCCCTCCTCATTATCCATTCCCGCTCCTCGAATCTTTAACTCGGGCTAAAAGGCTCCCTCCCTACCTCTCTCTCTCTCTCTGCTACCCCCATCCAACGCTCCCGCGTCTCCAGAATACTTATTTTATTTTTCCGCAATAATTGGATTCATTCTTGGGCCAAAAACCGTTTCTTCCTCCCGTCCTAACCCCCTTCTCCGCGACGTCCCACTCCACAGATGTAGGGGTGGCGACAGAGTGGGAGAGGGAGGCTCACCGAATAGCACTTGCCGCGCGGAAGACACATTATTCCCTCCCTGATAAGAACTGAGATATCAGTTTCAGCACTGCCATCCCTCTTCTTCCCGGCTGTCACCTTCCGCCAGCGCCATATCCTCCGCTCGCCTAAAAAGTGCACTTTTCCACTCCCACACCCACCAGCCCAGCATCCTTACCACATCCACTGCGTAAAGACCTCTCCCATCCTCGTATTTCACAGACCTTCTACCTTCTCCGAATTTCCTTCATGTGTGATAACTGCTCTCTTTTTCCTCACTGCTCTCTAAAAGTTTACGACACTGTTTCTTTTGTTGCCAATCCTCTCCACTATAAGTCAGCTATTTACATTTTTTATTTTTTCTTTCGATCAAGTATCTAAATACTCTTTCTCCAAAACATAATGCAGATAAATGTCTGAAAAAGCAAGACGATAAAATCCTATAATGCATGTCATTGCAGGAGAATACCCTGGATAATAAATGAACAAAAGGAATACCCTGCTGGATAATAAATGAAAAACGCTACCTATGAGCAAGAGATGCATATGAAATGGAGATTCGAGGGGAGAATGAATTCAGAACCAAGCAACGCTCCAATTGCAATTAAATGATGATGATCGCTCCGAAATAAGAAGACTGTCTGTTTTATCACCACCGTGAGCGGAAAATTATCAAGAACACTGTTTTCAAATTTATTACTTCCACGGCCTGGCCTTGGCCTACATAAAGAGATGAACTGAGATTGATGAATTTTGATAGATTGTTACTATTATTAGCATTATTAGGGATATGAAGTGCCGAGTACATGAAATAATATACATACAAGTGTACCAATGAATGGACTAGGCAATTGCATATTGGTATTAAAACTTTAAGCATGTATTTTGTAAATTCACCCCTTGCCGCACACCATTATGGTGGTTGGCAGGGTATTATGCAGATGTAGATGTAGATTATTCTTCCTCTGCTGGGCAACTTCTTCCTTGCACTCACAAAAAAATTCAAAAGCATTCTTTTTTAATGCACCCCATTACAGCGTAGTAATTTGTTTCATTTCTTAGATTAGAGCTGTTATTTGCCTCTCGCTGCAGCAAGCAGTATCACTTCTCCTTCTCTTGGCACGCGCTTCCATCTCCGATGTCGCAGCAGCTGCTCGCTCTTGCCTTCCGCGTGGATCAAGGAAGCCCGCCAAACAATCTACTCGCGCAGTGACGCAGTCTTCTGTTCGGCAACAGAAACTCCTTTCATCCGTTTGCAAACGGAATGAGCCACGGATGAAAGAAGACGGGACTTGTTTCCATTCCGGTTCCTATTTAAATTTCCACGGAGTTTCCTTTTTTCCAGTTTCTCATTCACTCTCCCCAAAGGAAAGCTTGAATTTCATTCCACGCTGAGAAATGAAAGAGGACTATTCAAATGGTTTTTGGGATATTAATTGGCGTTTCATTAGGAAAGACTCTGAGGAGATACTGGAGTGAAAGAGAAGGTGGATAAATGGGAGTTGAGGGGTATAGAGATGAGCGGAAGAAATATGCTGGAGGAGGATGTAAACGTCCCTTCTTCAACCAATTAAAAGTTGCGAGCCATTCCTTCACTTGAGGCTATCCAGAGTGTTGAGTACACGTCACCCAATTACAATTTTGGAATGGAATTTAGAATATTTTTATCTTATGATTTTATCCATTTTGAGATGTCTCTTATCTATTTTTCTAAATGTCCCAGAACTTCCCTGAATATTAAATCTAAATATTTAGCTTGACGTGAGATTAATATTTACTGTAATGTTAGTAATTCGCACGAAGCGACTGGCAGCTAAGCTAGGCTGAAAAAGCAGGAACTCGAAAATAACCCACTGCGGTAATACACTTGCTTGAACGTAAGTCAGCATTGTGTCCACGGTTTAGGATGCCATTTGGCAGACGAATTAGTGGACATGGAAGGCTATTCTCATAGCACAGCAAGTGGGGACTGGCTCACCGATAAAAAGTTTCTGCCTCATTTGAGGTTCAAATCCGGGCCCTCAGTATAGGAAGCACTAGCCCTGAAACCATGCCTATCCCATCATGGCAGAGAAACGGTATGATTTATTATACAGAATAATGTTGTTCGGATATCATTAAATCTTTACATAATGTAATTCCAATTCCAGGAATATTACATGTTATAAGCGCATGATTGAAAAACGACATGATAATGCACACTTAAAAAAATGACTTTTTTTTGATCCATTATGATCCGTTGCCTTAAAAGTTGTCTTTGGCTTGTGTTTGCCTGGTATTTTACTGTTTTTCTCCAGTATTCTTAAAATAGGTATGTAGTTCTACCTATTAGAGTTTTTTAAATTTTACTACTGACTTCACATTCCAAGGTGGTTTGAGGTGATAGAGAGAGGACTCAGTTTGTTTCCAAGAGCCGTTTCTCACCTTCAGCTTACAACAGCAGCGCGCCTGTAAGAATAGCATGGCCTTAAAGATGGCGGACGGCGCAGCCAACAATCACTCGTTTTATCACCCTACGTCAGCACAAAGGGACTATTCACTTTAAAATGACTAGAAGACGAGCAATTTGAGCCTCAGGTCATACTTGCTTGATCGTAGCATCCGAAAACGTTTATTCATACCGCTTGCTTCGGTGGAGTGTAGGAGTTTCTTACCACAGAATCATGCCTTTTGGGATTGCCTTGCTTATTCCTTTATTATAATCACCATCTCAACTGAATTCTCGCCATAATTTTCCTCAAAACTTGTGTCATTACTCAAAACCAAGCCATCACGACATATAGACAGTCCTGGGTAATATTAATAAAATGTGTGAAGTAATGAAAATCACATATATAAATTGATTTAAATCTTATTTTCCGGGTGCTGGAATCAAGAATTTCCATGGCTCGTTATAAATAATGTGAGTTACAGTGTACAGTTATCCATAAATTAAAAAGTGGAAAGAAATCGATAAAATACTTTCAAGGGAGCATTTTAATACACCCTCTAAGAAAAATTCATGAAACAATAAATACCTGCATGCTTTAAAGAATGGGACGTCCAAAATATTGGCATAGAACATATTAGTTATTAAAAATACTGAACTGATTTGTTTTTGAGTTCATAAAATGTTAAATACGGAAAAGTTTCGCTTACAATGAGTTATTGTGTATGCGTCTTTTATATTTAAATAATATTTAAATGCAATAAGTGGCGGGAGAAGTAACTAAATTGGAGACAATAATGAACAGAAAATATACTTGGTTATCCCACATAAGTTTGGAACGTGAGACTTCATGATCAGATGACGTTCCACGTCAAAACCCGGGTTGCTATTAAGTTTAAGTGGAATAATCCAGCATATTTTTTGTTCATTATGAGTTCAGAATTCTGTGAAGTCAATTCCGAAACCATCAATTTTAAATTGGAGGCAATTAACAGTTGGTGTTTTCCGGCATGAAATAGTGGAATTTACTGATCATTGTAAATGAAAAAGTAATAAGTACTTTGTTTTTCCACATAAATTTAATATAATACGACCATAATAACGTCATCTTCACCACTTGAAGATGACGTTAAGTCGAAACCATGGCCGCATTATATTAAATTTATGTGGAAAAACAAAGTATTACACTTTTAATTTGCAATGAAGGGAATTCGCCAATAAAAAGTATGAACATTTAATTCATTCATGTCCTTTCACAGACTGCTAACCAGCAATTGCTGGTTAGCAGTCTGTGCTGGTTATCAGCATGTTTCTGGACTTCCGTCACCGGTTGAGCAGATTTAGCACAACAACGATTCTACTTTCAAGAGAGTCCATTGGACCGCCAGCCAGATAATTTTCAATCCACAACACTCATTTCGTCTGCACCGTCTGCTACTCTCTCGCATCTAATCCCGACTCAACGACGTCGATCAGGTATGCAATGCCAGCAACCATTCCGTCCGATCCTATCCCATCGCGGCAGTGGCTGTTTCACTCCCCGCGGCTTTTCTATCCTCCTCGAGACCCGATCTCATTGCAGGCCTATCCGATCCAACCCAAAATCCTCCTCTCCAAAAATTCTTGTTTATAAATCGTCCATCTCAGGTGTCCCTTTGTAGATCCCAACATTACTTCCTCATGCTACATTCCCGGCCCTTATTCCGTTCTTGTTCGCTCCTTGGAAAGACAAACACTTCTTTCGCATCAGAAATCTGTCCACGCGGAAATTATTTTTCTCTATAACTATCGATGAAGTAAATGGCCGAATTCTGAGTTCTGTGGAATTATATTCCTCTACGACTGGAAAAAAGAGACCGACGCAGATGCCACGGAAGGCAGACATTGATTTCTCACTCGGCAACCTCTTGAATTATTTACCAAGTTATGCTCATACACTGCTGTATACGATAATCTGATTATTCAAGTGGATATTTAAAAGATAACTGAGTGTTTACTATAGTTGGGCACAGGGGAAACCTCATAGGGAAAACATAAAATTCCCTGCAGCAACTATCATAAGGATGACCATCTACAAAATAACTACGATTTTAGTATTATGACACAGGTAAAAAAATATAGAAAACCCCAGCATGGTTAGAAATTATTTCAATATTTTAATATCTGTAGATTAATTAGTGAGCTGATTATTACAACACATAACGAACGATTAAGAAATTTAGAAAACAGTGCTGAGCAATCCAAACAGTACGAAGATCTAAGAAGGAACTACATGGCCGATAAAAGGTCCGGGTGTTTTTATCAGTTGAACGATGAAAGTTTTGGAAGAAATGATTGAAAACTGTACTACTTAGGTCCCTCTCCCTCGTGGTATGCGCATTTTTCAATAGCGCCCCTTTTCTTACGAATATTACACATGCGTGTAGTAAAATAATTGTTTTGGGAGTTTGACTTACTTGAGTCTCAGTATTCAACTTGAAGGCAGAAATTAAAGCCAACAGCAACAGAATAATGATCATGAGCATGCCTTCAATCAAATTAGATTTAACGCCTACGCATGGGATAAATAAAAGCTAAAGAAGAATCGTACTGAAAACATTACGTATCCAGTTCTTTACCACCCTTCGACTATTTCAAACACACATGAATTCAATTTCCCACATTTCAATAAACATGTAGTTATTTAATCGGATAGCTAAAACCAAACATATGTTTTCTCCAGTCGCGAAGGTAGAAAGAATAACTAGAAAACAGGGAAAAACTTTCCACGTCGCAGCATATGGGAAGTAGTTAATGACATTTCCTCGCACTCCAAAGGGATTTGGAAGTAATTGTGTTCGAAATGTTCTCGAGCCAAGTCTCAAGCAAAATGGCATTTCTCCAGCAAGCATGAGTCTGTCGTTCTTTTACAAAAAGCAAAAAAGTTCGCTAATTTTGCCCCGACAGTCCAAGTTGACAGCGTCATTCGGGCTGCAAGAAAATGCACGGTAATGGTGGAGAGGGATCTTTTTTTTCGTAAACCTCTCTCTAGATGCTCTTTTGTTCCATCTTCGAAAAACATTTCGCTGATGAGCTAAGTTTGAATCACCTCCCAACGCGGCGGGATGATTGTCATTTGAATGCCACCCAAATCTGATTCTGAGTTCGTAAACTGAGAGTGTGGTGCTGTTCCTTGCAATGACATATCTTTCTCTTCTATATGTGTAGAGACATTTGCTTGAAGGAAGAGAGCCCAGAATATACATGAAATCCACATTGCCAAGAGAATCGAAGAAGTTAAGACTGTAAATGGAGTCAATTATGGTATAATTTTTTTCCTTTCAAAGTGTTCTTATGGCATATTAAATACTAAACTCTTTTGAAAAATACGATGAGATACTGTTTGATTGAAATATTAACAATACACATCTTGATAACGCGTTTAATACTGTGAAATATGCAGTGATAACCTTTATTACCCAAAACTATTGCTATTTCCTGCCTAATAAGGTTCAGAAGAATTAAAAGTCATAAAAGTGGGTTTCATCAGGGCATTTAGGGGTGGTAATAAAGACAAATGTGTTCATAGGCAGTTAGAGAAGACACTTTTATGAAGAATGGAAATGAGCGCGGCTTATAGAGCTGGTAGATTTTTATTTACATCTACATCTACACGATACCCTGCAAGCCACCGCGAGTGTGTGTGGCAGGGGATCACCAAGCATGCACTATCGACATGCACACTAGCAACTATAGGGTCTCATGCAACTAGATTGTTAGTATCTATAGTATTTCAGGGATTAATACATGCATCATGCACTACAGACTACCCTAAAATAGTTCCCATACCTATCCATTTGCTATGCTGCCTATTCTGTTCTCTTATAGCACGGGGGAAAAATGCCATTATGAATCTATCAGTAAGACAATCTATCTCTCTAATCTTATTTATCTGGTCGAATCTAGCATGATACGCTGGTGTTTTCAATATGTGCCTAACATCTTCAGTAAAGCCATCCGATTGAAATTTCTCTAATAGATTTAATCAGTACTTTAACCTACGCTCTGAAAGTGATTCCCACCCTAATTATTTTTTTAATTCTGAAATGCTACTCAACCTATCGTAACACATTTTAACGAACCTAGCTGCTCTACGCTGCACACTGTCTAGTTCTCTGATCAAACCTAATTCATTCAGATCCCATACACTGGCTGCATACTCAAGGTGGAGCCTAACTAGTGAAAAGCAACATAGCTCTTTTGTCTTCTCATCACATTTCCCAAGTACTCTTTTTTTAAATCCTAGCTTTCTCTTCGCTCGGCTGCATATTTACCGGATTTTTCTTACCCAAGATAAATCTTTAGTAATTGGTACTCCTAAATACCTTATGATTTCAACATTTTCGATCTTCGTGTTATTAATTTTATAGGTACGCTCTATCGAATTATTCCTCCTCCAAAAATTGATAGCTACACAATTTTTAAGGTTAAGTTCTAACTGCAATTTGTCGCGCCATTCTTGAATTGCATCTAAATATTAGCTAAGCGATTTCCTGTTTTCTTCTTTTGATATATCCCTATACACTACCTCATCGTCTGCAAAAGTCCAAGCTTGCTACTAACTACGGTATCCTTATCGTTCATGTACAAATGAAATAGAATCCAGCCTACTGCGCTACCCTGAGGAACTCCCGACGTGACTTTAATTGTGCCCGACATGATACCATCTATGACAACCCTCTGCTCTCGCCCACTTAAGAATTCTTTTACCCAACGTACAACGTCTTTATTTATACCGAAACTCTCTAATTCAAGATTAATTTATCATGAAGAACTTTATCGAATACCTTTTTAAAATCTAAAAATATCGCATCAATTTCAGTACTGTTTTCCGCGTAGACTAAAATATCATGTACGAATAAAGCTAATTGTGTCTTGCAAGATCTATCTTTTCGGAACCCATGTTGGCTGATTATGAGCAATCTCTGACTATCTAAATATCCCATGATTGAACTGACTACAATGTGTTCAAATACCTTACAATAAGAGAGAAGCGGAGAGAGAAGGCCTTTATAGATTGAAGCGGACATTGGCCAGTTAGGCAATTTGGAAAAAAGGAGGAAGAATTGTCGTGTTGTAAGACTATGCTTTGGTTACCCGAAGGGCATAAAAGTAACGGGAGTGGAGGTAGAGGAGTGTGAAGGGAGGAGTATGGTGTGATATGGAGAGAGAGTTGTGCCAGGAAGAGAATTCCTTCCTCGAAACTAAATTGAAAGGACTTTCAATAGTGCCTGGAATTACTCAGGGCCCCCACTCAACATCCCCACTCCTTTCTCGACCTTCTCCTTTCCCGACCTAAAAACTCCGTTCGCTTCTCGCCCTATTTCTCTTTCTGTCCTTTCAACTCCATCTGGATTAGCTTCTTTTACTTTTTCACTGTCCACCTACAGGGCTGCTAATTGTTCTCCCCTTTTTACCCTTCCGGGAAGTCGTTTCCATCAATTCCCTCACCCTTTTCCTAGATCCCAATTTCCCTTTAACTAGCAGTTACCTGTTCCAAATATAACACTAACATGTTTCCCCATTTGGCTAATTTTGATCTTTCCCTTAGTTACTTTATTCTACTTGAACGATCTTTCTTTCATAGATCTTAATGACCACCCTCTCGTAAGGTATCCCAAATTCACATTCAATCCTGAAGGATATTTATGATTTCACACCTATGGAATAGTGGTTTGTTACTAAATACAGGAAGAAAGATGTTATAAATGCAATGCACGGTGATTTGAACCAATATTATGTACATGTATCGGAATCGCTCGAAGTTTGCCATTTACATGAACGAAAAGTGTCATGATAAAAATAAAAGTGCTCTTCCTAAATAAGCTTTTACATCCATTGAAGTCACATTGAACTACTGAAGAGCATCATCTCAATTATAGAATAAAAATCCGGAGAATTGTTCTTACCACACAGATCACACATTACCATATTAGTATACAAACTATTTACTCGTAGCGTACCGATATAAATACGGAAAAGATTCAGAAGAAAAGCGTGCATCACAACAATGTGAGTTAAAAATGAGAGGTTGAAGACAAATAAATGACCTGAAAGTCTTCTATATGTGTTCCTTTTTTTTGAATATCAATGAAAAAATATTAATTAAAACGGCAACAAATTGTTACTATTCAGCTTTTACTTATATTCAAAGCAGTTACATGTATTTAAACAAAGCGAGTTAAAATATGAATTGAAATATTTTTTAACGATGGAAGAAGGGATATAAACAACAAATGATTAAGTCAAAAAATTAATTATTGATTTATTTTGTATCTACTTATAAATGAATTAACAAAGAAGAAAATTGTGAGAATTGGCATGTCAACATTTTATTTCAGCTAAATTAGGGATTCATAAATCAATAGCATTTTGAACTAGAATACATATTGAAGGCTTTATATTCGTAATGAGAGATTAGGATTACATCCACAATAGGCCGTAGTTTTTTTTGACAATCTTTACGTTAGACATATATATGTACACTGTAGTTTAAAGCTACTGGGAATTGAGTTGGTATGAAAGCTAGACTACTGGTTTCGCATTTCGAGGGGGTGGTTTCAAATCATTGGAGGAATGGGGATTTTTAAGCTGCACAAGGATTCACTTGAATACTGTGTGTAGAGCACTTCACCTTCAGCATTCCTTTCAATGGGTAAACTTTAAAGCCTCGTGGCCCTTGACGACTTTCACTTACAGCAAACTAATGCCGACCACGACTTTCTTTCCATTTCTTCTCTACCTCCAAAAATTCCAATCTATCTTGGACGGCCTGAGTTTAGACCAAATTGCAAATAAGCTTAGTTTTTTTTACCTATCCTAACAGCAATAAAATTCAAATGTAACTGCAATAAGCTTCCGCATCCGCAGAAAATATGCTAATTTCTTCAATCCATAAAATAATGGCTACTGATTAATTATCGCATAACGATTAAATTTCAACTTGAAGAGTGAAATCCAATGTTCATTACACATAGCGACAGAGATACAGAGAATTCGTATACTATTTAGATGGATGCACTTGCCATCGTGGGGCATTGTATCCACCTCAGATTTTAAAATGTTAAGGTTTAAAATTTAAATCAAGATTGGAGAAGTGAATCGACAGGAAAAATAAGAAATTAAAAGGAGGTACCGCATAATTTTATTCATGAAAATTCGTACTACATATGCTCAATAAACATAAATTTCTATCGTCTCAATATGTTTCCGAAGGGTACCCTAAGTACACCATAACCTTGTTAATTCCTCAGCGAGTTTTCTGAGACACTTTCACGGAGAATACCGTCCCTATGACGGCAAGAAGAGCCCCACAGCTTCTGTAATTTACTCTTCACTATCGATGGCCCCCTAGGTCCCAGATCCTAATGATAGTGCGATCGCTCCATACAAAAGAACTTAAAAATGATTACACCTTTGAAAGAAGCTCACGCTTCGATTTTTATATTTCTGTAGGCTAGTATAACCACATCGCCAGTGTAACAAAGGTAAATCCACCCATATTGCAATTCGGATCGGTATAAAACGTTTTCATTCTTTAGCGGGTAGAAAATGTCCTCAGCTAACAACGAGCACCGTACGGGAGCGATACGTCAAATATCTATGTTGAACGCCACCAGAATATTTATCCCATTTTAATCGTATTGCATGACTGCAAAATAACGGAAGAATTACGAAGAAATCACTATGCTACACATTCCAACTTTATTATAGCTCTACTTAAAATATCAATTTCATTTTCATAGACTCACCATTTCAGGTAATCCCTATATCTACTAACTGCCCTGCAAGCCAACTGGAGGGTGTGTGGCAGGTGATGTGCAATCATCAAACAATTATCTAAAGACGCTTAAGAATACCACAGAAAACTAAAATTATGGAAGCTTAAAATTTGTAAGTATAGATATGCATCATGAACAGTTTTCCGCCATGACACTGAAATATGTTGTCTACACCAAGTAAACTAATATAGTTTATTTTTTCCATCTTATTTTTAATCTTCTGCCAGAAATCAAAGTAAAGAACAATTGTGCATGCTGTAAGACTAATTTTCCTGTTCTTTCACTCAAGCTTTTCCATGTTGAAAACAGGGTTATGTACATACATACATACATTATTTCACCCGCATCTAAGTGTATGCACAAATTTCCCTGCAGTCAATTAAGATTCTGGTTACCAACAACTTATGTATCCAGATTTGTTTAAGTAAATAATAAATAATGCGTGCATATACATGAACATCTACAAGATAACCTGCAAGCCACCGCGAGGGTTAGTGGCAGGGTTGTGAAGATGCACTATTGACATGCAACTAGGGTACTACATGGAAACATGCTAATCATATGGGTCACATGCAGCTGCATGGTTAGTATCTACATAGTAATGACGGTAGCGGTTGTTAATACATGCTTGATGCGCTACAGATTATTCTACAAAATTTCGCCTACCTATCCCTTTACTATTCTGCCTATTGTATTCTCTAATAGTACGGGGGGAAATGACTTCTGTAATTTATCGGTACGACACTCTAGCTCTCCAATATTATGTATCTTGTGTAATCTAGCATAATACACATTTAAAAAAATATATATCTAACATCTTCAGTAAAGATATTCGTTTTAAATTTCAGTGATAGATTTAATCTATATTTTAACCTACAACCTGATAATGATTCACGACCTTATTCATTTATTAATTCTGACATACTACTAAACCATAACACCTTTTAACAAACCTAGCTGCTCTACGCAGCACACTGTCTAGCCCTCTGATCAAGCCAATTTCATTTGCATCCCATGCACTGACTAAATTCCTTTCCAAGGAGAGGTCTAACTAGTGAAAAGTATCATCGCTCTTTTGTCTTCTCATCACATTTCCCAATTACTCTTTTAATAAATCGGAACTTTCTCTTGGCTCGTCCGCATATTTCCCGGATGTTTCTTCTCCACGATAAATCTTTAGTGCTTTTACTCCTAAGTACCTTATAGTTTCCGTGTTCGATTTTCGTGTCACTAATGATTTGGATCGCTCTATCGAATAATTCCTCTTCCAAAGTAACAGATGCACTTTTCTAAGGTTAAGTTACAATATATAATATGTAATAAATTTCTAAATGGTTTATTAAACTGTTAAAATATTAAAATTTAGCCGGTTTTGTAAATCTATTCTTCAAAAAAAAACTTTTTATGTGCGTTAGTTGAATAAAAATATTAGTCACGCCGTATTAAGTCTGCTACTAGAGTCTGCTACCATCTTCATTGTGGGCAAAAGATATTTAAGAAGACACTTCTAAACAGGAATAACAAATTGTAAACCCATTTAGTAGGTAGGAAAGTAAATAATGGCTTAAGAATGGTGCGATCATCATTGCTAAAATTGTGTGAGAATGGTTGAAAGCGATGCTAATTTCCAAAAAGAGGTTAACGACATACGTTCTGTCGGAAACAATCCATTATGCACTGGAAATTAATAAATTTAATGCAAATATTAAGTACCAAGAGGAGAAAAAAGTGACCCCAGATCATTAAAAAAAACATAGTAGTGTTAATTATGATTGTAGGAGTGAAGTCCTATAGAAGAGCTACAAATATTTCAGAATAAATATCAATACAAATTGCCTTACCCCAACGTTTAGTGCAGTATTTGTAATTAATTTTACAGCTACTCATTTGAAATAGATTACACCAATGAGCAAAAATACGAATGTAGAAACACTATCGAAATTATAAGCTTCTTAGAAAAATCCAGGGTATTAAATGCTTAAATTATTTAGGCTGCATCAAGGTTTTATGTGGCGTATTAGAGATCTAAGATAAATAACTTCGAAAACCAATGCAAACTAGGATAAAAGATTCATTTTTGTCCAGTGGCACATTATAAATCGTTACCCTAACATCTATGCACAATAAATTCCAATAAGTTACATGATGAATAATAATTGTGTCGAAATGGAAACAGAAATTATAAATTATACCGATTCCTGCGTTCTGTGGTGGAATAGACTTTAAATGGGTTAAAATTAAACGGCACATGGTGTGGTGTCCCCTAATTAAATACACACTTAATACGCGATACATTCATTTTGTGCGTATACTAAAATTTAAGAAGTAAAACGTGAAAAGTAAAATTTTAATCAGTAAAAGTGCATCGAGGTAAATAGTGGTTTACTCTCTAATATAGCTAAAACCATAACTAAAAAACCAAAAGGATAACAATGGATAAATATGAATAAATCATTATTATCTTATTATCTCTTCCTTAAATTAAGTATCTTCATAAAGAATGTCTTCCAAAAGAAGCATTCTGAAAAATGGATTTCTTTTAACGAAATCATTTTTAAGCTTTGAAAAATTGAGTGTACAATCGTAATTTTTAAACCAATTTTAAAACTCTGCTTCAGATGGAATGGTTTCACTGTTTTCTTGTATTCTCTTGTGCTAAAATATTCAGCGATATTTGAAATGGGAGGGTGGCTTTAGAGGTGGGAAGTAAAGTAGAATGCTACGCAAATTAGTACACACTGCGTGCACTGGCAAACACCTGGGGTTGAACGAGGCATAAAGAATATTTCTGAAATGATTTTAGATTTTTGTCCCACTTATCTTTTTGGGCAGGCACGGAGAAAAATACAGCGCGTCGACCAGATGGGGTCTGGGCTGGCAGAAATGTTATAAATAAGTGAGAAAAAAATTTCCTCCCTTTAACATCCCTTTCATCCCCGTCCTCGCATGCCAATCCCGCTCGAGACTTCCATTTCGTATCTTTTTCCTCCCTTATTTCCTCCCTTCATTCCTCCTCTCTCTCTCCTACCCTTTATCTTCCTCTCTTTCTCCACATCTATTCATGACCGTTTCATTTTAGGCTTCGATCTAAACTCCCGAATCACCCTCACCCCTTTCAACACCCAAGCCCTCACTGCTTCCACCAACTCCATCCGCGCCGTTCCGCCGCACCCCAACAGCATTCCCACTCGACCCGCACCCTAACAGCCGAGCCCCCGCGGCCATGAATACCCACTCGTGCGCCAAGTCATTCCGACTTTCACGACATGTGCACTCGCAGATGCGCTTCCCTCCTCCCCCTTGCCGCCTTCCCCATCCACTTTGCACTCACCGGAACCACTGCCCCGAATCAAAACCGTCCCTCCAATGCTCCCATCCCATTCGCGCACTCCCTAACCACACTCGCACCCTCGGAAATCCCTGTCCCAGAGCGCGTGCAACGTGGCCAACAACGCCCCTGCCTGCCAGAGGGGAAAAACGCCGGCAGGGGCGGCGTGAGGTGGGTCCGCCGCAGCGCACGACAGCGTGCGAGTCTGCGACGAGGATGTCGGGTGAGTACCACGCCCCCCTTCACCTCCAACAGGGCCCGATACATGCCCATGTTCTCACCTATTCCCGCCCTCCTCGAATACCACCTCCCAGAAGAGGAATGGAAAAGAACAGCCCATCTCCACCAAACGGCCAGAAACGTTCCATATTGCGTGAAAGCGCCATGATTCATTTTTCAGCCCGGCCGGAAATTACTTTTCTGGGGGAAATATTGGATTAAATACATGTTTCGGTCAGAATCCATCCCCTCGCCACGCGGAACCGCACTGAGTGAATGACCCACCGGGGCGGATAAACTTGGGCGCTCGCCCGCCCTCCTTTCCCCACACAGATTTCAACCCGGTGAGGGCTTTTTTTTTGCTCTGGTAACGTGGAACTCCGGTGGTCATTAACGGGAAGATGATCATAGGGTGAGCGTCAGTTGCAAGGCTGGGCAAATACGATGTTGTTGAGAGGAGGAAAACGCTGGAAAGGACGAAATAGCGTTGAACGAGCAATGATAAAGGAGCATGGAGTAATTAGGAACGGGGCTAATTGCGTCAACAACAGCACCGTCTCTTCTCACGGACTGTTGACTCTAAATAGTAAAGCAATGAATACTGAGAGGTAGGTGATAACTATGTTTTGCTGATAAACACAAAAGTCAGAGGAAAATGCATGTAGTCCAAAATTAATAAAACTACTCATTCTTCTTGAAAATCTAATCATAAATAAAATAAGAATTGAAATAATATACTGCTTTTTTACATACGGTATTTTAATTCGCTTTGAACCCTCTAGAGTGGGTTAAAAACATGTATATTATTAATGTTGCATAAAACGTATACATTGCTGATTAAAATATTAGACCGTTTTAATCCCGACAAAATACAAAAAGAACAAGGGCAAATTGATGTATCTAAGACAGAAACACCACAATTTTTATGCCAGGGAATTTAAATGCAAAAATAAATATATGAATCGTTAATAACGTATCAATAATAAACGCAATGGGACTTATTGCAGTTCCAAAGGGACTCCGGAATAGCAATAAAAATCAAGAGATATATCTAGAATATTATTCAATAACAACCTCAAAAAAAATGGTATCTGTTTATTATTAGCCCAATATATGTTTTAAATTCCTTTCAATGATCTGCACGACTTTCGAATTTCCTTCACTTTTTCTTGCAGAACACTATTATTCATCATTGAAATTTATATTGGTGAGACTGATGGCCAAAATGTCATGGATAATGTAGGGCATTAGTGCAGTAAAGTGATCACAGTTACCTTAACGTGAAATGTGGTCGTGAATTTTCCGTATGAAAAAATTACCTGCATCTATCCAAAGGATATTTCATTTTTATCACTGTTGTCAAACCTCCGAATGCATGGAGTAAATATATAGGGTCATGTACAAACTCCTAGGATATGAATTTCTCTACGTTTCTAATTTTCTATTTCCCTGATTTATGATTTATGTTTTTACACTTGACAACATCATCTTTTTCCGATCAAACATCATCTTTTTCCGATATTTGGTGATTTTCACACAATTTCATGTAATTAAGAACAAGACTACTACTTGACGGAAAAATGTAAAATTCACGTGCAACTAGAATTCTATATCCTACATAGTTATAAATGGATTAGTGGTTTAAAAGATTATTTCTCTAGACATATTTATCTGTATTTCCCTGACCTTCAAGGTTTGATAATGGTGAATAGTGCATCATGCGTTATCTAAGAATATTTAACCTACCTGTCCCTCTGCTATGCTTGCAATTATTATCTATAATGGTAGGCAAGATTACAGACCATAAAACTCTATTGGTACGACAATTAAAATCTCTAATATTATTTATCTGGTCGAAGCTAGCATTTTACGTAGGTATTCTTAATGTATATCTAACATCTTCAATTAAACTCTTCGTTGTAAATTTGCGCGAAGATTAATGGGTATTCTAAACAATGATCTGGTTATGTTTCACAAAGTAATTCTTCTATTAATTTTGATGCACTATTAAACCTATCGTAGCATCTTTTAAGAAATCTATCATCTCTACGCTACGCACTGTCTAGTTCTCGGATTAAATCAATTCATTCGGAACCCATTGCATATTCTAGGTATGATTTAACAAGTGAAACGTTTCTGAAAGAAAAATAACTACATTCACTTCACTCTAGCAGCGAACACTTCAAAAGGACTTGAGGATGTAAGAGTGAGGGACTCAGATGCAGCGCACATGAAAGCGACATACTTTCCGTCAGTTGGTCAGAGGGAAGGGCATGCTTTCACGCCGAGGAACGAAGAGGATATTAAGATACACGAGGAAGAGGTATTCATTATTTTTCCAGTAAGCAAAAGAAAAAAAGTTGAGAGCTGGAAGGAGAACGAGAGACTAAAATTAACTGAATAAGAAAAGAAGCAAATCAAAAGGGGAAGAAGGATAAGAAGGGATTAGTCTTAATTTCCTCTCTTTATTTCGACCCCGCGTCTCAAACGGCGAACTAAGTCTTGTCATTGGGTTATCGCACTTTTAGCCCCAAGAAAAATAACCTCTATTTATTTTTTTGTTCCACTTTTTTGGAGTTCCCATAATACTCCGGATCGTAACGAAATGAGAGAAAAATTAGGGTCTTAGAGAGAAGATGAGGAGAACCATAGGAGGGTAAGGTGGGGGTTGAAGGCAGGGGGAATGGAGGATTTTCTGATGGAGGCTGGAGGAGGAGAGTGAGATATTCGAAGGGGTGGGGTTTCTCAGCGAAACGGGTGTACTCTTTTTTTTCTAATGGGTGGAGAACACCCCCGGAGGGATGAAGGAGACGCCGACGGAGGGGGTAAGGGTGAGAGAGATTCAATTGCCTCCTAGCCTCCTGCATTCTCCCTCCACTCATTTCGCCTAAGAAATTGAATTACCTCGCCGAATGTATTTAGCCTTACTTCATTATCTTCACCTCTTCTTGAAAAAATCTCAAGAGATGCATAAAAAATGAACGGAATCGGTTAAAAGGCGAGGGCTTATACACGATTCAATTTCACGAAAAAATTCTTCCTCTCCTCTTGTCGTGTACTGAAAAAAGGCGAACAATCTTAGTGAGGCAACAGACACAGTTTTCGTATTACAGTCACTCCTGGAATGTAGTTTATACAAAATCTAACCGGATAAATTTGAATTTCCTTCATCCTTGAGTAGTTATGTTCCGTTCCGGCGCAAAAAGTGTTGGCTGTAGGATCCTCAGACGTAGGAAGACTTAAACTAATTTCTTGTTATTCTGCCAGGGAATCCTGAAAATTAGTTTTTTGAGAGTTCCATTGTTTTATACGGAGAGCCAAAGGCACTTGTTTGCATGCTAATCTAATTGTGATGAACTAATGACTCAACAAAAAATTCAATTCCAGTCTCAGTAGGTAATTGGATCGTTGGTCTAAAACCTAGGAAAGTTACATAAAACTAGATTGATCTAAGTGGATGATGCGAAATAGTACAAATTTATTGGCAATTGAAAGTGAAAATGATTTCCGCCAAAAATGGCGAATGAAAATAAACGCAGGTGCCATCAATATCAATCAGATGGTGATATCACAGGCACGAAAATTAAAAATGATTGAAAGACAATAAAATGTTTATAAAACACACCAGGTTGAATGCTTTGATAATTATCAAAGCATTCAACCTGATCGACATCTCTTCCCAACAAACAACCTTCGTTTTATATTTTCAACCATCTTCTTTTAAAGAACATATTATGTTAATTTCGCTCGGTAATATTACTGGCAATGGTAATATTTTTATGCATATTATCACTGAACTATCACTGAACTTAGACTATTTTCCAGTTGCTAACTATACAGCAGCGCAAGAAATACCTATGGTAAAAATGTATTCCATACATAAATGAAACAATCATCACTTTGATTAAATATTTATTACTGTATATTCCCTACCAATTATGAACTATATTTTCACGCAAAAACATTCTTAAAAAAGTGCGCAAAATTACGCTTATGATAATGTCCGAAAATTACACTAACATTTGATAACTACCCACTAATGGTTGTCTACATCATTATTCCACACTTATCCGATATAGAATTTTTTAATCATAAAATCCTTAAGCAATAATGCATTTTCAAATTAATATAAAACCGTTTTTTTTTCCTCTATTATTTTTTGGAGTGCGAATCAAACTCGTACTCAAGTGCACCATTTATTTTAACACAGCATAGAACACCTACTTTTTTTCCAATATAAAATTTGCAACTTTAAAATAGCCAAACACGCTACAGCACAGTGAAACTTGTTATAGTAAATATTACATCATAGAATTGGAGCGAAAAGCAATGTAAGGAGTTACTTACTCTAAATGGATGGCTACAAAGTGCTGCTAAGACTGTATTCATGAATTACAATCAATTTATTGGTGAAAAGAGACCAATTCTTAGAGAACGTTCACCGAAGTAATTTTCAGCGATGCAATGTGCATTTTACAACATCAAAGTGGTGTATAAGGTCAACAGTTAGCGCTTGCGAAGTGATCCTATTGCTTTTGCTCAAAATTTGTACCACCAAGAATATTACATTATATGTTTAACTATATTAAAGTTACTGATATTGACTGAAAATTTATTGGCCATATATTTCGATCAGAATTAAATTATCTACTAAATAAATTTCCTGGTAGATGAAGTTGTTACTGTAATAATCAGGATAAAGAATTACATAAATCTTTCTAGAATGTTATCAAAATTCTAAGACGTTTAACACGCATCACTTAATTCCATTACTATGTTACGTATTCTAATGACAGTAATGACTTACGTATTCTGATGACAAATATAATGCATTCTTCTATTTATGGATTGGTCTAATTGCAGCTTTCATTAGAACTATATACTGTAATAATTTTAACAAGCCATTTGTCATCTGGCATTTGAATTGGCACAAGTTATCTAACTTATAATTCTATCGCGCTCTATTTGCTTCCAGTTAATAGAATATTTTTTTTCCAATGACAGCCCTTAATTGTCGGGAATCCCCTTTCGTTGAGGAGCCATATTTTTTTCTAAGGCTTGGGCCGGCTTTTCATCGCGTAATCCTATCCATCCGTCACGATGAACCCTACTACACTCTTCCCTTTTTATTTGTGGTCAGTTTTGGGAATGCGAGGATGCGGGGCCCCTGCCCGTTTGCTGGCTCCGTAAAGTGATCGGCAAAAGACGCAGCAGCCATTGAAAACGGAAGTGGAGAAGAGATACGACATCATTTGTTAGGACAGCGCCTCACGAATTGGCGCGGAGGGGAGCGGTCGTCGGAAGGGAGAATTTTTGGATTTCTAACGCTTCACCCCCGGTCTGATTCAACCCTTGCAGAAGTATTTAAATGATTGATCCTATATCGACCTCCAGACCTTTTTCTAAATGTTGAGGATATGCTTGCAAACACAAGTTTTGACTGACGGGACAAGTAAGGTGGAATATTCCCGTTCACTCATTTACTTGGAGGTTAGGTAATGTTTTCAGTGAAAACGTACGCTGCCTTGTTGTTGCTTTGTTGCATTGCAGTTGCTTCAAAGGCGTAAAGGCGTAAAAAAGGCGCAAAAAAAGATTCATACAGCCTAATTTTCAGGATTAAGCATTCAAAAGATTGCTTTATCGCAGTAGTTCCATTATAGCTTTTAATTGATTAATAATTTAAATCAATAGGAACAAAAACAGAGGACATACTTTCGTTCCTTTTCGCACAACTAACTGATATATAGGTGCTAATGTCGTTCCGTAGGTCAAGTAGCCGTTCACACTTATCACTGTATCTTAAACTTAAAAACTGTAAAAGAGGCTTAAATAAACCGTGTAGGAACAGAAGAATATTTTTTTCTTGAAGATTTTCTACCGGTTCTGCAAAAAAGATTATTGCTGTTCAAGAGAGACTGTTTCCTATGATGAATGAAATGTTTATTGCGTGGTACTTGCAGCAAGTGCAAGCAGAATGATAACTGCATATTTAAAGGCCAATATGCAATTCAGAACATTACGCTGAAGAAATCGATACACAATATCATTTCCCCAAGCTGGACTGCATTAAGATAAAAGAGTTAAGTTTTAGGATCCGAAATTTTTTTATATATACATTTGCCCAACTCTAAATACTGATGACTAGTAAACGAGCTTCCGTCATTAATTTTTTTATATCCTCCCCGCAAATTACCATTGTATATTTATAGGATGAACGGAAGACTGAATGCGCTTTACATGAATTTCATTATGCTTAATTTAAAGTCAGTATTGAATAATGGAATATCGTCTGCATCATAGTTAATGTTTGAAGGTAGAGTAAACAATAACAATGCTAATATTTACGCTAAAAAGTGGGTTGTAAGACTGAAGGTGGTGTTTATCTAATTTAGCGCATCATAGCCAATATTTAAATGCATGGGAAACAAAAGTTAGAGGTTTACATAACCCGATAGCACTAAAAATTGGGAGAAGTTTTTTTGGGAAAAAAGGTCATCGCATACGACAGCTGAGGTATTATTTGTTCATGCGTACGGAGAGAAGAGCAAAGCGGAGTGAAATAAATTTAATGGCCCACTATGATGTGGGGAAGCGTAGCTGATGGTAAAGCAGAAAAAAATAAAACAACATGATAACACCATCATGGTCTTTTCCATATTATTCCATCAATAAATTTTGACTTTCGTTCTTTTAATACTGCCGACCTATCCCTCGCAATATACGTTCCCTTCTGCTCTGCATAATTATTGATAAAAAAGCCAGCACCTCGTGATCCATTAAGGCACTTGGGATATAGACTGTAGTATATGAAGGATAATTTAGATAGTTCTTGTGTAGTAAAAGGGCAATTTTTCAGTCATAGTATTGACTTTTAGGTGCTTTCAATTCTAAGACAATCATATCATCCATGCCCGATACGAGATACAAAACCGCGATACTTGTGTTGCTAGGACGGAGCGTCACCAACTCGGCTACCGTGGCCAACCACAGGTTTGTTGGTCATTTATAAAGTCACGGTTAAGGACTGGGCATGACATTGGTTTGACCGAGAAACGCAATATCCCCAGGACCCTTTCTTGTGAATCAGGGTGGAACCGGTCCTAAGAATCATAGTTAGGAACCAACGGAATTGGGAAGTAGTAGGGGAATTATCCTAATGGCCCAGGTAGTAGACTAATCATTGTGGACTCTGCGCTGATGACCTTCCTTAAAGAAATAATATACGAGAGGGCATTGGGCACGGTTTTCGCGAAAAACGACTCGGCGTCAATACTAGTTTGAGGCGCGAGGGCAAACGGTGTGTCAGGTCACCTCTTCCACACGGCCTCCACCGATTTCAAGTCCAACGCGACAAAAGCGAGAACCACCTTCTCCTCCTTCTCCACTTCTTCCGGCCCTATGATTCAAAATGGAAACATTTAACTTTGTTGTTTTAAGTATTCAGTCAAAACACCCGCTAACATTATATTCCTCATTAGCTTGAGCACATAGTTCTACCTCAAATATTAAAAAATTCTCAGTAGAAGACAATTTATAATCTTCAATTTTTTTAACGATTTCCGTAGTTATGCTCTGATTTTTTTTATAGTCCCGTTGAAAATTTGGACCGGAATGGGTTAACATCTGCACTCTAATTTCCGTTCCGGCCGGCGCTGAAAACCGAGAGGTTGCGGTCCGCTTTCGCTGTAGCACGGACTCGGCGACGAAGCACGAATTAATTCACCGGCTCTAAGCTGCAATTTCAAATCAAAATCGGTCAACATCGACCGTTCCCCCCCACCCATTCTGACCAACCCCGCGGATCTCCGACAAAATTCCTAGCTTTCATCAAGGTCATGAATTTTGAATCCCTCTGAGCCATTAGATCCCACCCTTAACACTCAAAAGTGAAACGACCGTCCCATTTCCATGGAAACGAGGTCTGCAATTATTCAGTTCACAGTTCTTGCCGCTGGCGATGGTAAATATGCTCAAAGGAGACCACACAGCATATATGGGATGTGAACCCAATGAACTGAATGTATTTTCCTATGAAATACTTTCAGATGAACATTAAATATCAAGGAGGCTGTAAACATCCAGACGCTTTGCTGCAGAGTATTTTATTTGTGATAAATTTTATCCTGTACCAAACCTATTTTTTTGTAATTCAATTAAATATTTGCAGTTCCCTTATTCTTATCACCCATTATACCTCAATTATTCATATTTGATGATTTACTTTTATTTTAATATATTTTCTCAAAGTTTCCTCACCATTTCATTTGACATCATTCCAATAAAAATAATACTGAGTTCTTAATGCAGTAAAAATGCATTTATTTCATTGTTTGGCATGCTCTAAGGAATGCAGCACATGAAAAAAATCCTATATGGCAGTGATTGTTTACACTATAAAAAACTGGTCCTCATTCACGCTACCCCTTTGAAAGGTCACCAAATTTCAACTTCTCATAAAGACTATTACAAAGTTTTACATTTTGATTCCTATCTATCACATATTCTTTCTTATGCATTCAAACTGTTAACTATAGGTCTCCGTTTCATAGTGTTTCCGTGACTCAGCTCATAAAGAAGTACATCGGTGTATAGGCAATGTTAAAGCCAATGGTAAACTCAATTATCCACATCTACGTCGGCCATAATTAGGAGCCAACTTGAAATTTACATAAACTCCCCTTTCCAATATTTTCAGTGACATTCTGTGATATAGTCTTCTATCTTCTACCCTCAAGAACAACTTAGGCATCAATAATATAATCAAAAACTAATATAAGCCTTTTGTCCATGAACATCACTCTAATTCAACTCACTAAACAAAGATCAGGAGCTATTGATTTCCACTTTTGTATGCTGGGAAAATATGAATATAATTTTCCTCTATCAAGACTTTCATCATCAAGTTTGTTTTTGTTTACCTAAAATTTCTAAACTGAAAAGTCACATCATACTATGTACTTCAGGTGAACAGAGCAATTTGGTAGTGCGCTGATGGAAATGTCGTTAACTATTTTCACTAAATTATGCATACGTTTATTACTGGACTATTCCTTTATCCTGTAAAAAAATTAACATTGGTTTTTTTCTGTCGAGCGGAAAAAATTACAAATTTTCCTTCTTAAAATAATTGCCTTCTTTCCAAAAAGAATTATACAAGCTTCGTATAAAGAAATATGAATTTTATGAGCTTCTAAGTTCCCATTTTATAATGCCTATAATCCTCCCAGGCTGTCACGTATTATGTAAAACAGGTATAATAATAACAGATTTGAAACAGATGTTTTAACCAGTTAATTTCTCCAGACCACACGTGATTGTTTTGTCGCTTGTAAGTGCTGCAATTACCGTAATAATCCCCATTTATTTATTTGTTTATTTATTGTAGAACAATATACCCTATTTACCTTATTATTTTTATATTCTATTTTACTTATGGCCAGGAAGCAAGGTAGTTAAATTAACTATTCGCATATTTTGTAAGGATAACTATTTTTGCATAGGGGATTCAATTGACCTTCACATTTATTGGACTACGAATTTTTTAACTTGACATGTGTACCGCATAAATTCAGCAAATGCTTGTTTGACAAAAAAGCCCAAGTTTAGCAATACTATCCGTGCCGTGCTTAAAAACCTCTTTATCGCAACTAGCACAAATGTGGAGGGAGAAACTGAAAAAAAAATAAAATTCATAGCAAAACAGCAGATCTGCTAAGCAGCTTACGAAATACAAAGCCGTCGCTAAAGGAATATGAGCGATGAGACATCGGAAGGGGACGAATTAGGCGGAAGCCAGAGGCATTGTTCAGCCCGGGTCCCATCGTGCACGTTGCTCTCGGCGGATCTCAAACCACCCCACTTCCCGGACCTTTTACTCATCTTTTCCCCCTCTTGACGGTATTCGCTGGATGTCATCTTTTCCTGTCACTCCCGACGACATATATGCCTCTTTAATCCTCTTTCCCGGCGTAAACGCCTCCGTTGCCGCTTTCCATCTTCTATGACAATGCCGCCTCCTTTTTTATTGGTATCCCAGGAGGCGCACGGGAGGTTTTATTGGGATGCTTCCATTCCTTCATTCCGTCATCCACTCCAACTCAACCCCTCTCACTTTAATTAACTCTATGATATCCAGATCCACTCAGCTAATCTGTAAGGCCAGCGAGTATAAGGAAAACAGAAGAGGTTTGCTGTTTTTGCTCGCTAATCGCGAGTGATGGAGTTCTTATGTAATTAAATAAAAAAATAAACTGAAAAAGATAGTGAGAGAACAGAAGTCATGTCTTATTGCAAAGAAAAAAAAAGATACTTTACTTCTATTAAAGTTATATTCATTTTAAATGTATTTTTTCAGATATTCAGAAGAAAAATTGTGATTCATAAAGCGTACGTTTTATCTTAAGTATCACAACATAAATAATTACCAATCACAATTTAGGCTAATTGGGAACAAAATTTATAGTGACGCAAAGCAAGTAAGTTGGACAAAATATATGCTAGGTATCCTTTCTCACGAAATGTAATACACGGTGCGAACACATTGCCTTTAGCATCGGGAGTTCGATCGTCACCACTATGGGTGGGTTAAAACATATATCTATAAACATATCAAAGCCTTGGATTGCGGCAGGGTTAAGTCCTCGACTGCCAAACAGAAGGTCACGGGTTCGAGTCTCGCCTCGGTAAAAAAATAATCTATCCAATGCATGGGTGTTTTAAATGTGAACGTATATACATATATTAATCTGCTTGTAATTGGGGGAACATGTAAGCAATAAAAGTGTTATTATTATTATAATTAAAACTTTATATAAAGTTCATTGTATTATGAATGAATGAATGAATGAATGAATGTTTATTAATTGTCCCAGGGCTGTGCCCCTTAAGGACAAAAGACAATGTACATAGTTATACGAGCAACAAAAAAGAAATAAATCAGACAATCCATACAATATACAAGCTGTGACAAATGAAATATAAATTAAAACAATTGGCATGTAAAAAGGACAAATGCGACATCGTTAGGACATCGTATAACAAATTACATATACATACATTTCTTGATTTTCAGGATATGAATATGACATTTAGTGATCAGAGTTCATAATATTTAATCTTAAAGCTAGCAACGGAAGGACATTTTTTTATGCTTTTGGTCAAGGTGTTCCAGAGATGACACGCAGTAACTATAAATGAATTTTGGAACTTCGCGATGACCAGGAAAATATAGAAACTCAGGATGACATCTGGTACACATCTCTCTAGTGGAAGGTTTGGCAGCAAACATGTCGAAAAGATATTTAGGAGATTTTTCTTTGAACAGGGAGTACAAGAAGCACCCGAGGATGTATTTCCTTCGGGTCTTAACATTGAGCCATCGAAGTTCATTGCAATAGGGGGTCAAGTGGACATCTCTACGAAGATTAAAAATAAACCTGATGCATGAATTTAGAGCCCGGTGTAGTGTGGTGTTATCTTCTTCATTCAGGTCATTGTAAACAAGGCAACAGTAATCAATAGTGGGGAAAACTAACGATAAAATAAGCATTTTCCTAGTGTGTTGGGAAAGAAATTTTGAATGCACTTTGAGCTGGTGTAAGATTGTGTTGATTTTGCGAAAAATATTGTTAACATGATTGTTCCAAGACAGACTTGAGCTCATGGTGATACCTAGATTTCGAACAGAGTTTGAATAGGGAATAAGGGTACCGTCGACACAGATTTGAGATACATTTTCACAGGGCAAGCGATTTGTCATCTTAGGACTACCAACAGTTATTGCTTTGGTCTTACTTGAGTTTAGAACAAAGTTGTTTTGCTGGGACCATACAGAAATAACTTTAATATCATCGTTCATTTTTTTGATTGAGTTGTCAATTTCGTTGGGGAAACAATGACGATACATTTGCAGGCCATCTGCGTAAAGCATGTACTTCGTGTGCTTTAAGTCGCGTGGAAGGTCATTAATGAAAATGGAAAAGAGCAGGGGACCAAGTACGGAACCTTGCGGCACTACACAGGGGACTGTAGTCCAGCTGGAAATGTTTCCGTAAGTGTCCTTTACGGCCTGTCGACGGTCAGACAGATAAGAATGAAACCAGTTGAGGACCGAAGAGGAGAAATTCAACTTCCTCATTTTCTCAAGTAAAATAGCATGGTCTACCCGATCGAAGGCCTTGCTGAAGTCAAATGACACGAGTATCGTCACCATTCTCTTGTCAAACGAACTTCTAATGTCATCGGTGATTTTCAGAAGCGCAGACTGGGTGGAAAAACCGCGACGAAATCCAGATTGAAATTGGTCAAATTTATTGTTTCGAGCGAGAAAATACTGAACTTGGGAATGAACAATGCGTTCTAGCGCGTTAGAAATGTTGCATAAGATGGATATTGGTCTGTAGTCTGACGGATTCACTGGATTTTTTTATCTTTTTTATAGGTGTTATAAGAGACGATTTCCTAAGGGTAGGAAATTTGGAGGATAGTAGTGAAAAATTAAACAAATCAAGGATTATAGGCATTGTGATACAATAGGAGATTCTCAGCATTCTGTGAGATATTTTGTCTACCCCGGTGGAATTCGATCTTGAGCGGAAAATGAATTTATTGAGGGTATCAGTGTTGATAATTTCAAAATAGAAATTTGAGTCGCTGAAAGGGACGAGAGTATTAGAGTAGGGTGTAGGGTAGGAAGAAGAGAGGAGCTGCTAAGGCCTGTGTGGGCAATAGTTGAGAAGTAGAGATTGATTTGATTGACGGTAATATTTTGTACAAGAGAGTTTTGTCGGTGACGTACAAGACCTAGATTCCTTAGTTCTTTCCATACTCGCTTGGAATCTTTAATGCCAGAGAGAGCGTTGGCATAGTATTTGCGTTTGGAATCGTTGATCAAATGTTTCGTCTGGTTCCTTAACTTTGTAAATTGAGCGTATAAAATTGGGTTGTTGGAACGAATGAATGCACGGCGTATACGATTTCGTTCCCTCATTTTCGCAGAGATTTCCTTGGTCAGCCAGAAGGTGGTAGGGACCTTAGGTTGACATGTTCTCACAGGAGCGTGAAGGTTAAAGCAATTCAGAAGATTTTCATTGAATATTTTTAGTTTGGAGTCGATGGTATTGGCCTGATACACTTGGATCCAGTCAGCGGTGGAGAGGTCATCAAGAAATCTTTCTTCGTTGAATTTTTTAAATTCACGAAAAGTAAAGGGTGGACGTTTTGGTGATGGGAATACGAATTGGTAGGAAATGAATATCTGGTCATGGATAGATAGGAATGGAACAGGAGTTTGTGAAAAGGAGGATGCTTTGTCCAAATCATCCACAATGCAAAGGTCGAGGCAGGTATGGCTGTTAATAGTGTGGTGAGTGGCTTGGTCGGAGACCAAATGTAGGTTATTACAATACAAGAAGTCTTTTAGTTGATTGCTGTAAGAACTCACAGAGAGCATATCAGCATTAAAGTCACCAACGATTATTGTATTTTTATAGGTAGGATAATAACTTAAGAATGAGTTCACAAATTCATTAATGTAACCAATTTTAGGTGGGCGATACACAATGGCAGGCAAATTTTCACAGTATTCATCCAAAAGACTTCTAGAATAATGAATTCGGGCTTTGAACAATAGTCAGATGGGGAGGTGGCCAATACACTGTAGTTAAGTTTCTGGTGAATAAAGGCCCCGACACCACCACCTTTTTTCCCAATCCTGTCATGACGCACTAGGTTGTAATCGGCCAAGTACACCATATCATCGGAGATTGTAGGTTTCAGCCACGTTTCAGTCATGCATATTATGTCAAATATCTCTCCTAGGAAATATATGCGAAATTCATCAATATGATAAGTAAGGGACTGACAGTTTACAAGACATAGTTTTACATGATCGTAACATCCTTTGTTAGCAAGATTTGTTGGACAGGATTTTAAGTTATAACACTGAGAAACACTTTGCGGTAAGACACCATTTGCATCACTTGAGACAATCAAAGCATTATTTACGTGTCCCGAGTCGGTTGAACTATTTGACATGTGCTATTGAAGGTTGATGAGATCTTCTTCCGTACGCAGGACAAGTCGTTCACTTCCTTCTCCCTTCCTACCAAATATTTTACCGCCCCTGACCCATAAATATTTTAACCTACCAGCTTTCTTTAACTCTCTAGCTTTAGAATACAATTTACGGTTGTGAGCACTAAGTGATTCGTTAACATATATAAAGTGATTAGGGAGGTCACTCCAGCCAATATCGGCAATTGAAAAGTTTCTTTTGACTCTACGGGCCTCAAGAATCTCTTGAGCCAGGTTGGACCTCGGGAAAGGGAAACGAACAATTCGCAAAAATCGAGCTGGGGTGGGGAAATAGCTCTTCTCGGGACACTGGCGAGGGTGCTGGAGGATTGCGCGACGTCGAGAAATAAAAAGCAAATCGATCGAATCCGGAACATTGCGCAAACTTTTCTGTCAGAGTAAAAATTTCCCGGCTAAAAAAAAACTGAGAAAGAATTTCGTCGACAGCTAGGGCACCAATCCCCTTCAGCCGCCCGCACACCCGGATGTAATTGGTGCGAAGACTTTTATTCCAGTTGGTGACATTTTGAGCGTACTGATATATGCACATCTGCGCTAATGACTTCAAATGCCCGACTTAGTCAAACCGGTAGAGAATTGAGTGTAGAATCGTATCAGTTCCCTGCATAAAAATGCGCCACAATCTCAAATGCACTGCGTCCATATTCTGTTAGCATTCTCTGATATCCTTCCAATGTCCTAAATTTCCCAATTTCTCACTTTCATTCCACATATTTCAACCAGCTAGCATTTAGAATTCTTTTGAAATAACATGGTAAAAAAACAGGTAAATGAAAATGAAGAAAAAATAATAGCAGTTAAATATCAGAGAAATACTTTTGTAAATACACAAGTATTGAATGAAGTGGGGGGAAAAAGAGAGAGAAAAGGAGTCCCACATCCCTTCCATTCCTATCCTGCTGCCTTTCCTCTCGGTCTGAAGCATATTTTAGTGCGGAAGTTTATATTTGGAGTTTTTCACTTCCCGGGTCCTTTAAATGCCTTTTCTACTGAATCTCATATGGGTGGGGACATTAAG
This sequence comes from Platycnemis pennipes, assembly GCA_933228895.1. Classification (NCBI taxonomy): domain Eukaryota; kingdom Metazoa; phylum Arthropoda; class Insecta; order Odonata; family Platycnemididae; genus Platycnemis; species Platycnemis pennipes. The sequence continues at coordinate 24,104,331 of OW121849.1, read as the reverse complement.
ATTAGTATTTAAAGTACATTTATAATGAACATCTTACTCAAATATGTGTGCTTGATATTCTTGCAGCAAATATTAACATGTCCGCTTGTACTTTATTCTATATGCATAAATGTATTATGCATGCTAGAATAGTTATCGTTTAAGATACGTTACCCTCATTTGATGGATTCATTTTTTTAATACGTCGAATCATATATGTGCTCCCATATTTCTCAGATATCATTATAATCTGCATTGAATCGATAATATTAATGGCCCAACCAAAATATTTTCTATTTTTTTGCCCACATATAGTGTTTTTGAAGAACGATATTACATGCATCTCACTTAAAAATAAATTAATGTTTGTACCTCTGATTGTCTGTCTTTGCGGCTTTAAACCTCATATTTCCCCTTTGATTTCAATTATACATTTTTCCTCGTTCATTGTTCATTCAGAGATTTTGAAACCTATTGTTTCAAGGAAGCTCTGTCAAAAATATCCCCTTGCATCGGCGGCCCTAGGCACGCTTCAACAACCCTCGGACACCGAATGACTCCTCCCCCCTCCCTCTATTTCCCATTCCGCTTCCGCCTCGATAGTACCCTTTCTACCCTCTCCCTCCGATCACACCGCGTTTCCCGCACCGAACAGCAATCGTCAAAATTCCATCACGCCGGCATGTTGACGGGGAACGACAGATTAATAACACGTGCGCCGCGGTCCGAACATGTTTTATTATTCAGGTTCTTGTATTTCGCCCCTCCCTGCCCCTGGAACGGGAGTGGCACTCCTCCTATCCCACGCCCTGCTCTTCCCCTTGATTCCCAGTCCCAACACCCCATGTCGGTCAGTTAAAAGACCCTCACGCCCATCTGTTTCCTTAGCGGGCCAAACAATGGCATCGCAATTGGTTGGCTACGTCAACCTGCGGGGAAAGTGGAGGAAACCATGCGGAACATAGGGCGATAATAATCTTAGTTCGAGGGTCCAATTTTTTTGGGGGGATGGCCTTCCATACCAAGAGTTCGGGTTCGAATACCGTCCGAGGTGAATTTTTCATTAGTACATCGGTTTCTACCTTAGTGGATTGTGAATAGCACTTTGGATAACATTCCTGCCGTGTTCTCTTGGGGCTTTTCATTAAGAGTAGAATAATGTCGACCCACTCTCCGTTGCCTGATAGCTCCTACACCTACGCAGTTGCCCACTTATGCTGCCATTTGCGTATGGTATCAGGTGTTGGTTGCGTCAACTGCATAGCAGCAACAACAATTACGATAACTAAAATGACAGCGTATTTACGGTGGAAAACCTTCTTCATAATGAATCGTACTGTACCAAACCGTTTTTTTTCGTGGGATGGCGTGTCAAGATCAACTTCGTTAATTGTGGTAAGTCTCAGTTCAGTTACTACATTCTCCAGAGCACTCTAAATTATTTTGTATCTTAAAACACTAAATATCTTCTTTCCTAGAGAAATTAAAAATATAACAACCAAATAGAGCCACAGTATGCTTCGTCTTCAGCACTTTATCTTCTTCTAAGTACACTAATTACAAATGCCAAAATGAACGAATGAACTTTCTCACCCTGCAATGTTCAAAGCATGAAAATAAGATAGCTGTTAACTAAGCCCAATGAGGTATAGTGTCATTATTCAGAAGGCGTTTTCATTGTGATTATTTTCCAGTGGCCATATTTCAGGAGCATACATACTTATTTCATAATTCAATCAGAATTTTGATTAGAGATAGGAAATGAAAATAATTTGAGTACTTTACTTGCCTTACGTACATACTACAAATATTCCCAGGCTATTGTGTTCACATTAGACAGTTTCTTCGCTACACAAGTTTCAAACCCTTTAGGCAAGAGTAGGTACATTTCTCAATTTCTCAAATAAAATATCTCCCGTAATTGATTCAGATTTGAGTACTAGCATTTCATGTGTTTACGCAAGTGAGAATATATTCCATACTTTTTGGGATTATTATTCTGACAACCGTCTCCCACCGCCGTTATTTCGGGAACACAATTTAGTGTAATTTCGCAAAGCCCTCCAGACATCAGTATGGGGAAAAAATATCAGATCGAAATTACTCGATTCCTGTTTTTCTAACAATAGGGGAAGCAATATTTTAATAATCGTGTGGAACTTTGATGTTATTTGCTGTCACCATTCACATTCTGCAGAATATTCATATCCCTTCTTCCTACGTCTCTCTACCGTCCTCAAATTTGACGCGCTCTCGTTCTGACCCTGGGAGAGGGAGGTATAAGCATTCACTCATTCTTGTGCAAAAATTCAAGCAGGGGAATAGGAAAACTAGGCCGTCAATGGAAATTCAACGAGATGAAATGCTAAAAAAAATATCGAGTAAAAAACAGAAGAGGCTTTCGACAACGACAGGAGGACAGGCTCAACATTTCGCGTTTGACATGACATCGATCCTTTAAAATATAGGTCTGATAGTGTAAGTGCCAAACTTTAGGTAGTACTAAGGCAGCTTTTCGTTGAATTAGAGTTATTAATTCCAATTTGTGCTATGATTTTCAATTCTATTCAAAATAAATTAAGTTACTGAAATCAAAGATTAGCTCGAAGTAAGAAAGAATTTTATGTTTTTTTACGTTCTTACAAGGAATTGCGAATGAAAAGTATTTCCTCCCCAATACTTATTGTCTCTTAGATATTTAATTACTTTATATCCGATTTCATGCCTTTAAATACAATTCTGATAAAATGATGATTTTTTAAATCTTCATGCCGTAACATTACACATAATAACATTAATTCTATGTGAAGATATAGTGCAATGATTTGTATTTGACATTCAGGGTAAACATTCCGAAAGAAACAATTGTTTTTTTAATGCTTTGATACTGTGCCAATAAAGTACTGCATAATACATTTTCATTCCTTCGCTTACGACTTTTTTGTCGCACTTCATGCAGTGGACATTTACATTATGCCAAGTGACTCACAACTAAGGTAGTGTGAAATATTTCAGTAGACAAGAAATTTTGCAGTAGCGGAAGGGTAAGGAGAAAGCCAGTGTCGATATTAATCTAAGCCAAGGGTACCTAAAACTTTTGGAGATTAAATTGAAGTGTTTATGAATTAATATTAGGTATATAATAACTAGCGTGTCAACCATCGACGAGATGTCAATTTTTTAATGCCTCGTAGAGGCAGAGACGACAAACCATTATTTTAACTGGTGTACAAAAATATTTGTCTTAGATAGTAGATGATAGAGGGCTGTAGACTATATCCGTCAGTATTTAATAAATTATTTTAAAAGAAAAACTTAGAATGTAAAATGAGCATTCATCTCTCGGTAGGCCGCACATAAACACACGATAATCGGCACCATGATGCAAAGAATTCCACCTCCTACCACGCCACGTAAACTTCCTGCTTCTACCTCAGCCTCCGCCCATCACTCCTAAACACTTTCTTCCTTCTGGCCTTCCTAGAAACCCAGATCTGCTCCGAGTTTGCTCAAAGTCGTGAAATGCGATGAAAGGCCTTAGTCCGGAAAACCGCGGGTGAAATTGCGAAGGGCCCTTTGTGTCACCCGACGCAGGAGTTTGGGTAGGTTGCTGGGGGGACAATTGCGACGAGAACATATGGGAATGAAGTAGGGTGGAGCGGGGAGGAGGGGGACTAAGGGGGTTAGAGGGAGAACGGGCGACGAAGGGGTCTAAATGGGTTATGGGTTGCGGTGGCCAAGGTAATCAGCGGAGCAAGAGAGACTGGGTATGTGCGTGTCTTGGAAAGGGTTGAGGCTAAGGGATCCGAAGGGAGGCGCGCATCCCCTTGATTGATTGGCGAGGAAGAAGAGGGTGGAGAAGAGTGGATCTTCAGGGCGTGTTGTCCGAAATGAATTTTCCAATAAAATCTCAGGTGGAGAAGTGGCGTGGCGTAATGATGGCTCAGTAGAGAAATTCTTATTTTTAATTCCACAAAATATTAAAGCAAGCTATCAGAGCCAGCGCCATAATCACGAGCATACGTAATGGACGTAAAAGTTTTACAAGAGAAATTCATTGAATTCGTGAATTGAATTGAATAGCACGGTCTTCACGTTAAAGAATATAATTGCCATTTAATGACATAACCATACAACACATCCTAAGGCACTTACAATAGGTTGTTTTTGCAGATTATGAGCGTTCTTTACTGGTTTTGGTCCAATATCTGAACAGACGTCACTGCGTACTTTATTACCTGAAGCGCCAGCGTTGCAACAGTTTCAATAACATCGAGATTATGTTTTGTTCTGCCTACATATGAGCATGACGCCAGCTAACTGCTGCGCATATTCCTGAAAATAATAACCACTCAAATTTTAATGCATCACTAACCTTACTAGCTGAATATTAAGTTATTTTCCTTCGTAAAATGCATTTCAATTTTTTAAGTCGTCATAATAGCACCTGATAATCTTCTGGCGGAGTTCATTAAATATGTTTACATAAATAGCTAAAACTAATGTTGATGATTGCTCTACAGCTGTGCAGAATGCTGTACAGCTTCCTACAGCTGTGACTGAAAAATTAATTTCAGGATTAACTTCCCTCGGCATTATGTTGAATGTCCTTGCTTCATGTGATGCATTAAAACATACCGGATTGAAGTAATAACAATTAAAGCGCAGCACGGCAACTCCTAACGTCTGGGAATTTAATATATATTCAACATGCAGAAATGACGATGACAGTTATAAATGCTTTACTGAGCAATAATGTCTTAATGTGCAGGTAATTCAAATCAATATCCTGTTTGTGCCGGACAGTTACCTCACAGTGGTCTATAGTACGCATTACATAAAACAAAGGCTTCTCTCCGCGCAGAGTAGGGTATTACAATTATTCTTTGCCAAACAACGAGCTAACATAGCGTTGCACAGCTGAATAGGCATGAAACGCAGCATTTTATCTCTTTTTGAAATGAATATTTGTCAAGACTTTCTTTGTATCCAGTGTATCCAGTATTAATGCATGTGGCCTGATGGCCCTTTTGTACCGTCAATGGCAAAGGTTAATATGATGATAACGTATCTTTGAGTAGATATTTTTCAATATATTATATGCTTGAATGCAGCGAGTTCCTAATACGAAGGTAAAATAATTTCATACAGCTTCAAAATGTAAAGATGGGGCCCATTAGCTACAATCTTGCTTCCTATCGAGCAACGGTGAGAGTTTTACTTCCTAGATTTATTACCTACCATAAACATACACATTTATTGACCATCTGCCACCTTCATCAAAAAGGAGTGCTTTAAATTAAACCTCACGCATCGAGAAAATATGCCAAGCTATCCTAAGGGTACAATAGTGAGCTAAAAGTTAATTGCGGGTCGTAAACTGCGATTGTGATGCCATCCATAATAAATCGTCATGAGCATAAATAATGCTGGAATTGATCTATATCAGGGATCGTCAAATGATGCCTCTTCCAGCTACACATAAAAATCATAGAAAACGGATTTTATAAATCCTAAGCATTTGTTTCAGTACTCCAGATTTTTTTGTGATAAATTCTGTAAATACTTATTCATTCATATGGAAATAACTGGTCTGGATATCTGCAGCGCAGCTTTTCTCAGAAAGAGAGAAGAATTCTCAATTAAAAATCACGACACGATGCTAATTCTTAACTCTTGTCTGGGAGCCCCATTGAGGAGAGTAAAGAGCATTTCATGTGTTTCGTGAGTCACAAATTGGCAACGCCTAATATATAAAAATAGGGAACGAGAGAAGTGAAATAATTGATGCAAATTTTAAATCACTTCGTTCAACAAATAATATAATATTATACGAAATAACGTTGGTTCACAAGGTATTATTTTTAAGCCATAGGTCTATATAGTCCATATAGCCCCACACCAATTTTTGGCAGTAGGAAGAGCGCACAACATAAATCCACGAATTGATCACCTAAACGCCATTTGTTTCCAAAAAAAACCACTGACTATTTACCTTATGCACCAAAATTCACTATAAAAACTTCACAAAAACTCTAAGCAATTAAAAATTAATGAGGAAGAAATATTTTGAGAAATTGAGTGACCACACGCTTACAAACACGAAAACTTAAATGGCGTCCATAGAAACAAACGGCGCAAAGCAGATGACGTTCGTTTGCGGTTCAAAACGTTATCTACATTCGAAATTTGAGCTCTCTATTACGTCAAAGAGAGGCGAAAATTCAAATGGAAGAACTCAATCACGGTCCATTTAGCACTCTCCCTTGCTACATACAAGCCTCCTCATGTAGAAGAACTCCATGGCATCGAATATATAGTCTCACTAAATAACCTTTTACGTGATTATCTTATTTGTTGAATTTACAAGTTGCGCGAAACAGAACAGTATTCTAAGCTGGAGATTATAATGGACGATCGAATCGGGAGAAGATATATGCACTAGCAGTGTGGGTAATCCTGATGTTTGATTGAAAAACACCCGAGCATCCGATTCAATCGCACTATTCCAATCGCCCACTGATTCAAAGTTTCTACTCATAGGGCAGGTCGTAGTCTGATAAATGAAATGTCACCCATTTATTGAATTCAAGACAAAACTCTTCAAGATGGCAATCCAGGTCTCAATTCACTCCACCAACCTATCCATAGTCAAGCAAAGAGTAATTCAGTTTCGGATAATTACCTGCTATGAATTCCTTCACAACCTTCAAATATCAAAGGGGTTTTCAGATCTCGATTTTTCAGGCACTTGCCCGATTAATCAAGTAATTAAACTTATAAGAGCAACATAGTTTTACGATATTATGAGAAAAGATAAGAATAAAACTATGGTTCTAGGCACGTCGATGCCCATGATAATTAACACCGTAGGAAACCTAGTGTTTTGATAAAAAATCTAGTACTAGACGTGTGCTATTTCTTTAATTATATAAGTATTGAAAATTTTGTAATAACGGATAAGACGTGTCAAGGATTGTAGCCGCCAAGGAAGTGTATGACATCATCATAAAAAAGGCAATGGAAAGATTTGATTTTTCAAACCGTTTGCTAGCTTCGACTTTATTCAAGCATAAATAATTTCCCTCATTAAAAAATTCATTTCCAGAATATAATCTCATAGATGTTACAGATTCCTATCCTTGTTTAGACAAAAAAATTAAAAATGGAACTGCAGGTTATGTATTCGATGGAAGATTTCAAGGAGGTGACGAATGTTACTGACCTTTTAAGCTTCTTCATTGAAAGCAATTTTAATGAATATTTTAGTGAAGTGATAAAACTATGGAAGCTCTTTGCCACAAATCCAATGACAACCTCGGAAGGGGAAAGTTATTTTTCTGCTAAGGAAAGAATAAAGACCTTCCTAAGAAGTACTATGGAAGAAGAAATGTTTTCTACACTTACAATGTTGTCCATAGAATGATCAATCAAGAAGAAGATGATCAATCAGGTGGAAGATTTCAACGAAAAAGTGATTGATAAATCTGCGGCCAAAAAGGAGGGAAGGATGGATTTCTTGTATAGGCATTCGGCGGCACAAACAACATCCCCATAACAAAGCAATTTAAGGTAACTGACTTATTTTTATATAATTACTTGTTATTTTCAAATAAATGAAGGCAGTGGAATTACAGCGTATTTTGGTCACACGCGTGACACTTATTTGCGCATATTGATACAAAAAAATGGCGAGAATGTGGGAATGGAATTAGAGCAGGGCCGATTTTCCCATAGGTCTCGTGGTCATTTGTGCCAGCATTCTAGCAATTCATCACTTTACGCGACGCAATTTTCAATGCAAATCCGTGCAAGTACATCAAATGTGTAATTATGTGCCTCGTTTAAGACGGCCTTAATAATGTGTGCGGGTAAATATGATGCGAACATTAAAAACTACCTCAATTGTCGTAAATGTTGGGATATTGTATAATATAGGCATGTATTCATATACAACCCATAATATGTGTCTTCATAATTCTACTGCTTTTGACTGCAGTTGTTGTGAATGGTCCTTCATCCATGTAAGCAAAGGCTAGATGTCAGTAAATTCCGCCATTTTCAACCATATCCGCGGCTTTTTACGAAAAGGGCATACGATTGTTGAAGCGACACCCAATTTTCTTGAAAAACTCTTCTGCGTCGATTGCTCATGTCATAAAACGATGCAACAATGTATTTAACGGAGGCAATGAAAAGCGTCTTGCGCCATTGACACATTGTATTGTACGTAGAGTAGGATAACACTAATAACTTTGTAACTTAAAGATGCTGGGGTGATACGAAGTCTCGGTCAATCCCTTCAGTCATTTCTGGCAGTCGAAGTCGTGAGTTGGTTTTGTGAAAATTTTTAACGCTAAAGTATTTTAGATCCTCCAGCTATGGCTATTAAACGTCAAAGTAAACCTGAGGCTTCTAAAATGTGATGTAAAATCACTTTACAAGAGAAAATTTATACGTGAAGAAATGCGAAAGTAGGCTAACGATATCCGCCATATTATGTGTTGTAAGTCTCTTCTCTACGACCGTGGTTGTAAGTATCCCGGTGTCAACTATTAACACGATAGTGAAAGCCAAGGAACGAATCAAAAAACATATAAAAGGTTCAGTTTGTGTAAGATCCGCCATCATTGCCAAGCAAAGAAATTGTCTTCTTGGTGAAATTAAAAAAATAACTACATGATCATTGTGTGATCATCCACACCACTTAGTTTTCTGGCGATTCAGCAGAAGGCCTAAAGTCTCTACAAGCTGTTGAAGAATCAAGCAGGTGAAACGGGCGTCATAAGTATAAGGTGGTTTAATCGATTTGAAAATCGCTGGAATTTGCGTAATATAAAATTTAATGTAGAGGCCGCCAGTAATGACATAGGGATTTTTCAACAAATACTATAACATTTTCGAGGAGGATGGTTACTTATCATAACAGTTAAGAAAGATCTGATGCTTTGCCGGTGTATATTGTAGGTGAAGGCTATTCGGATTTATATATTTCATCAGCCCTGAGGACGATGGACGACTCGTGCATTGTAATTTCGGCAGAAATGCAGTGCTTGACCAGGTGGAGAACCCGAACAAACTTCTCAACCGTAGAAGTTGTTTAATGTTGACGAAACGGGGTTTTTCCACAAAAGAATGCCTCACCGTACGTATCTTTCTAAAGAAGAAAAGCGTGCACCTATCTTAAGGCAGGAAAGGATCGTCTGACTCTCTTGCTAGGAGGTAACGTAAATTGAGACCTCTAATTCACCATTCCGAAAATCCACGAGCATTAAAAAATGTTGATGAATCCTTTTCTCCGGTCATCTGGAAATCAAACGCAAAAGCTTGGGTTACATCTACCTTATTTGAGGGCTGGTACTGCAACTATTTTATACTAGAGGTCAAGGGGTATTGCCTTAAGAAAAATATTTCATTTTAAATCTTACTGTTGGTTGATAATGCACCCGGCCACTACCACACTGGATGATTGAAATCACTGCATTAAGTTTAGTTTTCTTCCTCCAAATACAACGGCACATTTACAGCCCACGGATAAGGGAGTCATAGCGTCCTTCAATGCTTATTACTCAAGTAAGAATTTGCTGATGTTATTGCTGCCACAGATGGGGATGGTGGAATGACATTTAAGGAGTTTTGGAAGGGCTACAATGTACATCACGCAAAAAAAAACAGCATCATCCTGGGAGAAGTGACTGGAAAAAATATGAATTGTGCTTGGAAAAAACTTTGCCCTCGTCTCGTTCGTTTCGAGGGATTTGCGACGAGATGATGAGACCGTCGGTCGAGCTGTTGCACTTGCGCATGCCCTCGACTTCGATGTGGAAGTTCTTTGAGATTTTCTCGAGGAGTTGACCAATGAATATCTAATAGAGATGGAGGTACGCAGGGCAGAAGTCATGGATGAACATGATGATGAGGAGACCTTAAAAGGACGTGTATGGAGAACAAAAATGCTTTATAACTAATGGACTGTCGGAGGTCTTGAAGCTTTGAATACCACTGCTTGGAATTCCACAGTGGTAAAACTTGAACAAATGGATTCTAACGTCGGCATGTTCGCTAACGTCAGCAAGGTATTTCAGGATGCCATGTCTTGCTACGAGGAAATATATCGCGCTAAAAATAAGGCCTCATACAAACCTTTCCACACAGCTACTTCAAGAAAGTTCAAGCCACATAATTATCAACCTCATCAACAGCTAACGTAGAAGGCGACGCCTCAGTGCAGCGTTCGACATCACAGTGAGAGAAATAAAATGTGTCTGCGAGCGTGAAGGATTAAGTGTGTGTAACTGTAAAGCGTTAATGTGGTCAAGGCAGTGACATAATCCTTTACTCTCCTCTTATGAGTATAAACTGTGACAATGAAACCACCATAGCCATTAATTAATTCAACTTAATAGGCACAAGATATAGTAGTGATTAAACATTAGTAAATTGCACATTACTAAATGGATCCTACAATGCCATAATTATATAATAAATCAATATTAGTCGTCATTTTAGTGAAGTAACGTTAATAATCCGTACCTCCTCAAATCCGTGGCACTGGACTATTCAGTGAAACTATACTACGAATGTTGACTATCATTTCACAAGATGCAACTTCCAGACGACATTACCGCTTATCTGTGCAAATAAATTAAGGGTGAAAATAAGAATTCTTGAATTTCGAAGTGAACTGAAGGACTTTTGCCAGAAATGTTCCCCGCATTGATCGAAATCTCAGGAACATGGACTTAGTTTTGGAGAAATTTTCGACTTACCTAAATTTCGATTTACGCAGCATATGTCGGAACGCATCCTATCCGTAACTTGGGGACTGTCTGTATATTGTTTTTCTGACTAAACCCACTCTGGCATCAAAGAGACATATGCGTCTTGAAGAAACGAATAACGGTATAAAATCGTTCGCCGAAAATTTCATGCCCTTCACTCAAGTTTCAAGGTTTATACAAGGGCTATTTTGATTGTAAGTTTCTGATGCTTAAAACAGATAAACATTGAACAAAGTTTCAACTTACATTATTTTTAATCTAAAGGGTACACAGTTTTATACGATGGAGAATATACAAACAAGAAGTGATTGTTTTTTATCTGTATTTTCTAATATTAGAAGCAAACGCATTCATAATAAATTTTAGTCCAGCAAGACATATTCCACTAATTATCGTAAACTTGTGTAACAAAACACTTACTTATGCAGAGGGCAATTTATTGGTATATTGTCAACAATGAGCTTACTGAGTATTCTAAATTAAGCACCAAAATTAGTATGTTACTTGAGTTAGAGGCAAGTTTTTAAAAAATATAATGTAGCATTTTAAAGTATTGCTAAGTTAATAAAACAATGAAAAACGTTGGAAGCCATTGCATTATTTGTTATATTATCCTCTGAAAATTCTTCCCGCTATTAGGATGGTCCACAAAATCACATTTAAAATATTTAATCTAATAAGGAGAAGTGTGGTTTAAAGAAAATTCTATGTAAGTAAAGGGAATTTAAGCAATTCCGATTTATCACTTAAAAAAATTGGAATGTGACCAAAATAAATCCTATAAAACAGACCAAGTAACATGTACAAATAAGTAGGACAGTTTTCTTCTATTATTAGTTCCCATTCAGAAAGCGTGAACATTTCTACAGCGTGAGAATGCTTTTTACACTCAATAACTCTAACTTGGCGCAGCAAAAATTGACAAGAGACTCAATGTAATACTGAATATGACACTTATACTTTAACCTCAAATCCTTCCCGTATCAATACGCACGGAAGAGTTTTCAAAATACAAAGAGAAAAAAATAGGTTACAATTGCCTCAACAGCGTTTAAAAGAACAAGCGATAGTTGAGAATGCGTCAGTTCTTCTCCGGTTCCTGCTGTAATTCGTACACCTCCCGCTCCTGGGAAAAATAGCAGGAATGAGCTCCGCGAGAGGAGAAGGAAGCTCGGAACGGAAGGTCAAGAGGGAAATTGAAGACGGCCGTTCCAGCATCCTCTTAAGAAGGATTCTCCATGACCGAGCCCCTTTCCTCCATTACTAGCTCACCATCCCGGATCCTTAGAAATTTTTATTTTTTTCATTCCTAGGTGCACCCATCCATCTTCCAAAAGTGCCCGGCGGTCTCTACCCTTAATACGGATACCGTCTCCGACAATATTCACCATCTCCATAGTACCACTTGAAAAGCCACTAAAGGCATGATTTGAAATTTTATTCAGTTTTATTTTTTTCTTTTTCAGCGTCTATTACGCTCAAAGTGATAAAGCAATTGGCCATTCAAGAAAATTTCTGTTATGTTTTTCTATTGATCTGTATTCATTAAATATAAGTGAAAGAGAATTGAGGTACTCGGGAAAACGTTTATCAGACGTAAACGATGTTAGCATGTGTTCATCCCTCTGATTACACTAGGTGTAAGAAAAAAACATCAAAATACCATAGTAGTTTCATGCTAGGCTGCAGTTTCATAGTAAATATTCTCATTACAACCTCTTTTCGGCTCTGCATTATCAAAACTTCACTGAGTCTTAAGAATGTACGCAAAACAAAGTTTACAGTAATAAGCTGAGTACTGTGTCTACTTCTGAGATCAATGGCTGTTAAACTTTCAAACAGGATCGTAATTATTATGTGAAATTGAATAAATATCATTATAGATACTTTAGACTCGGAACAATTGACAAATGTAGCTTAATACCATTAAGATGTAAGAACACTATCCTGACTGTAAACGGATATACCTATTTTCTCTGAAGTTAACTCTAACTACAATCAATTATTTCAAACAAAAAGGAAAAGCTTAAAATACAAGTTACGGAAGAGGCATGGAAGAGGATAAGTTCCCTCCACTTAAAAGAAATCGCGTGTAAGCGTCGTTCCATTAAGTAAAGGTAACTAAATCAAGAAATACTCTCGTAGCTCTGTCACTATTGCAGTTTGGATTGTGACAAATTAATTATCACCAAACTTTATGAACAATTAAGACAATAAAGCTTCTAGGGAAAAAATAAAAAGGAGAAGTATAATTTCCTATGCATGGACCTAATTCTGGTATTCACAACTATGAAGAGTTCAAAAGGACAAAAGTAAAAGAAAATAAATACGGGGGACGGTATTTAAGTCAGGGCAGTTACTTTTTCAAAAAATAACAAATTTTGTTAAAACATATTCTTATTTTCTAATTCTAAGGCCCTAATTTTACTTTCCTAAGTAGTTATATTTTCTCTTTGAGCACTTACTTTATAACTATTACTTTTACTAACTATTACTAACTAAACTACTACTTTATAACTATTTTTAAAAAAAACCGTCTAAAAAGAAAGTATCCACCCCTACTGACAATCAAATATTGCTCTGAACTGAATATGGAAAAAGAATAAGAATACATCTGGATGAGAAAGCAATACACTGGGGTGAGAGAGTCTCGTTTCGGCTAGGAAGGTCACCCGTGTGTGGAAAGCTCAGAGAGATGCCAAGTTGTTACATTAATCGAATTCCAATTTCTTTATTTCTCATACGTACGGTTTATTGCCACTTGAATTTGACAAAGATTGATGTCTTCATCCTTCTACGACGAAAATATTAGCCAATTTATTTACACCATTTTAGCATATTGAGGCATTACCGCTGCAGCACGTTGGTAAAACAGGAAAAAATTGTCAAATTCAACCCGGCTACTGAAAAAATATCCCCCAGCTACGATGCTTAGACGGCCTACATCCATGATAATACATTTTAATGCAGCCTATAAACTCAAGTCTTTTTGAATCGCTTGCTTTTATAGATAATGAGGGGAAAGAAACAGTTAGATGAAAATGGAGTATGTTCTGCAACTTGATCGATTCTTGAAGATGTAGATTCGAGAAAATGTGGAGAAAACCATGATAAAATTTGTTAACTTAAGTATATCTGACCGATTTTGGAACTAGACATTTGTAAGTGACGTACAACATTGGGGGTGAAGAGTAGGTTTTATAGTTGTTTATTTCTTGAATAAAGTTCTTAGGTGAGTTATCATTATTTTTATATCACCAATATGTGGTGGAGTAACTAAACATTTAGGAGATGTATAACTTTTGGCATGGAATACAAATCCTTAAATTTATTCCCAGAAACATAATAAGGATATATGGGCGGCTAATAGAAAACATGGGTTAGAATCAAATATCGGTGCACTTTTCCACAAGTAATTTATTAATGCGTACGACGCGTTTCGGCTCACAGAGCCATCATCTGGTACAAGACACCAACATACATGTTAACAGCGTATTTATACATATGAGAAGGGGGGGGGGGAAGTAAGAGGCAGAGGGAGGGGGGGGGGCAAAGGTACGGTTGGGGGAAACAGTGAGAGACGGAAAAACCAAGGAAGTATGGAACGGGGGAGGAGGGGTACTTTGATTCTAATATGTCAAACTTCCACTACATCTCGCCTGAATCAGTTGATTTTATTAGAAAACATGGGATTAAACTAATATAAAAACAATTTACTTACAACAATATTTACTATATTATGTGAGATATTTGATATATTTGATCACCAGAAATGCTAGCTTCACAATGCTTTTCAAAATTATTGACCAAACCACTTAACAGCTATTCTTTTCGACAAGGAATAATTTGCATCGGTTACTTGAAACACTATCTGTATTCAGCTAATGTATCTCTTTGTGGAGAGACACAGGAAATCAACTACTACTCTTTTGTTGGATGGAGGCGAGGTGAAGTAGACGAACACAACACTCGGTGCGTGATATCACGCTGCCGCATTCATCCCTACATGGATGCTAAATTGTCTGCGGCCACATTAATTCTCGGGTGCGGGGAAGATTTAAAGTTTAGCATTCTCTTTAACGCGTCTGCCTTCACATTGCGACCCATGATGGACTTGGGGAAGGAGGAAGACGCGGATGTCGGGGTTGAGAGACAGAGAGAGAGAGAAAGCGCGAAAGGATGAGTCCGAGGATCGATGGCGCTCTTTGCGACTCGCCGGCATTTGCCCCCAGGAGGGGTTTCCGTGCGGTGTCGGGGGCGGCGGACGGGCGAGGGGGCAGGGAGGGCCTGAGGGGTAGGGAAGATGATTAGAGAGAGAGTCGGGGTAGGAAGGATGAGGTGGGAGACGGGAGCCAAATGACAGGGGAGAGAAAGCGGACGGAGATGATGAAACAACCGCCGCTTTAATCGATCTGAGAACCCGCCGTCTTAAAGACGGGATGGTCTACGAACGTAGAGCCGTCATCTCGAAAACCTACTCTTTGCGATGACTTCTCGAGAACTGCCGCAATTGTAAATTAAAACACACAATTTACCGAAGAAACAAAAAACCAGGAAATACGCAGAAGGCAAAGTGGCAGGTGAAACACCCATTTACAATTAATGATTAAGAAGTATATAGCCAAAATCTTTAACCCTCAAATGTTTACTTAAATCCTGTATTACCAATTAACAGATCCTAAATTATATTCATTTCTATTTCGCACTAATACCCACTTTTTGAACATAACAAACTTAAAGAAGTTTTTACCCAAGGTATTCCCTTAACAAATAGGCACAATTTCGACCAGAGATAGTATAGAGCTCTCAATCGTTTTCTCCCATTAAAAAATAATGAAAAATCCAAACAATACCATTTGCAATAGGTACTAGAAAAAGCGATGCTCGAGTTATTTTAGACAATGAAATTTTAGCCGTGATGGAAATGGTATAAATAAATATGAAAAAATTTGGTATTATGTAACTATCTGTGAGAATCTGAGTTTTTATCAATTTTCATTGTAGATAAAACCTTTAAAGCACCCAGTTGAAGAAAAAATTCATATTTTCAGATATAGCATGAAGACAGTATATTGTGCATGGATTCAGGAAAACTGATAAATTAGCGCGAAAATCGTAGAAAATAATCACCAATTTGTTTAACAATCAGTCATGGTATATCGCACAACTGCGAAAATGTATTTCTTTTAACATGCTCATAACACTGTATTCGTATTTTTTTTCCTTCAGCGATATTTTTCCCTGAGTAGCTTCATCTAAATTATGAGCATCCATGTTCTTACATGCCTCTGAAGCGGGGCCTTGCATGGTATTCGAGGCAAGTGCACAAGATTCATTCCTATGTCACGTAGGCAGTTTATGTAACTTTCGAAAACTTCCCATGGATATTCCTGCGCAAAAGTTAAGTAGAGAGGACACCTAATTAAAGCATTAGAAAACGCCCACTTCTACATATTGCTTCGAAACTTTGGCGTGTAGCTTTTTAGAAATCTACCCAATTTCCAAATTTTATTTCTTTGCCAAATGCAGTTGCAACTAAAGTTTCAATTGTTAAAGAATAAATTGTAATCCACTCTTCTACCTTTCTTGAAAATATCTAACCTATGCATAGAGGTTTATGAGTGTATCATTAGAAACTAATTAATTATTAAATTCACCAACGGAAATATCATTCTTTCATATTGAAAGCCAAACTTCCTTTGGTCAGATTTTACAATTATGTTTGAAATTTTGGGTTTTGGATATTTTTCTTTTCTGGTCATTCCCCTCAAATTTGAGAGTAGCCTTCAAGCTTTTCTTTCGCAGCAGTGAATACGAAGATAGGACATGTGGAAACTACACCAAAAATGAATGGATGAATACCGTACTTGATAAGATGACCGTATACATAACCGCTGAATTATCAAGTTTGTGTTCTTTATCAGGACGGCGTCAGAATATTTCCTGAATGAAAAATAAACATTTTCGTAATTTGCCACCCTATTTTAACTTTCTTCTGTCTGAAAAGTGGAAAATATTGTTTACTTCCTTTAGCTAATAAATATTTGCTTCCGGAATTAGTGGAAACTTTATATCTTTTGATGTTCAGGATAGCATCAATAAAGATTATCTACGGGGGATAATATTATCTTCAACATGCAAAAGGGCTAAAAGCTAAACAAACTTGTTCTAGTGTGGTCAGGGAATGCACGGATGACTCAGTAAACCTATCTTTTTGGTAAAGTCTAAATATTCCGTGACATGTTTATTGCACGTAGAAAATAATCGAAATGAAAACACTTCTCGCATTCCAACATCGAAGCAAATATCATGTCTATATTATAAGTTTCTCTCAGTAACATTCTCATCACAGCTGTTTCATCATGAGTTTTTCTTCTTTTTCTTAAGCTAATCTTGTTTTCTCATAAAAAACACTATTCCTATGTTTGCTTCGAGTCTTTCATCTCGGCCCTAAAAATACTAGGCCATCTTGCCATAAACTTCATGCAATATAGTTTTATAGGGAGAAAAACAAATGTTTTCAGGGCATTTAAATAAAGCGATGCAACACATTATACTACTTAAATGCTTTTCCGTATTGCAAAAGTCTCTCATATTGCAAATATTTCCGGATTTTATAATTTACCCTTACAGTCTAGAAGCCTCAAATAGATATCTCATAATGTATTTGCTAAAATTGTCAGGGGTTTTTAAAATGTCCTTTACTAGTCCAATGGATCAAAGTTACAAAAAAGTAAGATAAAATGGATGCACAATGGTCGACTGATAAACATGAAGGATATTTTGGATTTTGTATTATAAAAGTGATTAACGACATCGATAGGACCAAGTTCAGAGCATTATAAAAAAATAACAAAGAATGCGCATTAATTTTTCATTCTGGAGATATTTTTATGACAAATTTCTCACGGAAGCATCCGGCTAATCAACCTGTAGATCTCCAGTAACACTAAACGAGATATGAATTAAAATAGAAAATACGTATCTGGGCTGCTCACAAGATAGCCGCACCATGTAATATAGAAGGGATGCAATTTCAAAAAATGATATGACGCAGCGTTGCTGCTGAAAAAGTGGGCGAACATTGATAACAGAAATATTGACAAATCCCACTCGTTAAATTCGGAATGTAGGCCAGAGCGCACATTTAGGAGACTAAATTCTCGGAGAATTTCCATGTTACCTTTCCTCACAGAGATAAAAAAGCAACGTTGCACGCTTGGCAGTATTTAGTCCGCGGAGTAGATGGCTCACAGGTAATGAGAAGGATTTAAAAAAATATGTGATGACTAAACATTAGGAGGTTTATCCTGCCACGCCGACGCTGTCTCCATACGCGGATGTCGCAACGAGCAGACGTTGCGCGCGGCCTCGTGTCTCGCACGGGCGATGTGCGGCTTTATTACCGGCGCGGTAGGGGCGGACTTCCCCTTGTGGGGGAAGGGGAGCAGAACGACGGTGGGTGAGATGGGGACCACCGCCGATGCTGCACCCGCGGTGGTGCATCTTTCCGTTGGGGAGGGGGGAGGAGGGAGAGGCGAATGGGAGTCGCTATGGGCCGGATAAGGTCGTGTGGGTTCCGAGTGGTGTGGGGCCTTCCTCTTTGGAGGGTCTTTGGAGTGGGCAATGGCGCAGGGCTCGAGAGAGAAAACCTAGGGAAGAGAGATAAGAACCCGTATTTTTACTCGGCCTCGAGGAGATAACGTCGGTAAACCTGCCTCCCCTGGGCGGGAATTAAGAGTTGACCGTGAGACGGGGCATTACGTATTCACTTCCCTCAGGGATCCACCTCGACGCTGTTCTGTCCAGGCAATATTTTTTTCCTGCAGTGCGCTAGATAGGAACGTGTTTTAATTGGGCTATTTATAAGCTAGAGGCGGAGTGGTGTCGGGAAGAGGGAGAGGAGGGGCTTAATTGAATAACGACCCCACCCCGATGAAAAGCGTCCAGATGGCAATAGGGAATTCTTGAAAACGAGTGATTCTGCCGAAGCAAATGCTGCACAGCTTGTTTTACGGCAGTATTTTTTATTTCATTGGCCCTTCTCCTCGACACACGGGCAAGTTGGCCGCAGGGGTATAAAATTCCTTACGGGCATTATAAAAGACTCCAAGGCATATACTGCACATCCGTGCTCAGTTTTGGAGCCTCAAAAATGAAGCCCTTATCTGCAAAATTACGCTCAAGGCTTCAAAAATGACCAATGGGCCGAGGATCAAGTTTGCGGCATTCGTGGCACAATTTCATTTCTGCAGAAAACGTTTGTATACAATTAAACTCTCAAAATATTACCCAGGTTACAACCAGTTAAATCTAAGATTGCCTGCCTTTTTTAGGGACGAATGCTAAATCCTTCAAAGTGTGAAGTTTTTCCATATAAAGATGTTTACACTGATGGCTATTTCACCACTTACAGCTACTACATATCACGACAGCTTCACCAATATTTCCTTCCCCACACTTAACTTTCTGTGCTCAGTGATAACTTTTACATAAAAGTTAGTAAGAATATGAGCAATTATCTTGAAAATAATAGTTCTCAATCGAAATTTGGTAAAAATTCAAAACAAGTCTGCAACAAAGTTAAATTAAAAATTAATTCCGAATAAAATTTAAATCCAATTTGCATGACATGTTTCTTTTACAATTGATTCATCAGGTGTAGGTACCTTCTAAGGTTGTGTCGCATTGGCTTTAAGGCTCTTCGTCTCTCTCTACCTAGCGTTAGCACAAGCACAACACCAATGTTCAAGGCAGAAATCGATGCCACAATTCGAGCCACCATGCCGGCGCGTTACTGACATAATGACACCAGAGTGTCTGGTGTCATTATGGGCATTTACAAAAAAGTGCCATTAGTCTCAAAAATATACTTGAGATTTGATTTTACTGTACCGTGGAAAGCACTAAAATAATATCCCTAACAATATTAAACTAGAGTTAAAAAGCTTGCATTTCATCATGTTGCTATAATACTGATGAAAAAAGAATTAACACTACATGTTCGATGTTATATAATACCAAATAGTATGATTTGAGTCACATATTCGATGTTATAAAATACCAAATAGTATGATTTGCGTCAATAATGAAACCCATTTCTTGCAAAAAAATATTACTGCTATTACTAGTATGATCACTGCTACTACTTTTTAATAACATCCCTTATGGTATTTCTTTTATCACGTCATTTTTCTCTAAGTACAAAAAGCATACAGCGATGGCAAAAGCACCGACAAATGGGATTTTACACCAAATTTTAATATAACATACACAGTGTACATTAATTTTTTACAATTAAAGTTCAAATAAAAATATTTTCCTCAAAAGCGTAACGAAAGAAGGGCGTTGATTGAGACGTAAGTAAAATACATAAGAATGTTAAGTAGAGACAGGAGGTTTGCATGATTATTTATCATGCAGATATGAACAAATTCAAATAGGTTCAAACGCTTCAAACTAAGCAACTGTTTTTGTCATTTCGTATATAAATTTCACTGAATATTTCTTTTATCTACACAACCAAACACTACATCGTTTCATTCAGAAAGGGTATTGGGACAATTGGCAAAATTTTCGCACAGGTTTTTCCGCTCATAAATATTGTTTCTTTATCAACGTCCCTTCTTCTCAGCAAAAATAAATCCTATCACAGCGAAATATTGGTTATTAGAGAGACTTTTCCACCAATACTTGACAGAGAAAACTAAACTTAAGTTAGAACACATTGTCTGAGTCAAATTTAAGTTTTAAGAAAAATATTTTAGGCAGAAGCATAACGAAGTAGGACCTTCATAGATGACATACATATACAACGAAGTAGAGCAGACCATTATCGGCAGCGTTTCTTGTTTAGCGTAGTGAAAACAGAAAATCTATAAATACTGTCTATTATTAGGTGAGTAAAAAACTTTGCACTTTTCCACGAAACTCTTCCTCTTTTACTCACCTAATATGTCTCACTTCCACTACATGATGCCTGAAACAGTCAACACTGTCCATTATATTATAAATTTACGCTTCCCTGAGGATATAATGTCAGCCACTCGACAAAAGATTAAATTATAGTTTTGGTAGGGAGTAGGTGTCTAATTTGCTACTGTTTCACGCATATTTATTCATTAAAATTATTTTCTCTCCATTAATATCAAAAGAGATAATGATATCTTACGCATGGGGTCTCATAGTCTAATTTAATTAGATTTAAATGCATTGATTGATTCAAAGGTTATTTCACAAAGCAGCAATACGGTATTAAGAACTAGATGATAGGTATTAAGAAAAACTTCGCACTCCAAGGTTGATAAGAAAATTAGGTGATATCCCTCGACACATAATCCATTTATATGTATTGAGTGGATTTCCAATTGCTTTTTCAAACTACAAGGAGAGAACAACACAGGAATAGATAAGTGATTCGTTGCCCCATAACTATTTCCTTTGATGACGGGTTCACGGAAAATAATCTCAAGTAGCGGAAGAATTAATAGCTTAATCTCACTAACAGGGAAATTATGCATTCCATCCGGCTTCTCTGAGTACGCAAAATATTCAATCAACGGGATTATGGACGACTGGCACGCCACAACCCTTAACCTGGGTTGTAAGACATTTCCGGCATAGCTGTTCAGACAAAGCAGGATGAGGGTTCACCAGATTTTTCCTGCTTAACCTCTAATCGGGTTTCTCCACCAAGCGATGAATATTCAATTTGAGATCCTAGGGATCAGGAACAGTCGGCGTTGAAGTATTTAACAAGTTCGAATCGTTCTTATCACTACTGCCATCTTTTCCATACGGGTTTTTCTCGACCAAGGCCATGCCTCCTTAAGGGTGTTCAACACCTCACCAAAAAATGCCGCTGCAGACTATTTTTATTTTAAATGCCATGCTCGTATTATGATAGATACGTCCATTTTGATTTCATTCTATTATGCGAAAAGATTGAGTATTTGGTCATATCGACGAAATTTCTTCTCTGAGGCTTGCAAATTAAGAATTGGCATGTTAAACTTCACTGTTTTTATGCGTTTTTGAACGCCTATCGCAGCGGTGTATGAACGTAAATGGAAAATTTCTTCGACACAGCCAATCTACAATCCTTCATATCAAAGAAGAGAATAATGCCATGTGCTCGTCTTACGACCCATTCCTGCAGCATCTAAAATTGCGAGACGATGCATGGCGTTCACCGAACTAAACGCAAGCTGAGGCTTTCCCCTCATATTTTTCCCGCCCAATCTTCCCCTCCTCTCCCCATTCCACCGCTTCATCTCGCCTCTGAGACGCTCCGAGAGGGAGAGGCGGAGGGGGGAGGGCTTCCTTATCTCTAAGCGATCAAGTTTCATCCTCGCTCGAATAGCAGTGTGGAAGGTTGACGGAGGGTCTGAGCGATCTTGGCGAGATATTCCATGTGTGTCTGGGCGTCGAGAAAAGGAGCAACCTATTTCTTTCAAAACCTCCACAAACTAATTTTTATGCTATTTATTCACACCAATTTGTTTTTTTAATACGAAATATCGTGTCGTTAGTTTCATATTTTCACATTGCTATTTAGAACAATTGCAAAATATTGAGTTTTCGTATTGTTGGGCGTTAATTGAAACTGATAATTAATTGAAATTGGATAACTAAAATGAGACTATTACAATGCTTCGAACGATTTTTATTTAGTTTTCAACTGCCAAATAACAATGACTTTATAGTTTGAAGTTCATTCAAAAAATGTAAATTAAATGTTAGTCTCATCAACATTGATAATTGAAAAACAATCCTACATTTTTGCAGGAAAATTTGTAGACATAACTCACGCATTCACTAATTAAAACCAAGAAATAACGATAATGCAAGGCTAGATTGTACTTCTTGCACATAAATATCTCTTGTGAGCCACATTTTAAATCTATTATAGAAATTTAAAACGGATAGCTTTACTGAAGATATGTTAGGTACATACCTATTAAAAACAAGCGTATTGGTTCAGATTCAACCGGATTAATAAGATTAGAAAGAGAGAGATTGTCGTACTGATAGATTCAAAATGTCATTTTTCCCCGTACTATAAGAGAACACAATACGCATCATTGCAAAGGGATAGTAAGGTGAAATATTGTCGAGTTGTCTGGAGTGCATAATGCATGTGTTAACAACCAATCCCTTTATTAATAAGTAGTTAATAACAGTCAAGCTGCATGTAGCATGTTTCCATGTAGTAGCCTATTGCATGTCAATAGTTCCATGCAGTAGTCTTGTGCATGCTTGGTGATCTCCACCCCCTGCCGATCACCCTCGCGGTGGCTTGCAGGGAATCACATAGATGTAGATTTGTTATACCATTTTCTACCGTCACCTGCTACAATAGTATGAGAAGCAATATCCTGCCTCATGGAATCAGATAGACTCCCTTTCCTGTGTGCGGCCCTATTTCGTGATTCTTGTTCCTTTGCTATCGCATCCAACCGTGATGTCCTCCGCTCGCAGTAGACCTAACGTCATGCATGATTGAAAATTTAGTAATGTAATGTTACTATCAATTACGATCCTGTGCAATTTCCAATTGTTGACGACGCACTTATCAAGGGCACTGTTAAAAAGTAGCCACGAACATCCTTCTCTCCTGGCTTTTATTTCGTAGTTGCCAACTCCGTTTTCATGGACATCCACCCCACCCACATTATTCACCCCTGTTATATAATGATATGCTATTTGGTTAGTTCATATTCTCAATGTTTTTCGTAATATTGCCTTAGCTTTTTGCCTTGGGAAGAGGAGATAAGGGGCCCACATATGTTATAACGGCGAACACTAAATTATCTTAGCAAAGCACTATGAGGATTTAATTATTTTCGTCATTTTGGCAATAGCAGGTTCCTTTCTTTATCTCACTTAACGTGCGATTGATGGTCAGAGATACTGAAACATAATATTAGTTTCTTCAACCTTGGCATGCTTTCTCGAATGATTTTTCACTATTTGTCAGGATATTAGCTCCAAAACATTTCGTTTATGGTTGAGAATGGTACCCCGTAAAAAATATAATTGCCAAAAACCTTTCCGAGATTATCGTGTATTATTTGGTGACTGTGATTCTTTATTTATCGCGAGTATATTTTCACTGAAAATGATAATATAGCCTACATTGCGATCAAAAATTAAAATAAAATGTCAAGAGGTGTCATACTTTCGTGTGTATTTTTAGCACTTCTGGAGAAATAGCCACGTAGCATTTTTGGTATAACACATTTTTGTGTACCTTATCCCGATGAGGAACTGACACAATTTTCTTCGTTTTTATCATAAGTTATGTCTTATAAGATCTTATGAACATTTGTTCATGGGTTACATAGAATGGGTTACAATGCGAACTGAGTCAAATGAGATTCAAACCCATACGTAGTTATTATTTACAATTACACGTTAAGTTACATTTTTTCGTAATAGCATTTACTTAGTTGACTAAATTAAATATTATTACATGAGGCACAATCAACTTGTACGACATGATATAAGGATTTAAACCTTTCCGGCACCATATCCGCACTTATTGAACAACATATCCCGCTGTAAGGCGCTACCCTTATCAATGTCGACACAAAAGATAAAAAAGAATTACCAAATTTGCTCAAGCTATCGCCAGCGTTGCAATTCAATAATAATATGGTTAGCATGATTAGGGGGCTACATTTCAAATCGTTAGGGGGAAAAATCAAGTAGCCTACAGGATTTGGCACGAATTCAACAGTATGAAACGGAAGGCAGATTTTCGCACGAGGAATCAAAGCAGCAACCGTATCTTAGACTTAGTGACAGCTCGTAATTAGGGAAACTTATGCTCTTGCAGAACAGAGCCACCGACCTTACTACATCCTGATGGTATAGCAACTGAGACTCATTTAACGATAACGTATACCTGACGATGACTTAAAATGATTGAACTTGCCCATTCATGATTATTACTTCACTCTATTCCATGGACCCTTCGGCATTTATCACATGTACAACGACATTAACCGCAGGCTAGTTACTCGGAGAATCATTTGTACAGCATTTGACAGTTGAGCTCACCGCTTAAGCACACAGAAATTTTGCTCTGACGTCGCTTGAACGTGAACTAGTTCCTTTGAAAGAAACAAATAGACGATTAGTTGCATATTCATTCAATTGCAAATAGCTGAGGCGTATGGATTGAAACGCTGATGTCTCTATCAAGCCATTTTTTGTTTCTTTACCGACATTTTTAAGTCTCTAGTTCCTTATAGCCACTTGGTCATGACATTTAAAAGAAAATGTTTCATTTTCAAAAATAAAACATAGGAATATCCCCGGAGTATTTTCATGGGGTCGAAAATGTGGACATCTTATGCCCCAAAAGTGGCTAACATTCACAAATATTTATCACTTTTGTATCATATGATCACACTTAGAACTTTCAATTATACGGTTCCTAATATTAAAACTCTGATATTGCACAAGATATGTGAAACAGCAAAAAGTTTCTGTTGAAAATGAGCGCTACCTCTGATTTTAAAAAGTTAATTTTATTCTTGGTAAAATAAATTCGACGAATTATAAGTTACTGGGCTGTAACGTCATCCAATCAGATGACTTAACACTGCTTAATTAATAACTTGATGTCTGCTCAAAGTTTTGGAAAATTCTCGATTTAATTCAATATTTCAGTTTTTTAGTTATAAAATATTCATCATCATCATCGGTCAGCAATTCTAGGATTGGTTTGACGCAGCCTTCCACTCGGATCTTCTATCGGGCAACCTTTTCATATCAGCGTAATGCCTCTTTTTTACATCCTTTACAACCTGTTCCATGTATCACATACGAGGCCTACCTACAATCTTCCCGTTCGATTTCCCTTCGACGATTGTCTTCATCAGGCCATCGTCTCTCAAGATATGGCCAATTAAGTTGTCCCGTTTCTTTTTAGTATTCAGGATACTTCTGTTTTCTCTCACTCTTCGTAGGACTTCCTTGTTAATTACTCGGTCGATCCATTTAATCTTCATCATTCTTAACACCACATTTCGAATGCTTCCACCCTTTTCTTCTCCGCTGCTGTCATCGTCCATGCCTCACTGCCGCTAAGAAACATGCTCCAGACGTACGTCCTGATGAATTGTTTCCTTACTTCTACGCTTGTATTTCTAGCTGTGAGTAGATTCTTCTCTTGATAGAATGTTCTCTTTTCTTGGGCTATTTTACTGATCTTTCGTGCTTCATCCATCTTTAGTTACTTCGTTTGTGACTTTTATTACGTCAGTTGTGATCTATAAACAATGTGTTGGAACCACTACTTAATTTATGTTGTTTGCAGAACTCCAGTAATCTTTCTTCTCTTTCGTTTCGGTTTTCCAACCCATATTTTCCAGATATTCTTCCATATTAACCGTCGTCAACGACAGCGTTCCAGTCGCCTAAAATAATTAGGTTTTCTTTTCGTCTTACATGTTTTATAACTTCTGTGATATCTTCGGGGGCGTCTTCCACTCATTCATCTTCGTAGACCGACGTAGGCATGTAAACTTGCACCACAATGGTATCCGTAGGCTTGGTCTCAATCTTCACCATTATAATCCTCTCACTGTAGTGCAGGGAGCTCTTCACACGCAGTCCTGCACTCTTCCTGAGCATTCCTACTCCAGCGTGACCATTCAGTGATCCGGTGTGAATAATTCTGTAACTTCCGCTCCTAAAGTCTCCTTCTTCGGGCCATCTCATTTCACTGATTCCTATTATGTCGAGGTCCATTCTCCGAGGTCCATAAAACTTAGTTATAATTAAATTAAAATATTCTCAATGCACATCTTCGTAGTAATTTTGCTTCATGGATGCCCGATATGCAAAGAAAAAACATGCATTTAGTAGTGTTCGTTATTTCACGGTCATATGCGACTAGTGAAACTCCGAAAAAGACAGCAGCAGCAAGGCCAATGAGTACGGAAAGGGTACGGAAGGAAACGATTTTCCACAAATCCGTAGCCCTGTAGATGCTCATATAATTTAGCTAACGGTTGCAAACCTCCGGAACCCTTCAAACAAAATTTCAATTTCATGGTTTTGCTAAGAAATTCTCGAAAATTCGCCACTGTACGATGGGTGGATTTTTTTTAGTTTTCATAAGGGAGCTCTTGAGGAAGGGTGCGTGTGGCTGTGTTCTCCAGCGTCCAGAAGGGACGGCGTTATGGAAGAGTCCACGAAGCCCTATAGAAACGCGCTGAATCGTAAAGGATACTACAAAACGTAGAGGAGAGATTGCAACGTGCAGAATTCGATTCGCAGGGAAAAAACCGAAAAAGCATTTATTTCGCAATATTAAATTTACGAGATAATTAAATGTAAGGGCTCCTTCGTAAAGAATTTTCACGAATTCGTTACTGATATTGTATTCATGCCTTCGTTATAGTACAGTGTAAGATGGAAACTAAACCATCTGAGGCTATAATATTCTTCGCGAAGGAAAATACTGAAAAGGAAAGGTGATGAGAGACATTAGGAATGAGAAACTTCCTTAGAGCTGCTGTGGTAATAGCCATCGTTCCAGTGGTTTCCTGCTCTTCTCTTTATTTATATTTCTCAGTATTTTGTCTTTCATTAATTATATTCATTTCATGACTAATCTCCTAAGCCAAGATGTTGCCATTGGCAGGACGAATCCCTGCAGGACCACCTTTGATTCCTCTAGTCTTCAAAGTTAAGTAGTCGATCTGGAGACCGAAAACCAAGAGAGAGAAGAGTTCCTCAAGTCTCTAAGACTCAGCGGCCGTGACAGAAAGAGGCTGGAGGAAATCATAAAGGATCAGCGCCGCTGCAAGATGTGGATGTCAAAAACATTGAAGAGTTTAACTGCTTCTTCTTTCGTGCGTTTTTGTAAATTACGCCGCACAACTCCCCGCGCAAACATAGCCAAAGATTTCCTTTACCCTTCGTTTGCAGGAAGTAAAGCCACGCAATACGGGGAAGTAGCTAACTCAAGGCAATAGCAGGGTATGAAAGGCACAGCGGGGACAAAGTTTGTCTAGCTGGTCTCTTTGTGGACAAAAAACTGCCTTTTCTGGCCACCCCGCCAGATTTCCAATTGGAAAGCGATATTAGAAGTGAAATGCTTAAATAAGTGCGGGGGTATTTCTCCTATATAGGCAATAAATAGGAAAATAATTTCCTAATGTGAAATTAAAGAAGCAGAAGTAACATTAAAGAAAAATTGCTATTTATAATATCAGGTGCAGGGTCAGCTGCATATTACGGAAAAAAATACCGTGTTCTTGGTGTGGATTCCGTTTGGAATGCTATTTCAGAGGATTGAAGGAGAGGACGAATTTCGGAACGATAAGATGGAGATAAATAAAAAAAAATATATGGAGCACCTACTTCCCGAAATCGTGGATCCTCGTTATCCGAAGGGCGTGAAGATCCGTTAAACAGCTATGCAGTAATGGTAAAGATAATCAGTGAACTTTAATAATTTGTTGTTACTCTTTCTGAGAGCAATGTTAATATATTGATTTTATGTGCTCATAAACTGTATTTTCATTGTATTATTGCTTTATGTAACCATTTTGATTTCCTGTGCTAATGCTAGTTGGTAATTTGTATACGACTTTCTACTGAAGGCTGTTATTTACGCCATTTATGTTACTAGGAAATAATGCTCAACTTTTAATTTTGTGTAACAGTGCACAGAATGGAAGAAATACCTTATTTACGAATGGTTAAGTTAATTTTCAGGGTGATCATACTGCTCATCATAATTACAAATTGTAACTAATGAGTGCATGGTAGCCAAGTGGGTAGAGCGTTCAGGTACAGATTCAATTCCGGACGAGGCACCTTGGCATGATCTCGCGGTATGAATTTCAGTATCAGAGCTTTGTTGTGTAAGTCGGAAAACTGGCCTCTTTACCCTGAATGTGTTAATTTCACTCGCCTTCCGCCTTAGTACGGCGGAGCTCAACTCTGTCAAACCAGTCATTGGGTTTATAATTGAGGGAATTATTGTAAATATGGTGAATTACCTGCGAAGAAAAAAGTTTTTTCACTAATAAGCTCAATTTAAAACGGCGTGTTAATAAATGTGGAGCATTGACCATTAATACCGTTTAGTCGGTTTCGTTTCTGGTGTGTATAAAAGCGTATTCAATTTAACCGTAAAATCATAATGATAACCGAAAAACGTAAATGCACAACGTTCATAAACGAAATTTTTTGTTGCCTCCGCCATTGATATTCAAATAAAAGTACTCTGGTAACAGTTAGAGGAAAATATGTGAGCGCTTTGGCCCTGTAAATAGTAGGAAACTGTAGAGAAATAACATTGAACTTTCACATTAATGAAAGACAAGAGTCGGAGTTAGTCGCATATGCTAGGGGGAAAGACGATATTTTAATTAACCTCATTAAAAATGCTCACAATTACTTTACGAGGGCAACGTGCATCCCGCTAAAATAAATCATGGATGACTAATTTAATAACTTCAGTCCATAACATTTGACAACCACTAAAAACTGCACTACAAATCCAAGGCAACGCCGACAATCCCAGAATCCTTTAGGTGTTTTCAATTTTAGGTAATTGCTGACCTTTCTTACTCTCGACCACAACGAAGACGAGGAAAACAATTCACCCTCGGCTCCGAAAAGAGAGCTCTCGACCTTATCTGTGTTCTGAGAAATTTGATCGCTTGGCGGATTTCGCAAGCCCTCCTGTCGCCGCCCCCGAAAAATCCCAGCTGCGACATATCAGGTCCCTCCCCTCAACTCCCCATTCCACTTTCCACGGTGGCGACGCTGATGGCAACTCACAAGAACTACTAGAGCCGCGAGATCATGGTGAGATGAGAAGCCGTTAAATCGGACCATTCAAAATGCGTTGAACACCCTTAAGAACAAAAGACTTGAAATCAGTCTTCAAGGTAACTCAAATCAATCGGAGGAGAGGAGAGGGGGCATTTTCTAATCGCCCCAGAGCTAAATCCCCGCAAAATGGGAAACCTGACTTATGCCTTGTCCTAAAAACCCTTGGGAATCGATAGGACTGCATTAAAGCCATCAAAATTCTTTATTGGTTGGATTATCTTAAGCGCTCTCCCTCCTCCATAAAATCGAGAGAGAGAAGGGAAGGCCGCAGTTATCCAACCCTGGCCCTGTGTTCATCTCACTGGAGAAAACTTTTGGGAAGGGAGAAGCGGGGTGGGAAGGGGATACGAGGAGTGTGGGTAGTAGCAATCGCTTACCTCGGGCCTCTTGGAGATTGATACGGAGGGCCGAAACGTGAACCCACCACGAAGATAGAAAACCACGAGTCCACTCTTAACCGAACCAGGATTTTATTCCCATTACAAAAGGTTATATGCATTGAGCTATTTGCCTGCGCCGCCATCGAGATGGGGGCAATCTCATCGGAAACCGCAGACGAGATGGAACGCGCTAGCGCCCTGCGATGGGCACCAAGGGAATGCTTCCGGGAATAGGGGAGGTGTGGAAGTGGCAGGAAAATGTGGGAGGGGAGTTTGGCCTACGAGATCATGGACAAAAAAGTGCTATCGCCTGACCGATGTGCATATGCTATGAAGCTATCTGCTAGGCAGCAGAGAATTCTTCTTTTCGCATCCTCAGGAGGAATACTACCACTTTGGATATAGCCTTTGGGAAACGCATAGATAGCCACCAAAACGTATCGGTCATGACCGTCATGACTAAATTTAAAACAGGCAGATCAACATATTCGTATCTTAGTTCGGGGATCTCGCGGTCAGTAAATTGCATATTTTATTTAAAAAACATATGTGGATATAAAAGATTAAATCAATTAAGCATTCAAAAAATAAGTTGTAATTTTGTTCCTCACCCTATTACACTTGATGAACAAGTTTGTTACTAACAGAAAAACATACATCAGAGATAACAAGCAATAAGAGCAACAATCAAGGCTAATTAGCAAAATATTATGCATAAACATTAAAACGAGACAAAATAGGCTTGAAGTTCATGATTTGAGAGGAAAAATCTTGGTAAGACCAAAAGTTGAAGCGCTTTAATGTGCGCCACAGAGGCTGCTTTCACCTTTTACACGCGTCCTCAGAGTGCATTTTTGCTTTGCGAAACACATAACTAAATTGATATTTTGCTCCAAGATAAAGTCCATAGGCAAATAGATAGAGCCAATATTTTGACACAATTATCAAGAAATAACACTAAACGATCGAAAATCCAAGCTATAATTGCATAAATTACACCATAAATATGCAAATATTTTTCAATAGCATCCGATTCAGGCAATTGATAGCAACATTATCTAAGGACATTCACATGAATAAAGTTCACGTGAAAAACCTCGCTCAACAATTCCATTATTAACCAAATTACCGTAATAAAATAAATTTACGCCGAATTGAAAAGGTTGGAACGTTATGTTAAAAAATCATCATCAGCTCTGCCATACATTTCTTTTAAATATAAGTAAACATTCCTTACAAGCATTAGTAATAATTTTATCTAATTTTACTTTCCTTGCCATATCCGTTTATTGAAAAACTTAATTCAATACGCAATTTCATTTAAATAGAGGGAGTTCTACCAAAATAATACACTTCATGAGTGAAGCGTGACGGAAATTAAACTATTGACATCAGAGAAAGAAAAACTATTTTAAACAGCTGCCAAACTTGGTACTTTTCGGTATTACAGTATTTTTCTAATTTTTGAATTACGTCGAATAATTTTCCTGGTAAGTATTTTTCAATTGTGGTCAAGCCTCGGAAGCTTATCCACTGTTGCAGCTACAGTGGGTTCGGGGGGAGACGACGGGGAGATGAGATCATTTGCAGAATCAAAGATAAATGGGCAGCTGGGTATGGGTAAGATTTTCATTTACAATGGTGGGAGGGTGTAGTGAAACCATGCCAATAACATTTTCCTGATTTTAACGTATAGCGTGTAGGGGTCCAGGGCTTAACCTAGAGAAGGATACTTCAACGGCTCACTCATTACCTGCGTGCATGATAGTATTTAGAGATGCAAATTTACCTTACCATCAATAAGACAACCAAGTCCTGGAAAATTACGAACTTGATTCCTGCACAGGATCGGGAAACATACAGTGTTACCGGAAACCGAATATGTATACATTACGGAACGAAGATGAAACGTTGTCAAAATGTAATCTCAATTAACAAAGTATGTACATACTTATATGATGCTGCCACTTTTAGAAGAGGCTGACTGCAAATATGTGGCTAAAAAAGAGCAATGCCATTGATGCGATTAAATGGCATATCTCAGTGTCGGATGCATGACACGGGTCCCCAAATTTTCACGTGGAACAAGAACTAATGCCACCGAGGGTACCAAGCGAATGCACCAGCACTGCCGGAGTTCGTCATTGCCGGAAATATTCGCTCATCTTCCTCCCTTTCCACCGAGCGTCCCACGGGCGTGTCGGCATCGAGAGGGGGAACACCGCGAGACTTCGCGAATGGATTGCACTCTGGGGAGACCGCCCAGGAAACGAGCGCGAAATTGAGTGGGGGTACGGGGGTGGATTTCTGAAGAGGGGAGGGTGGACTATGAGGGCAGAGAAGAGATCTCCTCCTCCTTCCTTCCATCAGCCCAATACCTGCTGATTCCCTGAGGGAGGCGCTTTTCAGAGGGAAGGCGCGTGCGATGGAACAGGAGGAAGAGATGAGGCGTTCGTTTGGGGGTAGAGACGCATGACTGAGTGGGGAGGGAGAGCAGTCAAAGAGAACGCGGACTCACTTCCGCCACCATGGAATTGGAATGGAAGGGAGGGGGAGTGAGAGAGGTGTAATGCGACGGGAGCCAAAGCGAAGAGGGAACTCAAAAAGGGTTCGCCGGGATTGGAAATTAAAATACTCTGACACCCTATGCCTCGTGGAAGTCCCTAGTGTATTACAGTGCGACGCTTTACAGATAGAATGAAAGGCTGATGCACTCCTTTGTTTTTGGTTAAATTTAAACTTTATTTAATAAAACACTGTTATTGAGTGCCGTTTCATGCTGATAGCCCTTAGTCTATTTATTACTTGATGACCTTCGAGGGAATTCATACTATTTCTAGCAGAATATCCACAGAAATAAAACCAATCGTTATCTGTTATAACAATTAGGTAGTGAAGTTGTTGTACGTGGACGCTAAGAAATCGGATAACAGCGTTCCACGATCGAAAGCATGGGAGTTTCTAGACTGAGTAAATATTAATACAAACTTGATAAAATCCGCGAATAACTACATATATAAGAACTGCAAAGAATAAATCAACTTTGGTAGTTGCTTACCTTTAGGTTGCATTGCCAGTAAAGGCTTGGAACAAGGATGCTGCATATCAGCCACACTTTTCAAAATATACTTAGAACTAGTTCTAGACAGCTGCTTACGTAAATGCAGAAATATGGAAACACCTCATGACAGCAATGCTCTTAATATGCTATTTTTCATATGGTCAGTTAGTGCTGGCACTTAACTACGAATATCTGCAGTACATGACTCCGAAACTAATAGATAAATATATGAGAAATGAGCTATGGTCGCAAACATGTCAAAACGTAATGCATAACTGTAGGTGGGATGTTAAGAGAAGACCTTGTTTTAGAAGGTGCTGATAAAATCTTGTACATTGGTCAACATAAATGCCATAAAGGGTGAGTATAACTGGTGAGAGAACTTTAGATCAAGCTATCTAATACCGAAACTATCAAGGAAGGAGAGCAATTAGATTACTAAATATCATTCTGTGGAATCGACAAATATCTAAGGTCAAAGTAATTGAGAATATACAATGCCACTATAAAAAGTATAATAACACATTTTTGCGGCCATTAAAGAAAAGAACTGGAAAGGAATTAAGGCCTACAGAAATGGAATTTTGGATCCGGGCTGCTGGAACATGAAGGATTGAGAGATAAACAAACCAAATGACCAAGGAGAGACTCCCGAGAAGATTTTGAAACGTACCACCCAAAGTAAAAGATGAAGATACAGACCTAAAATACATAACAGGTGGACTGAGGAGGTTGACAAAGAACTTTGAGCAATGGGCTTGGAAAAGAATTAGTGGAAGAATGAAGAAAGAGGTAGGTAGTATTAGTTTGTAGGGTGCGTCGACGGCATGGTCATTTTGCACCTCTACTCTTCAAAGTTATGTATATACTTTCTATATTCGGATAAGGCAGGTTGTCAGGTAGCTAGATATATTGCTTATCTATTATAGGGTTCAGGTTAAAACCATTTACATTTCCTAAACTGTTGCTTATATTTTATTAAAAAGCGCCGTTTCCTTTAGAAATAAAATTACGCGGCCAACAGCATTGGGGTCGTCACCCAGAATGGACCCTAGGTCACCCCCAATGCCCAGTCGGCTACGCATGTCCCGGTATCTGCCACACTCCGTCAGGATATGCCGAATTCCGAGAGGACAGTCACAGTCATCACACCGGGGTGGGATTTTCTCTTCAGTGAAGAGAAAGGAGTGGGTCAGATGACTGTGCCCTATCCTCATACGGGTGATGACCACCTCCTCCCTTCTACTACCCCTGACGGGGGACAACCAGGCTTTGGTGGAACTTTTTATCTCGCGCAGTTTATTATTAGTCACCGATTTCCATTCCGTATCCCATTCATTCAGGATTCTGCGTCTGAGTGTGTTCTGGAGATCTTCTACGGTTACTGCGTCTAGGTCAACTCTAGGGTTACCGAGGGCCTTTTTCGCAGCATCATCGGCTGCCTCATTTCCCGGGATTCCCACGTGGCTAGGGACCCACGCAAACTTAATAGAGATGCCTCCGCTCTGAAGGCTTCTCAGAGATTCTTGTATATCTCTTATGATTGGGTGCGCAGCATTATAATTTGAGATGGCTTTCAAGGCGCTCATGGAGTTGGAACATAGCAAACATGATATACCTCGAGTCTCAACGTCCCTAAGGGCAAGTTTAATAGCAGTCAACTCTGCAGTGTACACGCTGCATTCGGGGTTGAGCTTTGTGCTCACGGTTTTGTACAAGCTCACATAGGCACAGGCACATTCTGACTCAGACTTAGAGCCGTCCGTGTAAATGGGTGTTAGATCGTGGCATTGAGATAGAAACTCTGAAAACAAGGACCTATTTTCCTCAGGAAGTGAGTCAGACTTTGCCCGTCTTGCTAGCTTCCACCAGATGTCCGGCTGAGGAATAAGCCATGGAGGAGTTTTAGCCACTCGTATCCTTTCTATCCGGGGAACGGTAATAGAATATCTCTCTAAAATATAGGCAAAACGCACATAAAAAGGTTTAGTAGCCCGTGGTTTTCTGTTAAAAATGTGAGTCATCGGTTCGTTAATGGTTAATTTAAAACACGGATGCGATGGCATGGCTAAAATTTTACTAGCGTAGTTACACATCAAAAGATCTCTACGGATGTCAAGCGGTGGTTCACCTGCATCACACAGAAGGCTATTGATCGGACTCGTTCGAAAGGCACCCGTTGCTAGCCGGAGTCCAAGGTTGTGTATACTTGCTAGCGGCTTTAAGTATGATGCGCGGGTAGCACCATAGATAAAAGAACCGTAGTCCATCTTGGATCGAACCAGTGCCCTATATAGTCGCAGCATTGTAGATCGGTCCGCGCCCCATGAACATCTTGTCAATATTTTTAAAATATTAAGGGATGGGCTAACTCTCATTTTCAGATCAGTAATGTGGGGTCTCCAGGTTAGCCTTTGGTCCAAGATCATTCCCAAAAAAAGGGCTGAATTCACAAACTCCAGTGGTCGATCTCCTAGGCGTAGGGTTGGTAGAAACAGCCCTCTTTTTCTGTGAAAATGGACGCATCGCGTCTTCTCTGGGGAGAAGCGTAGCCCATTTTTGCATGACCAGTGGTGAAGTCTGTTTAGCGTTATCTGTAATTGTCGCTCAGCCGTTGATAACTTGGATGCCCTGCAGAAAATTGCCAAGTCATCCACAAAGAGGGATGCCTCGACGGGTGGTAGGATGGAGGATACCACGTCGTTGATAGCAATGGCGAACAGGGTGACACTGAGTACTGACCCTTGGGGAATTCCATTTTCTTGGATCTTCAATCTGGAAAATGAGTTACCCACCCTAACCTTAAAAACTCTATGGCTTAAAAAAATTTCGATAAAAACTGGCAAGTTGCCCTTAAAATTCCAGTCTCTCAGAGTCTTTAGAATTTCAAACGCCATGTTGTGTCATATGCTTTCTCCAGATCGAAGAACACGCTCAGAACGTGTTGTCGTCGAACGAAAGCTTCTAACGTCTGCGGAGTCTTTAACGCCTTCTTTGGCTTGCCAGCAAAATTTATTTGAGGTTCAAAATCATCTTTATCTACCTCACTACTCAGCGAACGACGTTTTGCCACGTGTTCGGAGTATATTCCCTTCGGATTTTTAACAGAAAAGAAACATTCATCTTCCATAAAAGGAGTAAATATAAGGCTAACGGAGATGCCAACACAGAGACCCACAAAAAATACGGTATTTTGACGACAGTACGAAAAAGCAGAAAAAATCATGGCGATTAGGTATGGCAAAATATGTATACTCAACTTAGCAATGCCTTCTTAACCACAGTAAACATTCCCTGGAGATATGAAGGATTTTATTGCCTTCCCAACTCATTTGTATGTAAACATTGCGCAGATATATTTTCGCTTCGAATGAAGAAAGATGAAGGCTAGAAATTGGAAGACCTTGGATCACGTTTTAAACCGACTACGCGTATGAAAACAATTTGCTTGACTAGGACATGGACTCTGAATCCTCTGATTCCCTGCCAGGTGCTCAACCACTATGTAGTCTTTAAAGGAAGCTGTATGTCATGCCAAATCGTATTTTCCCCAGGTTTACATACTTACAGGATCTTTTTCATCGGCAAATACACTGCTCTACCAACTACCGTCTCCATTAAAAATCCCACAGTCAATCATTCAGTCCCGAATTACTTTAGTTGTGGCCAACCATACCTTCGTTTCCCACGCCAATTTTCTCTTCACTTCTAATACACTCACAAAGTTTAATTCTCTTTTTTCTTATTCCACGCCTTAATAATATTAAATTATAAGTATACATTCATTAAGCCTGTGATCATATTTTCTTTCTTCCAACTGCATCGGCATCAATTGTAGATATGAATTGGCGTGGGAGAAGTTTTTGAAAAAAAAACAATGATGAATGCTGAGCCGAAATTAAAGATATTCTTTCCTAGGATTAAATAATTATGTTTCCAGTTTTTCAAATTCCAAGCATCAATACCAAATGGCTTCAATATCTGAAAAAATATCACGCTGAAATACGAGATGGATCCCGGAAGCTGGGACCTTATTCCCGAATGCACCATTTTTCTCCACTACAGGTCACTCAGGGATGTAATTCTGAGGTATCTCTCCTCTCGATGCAAGATTCAGTGCGCCATGTTGCTTGCGTTACGACGTGATGTCGGCCGCATGACCAATGCACCACGATAAACTGGGTCAGTGGCCCCGATGACGGCGTAACTTTGCACATTGGGCAATAACACCGTGTGCGAGTTCGTTGCCTGGGTAGGTTGGTTAATATCGCGAGCAACATAAATATGTGTCCGTGGGATGCGCGCCATGCGCCAAAGATAACATGGAAAAAAAACTGCAAACGGGAGGGAAGCGGGTGAGATGGGGAAATGAGAGGAGTGAAATGGAGTTCTCTGAGGATGGGGAAGAGCAAATTGAGAGCTCGCCCATAAGACAGACAAGAGTACCGACGGGAGTTAAAGTGGGACGGCAGGTAGAGATGGAGGTGGGGACGTGGAAGCTGATGATTTTGGAGGATGGAGGAAAGTGTGGTTTGGTGTGTCAGAATACGACGATTTCCAAACGAAAGATTTCACTGAAATGTCTCTAAAGCATTCTCTTGTCTCATTTACTGGAAGCGGAGCGGAATCAAGAGTCCTTATTACATGCATCCCATGTTGTTATCGATCAAATAATATTTATTGATAAATGTACTGATAACATTAATCGTTATAACGACTAACCCTACCGATTGATATTCATCATCATCAGTCCGCAATCCTTAAA
Source organism: Platycnemis pennipes (assembly GCA_933228895.1). Classification (NCBI taxonomy): domain Eukaryota; kingdom Metazoa; phylum Arthropoda; class Insecta; order Odonata; family Platycnemididae; genus Platycnemis; species Platycnemis pennipes. Next base: position 24,066,498 of record OW121849.1, on the reverse strand, counting down.
TTGGTTTTGCACAACTTGATTCCGCCAATCTCTTCATATTTGCGTGTTTCTTCTATTCAAGATTATGATAAGTGATTTGTAAAAAAGGAAAAAATTCAATGAATATTCATCTTATTTTCCTCCATTAAGATGTATTAAAAATTACATGTTTCTAGATAGCACGCGTCTTATGAATAACTATAATAGAGCCCGATATGACCTATGAAACACACGGCTGTACCTCAGCGCAGTGATTCTAATAACCGGTACGTATATTTCCTTAGTATTTTCTTCCATGCAGTGATTTTTACTGGAAATAATCAAGTGTCGGTATCAATTCAATAAAGGATAGTAGAGTCTCTGTTGGTCTGAAGTGGTGGCGAAAAATTTTATTCTTTCGTCATTGTATGAACGATGCGGAAAAGCCTGAGTATGATATTTTAAATTCAGAATCAATAAATAGCTGGGAGGGGGGGGGGAGAAGGAGTATTAAGTAGCTGATAAGCATTTGCTTGCACTTGAAGGTGAAAGGTAAAGGGGGTTTCGAATGAGAGCCATTTAGGAATGATTGAAAAAGGGAGCAGCTCATGAGAGTCCGAAAAACGTCGAAAAGGAATTAGGACCGTAAGATGCAAGTATATTTACCCAGTATTGCAATGCCTGCGCCATATCTTTAAAGAACGAGAAATAGATCTGGCAAATATACTTCACCTTTCATATTAGATTCAAAATCATACGGAACATTTTTCTAAATGGTGGGCGTATTTCAGGGATGACCATGCTTCATGCCACTGCCAGCCGCATGCATAGGAATCTCAAAGGAAAGAATCTCAAAATATTTCGTGATCATTTGTTTCAGTAAATTAAGGCGAGATACTAATTGGTTAAAGTAAATGTGTTCGAAGACAAGAATATCAGAATGCCAATTAAATTAGGGAAAATATTATCTCCGAAACTGATTATGGTTACCAAATACAGCCGAAAAACTGGTTTCGGAGATCTAGGTTTCCCTACTTTAATTGGCATTCTGATATTCCCGTCTTCCAACATTTTCATTTTTTCCAGTTTTTCAAAAATCATCATTAGAGGTACTGCATATATTAATTTAAAAAATTATCTGGTCTCAGTATCTCCAGCATGTTTTTTAAAAAGCAAGAAAATACATATACTGAAAGCATAATCACCACCTCGTACTAATTACGACAAACCGTTCATGTTGACTCTTGATGCTTGGGCGCCACATTCAAATGACCAATGAACCACATGCCGCACTCAAGCAGAATTTTGGCCACCGCTGTCATATCTCATTTTGCTGGCTGGGAAATTCAGGTTACCCTTGTAACCTCATGGGTCACGGGTAATAACTCTATCTCGGACTTTTGACGCTATATAACTATTGTAGAATTGAGGTTAGGTTATGTGACGCACTACAGCCTTAGCATGCATAGCAACTTTAAAGCAATATGTACTACCACAACACATAGCACTTGCATCTGCTAAGTTTGGGCATACAAATAATCACAAAGAGTAACGACGTACTTCCAGAAAGAGAAAGTGATAATTTTCAATCCCCAGCAACTTTAAAATGTCATCCGAGGACTGGGTTGTGTGCGGTGCCGGTAGCCACTAGTATTTGCAGCGGAAAAGGGGTGTAACGCCCTCTTGGCAAGGGGATTGGGGGAGAAGGAAGTGAGGAGAAGAGGGGCGAATGTGTGTAGGGGCGTTATTGAATAGAAATTTTGTCACTTTCGAGGATTCAGAAGGAGGAAGGGCAAGTATTCCCGCAATGGGGGAAGTTTTAATTAGAGCGGAAGGAAGGATTGATGTGGTAAATACATGATTTTTGACCTAGTAAACCAATTACCAGAAGGCCACGGCATGGGCCTTGCCTCACATTTAATAAATATCAGTGAGACCTGAGAGACTGCACTTCCAATATTATAAAACGTTTACATTAAAAACACCTACATGTGAATAGCTGCATGTGGCTAGATCATATCTGGTGATAAGTCACCTCCTCTCTATTGATTTCAGGGAACTCCGTTTAAGTACACGCAAAGACACATTATTTACGACATAACTGCACCAATAACAATCAGGATCTAAAGCAAAACACCACTCTGATTTCATCAGCATGTTTCTTCTCCTCTTCTAAGAATAGTTTGATTATTTTTGAAAAGAATATTTAATATTTGAGTAAGATTATTAAGTGTAATTAATAATACTCTTAATTTTCTTGCTTGATATTAAGTAAGAGTATTAAGAGTATTTAATAAAGTATGTGTTATCGGTATTGAATAGAGGCAAAACAGGGGATTATTAGATTTGTAGCTATGAAATATGCTGGTAACTCTTTAGCCCAGAGCCAACACAAAAGGAAGGTGAAAAAAAAAGCAAGTTCAATGAAGCTATTTCTTTGCTTATTATTACATGAAAGATAATATGCTTAAACCTCTATCTAACAATTTCCTCATACCTATAGCATCCAATACACCTTTCTTAAATAAAAATCATTATTCGAGCCAGAAAATTTAGAAACCTAAGCGTGCACATGAGGGTTACACCTACTCTACATAATACCCTACGAGCCACCACGAGGGCATATGGCAGGGGATGAAAATCAATAAATACATGCCAAATTCTCTTTTGAGCGGAAATGGCCAAATTTTGCTCGAAGGACTCAAAAAACACACAGAGAGAATGTAATCCAGCGACCTTGAGTGAAGACCACAGTTACGGACCGAACAATGCGGGACCGGCCCGCTAACGAATAAAATAATACAGTTTTGGGAAGGACGTTGTATTAAGTTGATAGACATGCAGAACTATTATTTTCCAGCATTTTTATCCTGTAACCCATTCTGTTAATAATCAGCGTTTCACGAAAAGGAGACTTTCTAATTAGAGGTATACAAATGTTGGGTGAGAATACAGTCTGGGTTAAAAGAAAGATTCTGTATAGCCACGAAACTCCATCATTTGATTTAAATACCCTAAATCAGTTGTGGCATATGAGTAAGGAAAATAAAAACGTTTAATATTGGTGTATACTCGGGAATTAATGATATATTAAACAATATCGCTTATGTAAATTGCAATTCCAGAAGAATTAAATACTTAGACAATCAATCAAACTGGGGCGTTACTTTGTTCCACAGCTATGCCGCACTGCCAAGTAAATAGGTTATAGTCATTATCAACTACCGGATGGCAGGTTCCAGGCCAAAAAATATGAAAACGGTAACCGTACTCACCTCGGCAGAATGCTGAAGTAAATTTTTATCCACCCTCTAAATATGGCATCGTCTTAGCATGTACAATTAGTCCCTTGTGAATCCTGAAAATAGAGTTTAAAGCACGTTAGAAAACTCCACAAAGAAATACCTTAATCACATTGCAATATTGCCAGAATACTCAAAATGTTAACTAATTAATGTGGCTCCCTTGGTAGGAGAGCCATCACATTGTGCTCAAATATCTAAGAATAATTTAAATTCAGTTTTGGTTGCAAAGCACACCTTAATACATCAAAATATTAGTTTCATGTCTAATAGTTTAATATATGTCAATGCAAAGAAATGTCTGGCATTGTTCATAATAACAATAATTAAATTCTTTTTTTTAATAATTTTTCCAATTGTAGTAACCTGGGTGTTCCATTCATTTTTGCGCGTATAACTGTTTAAAGTTTCATTAATGCATTACTATGACCAGTTATAGGTACTGCAGAATTAATGGAAATGAACACTTTTATCCATTACAAATGTAAAATGAAACTACTAGCTTTTTTAAATGTCGCAGCGCGTCCTCTTCCAGCCACAGAACCAGAGGAGGGGAGGTATCGAGACATTCTCTCCTAAATGAAGTAGACACGAATACTTAGCCAAAATTCATCATTCCCAACCAGTTAATGAATTAATTACGAGCAAAATTACGCCGATTTCAATTCATTAACGCATTCACGTACTTGGGACCGGGCTTTCGAAATCATGAGCGCCAGGGGATGATCGGACTGAACAATCTGTTGGCGAAGTAACCATCGCAGCCGATCCCCACCTACTCCCTGGTCCACTCTCTATCGCCTCTAGGGCTCTCCTGCGGATCAGGTTAATTAGGGAGCTCTCTAAAGGAGGACGGTACCAGGCAGCCATTCGAGTTCCCACGAGGACCATCGTTATAGCTACGATGAGCTGAGCTGGGCTCAACTAATAGAGACTGTGGCCCCACGTGGAAGGGCGGGTAGGAGGAAAGGGTCACAGAAACGAGGACATTGAAACTGGGAACCCCACTGACCACGAGCCACCAAAACCTCTCCCTTTTCAGAAGGGAAGCAGCAGTGTCCTATCCCCGCCCATTGCCTTCACTCGCAAGCAAAGTTACCCTAAGAATTCCCCTAGAATATTACCCCGCTTGCTCTCCCACACCCATCTCATCTTCTCCCGGGTGAAGCGTCGCACGTACCCTGGACAGCGACTCAGACTCTGCCCAAGTTCTCTGCGGAGGGTGGGCGAACTCTTCGGGTGGTAGGTGCGTGTCGGGGCGGCAGCTAGGGAAAGGGGAGAGAAACTTCACTCAAGTTTTCAGCGCTGCCTTTCTCAGCGAATTCGGCGGGCACTTCCTCCCCGACCTATACTCCCTACCTCCATCACTCGCCACCCCCAATCCACTCTCTCTCAAACCTCCCCACGCGTCCCCTTTCCAGTCGCCATTTTCACCCTTCGGATCCCGTCACCCCATGCTCACGAAAACTGCTCCCGAGGCGTGCGCACCCCCTATCGTTCGGACGTAACCACGCAAGAAGGCGGCCGTGTATGCGTCGCCACAAACTTGCGAAGCGAACCAACTACTTGCTTCCTCCTCTCTGAGCACCCATTTCTGTCTTTGCCGGTCCCACAACCTCCATTCCTCCTTCATTTCTGCTGTGTAGGTATATTGGGGCTTCACTGGTTTTTCTACTTGGGTCTCACAAGCCTCGAGTCGTCCGGAAAAACCTAGATTTTTTCCATTTATCTTGGGCCGCATTTCTTTTTCAAAATAGTTGAGCTTATTTTTCCACCATGGGTCTTACTTACGGCTCAATGGCATTATATAACTATCCTTCCAATGCTAGCAAATACATTTTGCGATTGGTGACAGTTAATTCTATTAGCATAACACTTTAATGAAAATGTATCACAGGTAACCCACGACCGTTTGGTTTTACATTATCAGTCAACAATCCTTAGATCAGTTGGACGGAACTCCCCGCTCCATTCTCCAACTTCACATAATCCATCACTTGTTTCAGGTAACTTGTGCGAGGTATTCCTTTGCCTGTCTTCCCGTTCACCAGTTCTACTACAATTATCTTCATCATGTCTCATGATATGGCCAATTAAGTTGTCCCATCTCCTTCATGGGGCATTTATAAAAGACATATTTTCTCTCACTAGTCTTAGGACTCTCTCGGTCGATCGATTTGTTCTTCATCATTCTTCAAAATAAGTAATATATATTTAAGATAAAGATTTCAATGGCATTCTACGTTTCTTGACCGCCCAATGGAGGAGGGACCTATCATTCTCGGATTCACAAAATAAAGACCAAACCACCTTCCTTGCTCTCAGTGGCTAGTCCCCTAGTGGATACGGGAAGGGAGCGGTACGTATTAAAGGAAAAGCGAGGTGGGAGGACAGGGTGCGTGTGTGTGGACAAAGCTCGTGTGCACGCAAGCCGGCGGTGGGCGGCCGTTGGGGGTTTTGGATGTTGGCTGTTTCCGAGTTGTGTTGTAAAGGGAAGCAGTGGAAGGAGAGAGACGTCTCTCTCTCTCTATTTTGCGAGCAGGCGACGGTAGTTCGGTTTTGAAATGCACTCACGTAGAACGCCCAGCAAGGAGCCTCAGATCTCCCCACCTCCACAGTCACAAATTCCTCCTTTCCGCTGCGGTGCAGCTTGCACTTGTCACACATACTTCATGTCACATGAACTCGACCAGGTCACGCTGCGACGGAAGTTCACAAGGACGCTCCCGCTTGCTATATGCTGGGCATGTTGATATATTTTCCTTCTTCCAGGCAGCTGCTTACGGCGGCAAGTCAGCGTGGCTAGGTTTGAGTTTCGTGTTTCTTTCGCATGAGGAGCGATGTAGGCTTCTAGAAGTTCCTCCGACTCTCATTTTTATTTTGAGGCGCAATCTTCATCTACGTTCCATGCACGAAGTAACTAAGTACAACCAGCAATTAGTTGTCTCAAAGTATCCGAAGTGATATTCTGGACCATCATACTCCATTATTACTAGCATTTGTATTTGTACTATACTGTATTTGTTCTAGTCATCAAATACTGGTGCAGAAAAATAGTTTTTACCAAGGTGTGTTAGTCACGGTGATATAGAATCAGAGCACAAATTATTTGAGAATTAAAATCCACTCCAAACATTCAATGGAACTCTCTTATTTATAAAATTTTCTTTTCCATTGCAACCCAAACTATTTTCTAAATCATAGACACCAAAAATCATAATAAGGATACTGATAGGTAATATTAAATTTTTACAATTTAGCACGGTAACTCGATTTCCAGCATGGACTTCAGCACAACGAAAAGTTAGTGCCATAAACAATGGGGATTACGACTATTGTACGTTGCGAAGATATTATCTACGATTTTTCGTAAATTATGATATAACATAGTTATCCAGAGAGTGAAGTGCCTCGATATCTGGCGCGGAGATTAATATGATAATTCTGTATTAAGTATTTTAAATAATAAGTGGCGCATGAACTCCCCACAGGTTTTTCTAGAGCAATAAAAGTTATTGCAAAGAATAATATAGCAAAATACCACAAAAACAGGAAAAAATGACGGCGTATTTCATGGTAGCTTCAGCCTTTCATAGACTTCACAATTAAAAATAATTAGAAATATCAATCACGATTGTAAATCGTACTAATAGTAAATCTACTATCAAACGAGAATTATCAAGTGTAATTTCAATTATTTTTAAAAATATTTGAGGATTACTGAGTAGGAAAACGATCACAATGGTATTATGAAAATGGCCAAGACTTCATGAAATGAAATACTGAGAAAATAACCCGGTAGTCATCAGCACTAAGCCGGTTTAAAAGCAATCTCAATGGTGAACTCACAATGAAGTACCAACAAGTCTTCATTGAAAGTTTTACACCCAAATCATTAAACAAAACGGCAAATTTTTATAAGAATTAATTTTAAAATTTTGTGATTAAATTGGGGAGAGTATGAGGTACAGATTACGATAAATGGAGCCAAATCCTTTTCACATTACAGTTTTCTTAGGGAACTATAGGTTTCACAGGAAAAGGAATGGTCCTTCTACGCGAATTTCACATTATATCATGAGAGTAGTGAACGAGTTTTAAGGCTACCTTTCTAAACGAATTTCACGATACAAAATTGTGCTCTTCATGACAATAATAACCACACCACAACTGAATTTCGTGCAAAGGGAATAACTTTTGTAAAATAGAATAAGTATATTAAAAATATTACCTATCAGCATCACTGAAGAAAATTGAATGCCAAACATTTCACGTGCCCAACTGCTTCACACATAAAAAAAACAAAAAATTACTTTTTTATTCATAGGACGTACAATACCTTATAGTTTGGAATAATTGCATTACATCTTGCATTCCATTATTTAGGAATTCATCAACCTCCAGATAGTAGTGGAATGTATTAATAACCGCAGGGTGTAGTATTTCCAATAATCATTACCCGAGGAAAAGAGCATAAAAAAGGATTTGCCGAAGGCGATCTCAGACACGGCCCCCTCGCAATAACTCGCTGGGATTGAATGCGGGAATCTATTGGCTCGACGAAAATACCGCGTAAACACCATCTGCAAATAGCGTGGCAACGGCTCACGTTTTCATACCCGGAGCTTTACACGTGATATCAAGTCAAAAGGGCTTTGAGAGAGGCCCGGCGGCAGCTTTCGCTTTCATGCTTCAATCTACGCGCGTGCATCCACTGGGTTGGGAACAGGGGAAGCACGCGCGTGTTCCAGGCCGGGTAGGGGAGTGAGCGATGCTCGGTCGGATCCACCGTGGGGGAATTATTTATGCAGCCAACCCCAAAGGAATTACCCCTACACCCACTGCCACACTCACCCCGACTCTTCCTCCATCAACACCCCGGGTGCAAGCCCCCCCATTTCCCGTGAGTTCATTTGCTCCCCATCCCTCTGCAGCCGACCCCATCGGATACACCGCACAGCAGCGAAGTCCGACGGCGAAATACACCCCAGCCTCGGGAGAGCCGCTTCCCACACCCGCCGCACCGTGACTCCCCAGGAACTCATTCCGCTCACGGCGGCTCCCTCCTCGCAGCCGCACCAACCTCCCGCTCTCCGAATCGCTCACCACTCCCCGCGATTGGAAATCGCATGCCTCCCGGCGGCGTCATCCCCCACGGTCGACCCGACGCGGTGGGGACCACAAAAGCCGCAGGGCTCTCTGGCTACCCCCGCAGCCTTTTCGGCGAGGGGGACATGGGAGGGGGGTGCTAGGTTTGGACGGCGGCGGCGTCGGACGCGTGACTCGGGGTTAACGAGCCGTTGCCCTTTCGGCGGTCCAGCGACTGCATTATGGCCCACCCCATGATTTTCGAGTCAGTATTTTTTGTTACCCACCAAGGACAGCGCGACACTCAATCTACAATATTTCCCCACTGTGTGGAATAATTACAGGAGCACTGATGATATATCATGGGGATGAAAATTTTCCAGCATTTCCATCAGCATCGAACATATCGAGCATACTCCGTAATACCTTTCACATTAACACGCCTACTGTATCGCTCACCTTGATAATATCATTCTTGTCTTCATATCGACGTAACTCGTTAACGATAATCGGGTAGCACTATGCAGACTTTATTGGGCATTTAGTAAAACCAAAGTTTGATGTCGTAATGCCGAAAATAATCCTGATCTCTGCATACCTAAACTGTGAAATATTACATTTTATATAGATATTCAAGTTTTAGATTCTATTTACTTTGCTGTGTCACCACACTAAACAACCCAAAGCACAAATACAAGTCTGTGGAGTGAGGAGGGGGAAAATATGAGGGGATTCCTCACAGTACTTCAACACGCACTGCCTAAGCTTTTGAGACAACTCTCTCCCTAGATCGCGTGCGATGCCATGCCAGCCTTACCCCCTCCATCTATCCTCTCACTCCCCCCTCTACCTCAATGACCCACGCCCTCTGCAACCGCACCTCGCGTTTTATCAGCGACCCTTGCTCCGAGAACTCATCCGGTTGACCATTGACCCGTTCGCAGCTGTGATTCGGCCATTGCCCACCACTTCCGCTCTCGGATCTACAGTCGTCCCCCTGACCCCCGAATGCCATCTCCACGTCCTCCTATCCGACACGTGTTATCCCATCCCTCGTATGATAAATTTGTTAATACTTAGGGAAAACATGGGATATTCATGAGTCTGATAATGCTAGCGAAGATTTCCTTCGATCCTGTTAATTTAAAGCATGATCCCTCATTATCACACGTTCCAACTTCTCGTCTTCCCAAAATAATTTTTAAATATCTCCTCAAACCACATTAACGCATCAATACTTGCAAGAAGTAAAGTAACACATTAAATTTACGGAATTAGAATATTATTCCTTGTCAGTGAAATTTACACAATCGGACAAAGACAATATTATTCCCTACCTATCAGCCGTATTATAATGCATTTAAGAAATAATTATAAATATTGAGCATTGCCTATCAAAAGATTTGGAAATGAATTAAACTGAAACAGCTCAATACCTAAGATAAAGCGCTAAACATTTAGGAGATCGATACATTTCCTACTGAACTAGCATCGTGGATAGTATTGCTATAGGTTTGATTCTACCCAATGAATTGCACAACATATATAGACGTAATAAAATGCATCCAGGACTTCTTAGGCAATACGTTTCACCGTATTCGAACCGCCCCACCTATTTTCCCACATTTATCACTCCTTTATCATCTTGGTGATTCATGGTTGTACCTTCCCACTTTTTTCAATTTCAACATGGAAATAACGGCTCTAAAGGAGACTGCATTTTCCCACATAATTGGAGAGCGCCTATTATTCTCCCTTCCAGCTGAAATGCATTTATTTCCCTTTACGTGAGCACACCGGACACGGAATATTGAAATCAAGGCAGTCTATCCCTCTCCAGCCCGGAGCGTGACCCCCAGGCGTCCGCCCTCGTGGCCCCGACGCCACCGACGCCTACGACGCCCGCCATCAAAATGTCACGCACGACGCACCTCGATGCCCGAGGAGGGTTGCAGCAGTTCGCTTCCCGGCAGAGGAAGCGCAGGGTTGTGGAAGGGCTTCGCGTTCGCCTCGGATCGCGCTAATGCAGGCCGCACCCGTGAACACCGCGCTCGGATGGATTCCTCGACGGACGGGAGCGTCGTCGTCGGGTGGTGCGGAAGTGGTGTGGATTGAGCGGCAGCGTTCCCTCGTACGGAGACAGGTGCAGTGATCCCGTCTCGTCAAAGCGGATTGTCGTGCGATTGTCCACGAATCGATGGACGTCCAGGAGGAAGGCGATCAACACCCAAGCGGTTACGCACACTGCCAAAGAACGTTTTCCGAAAGGACTCTTTGAGTGCGACTCCACCAACCCATTCCCTTTATTTTCGCAATGACTGCTGCTAAAAATAAAGGTGACCGAGGAAAACATAGTCGTAACTTGTCTGTAGCCTCATTGATAAATGCGAATCCACCGCTTTATTCAATGGAAGGAAGCTTTCTCGTAGTATCAAATGCATTCGACACAGATCTAGGCCATTAAGCTCTTGATTTTCTGTTTTCTACGATGAAACACCATGGTATCTCATTCTCCCACGACTACTTTTGTACTTTCCACCACTTGCAGGTCAATTATTACTGCTTTTTCTAATGTCGTTTTTTACTTTTTATCATGGTGTCGTTGAATGGTGGCAGAAATTTTGGGTTAGAAAGTAGAGCTATTGCGATAACGAAATATCATCGCTTTATGAGAAATATATTGATTTTACGTTGGTGCAATAAAATTTCCGGCGTTATATCTAATTTGGGCCTGGAATAAAAATTCCACCCAAAAGATATTAGGATATTCCACACTACATATAGGATACCACTTCCACATTCCCAGGTGAAATTGAACAAATGGCAATAAAGCAACATGTAATGGATAAATAAGATACCTGGCCCTAAAAACTTTGGAATTTAAAAAAATGGAACTAGAGCTAATAGCTTCCAAAACAGCGTATCTCAATTCAAATAAAAGATGCTATCTAGTAAGTGCAAATGACATAGTTCGCGTGGCACATGGCGGCAATGTATGGCTTGCTATTGGCAGAGAAGATGATAGAGGTATTTCTTAAGATTTTCTTACAGAAGTTAAGCATAAACCAAAAATAATAGAGACCGACAGTAATCCCCATATAGCGTTCGTTACTAGCCTACTTAATAAGTATTTCTGACACCAAATCAGTGATGAGTAAATGATAGACATTGAATTTAGTGTTGTTTTCTCTCCAATTATCATCTAATTCGAGACTGAAACAGCAGGGCTTCCACATTGTGAGAAATAATTATTTTTGTTATTCAAAAGTTATCGCACGCACCATATGTATAACTCAGCCAGTTGCAGCATGACGCCCCGCTTACCCCACTCAGGTGAATCGAAATCCAACCCCTATTGATATATTTCCGATACTCCACCCAACCCCCTCCCTCGTGCACAGAGAGGGATCGAGGGCTTGACCGAGAGTTAAGCGGCCAAGAGACTTGATCCGACAGCGTTTTATGACCCTTCAAGTCCCCCGGTGAAAAAGGCCCCGTGACCAACACCGATGACTCTCTCACGTGACGCGTGATGGAGCTGACGCCACGCGGGTGAGGGCAGCATGCATTTATCCCTCGTTCGGAGTGGAGGGGGCCGTCGCCCCCCCCCTCCATTTACCACCCTACTACCCCGCCCCTCCCTTCCCGTCAATCACGTCGTCTCCAACTTCCCCCCAACCCGGACATATTCGTGTGGGTGGTGGTGATAGAGGAGAGAGCGCTTTTGCGAGCGAGGGGCACATACCGAAGGGTTTGCGCGCACTCTGCGCTCAGAATTGCAAATGACAGCGCGGCCAAAGAGACTTGAAAAGGCTCGCGCGCAAAACCCCTCGGGTCTCCCGGCGGAAAAACATCCAGCAAACCACGACCTCACCATGGGTGCAGAGCCGATTCAATCGTGCGCGCAGCGGCGGAGGAATATGTGATAACGCGGCCGAGAGTCAGGAAGCCCCATTGCATAGGCGCCCCCTCACCGCCGAGATGGAATCTGGCGTCGCCGGAACGCCAGCCGGAACCCTTGCACTTAGAAAGCATGATCCTAACGTCGGGCACACAGCATGAAAGAAGAAGCCAGAAGCGTTGAAAACACACTGGGTTGAAGAAGCAGGAAGACCGAAGGGAGACGAGCAAATGACGGAGGCTAAGTGAGCAAACGCGAACGTGATTAAAATCTAGAAAAAATAAAGAGAGAAACGGGTTATTGCAAATGGACAGTATAATATCGAAAGTTTTTGAACATTGAAGTTTCGGTCTTCCCACACTGTCCATACACTGTGGAAGTCTCAAAGTCTCGTGTTTCCCGCTTCGATAATTCAATCGAATGTTCAGCTTTAGACGTAGAGCTTAGGTTGGAGAAATATAGCCTAAGAAATTTATAATAGTAAAAACAATTTACTCTCGTTATTCAAGGTGAGAATGAGACTATGTAGGCCCTTCACCTCCAGACTCCACCTAACCCTTCGCCGATAATATATACAGTATATTTAAAAAGATGAATAAGGACATGAATTCTTGAATAAATATATGGTTTAAGTGTAAATGATGATATGAAAGAATTTCGATATTTACAACAATAAAGGCAGTGCTAACTCACTGCAAATGATGCATTGTAAAATTAGAGTATGCTGAAGAAACAAATAAAAACTACTTCTCATAAGACTCCTAGACACCGGTGAAACGTGAATTAGTTAGGAATATAGAAATAACAGGGTCTTAAAAATGATTTTAAAAATACAAAAATGCGTAAGAATGCCCGTGTTAAAAATGTATTACCTAAACGAATAACAGCAGTCATATGCGCTAAAAAAGGGGCAATGGAAATATTACCAATGAGATGAAATAATTAAAACTTAACCAATCAACTTATAAAGCTTTCACATGCAGTTTCACTGTTTTAAAAAGCAGTTTTTTTTAGCGAGAAACCTCTGATGGGGGTAATGCATCCAAATGGGAAATTCACATCTAATTCTAAAATCACGGGCGTAGTTAGCTATACTTGGGATAAAAAAAAATACTTTTCCAGCTCTAATAAGAACTTGCTGTAGGATGAAATTTTTAAAATGTACAGGAAGTCAACATAAATAGAAAAAAATATACACATTGTCTTACTAGGTGTAAAAAATGTAAACAAAAATATATTCTTAAATTAGCTGTTGGGATAAAAGTCAATAAATAACAAACAATTTCAAAATTACGTTCTTGCATCGTTTATGATGAAAATAATCGTGGAAAGAAAACTGAACGGGAAGAATTGTAAAGGCAGGCCTCGTATGAAATATATGAAAGAAGTTGTGAGGGATTTAAGCATCTATATGAAGAGATTTGTTGATAGGTAATCCAAATGATGTGTCTAACCAATCTTAAGATGATGATGGTTTATTGCATAAATGCCAAAGATATTGTCTTTAATACATCATACTTTAACTTATGTGTAGAGCAAAGATCACTTCACGCCAGACGTACAATCTTGATAACATTCTGATTAATGCCCGCAGCATTAACACCCAGTATGTACACATGAATTCATTAAATCATCAATGTATGATTTGATTGGAATTTTCCCAATGATATTCATTGATAATTAGTGTTTAAATGTCCTTAGACACTTAAGTCTTACAATTAGACACTTAGTCCACTACTGCGATTGTCGAGTTGCTGAATGAATAGCAGAATAAAATATCAGACCAGATATTTTAGGCACTTCATGCAGAAATTTCTTGAGCCCGTGTTAATTTCATCCCTTTTTAGAGGCTGATCGATTGCATGAAATTCAAATTTCGGGGATAAAAAATAAAACTCTGTAGCAATTTGCAGAAAGTAATAAACAAACAGAGTCATTATGCACTGCAAAATTTACGCGGAATGCACTAGATGCTAGATATTCTTCAAATGAATAACTCGAGCATGCGCTACATTCAGGCCAACTTCGATATGACCATTACTAGGGAAGGTATTGAAAAAATATTTAAATACAAGCACTAAAGGAACAAGAGCTCACCTCTTGTGTTTGAGCTTTAATATTCTCTTGATTCCAGGGACGAAGAGTTTAGGAAACAACTTCAAGGGAAATTTACGGCGCCTCTTTCGCATGAGTTGTGTCTCATACTTTTTCAACATGCTACCGTGAGCGAGCGGCGGTCGGAAAGATAATATCATTACCTACCCAACATCGTCATAAAGTAACCATGAGCTCATAATACGCCGGGAATGCGTCGTGTATATAAAATACTTAAAAGGGCTTATCATCTCCGTACAGCGTACTTCAGCGTTACGCGCCGAAGATCTGAAAGATCTCTTCAGCGATGAAATTAACGAGCGCAGGCAGAGACGCGTTGTCACTCATTTTATTACTTTCATGTGAATCCTTACAGATATTTCTCCTCGTGTAGCCAAGTTTTATGTAGTAGGTATTTAGTTATTTTGTGAACAGGCGAAATACATGCGTGTATATCAAGACTCTCTAAATCACCTTTTATGACCGTCAGAAATTACAACTTGAGTATTTCACAAAATACGCTACTCAAATGCGTAAAACATGGTACAAAACACACATTGAATTTTTTCACTATGAAAGCAATTTGGTTGCATTGAATATTTTTCAAGCAATGGAATTTTATTGAGGGTGATAACTAAAATCAGCCGTAAGAAGTAATACTTTTCTCACCATCAGTAGATAAGAGTATGTGATAATCAATTAATATTACAATTATATTTTTGAACATACGTCCAATACATTTCGATTTAGCACTTTTCCATGACAAACTGCAAACTTGTAATAAATATAATTTTTGGCATAAGAATCTTTTTATAAATCACTCAATATTTTCAGTTATCATTGAAAATAACACAGCAAAAAGATAATAACATTGGAAAAATCAAAGAGGCAGAGCAATTTTAAAGCATATTGTATTCAATCTTTACAACGATCGGAAACAGGTCAGCTCGAATAGGTAATTTTTTGAACAGTATAGACGGTAAAGGCGGAATACCGAGTATCACTAAATAAATAAGGATGCATGATTATTAAGAGCCCTACAATTTCAAAAATAATGTAACTTTGATATCACTTTTCAGTTCCTCGGTACGTAACGCTAAAAGCTATTTTAAGCCATGCATTCCCAAGTAAAAATCCCAAGTAAAATACCCAAGTTGCGGTCAAAGATAAATCAATCAAATATTAAAAAATTTTTACACACATTATCTCCCTCATATCATCTGGATACTTTTATCTTTAAATTTAATAAACACAATTGGAGTTTCATTACACAATCTTGATAAGATAATTATTTAATTTTTTGAAGTAAAATATTTTCTACAGCATGACTACTACATGTATTGCTAAAAATATTAGGTACTTATAAAGGCATCCATTTTGAAATCGTATCCAATGTAATTTAGCTATAATGAGAAATTACCAAAGTTTATTTGGATTAAAATACAATAAGCTTTCTCCTAAAGAAAGACTGTAAAGCTTTTGGAAAGTTATTTCTAGTGAATTCTTCAATGCAGTGAAAATGATATTGATGTTTCAGTGGTTATTCATCTCAAGTGTATAAGTTGAAACATCAACAGATATTTCATCTGTCGTACCCAAAAGAATCAAGCTATTGTACTATTCTGACCAGGACCTGTGATATTATCATTGCCCTAAATGAAAATAAAATTGATGGTAAAAAATGCCACAATAAAGGAAACCAAGCAACACGAAATAATTCCCTGAAAAATCACGTGGATACATTAAAAGAAATCAAGAAACGGAAAGTATGCCTGAAACTGTGACGGCAGTCTACTTATATGTTCCCTGGAATCGAAACCAAAATCAAACTCGTTAACATACGAACCTATTTCCCCAAGGACTACTTTCATATCACTTGAACCCAATTTTCTGGTGAGAACGCTGTTCGGTTCCGCAACAACAAGACGTCGCGACTGTTCATTTCCGGCGCCACACGAGGCGCCCATTCCAAGGGCGGGGTGCCACCCAACCCAAATCGCCGTCCCTTATCGCCGAGACTACGAGGCAAGTGGCCCATTCCCGTATCACGGCATAAAATCCCGGAAACATTGACGCCCAGAAAATAGCATTCACTCGAGACATTGAAATCCTTCCTCGGGCTACCTTTACTTCGCCTTAACCGGCCCCGATAACCCTGTCGCGTTCCCATGCGCACCGGCACACCGGTTTGCTTTCAATTAACAAGTACCTGCAGATGGAGGTTACACTAATATCTTCCCAATATAACTCACTCTTAGCATGGTTAAAATCTCCGTGTTACTCGGCGTCACTTTCTTTATAATTCAACAGTTACACTAAATTGGTGCTGCCAGTTTACTGATTCATAAATTTTCCGATACTTCAATGGAAATTTTATTATAATTGACAGTCAGTATGTCTATTTTTATCAAGGAATAAAGCCGAAAATTTTGAAATGTTGCATCATTCCAAAAAAATATAATGGGCACTTATTAGTAAAATTTGGCATTGCTACGAATCTCGGTACTCTGATTAACAATGTACTAAATGATAAACTAGGTCTATTGCAAAATGTCTCAGGCAATATAACACATGACCGGCATGTTCAAAGCAATTTTCAAGAAAGTTGAAAAAAAGAATTTGTCTCGCCATATTCAGGATCCATACCACTGTACAGCGGTACCCAGCCCGCCTTGCACGAGACTCACACCTTACCCTTGCTGAATGTGAAGGGAAAGAAGTCGAGCTGACGGTGTGGAGGAATTATGGGGGTGGTTTCGACAGAGGTTCGGCTATAAGATTAAGGATAGGGGAGTGGGAGATAGGGTGGGAGCTGAGTGGGAGAGAGAAGCAATTTAGTGAAGGTCCAACGATCCATTCCACGACGGACTGCCCACGATACAAAAACACATTGAAAGGACTACGAAAGTATCGTCAGTAGCGAGACAAATTGGATGAGCGGGAACACTTAGGGTGGTGATAAATTTTGAATAAATTCAACGCTTCAAGAATATTTTTGCCTGGATTCGGAGAGTATATCGAAGAGAGTCTAGCTGACTCTGGTCAATGCGGTCGACAAAGCATGTAACACCACCAGCACTCGTATTCATGAAGAATCAGGAGTGAGATGGATTGCTCGAAATCAGAAAGCCAAAATTTTCGGCGGATGATATAACGTAAACCCAAATTTTCCTGCGTATATTCCGGTTGTTCGAATGCCAGTCTTATCATATTTTTTTCCTTCACAATTAAAACTACGGGCCTCAAAAAACATGATTCAGTACAAATGGCAAGAGCGCTGGTTTGCAATTTCCTGTACGTGGCTCAAAACACTCTCCCATAACTCCCTTGTTCAAGTTAAGAATGAATAACGAGAAGCAGGTGAATCGTATGACCTCAAACGGGTGAAATATTTAGTAACATGTGCACATTAAACCAAATCCATTTGCTCATAACGTTGGTATGCACATATTTGAAGCGTCAATATGCCACATAGTTACTTTGACTGCTTGGCTTTGCTTAGTGGAGATTAGCTGTTGGGTAGTCAGAAATCGAAGAGACAATGGTTGAGAGCGTTTTGCCCCCAGCAAGAGAAAGATCCGAGGCGATAGTATACTACGGAGAAAGACCAGAGTGTGGGAAAGGTGGGAGATTAAACAAGGGCAGCGTGAGAAAACTCCGCGACACGCAAACTACATCGATAGGGAAGGAATTTTTTTTCAGCTTACATCAAAATTATTTTCATCCATCAAGATAATTTGAACTATGCACACGCGTTCACATTTTTACCCACTTCATTAAACCGACCTCCAAGGCAGTTGACCGACGGGGTGCTATCCACATTTTGCCGTGGGAGCTATTTTTTTTTTGGTTTGGGGATGAATGTCCGTGTCTTTTCGATGCCTTCTCGAGTGAGGATTGGGGAAGTGAGTGGATGGGAGAGAAGGCGGGAGAGGGGGGGGGGGGCGATTTGTGTCAGATTGGCTCGCGTGTCACGTCAGGCACGCTCTCAGCCACTCTCGGCGACCACGACGTGTCATTCATTCTGCAGTCAGCCTCTACTGCACCTCTTCCTCCTGACGCTTAAAGACACAAACTGTCAACCATCCAGATTCAGGACGATGCCCCGTTGTTATCACAGAAACTGACACCCTCGAGACTCTTCACACTCTCTTCCGAAACCTGTCTCCATTAATTTACTTACACTTGTTTTATCACACCTTGCGATCTTCTAATCCAACCCAGAAATCTGTATCATTCAATATATGTGCAGGTTATAAATTTAGTGCTTTTTGTTACGACCAAAACTCACATTTTTATGTTGGGAATTAAATATTGAGGCTTCGTTTACTACGGTAACCTTCCCCAGTATTTCGTACAGTTTTTGTAAGGTAGGAATGAGTGGTAAATTACTATCACTAAGTTATCTATAAGATCCAGATCAACAATTTTTGTTCGGAGTGAAAATAGTTATGATATGCATTAAATATTATTCCATGATGCTGATTTATTTGTGAAATTTTCCGTCAGTAACAGGTTAAAAAACTAAATTAAACGCTTTGACTGATGTTAATTCCAGAAAACTACGAGCGTGCTGCACATGTGATGTGAACGGCAAGGCTACAGCCGGCTACAGAGTTGATTAATCTCATCGTATTTGGTAGCATACTTATGATGAATTCATGAAAATCGTGAATTCATGAATAGCCGAGAGGTAGCCAATGCTACTTCCGTTTGCGCGTCACATGAATGCACTAAATAGAGTTAGAATATACTTCTTCTCATAAATGGTTATGGACCATATAGACTGTATAATTAAATACATAGGAGTAATTCATTTTGCCTAGCCTGTGTTCCATCTAAAAAGCTATGAACAGGAGTTTACATCACTCTAATATAGATTATTCAAAGAATATTTTGGTGAATTGAATCAACTGCCTAACCTAAGTTTACCACTATATCCATCGGTTATAAATTAGGAATTCAGTTACAATACACCGTTACTTGAATGTTATGCTAATTACAAAGTGTTAATGGTACATTCAAGCATTCAAGTTCGCACATACCAGATCTGGCTAGTGCGGTACTCCATTGTACCGTCAGCACTGGAAAACTAACATCAAAACCAAAGAACTAAAAAATTGGTACTGATATTCTTGAAAAAACTGTCTTTCGTCACCTCTAACTATATAAAATTGAGGTTTCCAACTCCTATTTTATACCTAATTTGTTCATCATCTTCATTAAGCGCAAGAAATTAAAACTTTTTTTTCGGTGAATGGTAAAATCTTAGAGCAACCGAAAGACGGTTAATTCTGTTATATGTTATTTAGACTCTGATGCGAAAAAAATATGCTGATAATAATTTGATCGAAAGCGATCAATGTATTCCTGCTAATTATTATCGATGATCAATATTTCCTATCAACACCAACGTATTCTGCTAGATTTGACCAGATAAATAAGATAGATTGATTATCGCACCGGTAGATTCAAACTGTCATTTCCCCTCCGTAATATAAGAGAACACAATAGATAACATAGCAAAAGGATAGGTAGGTGAAATATTGTGGAGTAGTCTGTAGCACATGATGCATGTATTAAAAACCTATAATCTCCTTTATTCTGTAGATACTAACCATGTAGCTGCATGTGACCCTATTATGTAGCAAGTTTCCATGCAGTACCCTAGTTGCATATCAGTAGTGCGTGTTTTCTTGTCTTCACCCCCTGCCACTCAGCCTCACGGTGGCTTGCAGGGTATCGCGTGGATGTAGATGATTGATACTTGGGGAAGTATCATGGCAAAAGGATTCAAATTTCCGTGAAAATCAGCTGCCGATCATTTTGCTTAAGCTTCAATACGTGTAGGCATCATATCAGGATAAGCGTTTGCGGAAAATGAATCATAATTTCCCTAGTGAAAATACTTTAATACCGAAGTCGACCGCAATGGCATGTTCATTCCATAGGATTTTCATGAAAAACATAACTAAACTCTGGGCTTTAGGGGATTAAAATCACGGTCAAATGGGGGAAAAGCAACCCGCAGAAGTTTTCGTTACAGTTAATCTTGTTCAAAACGACGGCCACCCCTGCCTTTTGTGATTAGCTGCCAATATCTCTCACACTGTCAAAGCATTTCGCTTATCGACGTAATCGCTGCACTATTTACCCCCCCCCCCTCCCCCTCACGTATCCCCTCACTCCAACCAGATCCAAGCGTTCCCCTCGGAAAGGATCCGAAAACGCGGGAGGGTAGGAAGGTGTTGGGGTGGGACGAGGCGCGTATCGATTTCTGCTCTCAAACACTCCTAACCTTCACTCCCTCTCCCAACCAGCACGCCAAACCTCGGAACACAAACCAGGAATGCCGCTTTCCATATAGCTGACCATGGAGAACCAAAGTCACGTTTGATAACCGCCATGGAATGACGCACGGCACGCTCGTTGGGAGCGTTGACTAAAGCCCTAGAGCCAATGTGAAGAGTCCCTTCGATAAAAAAAGAAGCATATTCTCCCGTTCCCTATTGTCTTCTCCCTCCATAGACTTGGTTCCCTCTCACCCCACTGTGTTTCACATTCCCTTCCAAATTTCACTCTTGCCTATCGAACCAGGCGGAAATTAGTGCGGGCCTACATCAACTGAGTGAATTCGGAGGCGAGCCGACCCCGCATCGACCTCCCTCGTGCCTGCTGACCTTCCTAATCCCACCCCTTCTTCACAGTCTCATTAAATCGCTGACCGTCCGGCTGCATCTTCCCGGCAGCGCTCAAAAATTAAAGGCGCGTCTCGTGACCCGGAAACGCGGAATGAAGAGAAGGGAAAGGAGGGGGGGATGCGCTATGCGCTTGTTTTTATTCAATCTGTATTCCGCCCGGCACGCGTGATCCGATCCGATCAATTACATCCTTCAAATGCCGTCCCTTCTACGACTCAGCACAGCCTCTAGAGCTGAAAACTCAGGCACGTGATTTGATACTTCTTAGAATTTTCTAAATGGACAAAGCACAGGTCAAATGCAACATATCCTCGAACGTATAGATGAATGAACTGCTAGCCCTTAGCCTTAAGGGACCATGAAAGTCAATATCATGAGCGAGCTACTCAACAAGGCACTAGAGGAAATGAAGAATTAGGCATAATCGACGGCACAGAACTTTCCACCCAGCTGATAACATCAATTTACAATACTTTCTGTTCGAAGTCAATCTGAGCAATATCATAAATTATATAAGCATAAATTTCTGGCAGAAATGCAAAACAGAAATCAGTTATAATCTCAAAATATTGTGGTGCTTAGCTTCAACGATTAAAAAATAAGATTGAGTAGAACGTTAACTTACTGATGGCTATTCAAATAGATGATTTCTCCAGAAAAATTATAAATATATTCCATCAGACATGTTTATGCCGTGGAGGGGATAAAGTTCTAGTATAAGTGACATGACGAAAGCTATTGCATGCAATATTATGAAACGATAGTTAACATTATGAGATATGACAAAGAGGAATCATTTCATAAAAGGCAGCTTGTGAACATGAAAAACTGCATTTTACCAACCTTGACAAAAAGCAGTATTTCCTAATCACGTATATTTCTGCGTATTTGTAATACCAAAGGCCCTATGCTTAATAAATAACTTGGCTTTTTCGCCTTAACTATAAATGTGCTACACTAATGTAGAAATGTTTCACTAAATTTGTTGCTAGTACCAAAGTTTAAATAAGTAAATTAAAAGCCATATACATACGTTACTTTGTTAAAACGTTAGCTTAAATCTCAGACGCATACCGTCCGCCGTAAAACACCAGTATAACAGCCAATGATGAATCGAGGTACTTAATTGTTACATTTTATTACATTCCAAATACCCAACGAAACATTCCATTCATTACCTGGAGAAGGATCAGTTAGCATTTCATCCGCGATTTGCTTGCATCTTGCTGATATATTAATCACCAGTAGTAGTATCACAACAATAACAGTATCACAACGTTGATTTATAGACAGACCTACGGTACCCTTTTAATTATTTTTTCACTGTGGACATAGATAACAGGAAACATAGAACTAGTATATCAGACTGCTGACGGTTGTCTGGCGAGTCAAAACGGCAAGTGAGACCGAGAACGCGGTAAGGCTGCCGAATTGAACCCAACATGGAGTGGAAGCATTCCATAATACCGATGAAGACACCACCAGAGAGCCAATCGACAATCCCTGAGCCTGAATGTAACGTGTGTGTGTACTATTGCAATAAATCATATCATTGACGTTGTTCGGGTTACTTCCGCTCACCTATCAGCGGCCTAAAGTTGTACCTACTCTATGAAAATCAAATTAAAACAGATCAATTAAAAAACTATTGCTCTCTTTTCATAAAAATTGTCATGTACTTCCTTTTTATATTTTATTTTTTGATTGATTGGTGATGATTCAAACATTTACGCAGAAACGCGTGAATGGAAGTATATTTTCCTTTTATAGGGATTGACTTGAGATGGGAGTGCAGGGCCAAATTGTTCCTTCCAAGATAAAAAAATAGCTGCATTAAGGGTCCAATTTTGATAAGGATTTGAGTGATACTAAACGTTTAATGTTCATTTAGTATTTATTTATTAATAGAAACATACAGACGAGTCGCGAGAATAGTTCTTTAAAAAGTTGAAAGAAGGAAATGTTTCTACAAAAACCTTCCTCACACCAAGCGAACGTGTGATTTTCATGAATGATATTTATGACTCCAATAAATATTCAAGCGATGGGACGCTTTGCTGTGCTTCACTCGCGATGTTGGAGCGTAAAGGAATGATAGTGTCCCAGAGCACTAGGAGGAGGCATTGTTAGCATCCCTCTCCATATTTGCGAGGTAATACAATCCGTGTCGGCCGCCTTTGAAGCGTTCAGAGGCACTTCAACGACTTGGGCAAACGGGCTTCACAGCGCGCGCGCGTCGACAATGGGTTTCAAATTGCTCCGTGCTCAAGCACGCCCGTGGATTTAGTCCACGTTCCCCTTTTCCTCGTGTTACAGCTACGAAATCCGCTCCGAGGAAAGGAATAATTGCATGGTATTTGCTGCAAGGTAACTCAAAAAGTTTAAGTAACAGCAGGATAAACGTTTCTAAATAAGCAATTTCATAGCATCGGGTATTAATCACAGTACAAAAAAACTAATGTCACGTAAAAAATTCAGGCATTAAATAATAATAATTAAAATTATTTTAATACTGTGGCAGAAAAGCGAAAATTGTATTTTCGTAAAAGCACGATCGCAGAATGCACTGAAATCGTTAACATGGCGGAAATAAAACAATTATGTTCATATAAATACATGCATTCGAAAAATACCAATAGGAAAAACATATTAACTCTAAGTGAATAATTAATTAACATAATTGTTGAGAAAACAATCAACGCAGCAGTATGTACATACTATCATCTATGCATTATCAAAACTTTTGGCGAAAGAAAATGTGTCTATGTGTTTAACTTCTTAACGCCAGAAGTCACTGCAATTTAGGAAAAAAATATCATTTCAATGTATCGTCACAAAATATACGTGAAGGACGGTATGGTAATATATGAAAATCAGATGGGGCAGACATCATCATCATTGGTCATCAGCTCTAGGTTTGGTTTGATGCAGCATACCGCTCGCTTCATTTTTGAGCTAATCTCTTCATATTTACATAGGTCGTGGCCAAATTAAAACTGTTCTGTTACTTGGGAAGCAGAGTAACCAACGATGGACGAAGCTAGAAAGAAATAGTGAGTAGAAAAGCCCAGGCAATAAGGGCATTCTTTCAAAAGTAGAATCTACTTACAGCAGGAAATACAAGCATAGAAGTAAGGAAACAGTTCATCAGAACATACATCTGGAGCATTTTTCTGTACGGCAGTGAATCATGGACGATGACAGCAGCGGAGAAGAAAAGAGTAGAGGATTTGAAATGTGGTGCTACAGAAGAATGCTGAAGATTAAATGGATCGACCGAGTAAGTAACGAGGAAGTGCTAAGAAGAGTAGGAGAAAAGAGAAGTCTGCTGAGAACTCTAAAAAGAAGAAGGGAAAACTTAATCGGCCATATCTTCAGACACGATGGCTTGATGAACACTATCGTTGAGGAAAAAGTAAACGGGAAGATTGGAAAAGGCAGGCCTCGTATGAGATACATGGAACAGGTTGTGAATAATGTAAAAGAGAAGAATTACGTCACAATGAAAAGGTTGGCTGATAGAAGAATCGAGTGGAAAGCTGCGTCAAACCAATCCTAGGATTGTTGACCAATCATGATGATGATGTGGCCAAATTCGCCAATTAGCTTCCTAAATGCTCCCTTCGTAGAGAGGAAGCCAACTTGTAGGGTGTCCGAATTCGTAGGCATCTGTTTAGTCATCGAATTTAGTCATCTAATGTTGTCGTCAGCAAAGTGAGTATGAAGTGTATCCTTTTAAGACGCCATCTTTAAAAACCATCCCATTATTCTTAGCGCATTTGGAGGGTAGAAGAATGGTTGCTGAGGTATCAAACTCTAAACAATTACATGCGCGATGTTTATTGCTCATAATGAGCCGACTAAATACTTCATGTGTGAGTTTGATATTATTTCGTTTTTTCCCCCCTTCAGATTGATTGAAATTCCAATGCTTAAACATCACAAAGTTAAATTAAATAGGCAATCCTAGTGAATAACGAAAAATAATTCATGCCTATATCTTGCTAAGGTATTCAACTCGGAGTGGTAAATATTCAAAGAACAGAAATGGTTCTATAAATCGGTGAGATAAATTAATTTTCTGGTTTTTTAAGCAATAATTGTGTGTTGTTGAAGTTGCTGATATGAGTTTTTGAAATTCGTACGGTAGTTTCCTCTTCTGCTTGTACATTATTTGCAAAAAAGCGCGGCCGATATACTATAAATAAATACTGTTAGCCCCAATTTCATCGCCAAACCGGGTATTTCACCGACAGATCTGTTCCTTCCCATTTTATCATCTGCACTTACAATTTGTAGGACATTGTACATGGACGTAACCATGGATTATCTTGTAAATTGAAGCTCTTCTAAACAAATTTTGTGCCATTATAATGTGAATATCATTAAATTACATAATAGAATGAGCGAAAGGTGGTTGATGTCAGCAATATCTGGAAATGTAGGCTTTGTAATACTAGACATAAGTGAAAATGGCGAAAGTCTTACCGCTACAGCGAGTATTTGATCATTGAAATAAAAAGAATGCCATATTACCAAACAGAACTAAGTCAATGTTACTTAATAATACCTGTTTTTAGTTGTGGTTTTGAAAAGTAATTAGTTGCTTAAAACACTGAGAAAAGAAAGAAATCCATTGAAAGCTACCACAGGTACAAAAATGTAAAATAAAAAGTAAACCGAATAGCTTTGAAGGCCCCTCCAGGTCTATTTGCATTATTTTCCTAAGAATTGTTCATATAAAAGAGAAAACACTAAATATCACGCAATCAAAATCTCAAACGCGAATAATCCTCGTAATCGCTGAAGTTTTATTCGGTAATTATAATGAATAGATACTTTACATGCGAAGTCATAGCATGTTGGCATCTCAAGCGTCTCAATTCCCTTACCTTTTCGAAATAAAATCATGCCCCAGAAAAATGTATGAAGCAAATCTGCAAGATCCATCGATCGAAAATGATGAATGTTATCAGTTATCTTAACCGCAAGTATTTCCTATTCCTGATTCCGATAGTCTTTGTCTCTTCCCATCAATGGCTTAAAGGCTGCTGAGAGAAATAGATGAATTATGAATCGATATTATATGAATTGTTTCGTCAAAGTTTATGCCAATCTAGAGGTTTATTAGCATTAGAACTTCTAAAGTATACTTCTCTTTCCAAATATAAATGGATTCAGTAATTTAATCAGGTTTTTGAAATATCACGATCATTTCCGTGTGTACCTTACTGTTTGCCGCATTTACAAAAAATCAATTTTCTCTTAATTTCTGAAGAAGTAAATACTAGAGGGTAGTTAAAGCTCCTCGCTCACTATATTTAGAATACATTCATTTTCAAAAAGTAGCTCAAATTTGGTGAGATAGTGTTTAATAATATGTGTGCATAAATGATATACTAGAAATATAATTTAAAGGTCTAACATTTTTTTATTTTTAGCAAAGTAGTCGCTAATTCAAATTCTGTTCGAATTTGAATTCGAATTCGAAACCTGTTTCAAGCTAACCAGTTTTAACCTTGTCAGTATTCAAACTGTTTGAATAATTTTTAGCATAAAAGCAAGAACATCCTGCTATGCCACGCACTAATTTCACTGGGTCAGTGTAAATTGCGTGAATGTAGTGGCGCGTAAATGAGTGCGAAAAAATATATTTGAACATTATCTACATTCAACTTTCCTACACCAAGCATACGATATTTATGACTGCATTATCAACCCCACGCTTGAAAAGGTCTTGCGTGTGGTTTAATGCAATTGATAAACATTATATCACTGCGTATCCATGTGCTTCAGGTAAGCGGACAAATCATTATGTCATAAAATGCTGGCTCCTTGTTTGACTACGATTTTCCATATTTTGAAGCAGTAAGTAACGTATAAGAGAGTAAGAGAATATGGACGGTAAGAAATATAAAAAGAACTAAAGTTCAACGGCGAATTATTACAAATGTTTTAGCCTACTATTAACTCTTTCATCAGGGTTACTATTTCATTCAACCGCAAAGAACTCGAACTGTTATCTACACTGCCCTGCTGAGTGATATGTAAATTTCCATTAAACACGCTCTTTCATACTTTTTTGTCTTTATAGTCTCCATCAACAATTGAAGACTTTCCCATCACCAAAGTTATAAAAAAATGGATGTAAATTAGAGTTGTATCAATATCAATAAGTTTTTGTAAGATATGTTATTATGTTTACATAACAAATGAAATTCAGAACATGTTGCAAACATTATCAAGTCTCCTAGTAATATCAAATACGTTATATTTCTTTTTTCGAATTAGCATTTATCATCATATCTGACAAAAAAAACTCTAAATAAAATTATCATTACGTTGTCGTATCTTGATCATCGTATATTCATTTCTATTTGTGAAATAACTACGAAGAGAAGTATTATTATTCAATAAAAAGTTATCAAAATACCGAGATTTAAATATGAGGTTGGGAAATCTCATAAGGAAGAAAATTCATTATTTAGTACCACATGTTGTAAATGTTTAATCTATTTCAATTTTAAACCTTTTAATATAACTAATAAAATATTTTCAATAAATTAAACACAAAAAGATTATGAAACATTATTGCCATTTGCTATGCATAATTTGGAAAAATGAAAATAAAACGTAGCATGACATGGAAAACATTCTGTCAGTACATGTCTCTCTGGTTATCTGCCTGTCTGAATAAGACAGATCTAAAAACAAGTAGACCTCAGTGGGTGGCTCAGAAATTGTTTTTGAGGCTTTTCAAGAGCACGAAACCTCTCCCTCCCTAACCCGTTAGTGGTACAAACAATGTTGAGCTTACTTCCTCTAGGCTTCTCCTAATCCAAATAATATGGACTAGTGAAAAATCCGACTTTTTTCTGTTCCAAGGTATTTTATTTTTTATCTTCTTTCACACGGAGTCAAATAGTGGGGTATAACACGCCAAGTTCCATATCGTACGTCCAACAAATATTTTTTTCCAGAAATGAATGCTGTGTTTCCCAATAAATAATTGAGGCAACAAAAACTGATTTCACCCTACAGCGTCAACATGTTCGAAGATTAAGCTGCAAAGATTAAGCTTCTCATCTATTTCATACGTTCACGGAGTCAGTTTTTGATAAGATAACATGATAGAATTATATTTTCTCTGACTCTTTCTTACCCAAAACGACAAAGTATCAATATTTAGCAGTTCAAGAGAAGAAATAATTAATTGTCAAAATATCAACCGATTCGTGAGGCACGCATTGTTTATCATTGATGATTATATACATCTACATTATATACATTATCATATATTTCTTTATCATATACATGATAATACACTACACACACGTGAGTATTAACACGATGAAAATTATCCTGTTACTTGAAGCCCATCTGGGTTTATTTATTGCCCAGAATTACAAAAAAACCACATTTTGAACTTTGATTTAGAGCAGTTGAAGAAGCATTGAAACTTGCACAAAGTCGACGTTTAAGATCATTAGTTTTAAGTATAGTCTTTTTCCTTTCCATTAATACATATTTTATATTTGTGCTAACTAAAATAACTTTGCTGGTTGTACAAATAGAGCGTAAAATTACGTTTTTCAAGAGCCCAAGTGATGTACAATTGCCTATAAGTCAGGGGAAACTTTTTTTCTGTGAATTTAGCCAACGGCTTATGGGTCACAAGGGTAGGCACTACTCACTAGCCGACTTTCGTTTAAATCTCAGATGGTGAGGTAACAACCATTTGTCGATTTAAAATGGAATGACCCATCAGTGACTTCCAGCATTTCTATACGTTCTTGTTTCCTCAAATATAACACTTAAACAGTTCAATATTAGAGGACTGTTACTCTTTGTCAAATTCATCACCAAATATTCATGTATCCACGGAACCTACTGCTCTTACAAGTGAAATGTTTTTGCTAGAAAAACGGGTTCAAATAACTCATGTTTTTCTACAACACATTGACATCTAGCCTATTCCCTTCTTCCATTCAAAATGCCTTCAGAAGATCTTACGTAGCATGATATATCATTTTTGACAGTCAATAGCAAATCAACTCCGAAACATATTGCGTGCTAAGAAAACATTGAAAACAAAAGACTTTGAAGGTACTTCGCGATATTGCTTTAAGTACTTTAAAGTAATTAACGTTAATCGCATCATAAGTCAAATATGGTGCCCTAATTTAGAGATATATTCATTGAATACCATTGATAGGAATTCACGTTAAATTAAGTCTATGTGGTATGAGCTAGTGTCCACATTGAGTTAAGCTGAAAATTATGGGTTTGAAGTGTGTGGGCTTTATGATTCATGAGTATACTCGTTCATGGCTCTAGCACAACGTTCATCAATAATGTATCCACCTCCCTTAAAAATTTCTAAGTCAATCTCTTGGAAAATCAGCTACTAAACGGAACTTGAAGTGTAGTATCCTTGCCAAAGAACCATTCGTGGGCGTGTGAATGTATTGAAGCCAGCAGAAGCAGGTAGCGGTTTAATGCAGCGTAAGGGGATTACAGAAGGAGGAAAACATTTCTCGAGGGAGGGCGGCGGCGGGGCCCTTTGTTGTACAAGAATCCACCGACCGTCCATTGCCCCCCTACGTCCACCCTCTTCCCTTCCCAGCCTCCGTCGCCGCGCATTCGGTATTCCAGCCATGCAAGGACTCCGGACAATGCTCCGTGCGCTCTGGAGCGCGCCGAAATCCCACACACTTAATCCACCCTAACCCCCGCCGTCCCTACCTTCCAGGAGCAGGCGCGTGCCCCACGCCTCATTTGCCGCACCTCGCGAGCCGGGGGAGCGGACGCCTTGTGATGCAGAAGACGAGGAGAAGCGGGCTTGCAGCCGATAAGCATGCGATACGTGCAAGGAGCGGCGGATGAGGTGGTGGAGTCCCTTTCGGCTCTGCCGCCCTTTGCCTCTTTGTGTGCCGTCTCAAAGGGACCTCCTCTGTCCTCATGTTGGGTGAATGCCAGCCGCACGGACGCAAAATCGACAAAATGCGAAAGAAACATGCGCTTTTGGGCGAAATCCGTGCTCATTTGACGAATCCACTTAACAAGGACCAAAATAATGGATGACAATAATTTCGTTTTACCCCACTTACAATAGAAATAAATGAGAGCACGATAAAATCCAAACGGATTTGGCAAGAAATGACACTATGATGATGCTAATAATACATATTCCTCCATGAAGGTGAGTGCTCAATGGGGAGAAAAGGAACAGCCTCTCTCAAGTTTGAGGGATTAATCTTGATATTGGCAAACGAGTGCAGTGTCAAACTGACCACCGTGATCAGTTAAAATAATCTTCCATTCCATGAAAATTTTTAAGTTTTACACAAAGATAATTTTTATGCATCTATTTTAAAAGAGATTTTTTAACTATTTCAGAAGCTTGAATTCAATAATATTTTCATGATTACACAAATCATACTGATATGATGACTTGCAAGAAAAGAAGTTGACACGAGGCATATGATTTAAGAGAGTATTTGGGTGCAGGAATATTTGATAAAAATAATTTTATGGCAGTGATAATATCCGAAAATTTCGTTGGAAATAGGTAAATTTTATCTCGAAATAATAGTAAATATAAGCAATAATAAAGGTCTAATTAAAAATAATTAATATTATATTAATCAAATACAAATATTTTTTATTTTAAAGCAAAAAATTAATTTAATTAATTTTATGCTGTTATATATTACTGTGTTATTAATACCACCATTTGGAATGAATTGCAAAAGTTAATTATTTTAACAGGATTTTTTTGCATTAAACTGTAGGTATTCTCGGAATTTTACTAAGAAAATAAAGTAATCCCTATTATTACCTAAATACAAAGAACTGGTAGTAAATACTTAAATTCGCACGTAATTTTCTGCCTACTCTGGGAGCGTTTCGATTTGAAATTCAAATTTTATAAATTCAATCGATTTAATGGTCAAAATCTGAAGAGTAAGCAACTTCTAAAGCCAGCTTTGGCGAACTGAGACTTCATGTGCATTTGAAATTCCGGACAATCAACGGGAATTTAAATGGAAATAGGCCATTTCGTATACTTCCATCCGTTTTTATCGAGCATGGAAGTCCTAATTCAGTTTACGTATGCACTCTAGGAAATACGCCCAAAATTTTTCTCTGCACCGACATAGACCATTCAGAGCGGTTGAATATAAATTCGAAGCTAATGTACGAAACGAATTCTTCAATGCCAAATGCACTACTGTAGAGAACTACCTAACTCTCAAGAGAGGCATTATTCATTCGTCCATAATATATGGAAAACATTATTTTTTCTCTAAACTTTAGACTATATTCTAGCAGAATAAATTTAATGAAAAATTAAATCTATACAAAGATGTAATGTAAATATAGAAAAGAGATCGCAGATAAGGAGAGATAAGGTTTCTACCACAAGAAATATGAAAATAAGAGAAAAATAATAAAATTATCTGATTTCTATTCAATTGGTATATTTGGATAAATATTTCCTCAATTTCAGAAAAGATAATTTGAAGCAAAAACCCTAGAAGAGGAAAACTTATTTCGAAGTTCTACGCTTAACTATTACGTGACGTAAAATAAAAGACGTTAAAATAGATGATTTTTTAACAATATTCCTGGTAATTACCCCAAACTTAAAGGAATTCGCATCTGCGTAAGCATGCGGTAAAGCTATTAAGGACATTATTAGTTTATGAGACAAGTATTAAAATCAAATTAACGCAGTCTGTAAGAAAAGAAATCTTTTTAAAATAAAAATACAAGCACGTATACGAAGGTTTACTTAGACTCTAATGATGAATTTTGTCATATATTTTTCCCTTTTTTACCAACTTTTTGTTCTTCCATGTACATTCTCCCTAACCTTTTGATATCCTGTCACTTGTATTAAAATGCAAAGAAGGATATTTCAAGAATTAATAATTTTTTATTTTTTCCATGGCCAACACGGAAATTACTGTAACATTATATGCGTATATATCTCCTAAAGTTCAAAGATATGTTGTAAATTTCTTTTCATCGAGTTCGCAAATTCTCTATCTTACCTCCAGAAACAAAGAGTATATGTAATTATTATAGGTAGAGCGTCCATTGGTATGATTTGGTTTTTGAGATGAAATATTTAAATAAACTGCTGAACAGATTTGTTAAACTACTGGTAGCGTAAAGCTCACCACCAATGCAAACGGATACCTTTCAGATTATAATACTGATTTAAAATATTTGATTCATTGTACGACAGATACAGCACTGAAATCATAATCATTAGCCGCTAACTGTACTAACATCCTAAGTGAGAGGTAATGAGTCCAACTAACGATTGGTACAAACATCTCAAGTGACATTTTGTTATTAGGTGAACTACGACAGACCCGTCTCTTGAGCTAGCAGTACACATACAGTGAATGTACAACCATTGATCACACAAAAATGCCTGTCCTAATCAAGAGAATATATTGAAGTATGCTTTCTGAGGTCCCGACACCTGGAAACTACTATAAATGCTAATGATAGGAATATTTACTGTTGGCAAAAAATAGAAGCTTTCATAGTTCATGCGTGTACAATATAAGCTTGAATTCATGAATAAAGTCATTTATTTTTTCTCTATAATTGACAAGGAAGCGTAGAAACGCAAGTAATTACAAATAATTGGTTGAGAATCGACTTCCGAAACTTTTTACAGGAAACGAATGTTATTGCTGACAAT
Organism: Platycnemis pennipes; assembly: GCA_933228895.1. Classification (NCBI taxonomy): domain Eukaryota; kingdom Metazoa; phylum Arthropoda; class Insecta; order Odonata; family Platycnemididae; genus Platycnemis; species Platycnemis pennipes. Next base: position 24,033,729 of record OW121849.1, on the reverse strand, counting down.
ACTCATAAAGCACTAGAATTAAGAGAGTAACTGCTGGGGGGATATTGCATAAAACAGAATTCACGTCCCTGACTTATCCTACAGGTACAATGAGAACTATCAACTCTACTGTGGAGAAGTCTACGCCCTCGAGAGCAGAGGGCGTTATCCCATATTCCCCAACCCCCTTAATTGCAAATATCGTTCATCATCATCTGTTCTTCTTCTCCTCCCTTGTTTTCCTGATTTCTTCCCTTTTGATCTGTTTGCTTTGCTTACTCCGCGGCCACTTCTCTGCCTATTTACGTCTTACCCATCCCACTCTCCAGTTCAAACAAGACTCCTCTCGTCATCCCGCCCATCCAACATTTATTACCGTAATTGTCCTTCCTCGCCCCCGCACGCTCACACCACCAACAGTTCCTTGCGGCTGCGCAAAGAGAGGTTGCCAACTCCTCCTTGGGGACTCAACTTCTCCGGCGGAGACCTGAGCACATAGGCTCTCTCTTCAGTCCTCACCGTCCAACATTCAGATTTATGTACTACTACGAACTTGGCTAAGTTTTCCACACTTGAAATTTCCCCGCCAAATATTATGCTCTTCGGTTCTTCAGAAAGAGCAGTGAATTATTTTCGCGCATCCTTTGTTTATGTACCTAAATACTGCGCGGAAATATTGGTAGTTAGTCGTTTCCAACCTCCCCTTGGTATCTCATCTAACTCTACCACTACTTTTAATCCTCATTCCATAGTTAATACACAAGGTCAAAGTTTTCTACTTCATTCAGCTTAGAGCTAAATGGAATTTCTTCTTTTGAATTTGTCAAGGGAAAAAAGCTCCAAACATTTAATATTGCCTTAATTGGAAAAAATTCATCTATTCAAAATTATACTTAAGTCCACGCATGTTAATGAATGACCAATACCCGAAATGAAAAAAAAAATCAAATAGAATCTCTGTCCATTAATGTGCGAGGTAAGACAGAATATTATTGGATATTCACAGAGTTTTCTATCGAGCAAGAATGATTAACTAGCTAAATAAGAAGCATTTTTCTTTGTCTATTGTCGTCCTTCTTATAAGGTATAGGAATACTTGGAGGCTAGTCATCTATTTGCTGCTTTTTTATTTTAAATGAGTAGAATCTGCCTCTATCATGTGGATCGGTTGGTTTTTCGATCTCTTAATTTATTTTTTGGAAATTTCATCACACATTGATCAGGTATATTTTTATCAAGACAGTCAGTGAGGCAATTAACCCGTAGTGGTTAACTTTTTAATCCCCGTTTCATATTTATAATCATTCTCACTTATTCACCATTCGTCTCTTCCACCACAGTGACTGCAATTTCTGCCTATCCAAGAGGATTCGTCCCTGATTCCTTGTTCCTCTCCTTTTCGCGGGCTATTTCTTCTCTTCTGCCCACCTACCCGCACCTCTGTTCCCTGCACAAACCTTCACTCCTCTCCCCTTTAAGCAGTTTACCTCTGGCCCTTCCAACTCTCAACCTCCCTCCCTCCCCAGCTGCGATCCCTAAAATGCTCTTCCCCTCCCAGCATGCTCCGAATGAACTCCGAGCCCGCCTTCTGTATCCCCGCCCCCATTCCCTCTTGACTCCCAAGATTCCCCGATAACCAGGGATCGTGCAAACATTGGCCGAAAGGATTGGGCAGCCAGTGAAAGGAATGAGTGGAAGCAAGGGCCTTGGCAGAAGCGGGTGGGTGGGTCGGCGGACCGGTGGAATGGGAACCGGAGAAACGGCTGTGGGAGTTGGGAGGGAGAACGAGTTAGTCCAATCGGTAGTGGTACAGGCGCCCGAAACGAATGTGTATGGAGTTGATTGGTTAAAGAAATCGTGTACTCGTTAGGCTTTATCCAAGGAAACACACAAAGGCGTAATGGCGTCCAAGGAAGCATGGCAGCTGTACCGTGAATTTACACTAATGCTGATGTTTCTTTGGAAAAGAGCTAGTTTTTATCAACAATATGATGAGGTAACGAGGTTAAATGACGAGGCTAAATGGCGATATGACGAAGCTAAATTAATACAATTGGACTATTTAAAACTTTGTTTTGTTTCTGAAAGTCGCTTTTTGTTGAGTTCTTAAAATTTGCCCCTATTCAGTACTGCATCTTTCAAAGTTCTCAACACCACATCAATAATCAAGGATAGACCCAGTACTAGCAGCACCAGATTCATCTCATGCCTGAAATATAAAAATGCATTTAAGCACAAGGTTCTGGCTGAAATTGATTCGATTTTATACAAAAGTAAAACTTAAGATATACCCTTTCCTTTTGTATGGTATTCTCGTGTACAGGAAATTGCCGATGAAGATAATTCGATATATTTTGGCTCGGTGCTTTAGCAGTTTATAAAGCATTGAGGTTTTAGTAGACGACGGGAAGAGAGAAAGGGGGTCGTAAAACTTGATTCATTTTAGGATCAGAAAACGCTGCTTCCGAAGATTCGTTCGGGTCATACACGCTTAAGAAGCCTTCACGAACACAAACGGTCCATATAGGTGCGAATTCTGCGAAGAGAGACAAGGAAATGGAAGGAGAGAGATGGGTACAAGAGGGAGGATAGGATGGCCCACGACTCTCAGAATCACACTGATAGCTCCTCACTCTGTCCCGCGAGAGACGCGTTCCACACTCTCTCCCCGCTTGGCTTCCGACAGGTTCTGACCTGTTTCACCTTGCTCTCCCCGTTGATGATTGCCTAGACAATCGAAAAACTGGTTTCGGAATCATCCTTTTCCATCATTAATTTGGCAATTGGATTTCCCAGCCTAGGGACATTTTCAACGATGAACAAAGCAAGAATGAAATTGTCAGTAGAACAGCGCAGGCAAAGAGTGAATTCTATCAAAAGAAAAATCTACTTACAGCTGCAAATACAAACGAAGATGGAAGGATACAATTTATATGAACGTACATTTGGAGCATGTTGTTATTTTTGTTGTGTGTAATCAAGAGGTCAATGAGCTTTAAAACTTGGCGTGCTCCGCTGCCACCAATATATCATTAGTTACTATAAATAAATGAGCGTAGTCATCCGGTCACGTATGTTCACTATGTTGTAAATATTTCTGACTCCTGTAAAATCCTCAGTATCCACTTCCTAACTAAATAATCACAAAAGGTTATAGGCCCAGGCAGTCGTAAACTTTTAAGGGGTAGGGGAATTCAGTGTAGAGCGTGTCAAACCAATCTCAGAATTGTTGACAAATGATGATGAAGGTGACCAATTAAATAAATCAAGAAGTAGCATTTCTAAAAACGTGCTAAATTAAATGAAAAAATGAGATTTTAAACATGAGAATTTGGAATTTATGCCAGAATGATCATTAAAACCGAGATAAACATTAGAAGAGTTGATGATTTTTTTTCGTTACAAGTGAATTTTATATTGACACTGACAACCCTAGCACGCGATTTAGTACTCGATGCATTCATAAAAGAACTGAACATAATTTAAGGGTCTTAAAGGTAGACGATTACATTAACTAATATATATTACCCTATTATAGGTTTTCGCAACATTCACGTGCTAAATTTTGCAATTATTATGCTGCTTAATTCTAGCATTAACCGTTTAGATTTTAACTGCCACTAATGCACAAGAAAAATGTGGTGAAACCCAAGAAAATGAAAATGCAATGTCAATTACAATCACAGCAGATTTACCTCGCTCTCCCAATCAATACATATTCCTATCCAATCTTATAAATTTTCTCTACAAAACCCAAATACCTCACTGATACATATAAATAAAGTGATATAAATGTTCATCATGAAATATTTCTCGCCAATGTCTCCCAACTTTTACCCATATTAGGTGTGCACTCGCATCATATACACTCACTCTATTTAAAAAACTGAGATTTTTGTCCTAGTGTTAATAAATAATTACAAGAGTAGTTTAAAACCCTGAATCCCCGCTGGCAGAATCCTAACTTACCATGTCTAACTCTTTATAGGCATATATTCCATCAACCTATGCGTTAAGGTCATAAACAGCTGATTGAGAAATTTAATTACGGCAGCTGAAGGACTTTAATGGAAGTTAACAGAGCCATTATCGCATGCTATTGAGGAAGATTTGGTGGCGTGCGCCAGTCAAATGGCGTCGATGTACTTAGCGACACTGAGTGGAAAATGAGAGAATGTGAGATGGAGTGAGAATTCGCGGGGTGGGAAATGGGAAGGGGGTCTCCATCGAGCGGGAAGTCGAGATGAAAGCGAAGGGCCCTCCATTGACAGAAATATGAGAAGGACTAAATCGGAACACTCGCCAGGCATTCCCGCATCACACACAACCTTTCTCTTGCCAAAATGTATTCGTCCAGCGATACTTAAAAAAGAAGCTCACCGGAGTGCCGCCAGCTTTTGTGCGCTTTTTATTTTCCCGAAAACGCATAAAATGCAATCGTAAATTTAGCTCCAGATGTAGAAATGGCATACATGGAGGGTCTTGGAGTCGCCATTGCCCGTAGCGAATGCCACAATTCCCCGTGGAGTAACTCAATCAGAAAAAACTCATTTAAATTCCTACTAATTAATTTGTTGGCCAACAGTAAAGCGGAGATGAATCATAATGATCCTGGCCATGGGTACATGTATTGTTCCGTCGGGCTTTAAATTAAATATGTTACTTACTACCTACTTCGCCTGTTAAATATTAAATCCAGATTGGAGAATTAAAAAATATGCGATGGTTATCCAACATTTTTCATATATTTGGAGCACTTTAAAGTAATATCCTCAGTATAAGAAATAATCACGACATTTATGCTTCAGATAAAAACATCCAAAACTTCTTTCGCATTGGCGCGGAATAAACACCATGAAACATTTTAAGAATCAGCAGTGAGCAATATGCCATTATTATGCTAAAACCTTTGACACTCATCAAAATGAAGCTTGGTAATTCGCTGGCAGGAAAAGCAATTTAAGTTGTTAATGTCATATGCACCTATGGGTGGCTATTAAGGTGACTGGGATATAGAAGTTTACTAATCTCAAATCTCTTGAGTTCTCTCTATTCCAGGATATTTTTAGGTGCCAGAGTTAAGAAGCCCCTCTTACAGCAAAATTTGAATGAGAAACACAAATTATCAGATATAATATCATTGATAGGTAACCAAAATAAGAAAGGGAAAAAAATATGAACGGCACATTTTCAAACTCAGAAAATATTTCAATCAATGAAATATAGAAATTACTTGAAGTGATGAGTAACATTGTTTTCAAAAATAATTATGACTAGTTCTAGACTACCACGATTATTTTTGCCACTTTTATATTGGTTTTTAACAGAAGAGTACTCAAAATTTAAAGGACCGCGAACTTGTCGTGATTCTCCAATGCAGAATAGCACACTAATATGCTTGTTAATTTATGAATTTGATATTGGAAAAAATCACCGGCGCTAAGAGTCAAGCTTGGATCCCCGAATTTCATGCTTCGTGCTGATTTCCGAGGTTGTGCTGTTACCCGAGGTTTAAATTTTATTTTACACTAACATCAACACAGAAGTAGTTTACTGATATCCGGTGCATATCTTATTTTCCTCCCTAATGAATGATGTGAGGCAAGGCTGTTCACTGCCATTTGCTATCTTCAATATCACACTGAAGAAGTCGTCAATGAAATCAAATACCAGGATATATATTGTGAGAAAATCAGTATGCTGAAATTCGCCGATATCATAGTGGTCATGGCAGAGATGAAAGAAGCTTAAAAGAGACTCTGATAAACGTAGAAAAGGCAACTTTCAGGCATCATCTGAAGATAAATAAAACTAAACTAAAACTAATAGCAGGCAGTAGGAAAGAAGACGTGATGACCATCGTTCAACTAGGAAAATACCTTGAAATATGTAAGAATATAATTCTTTAGTAAGGAAAGTTACCAAATATGGACGAAGAAAGTAGAATAATCCAGCGAAAAGGGCATTATAGCAAAGAGAGAAGCATTGGAAGTCGGATTACACTTCATTAAAATTTTACATGATGCCATATGCCAATAAGATATGAACGATAACAGAAGCAGTAAAGTCAAGCCTTGAAGCATTCAAATTGTGGTGACAGAGAGAAATATTGAAGAACAAATGGTTCAACCGAGTGACAAATAAGTCTTAAGAAGAGTGGTAGAAAAGATAAGCCTGAAGAATACTCTGAAAAGAAGGTGGTTCACCTAAATCGGCGATATCTTGAGACACGATGGCCTAATGAAGACAATCGTCGAGGGAAAAGTGAAAGACAAGTTTGGAGAAGAAAAGCCTCGCATAAGATTCTTGGGAGAAGTGATGACGGATGCGAGGGAGAGAAATTATTTAAGCATGCAGAGGTAAGCCGATAGAAGAATCGAGTAGAGGGCTGCGAGATTGCTGAAAGGTTATAAACATATTTTTAGCTACTAAACCTGGAGATTACACTAAACAAATTAAATTATCAAAATCAAGGAGCTATAAATATATTATAATTTTTTGCTATTTATTTTCTAGCTTAACATTCGCTTTCTACAAATTTCAGAAGCCGAGTAATTGAGTGAAATCCCAAATATTCGTGAGTAATATTTGGGATTCGACTATCATTTCTTGCAGATAACATGAAATTACCTGGTAATGTACCCATTTTCATTTCTGGTTTTACAAAATACTTTAAATAATAAGAAGGATAAGACAATATTCTGCTATATTTTAGCTGTTATGAATAACGGCTTGCCGTTATCAGTGTCAACAGGGTAAAATGAGAATAGCCACTTAATACTCTTAATTTCTTGGCAATTTTTTTTTGAAAATATCTTTCTGAAATAATATTGAAAAACTAATGCTACTATTAGATCTGGTGCCTTATTTCTGGAAGGAATGTTTTATTGTATTGCTCGGTGAAAGGTTTATTTTTTCTGCAGAATTCGGTAATCGTGCAAAATGCTCCGTACAGATATTTACACGAGGATTGAGCCCACCCAAACTACTCATAGTTAAATATTCTAAAGCTACTTTCAGACCCCTAAATTTCACAGAGGTTTATGTCTCGGGAGTAAAAGTGAAAAAAATCCCGATGCAAATCGCGAGACTCGCATTGCATTTCTCGATCATGTTGCTAATTCTCTCTTCGGAGTTCATTGACGATGGCACTAAAAATTGTCATTTAAAACAAATGGAAGATAAAACGTATTGGCTGTGTATTTCGGGGAGATTTCATACCACCCAATTCAAAAGCGGAACCAACTCGTCGGCCAGGGTACCGCCGGGCACTCGAGGAGGAAACAAGCGCTTTCCCTCGCTTCAAGGTGCTTCTTCGCAACGGCAGGAAATGAAGGTAGAAACGCCCCTGTGAGCGTGGGTTAGCAGGGGTGTGGTTGGAGAAAGGGCATACGGGGAGCGGCCACGAGTGGGAGGGAGCCGAAAGTTCCCCTTGGGTGCAGCGAGAGGATGATGGGTGCGGCAGAGGGGTCCCGAGGGGCCTGCGGAAGCGGCCGCGGCGGCGGTGTAAGATCAAGAGGCAGGAAAATGAGGGCGCGGATCCGGGAAGCAGATGTTGGGGATTCCTTGGCGAGGATCGAAGCAGGAGAGGAGGGTAGGGGCGTGGCGTCCAGGGAATGGGAAGGGCCAGGGGCTGTGGAGAGCGATTCAGGAGCGGCAAGCGGGAAGGCGATTAAGAGGGATGAGGATGGGGTGCACGAAGTGGAGAGGATAAAAGGAGGCAACGCGGTAGGGAAGAGTTTTGGGACACCGGAGGAAAAATAGACGAGGAAGGGACGTGGTGAAATGTGGCGAGCGAAGGGAGTCAAGAGTTAGGGCAAGAAAAGGGCGAGGAAGGAGAAGTTAGGGGCGAGCTTCTAGATATGGCAGGTTTACTTGGAAGGGAGCCGCACAATCTCACTTTACGAAATATAACCTTTATGCACCAACAAAATAAAGACAGCCACCCTATAAATTATAAGGATATAAAAACATTATGTCTTGAACAACCATAAATAATTTGTCGATACATATTAAAAGTAAAACATACTCATATTAAAATATATGATGCGGATTTCAGAGAATTAAGATATCATTATTGGAATTTGGAGTGGAAATAATGAAATGCCTAATTTCTCCCGGTAATGCATAAAGCAGGAATTGAAATGACAGAAAAAACGCTCAATACACAATTTGCACGCCAGTAAAACGTAGGGAAAATCAAAAGTTAAATTTTCCCAAAAATATTTTCATTTAGAGAAAAATTGAGGATTTCGTGTAAGGTGTATAAGATGCTGAAGAATTGAAAAAAAAACTTTTTATTGCACCAGCAATAAGAAATTAATTAACGAACATACCCTTTGTAGCGTTTACAGCAATGAGTTGGCTATTAATACAGTTTAAAGTTTGCTAAAGAGGATAAAGATAAACGAGCAATAGAAGGGACAGATGAAGCTCTAAAAATTCCTTCAGTGGCCAAATCCACCTCAACATTTACTTTCTTAATTAAGAGCAGATGTTAGGGCTTATCTACGTCTTTCGGGAAACTTAACTCACCCTTTGTAAATGGATCAAAATAGCTTAGGTAGATACTCGTTGCTTTTAATCCCTTGTGAAAATGCGAAACTTCGTAAATATTTAACTCTTCACGAGACTCTCTAAAACTTAACGAGCCTAAAATCAACACAGCTATCGATAATTTATTGAGAATTTCTTTTCAACTTTCCACGTGGCTTCTTTACCAATTTGCCAAAAATAGAATCCGTTTAAATATGCTCCATAAAAAAATACAGGATAATAAGTATGGCACTTGAAATAGAAAATATCTTTGAAATAAACCCAATAAAAGTTTCTAGGCTTTTACGAAAAGAAACAATGATACTTGGAATGACAAAGAGTCATAGACCTATTATTTAACAAAAGGTATGCATCATTTGATATTTTGGTTATAAAAATAGGCTGGGTGCATCTAAAAACTATAGTTTCGTGTTTTTTCCAAGCTAAGAACGAGAGAAAAGTTCCACTATATTTTTCATCAACAAGAAGCTTAATAGGTCTTACACAGACGCCAAATACGACTTCCAAGAGAGTCCGGTACTTCTCAGCCGAAGGGTTAAAATTGGAAAAGAACCTCTAAATTAATTCACATCACGGATAAAAATCAGCAAGGGTCTTTATTACACCCGTTTATCACGCCTTATATGTCAATTCCCTCATCTGCAGTTTATCACACCACCACCTTCCGTAGAATTATATCCTCTCCGCCAATGTGAGGCCTCCCCCCTCCCTCAATCCTCGTAGGGCCTCCACCCCCACCCCAAGGCAACACTCCCCCGCAACTCTCTTTCCCAACTCAACAATCATGCCCACAATTATCCGTCCATTTTCCCGTCTCCTTCCCCCTTCCTTTCCCGCTCCGCGCTTTTTTTTGCCTCCCCAATTGCCCTCTGAGCACCCCACATATCTCGTCGTCCGGACGCGTCTTTGCCACCCACCGGCTATCGCTCGTCAGTGCCTACTTCTCTATTCCACCATACGCTTGTTGTGCCCGTGCAAACAGACATGCAATTGTGCCGACTCCTGAACTCCCATGGACTCTCTCTTTATCTGTCCCAACTCCGTGCATTGGTCCCGTCTTCTACCATCATTTTTTTCTTTAAAAGATATCTATCTACTCCTGCGACACATAAGAAAAGTATACACAGGCCATCGGTGTTGCGTATTGTAACTATAGCAATGATTCTAAGCCCAAGGTCTCGGATATATTTTTCGGAAGAATATAGGTTCATATACTTGCGTTGTTTTCATAGAATTACCTAACAGTTTGTGTTAATTGTGTGCAATAGTATCTCCAGCAGCTAAGAGAAATAAATTCTAGATCCTAGCAATGAAAACAAGTGTAACATTTATTCAAGGATACTACTACAGAGGATCATTGAAGCATGATATGTAACGCGTGTTTGGAGAAGGTTCATCCCATGCCATTCATCTTCATGGCATTTTGCAGGGTATGATGTAGAAATAGTATCCCGAGATAATTATAAGAAACTCCATTTTTATTATTTTATTTTAAATCAGACATTCAGAGGTTGTGTTATTTCTGACCATTTAATTAATGGATTACTTTAAACATGTAGATTTGTACAAAGTAATTTTTTTCAAAACTTGTTGACGATGGACTTGAGTAGAATTAGATTCCATATTTGAACCTATAGTCACTACAAATAACATTTACGAAATTTCGCACAACAGCATCGTCATTGGCAAATTTTTCGAAGCTCTACCTCTTTCAACGTCATAGCTCTTCTACTTCAGCCAAATGTTCTCCTATATATCTGGTCCACACACTCTATTCATACTTCCCCATCTTATGCCCAAATGTTCTCCTTCCTTCCTCAAAACAAACTTCTTTTTCCCTCTCAACCATGAGGCATTCAGTTATTTTTCTTTGTTTTCCAAGTCCTGATCTATTCCAAAATAGTCGCATTGAGGAACAGTGCTCAGCGTTCCCAATAATTATGTTCAACTTTCAATCCTGGACTTGCTGGTCATATTATCACGCCTATTTTCTATTGTTTCCATATTGAGGACATTTTTTCTTAATTTTTTAACAAGAGTGCTGAACTGCATTAATCATATATATTTATCATCGCATTTTAATGATACAATAATACGGCTTTCATTAAGAACTTCTTGTGGTAGATGAAGTATTGAAGAGCATTTTTCAACGAACCAGGCAACAAATTGCAGAGGTTTTAATAAACTTCAGGTATTTGAACGTATGTCCTAAGAACTCACAAGATTTACTGCTCTCCTTATCATTTAGTGCAATGTGACTCCTTTCATTGACACATACTTTGCCTCATACTGCCTCTAAGTGATTTCATTACAGGTTTTTCAGTGAGGCACCCGGTTTAGTCAATGCACGAAATCTCAAGACGTTACGGAGCCTTAAAAAAGGGTCGCTCGACTTCCTTCAGTTTAGAGTAAGCATTAATTCATCTAATGGGGGCGTTTACTCGGAACCGAAATCGCAATTTTGTACACGAAATCGTTAGATGGAAACAAAAAAATAATTTTAATGAAAAAATTAATCTTCTAACCACAACCATTCGCTCATAAATCAAAAATTAAGATAAGCAAAAGGTGACCCCCACCGAAAAAGCTGCTTTGATATAATTGACGTAATTTTCCTCCCGTCCTTGGTTGCTTTTATGGGAAGGAAAGGGAGTGGAGAGGGGTTCTTGGAAGGTCTGCTCGCACAGATGCTGTCGCAACTGCTTGTACTGGCAGAGTCAGCTGTGTCCCCCCAATGTGATAAGGCGAAGTAGCTTCGCGGGCTCAGTTGTGATTGGACGGAGTCAAATACGTCAGAGGTTACACCACGCCCACTTTTCGAAAGGGTTAAAAACATCAGTTTTTCGCCACTTATAACTCGAGGAATAATTGGCGGATCAAAGAACGGAAAAATACAGGTCCTTTTATTCTACCAAATCCATCAGATTCGGCAAAAAAAATATGGTAAACGACTTCTTTCAAAGCACTACTGTTTTTGCAATAAATCTGTACCAGAGTATTGACTCACTACACTATGATAATTGCAAACAGTTATAATTACAATGTTCCCATTGTTGCCCAATGCCAGAGCTAGTAATTCATAAGATATTTCAGAAGCATAGGGTAACAGTGTCAGAGATAAATTATATAAGACCGAAAATTATGGTACCTAATCATTTTGGTTTGATATCGGTGCAATATACTTCAACTTTCAAAGTGTCAATATGTCAAAAATTATGCAAAAACAAAATTTTCCACACCCACGTAAAACTGAACTTGGAGGTGACGGAACTCGTGAATAAGCAAAAACATTTTCTATTTTCCAGAAGCTATGTCACACTCTTTCTATTCAGTATACGTTTCGCCAAAGAATTATCCCAAAAATTGGTGTAAAGTGTCATGAAGAGTTTCTAAAAAATATTTAAATCCTTGCTTCAACTCAGTAAAGTGTAAAATTATTTAGTTGCTTTACTATTCTGAGTGATTTTCCAAGATATTTAGTATGATATACAGCCAATGCTCAGATCAATAAAGATTATTTATGCACAGTATTAGATAGTTATGAGACGCCAATGCATTTAATTGATGCCAGCTAAACTAAATGAAGATGTACAATAGTAAAAGCAGGACTAGCTGAAGAAACCAGGGGAAAGAGAATTGTAAGATTGCATGAGCAAAACTATGAAGATCAAAGCTCAAAGAAGTGTAGATATGAGAACTTAGAATACTAGAACGCCATTATAAATTACATATTAAAGGCTTTTTCACACAAGGGCACTTCAAAATCTCTACTACGACATCAATGCCACTTATAAGGCATTTCAACTTGAATAGAAACAACTGCGCCCACATTGTGTTCCTAAAAATAAATGAAAAACCAAATTCTCAAACAAACAGCACGCAAAAGACCTATGAATGATGCCTCGACTTAAAATTGATGCCGTAGTTTAATTTGGGAGGCATGACATCAAATGCACAATGTGTGAATCAAGCACTAAGATAGTGATCCCTCTTGCCAGGGAAGGAAAAACGCCCTAAAGCGCGAAAGGGCCGAACATATTTCACGCCACGCCTCCCATTAGTTCTCTGAGCGACTTCTCCAGACGTCCTCGATGGATTCCCATGCAAAGCCGCCCGTCCCCAATCCCTCGATGCATTAAGGCACTTGCAGGAAGCTTTACGGCAGCACATCTCCCACCTCCCCCTTTTCCACGCGTTTCCCTACCACCTCACCCCACCCACACCTCCTCTCGCCCGAGCAACCCCTTCAATCCTAGCTCCTGAACAAACACCCATTACAAATCCCCTTAAAGCCATTGGCCTACAACCTGGTTTAACTCGATCCATTACTGTCCCAACTTGCGGGGCAGGAAAGGGGTGGAAGGTATGGGGTGGGCCTCGGAGATGTGCGTCGCTGGCAGGGAAAGGAAATTTCTCCGGCCCAACTCCTCCCTTCACTCAGCTCCGCCCACCTCTTCCCTCCCCCTTCCCTCCGTTGAGCGCCGGGAATAGACACGGCCGCGGGACCAGAGAGATGGGATGCGTGCAAAGTCCAATTCCATTGTTGGACGTCATGGTCGGTGGTGTGTTGGGACCGGGAGTAGAATTGGTGCGGAGGGGGTGTGGGAACTTCTGCTCCTAGACCAGGAGGATGGAGGCAGGCCGAAGGGGTTGGGGAGGGTGACGAATGCGACGGGGTGCTGCCTGGCGCGTCTTCGCTGAGCGGGGATCCAAAGATGAGGACGTGAGGGAGGGAGGGTGGGAACAGTTCTGGAAGGGACGGCAGGGAATGATCGGGGGGTTGTCGAGGGGGATGCGGTGGTGGGAAGTGCGGAGGGTAGGCCGGTAAGGGGGTGAGAATGGACGTTTGGGAAAGGGGACGGAAGGGCATTGAAAGGACGGTGAGGGAAATGTCCGGGGGATTAAGGGCGTCGATGGGCCCAGTGTGGGGGAGGGGGCGGGAGGGCCTGAGGATTCGATTGGGTCTGATACGTTCAAAGGAACATCGACGGCTTACGTCATTAATGGTCCCAAAGGCTGGTCATTAAAACCCTTCCCATTGTGACTCGTTTCGGATTCTCAGACTACGAAGAACACATGCTTCTTCCGCTTCCAAGAGTTTTTATGTTTGCATACCACAACCAATGGTTTTTCATTGAATAGGCAAATCATCGTTTCATTCATCGTTCACAACCAAAAGGCAAGACGAAAGCTTTCCGAATGCATTAAAGTATGCTGATTGAATTAAGACCAACATGCTCCTTTTCTCTAACATCGGTTCCACAGAACGTAGTCTCGGGCATTAGGTCAACGGTAGTATTTGCTCTCGGAGCATGAAAGAGAAGGGGAGAGAAACTTTACTTTACCATTATGGTGTACAGGCCATAAATCACGCATTTTATATTGAAAAACTTGACATTATCTAAGTTAACGATGAAAAATGAATTTGTATAAAAGGTAACTTCAATTCAATATATTTACTCTGAAAGTTGATAGCACAGGCGATTTTTGATATATAGTGAATTTAAAGTTTAATTTAGATTAAAATGCAAAGACATGCTAAGAAAACAAATTAAATTATAAATATTCAATAGCTGCAGGCAGAAAAACAGTTTGTTATCATATCGTGCATCTAATCAGATCAGAATAAAAAAATCGTGTACTAATACAAATGTCTTAACCCTCTGGTGGGCGCGCCCGCGGCAAATTGCCGCATATTGCCGCTCTCCGTTCGGTAGAGTTTTTATTTAATACCTGTATCTCCAGGTATTCATTTTTCATGATTGGAGGCAGTATTTTCGATATCCAGATCAATTATCCACCGAACGCTTCAGTAGCTGTGTAACATCGAAGAGAGTTGGACATATCTACACCAGCATAGTTGCCTGCGCGCCCGGTCACGTGAGTAATTTTATTTTGTCTTCTTTTTTCGATTGATTCTCTCGTAAATTTTAAAAAACACCATAGAATCAAGCTGCGTACCGTCTTATGACTTTGATTTTTCAAAATGGCTGTCACCAATATTGTAAACCAGTATATTTCCTAAGTTATCTCAGTACGCGTCCATTTTTAAGTTTCGTAATTTCATGCGCCCTGAAGAGTTCGAGAGAGTCTTCATGGAGTCATCGGGAGGTGAAAATACAGAGGATGACTGAGGATACTTCTGATATGGAGGACAAAATCATAAAGGCATACAACCACAAAGGTGAGTCGGAACAATCTGTGGAGGAAGCAGACGTGGAGCAGCAGTCAAAATTCACTAAAGATGATGACCGCTTTTGCATTGGCAAAGACGGAGATACACTATAGATGAGTAAACTCGTATCCTATAAAAAGTTCAAGGCCAAAAATATGATCAGTATTTCTCCCGGTCCAAAAATGAGTGCCCGAAATGCGCATACAGAAGTAGACGCGTTTCACCTGTTTATTACTGATGCCATGATATATGACATTATAAATCACACTAACAGATACATTCATGGCAACAGATTTTATTTAAATTATGATATATAGATATAGACTGTAAAGAAACTACATGATAGGAAGTCGAGGGTCTCTTTGGCGCCTTATTCCTGATAGGAATAACAAAGGGATCACATACAAATTTTGCAGAGTTGTGGGATTCTAATGGCTCCGGGATGGTAATTTTTCAAGGGCTGCTCAGTTACAAGCGTTTCCGCTCTCGCAAGCACTCGGCCACGCCGGATGTTAATAATTACTCCTTTACTCGCAGATAGTCATTCCGCGCAAAATCTTTACTGGCATTTATCTCTCGAACCCGCGCCTATGGGAGAGAAAGCCGTGACACTTTTTCTACATTTCCTGTATAGTTTCAGAAAATAACATCGGCATTCGGATCCCGAACATCACTCTCGCGATGTCTCCTTGTTAGAGCCATTAGGTTCAAAAATGTAGATAGTAGGGAAGAGCGGAGAGCTACAGAAAAAAACTGGCACCTCTCCTTTATTTTCAAGAAAATTTCGCAACTGTATGAGTTGCTACAATGCCAGCGAGTTTGTGACTGTTGATGAGATGTTGCATTCTTTTAGAGGACGATGCGGGTTCATACAATATATTGCTAACAAGCCGGCTAAGTACAGACTGAAAATTTACATTCTCTGTGATGCCAAAACTTTTTATACTTTGAATTTCGAAATATACTGCGGGAAGCCAGAATCCTTATCTCACAACAAAACAAACCAGACGACATTGTAAAAAGACTAGTTGAACCTACAGAGGATTCAAAGTGAAATGTAGCTACAGACAATTACTACACAAGCTATCATTTGGGTAAGGATCTCCTTAAGAAGGCTTGGAACTTGGAACTTGGAATCTCCTTGGAAGGCTACTTGGAACTATGAAAAAAAAGTAAACGATGGAATTGAATTTTTAGCTAGTAAAACGGAAGAAAACAGGTCCACGCTATCCGGTTTCCAGTACCTACGATTACTGTCTGTCTTCCTCAATACCAAAAAGAAATAAGGCAGTTATATTTCTATCATCCATGCATGATTCAAATGAGATTGACGATCAAACAACGAAAATTGTTATAAACCAGGACTATAATGCCACAAAGGGAGGTTTTGACACCGTGGACCAAATGTGTGCATACTACTCTACTTTTAGAACTACTAGAAGTTGGCCAATTGCGTCATTATATCGGCTTCTCGATATCGCAGGAATTAAAGTGAATTTTATTTTCAATGGCAAAAATTCTTATAATAGACGCATAAGAAGATTTTTTTAAAACATGGCTCTTACTCTCATGGAAGCTCATCTTCAAAGCTGATCTACTCTCGTGAACTTGACTAAAAACAAAAAAGAATTTTTATGTAAATATAGGTACAAGGAACAGGTTCCTTAAATACCTAAACCTGGAAAATGCCATGCTTGTGGGTGGCATAAAAATACCAGGTCATCAATTGTGTGCCAGAAATTGAAAAAACAATGTATGTAACAGGCATTGTCGTCAAGAGTCGACATGTATCAGATGCGAAGATGATCAGCACCTAGATATGAACAAAAATATTTGAAAATGTACATTCATTGTTATACAATAAAATATGAAACTGTAACAACTTAATTAGCCTTTTTTATTAGTAAATTACCTTATCCTTAATTGTAAGAATGCAATTTATATTTGTAGTAAAATTCCCACGGCGCGCCCACCAGAGGAGTAATTAATTACTACGGAATTCTACAATAAGAACATGTATTCTTGACATTTAGAGTGAAAACATAGGAATGGAAGTACCTATCATAATAAATATTTCACTGAAAACAACATTGAAAAGAGTTTTGGTTAGTTTTCAAATTTATATTAACGATTTAGTCCCTTTTTCCCTGTTAGATTTCAATTCTTAATACGATACAAATGCTTTTAAGCCAAAAATACTTAAACTATGCATAGTTTACAATTCATTTAAGGATTTAATCATTAAAATATTCGCAGACCATTTTTATGAGTACGAACACATTTAAGTCGTTGCGGCTAAAATCACGTGTGTCCCGATTTCAAACTCTGCATTTGTACCCACTCCTATCCTGTAATATTTTTTTCATAAAATGAATTTAGATCGTACACTCGCATTTTATAATCTTGATATAAAGGTTGACTTTTCCATATACCAGTCTGTATCAATAGGTACAACTGAAGATAATTTAACATCCTTTGTCATTGTAAATTTGAGATCGTTTTTCCAAGAGTATTTTTACTTCGTTATATGTTTTTATTACTGAATAAATAATGGAGTTATCATTGAAATCTCTACTTCAACAAAGAAATTGGACACAAAAAAGCTATGCCTACAATTCCTGTTGATGCAAGCGAAGCCACATTTTATTGTGCTGTGAATATGAGTAATGTCCCTACAGGTTTTATTTAAATACACCAAATCCCGTTGAAAATATACTTCTTGGTACTTAAATTGATCAAGGAGAATAACATTTTCAAAAATAAATAGGAAAGCAGATAATACTGTGGTTTTATTGATGAGAGCTCGAGTAAGGAATGAAACATCTCTTACCAGCTATGCGATGCATATTCAGCTAAATAAGTAGGCAAACATTCAGGGATCAGACTTGAAACATACTGAAAAAACTAAACGATTTTCACCATATTTAGAGTCATGCTGGAAATGATTTTTAAAGCACACTTTAGGGTTTCTTTTAAGGGGGACGTGAATATGCCATGCCCAAGAGATCGATGGTGACAACGTGGAAAGATGGAATGTTTCAGAGAGCCATGCTCCACTGGAAATATGCGCCACACTTACAAGCTGATAAGATCATGTGCAAAAACGAATGCTAATATTATAACATAGCGCGAGAATGACATACTCTAATTTCCAAAATATCAACTCTGTTGACCTCTTTCAAATATATGTAACTATTACGTAATTTCGCAAGTTTGTGCACTGAACAGTGTTATTTTTCCACTTTCCTATGGACATAAAATCATTATATTACATATGTACTACTTTCTATGTGTTAAAAATGAAAACTAAATGCATAATACCTATGTTGCCGAAAGGCGTTACAACCACAATTTTTTCCTGGTCTTTTATTCACCTGGGGCCATTCAATCAGCTATTTAGCTTTGGCAACCATGCGGTTGTGAATAAAATATCTTTATATATTCCTGGGTGCTTTGTACCATACATACTTCGTTCAATAATGCATCATATACTGGAAGATATGCTTTCAGATAGTCCCCCAACTGAACGAAATGGATTTCATGATCGCAGCATTTCACTCTGAATGTGGAGAGACACTCCTGGAGAAACTAATCTCAATGGGAGAAGAATTCTGAGTGAAAATGCGCATACTAGGGAGTAAACCTCTACCTACACCACCGTAACCAATTATCCTAAAAAAATAATACTTTCAGGGTTCAATTATTCCAAGTAATAATGATTCTTCACTATAGTTAAATATAAAAGTTTTAAGAAAAAATCCAAGCATCAATCCCGCAGAAATCCGTCTTTAAAATGAATTGGATGATATCAGGAAAGAAGTAAAAAACGGTGAAAATGAAGCTTGTTGAAAAACCATGTCTGTTAAAAACGAATTTCACCTTATTCCTTGAATGAAAGGACTGCATGATATTCTATGAAACCCGGGACGAGAGTCATATGCCGAAACTCATTCAATTAACCTTATCGTCACCAAGCAGACTCGCATACACCGTGATCAGTTATGAAGCAGTGAGTTGGGACTAATGGTCAGGTACACACGGGTAGTTAAGTATCAAATTTTTAACGATTTTTGATGGCTCACATTCACATATCCACGACTTTTAACAGAAAAAAATGAACGGTACTCATTGATAGATTTCAATCCCTAAAGAGCTACATGTCGCATTGGTCCTACTCATTTACCCACCCGAAACGCGTGCGTTGCAAAAGGACTCGCTGAAGAGAAATAACGACTCCGTATAGCCTCAATAGCGAAGGTTCCGCACAACTGGTGTTGGCTCTTAGGGTAGGAATATGGAGAAAAATAGGGACAACAAATCTAAGAAAATGCGAATGATTGATGAGTCGAAAGAAGGCAAACGATGACTGGGAAAAAGTATGGGCAAGAAGTAGAGAATGAAAAAGCCTGGTAAAAACACAGCGCCTGTGTGTTTCCTGTCCCAGTAAATCCTGAGAGCGACGTCACATGGTCATGTCGACGACATGGTACACAAAGAGCGAGTGGTGGCTTGCGGGGGCCCATTTAATCCTCTAGGGATTTCATGGCATGCGTCGCTATTCCGCCGGGAGAATATTTTCTTGCCCATCACCTCGTATGGGATAACAGGAAGAGAAACATCCTTTTGGTCGAGAGGGAGATTAAATTTTGATCACCTCCAGGCATTGATCTCCCGATTTCACCCCCGTTCAGAGATGGGATGGTGGAGATGGGAGGAGGGGGGGAGGAAATACGGGAAAGGGTAAGGTTTCGGCTTAAGGTAGGTTGACCAACGAATAGCGATCCCCTTGGCCATTGCGCGAGACGGGCCAATGTGGAGAATTTGGTGCGACCTCGCTACTTATCCACTCGCGATCGCCTCCCTAGGGCGCGTGGGGGCGTGATGAGGATGCGACATGTTGCTATAGTGAAATCATTCAACTGTTAACTTCACCGCATTGCCAAATATTCTACCAAGGAACATTCTGGAGAAAACTCCTCCACGCCGCGCCGTAAAAATTCTAGACTTTGCGGGTTTTCTCATCTGAAAAATGTACGAGACATCTTTGGATTTCTATAAACACCATGAATACATTCAAATGCTTTTCCTTGATGATTCAGAGATGAAGGATCAGTCCTTGGTTGAGATTATGCAGGAGAAACTTAAACCAATTCTTACTAATTATTCTTCCCTGATTAGAGAGAAAGAGCAGCAATGAAAGTCTGAAAGATATATCGGAGTCAGTAATTTAAGCAGAATCGTATATGAGGCATACAACGTTTATTTTTTATTACTCCTTGAAAATGACGCTTTAATTATATTTTAAATATACTTACTTAATTAATTACGAGTCATTAAATAAAACTTGAAGTGGAATTTTAAAACAAATGTTCATTTTTACCTTGAACAACATCAGATAATTGCCTGATTCGTATTCGCATTACATAAGGTCACTAGATATTTCACTAGAGAGAGAATTTCACAATAGTGTTTTCTATGACAAAGTAATCTCAAGCACAAATATCTAACATCAGTCAAAATAGCAAAATCCATTTTTACGTTATGCTTCACTGCCTCGAAAATTCACTCTCACTCAACCGTAGATCAGTAGAAGTCGTCTCTATAGGAACTGGTAATAGCTTATTATTTAGTACTTTTTTATTTTAACGCCATAATCTTCAAACTTACAACGTTATTCCATTAGATTTAAAGTGATCTTCGCATTATAAGCGTGCTGCCACACGTGCACTTTTTCACGCGCTAAAAGTAACTTTGGTGAAGAACCGCTACTTGAAGTCCTGCTATTGTCCGGGCCACACGGCACATGGAATTCTGCAGGGTTCCCTGATCTCTGCTAGTAAACGTAGGAAGTAAATATGAACCCGTTCCATGTAAGTTTAAATTAAAATGCATTAAATGCTATCCGTGCATTTTCAGTTGCTTATTCAACCGTCCATCTCTTCCTATTGTTCTCCACCCACGTCCCGGGTGATTGCAATCCAAGTATACCACTTCAGTTCCCATTTTTTGAAGTCATCATGTCTCATTTCGTACACACATGGATTCTGCTTCACCTCATGCGTTCACCTTCTCGGAGGTCTTTAGTAACCAGCAAATGGTAAGAGTAAAAACAACAGTGCTCAAAACCTACAGATTTCACTCCTCCGTAGCACCGTGAGACGCTGTTAACTTTTTCCGGCCGTGTGACCCTGGAATGATCGTAAAAACAAGTTTCAACAATAGACGGCCACCTATTCTCTGGCTTGCGACCTTGAAGACGCAGACGCAACAGCCCCATGCTGCAGGAAACACGCTGTGTGAAGCATGTTAGATTTTACCTTGTTCATATTTTCAGCTTGATTTTACGTCACATATCTGCGTGATAAAACGCAATTATAGACGTAGCTTAAACCGTCGTTTCTTCGTAATCTCCAGCAGCCGGAGTTGGCCAGGTATTTATTATTTTTTTTACTAAAATAAAAGTTCACACTTTATGTAAATTTTAAATTATAAGGGCGTGAAATATAGCGATAAAAATAATTCTTTAATAATGCTTAGAGTTATTTGAAAATATATTACAGGAAACTTTCGTTAACTTTTTTCCTCTCTCCTTCTTATTCCTCTAAAATTTTTGTTTGAACTTGCCGAATTTGGCAGTTTAAGAAAAATCACAATGGTAGAGTCTCCACGTCTCTGTGAAAGCATAAAAAATTCTCCAAAAGTTGTATAAGAGTAGTTAGCACCTGTCTTTTTAATCTTTACCTTGCAGCGCTATATAAATCGAAATAGAGTAGAATTTGATGTTACAAATAAACATCAACTCTAAATAAACAACTCTGAGAGTGGGAAGATCAGTTGGCACTATTTTCAGTCTTTGTACGAAAACTCCGAGAGAAATGTAATGCCAAAAATGGCTAAATATACATCTGAATCGAATAAGTTCTATCTTTGTCAATCATTTTCCAAAAGTAATAGATGGTCGATTTGAAGGCAGAAGAAATACACCCATTCCACTTGAAGCATTTTTATAAAAGTGTAAAACTACTTTACCAGCACCAGTATTGCAAATTTTTTCAAGGTCATGTGAATTTTTGTACACGAGCCATTATATTCAAACTACAACAGTTATTCACATCATTATCTCCAAACATTACATTCAACTAAAATAAATTCATCGAAAAAAATCAGTTTCTCTGAAATGAGGGTCATAAGATGTCAGCGATGCTGTGATTTTTTATGGAGTTTGAATAAATATTTTTTTTTTCAAAGTACTCTTCTACGGTGTTACATTTTGGACACGTGGAACGAAAACATTAAATGTTTCGCATATTAAAGAGTGAAATCTAGCATTATAATTTTGAAATCACTAAACCGTTATTTCTATATTTTTTATCCATCATAAATTGGCAAGGAAATTTTATTCCATCAGAATGCTGAAATCAGCATATGCGGAAGAGTTTGGTAACTACACAGAATCAGTCGGATTTAGAAGGTAGCTCAAAAGTGGAAGAAGTAGCAATGGGTTTTGAAAATCTCCATTTATTAGGGGTATTGCTCCGATATGCATATAATTACTGCAATATTAAAATAATTCTGACTTAAAAAGGCATCCGTGCTGTACACAAAATTTGAAACCAGCTCCTTTAATCTGACTGGATAAGCCATTATCAGCCACGTAAAGTGGTCAGATCCATTAAAAATGGACCCATGGGCAAAGACAATGACTCATCTTGGGAAGTAGAACAGAAAAAAATGTGAATTACGGAGGTTAAAAGGGATAAAAGTTTGTATCAAAATGCATAGTTTACACCACGGATTAAGTTCCATATTAACCTTGTAATTTCTGTCATAGAAAGGGTGTTCAAAAATGTTACTAATTTTTAAGATACCTGTGTAATTACATTTTGTGATACCAGCATCTTCCAAGCACATTATTTACTATACGTATCTGAAAATATAATATCCGAATAGAACCACTACGGAAAGCAACGGCCTGGAATATATGCAGTAAAAGAAACATATACGGTTAGTATCATTAAACATTGGAGGGCGTTATTTAAGTCAAGTTAACATTTTTCTATTCAATAAATATCACTGAATGATAAAAGGGATATTTAAGTAATTTAAAAGTGTTCATTTTATGTTTTTTTTTATTTCGATATCAAGCTTGTGACAATAACAGCTTGAAGTTGGAATTCAGAGATATGTTAGACTTATGTGGATAAGGGACCAGTCCACTATATAAGTGAAGATATGATTCTAAAGTTGAAATTGTCATTGGAAAGTGAAAGAAAATAGTAAATTGAGTTGTGAATTGAAAATAAAACTAAATACCATTTTCCTTTTAACGGCATCCATCGTTCATTAATCTCTAGGTACCCTCATACTTAAAAACATCGTACGTAAGCACTAAAAAGTAGTGTAGGCTGCACTTTTCAATAAAAATATGGAAATACAAACACATGAATGATCAAAGTATTAAATCGGTTTCTAAAACATGCATCTCTATACAGAACAAACTTGGAATCTGCTAACTATAAGAATCTGGGGAGCTAACCACCCCCCAGGGTTTTTTTTTGGGGCTATTATGTTTGCTGGCAATATGATTTTTCTGAAAACATTGCCTGTTTTGCTCGTAAAATTCCTTGATATTATGAATAATACTACCAACACAACAAATTTTTAAGTCCAGATTTCCTTTTTACTGAATAGAGCGTTACACAACTATTTTAAGACTAGAACTCCAGAGATTATTTCTTACAGCCAAGCCATAATAAAGGAAAAGTGAGAATTTGCAAAGAAATGCCACATTGGATGATATGTGAATCGATATATCAATTATAAAATATTTGAATCGATACATCTATATTGATACTAATCTTAATCGATAATAGAATCACTATAACACAAGTAGAGCATAAATGCAGTACTTTGCTTCGATGGGTACGAAGGCACGGCCGATGACTGACTCACCAACTACCCTAGAGGCAAAGAGCAAGAAGATGCTATAAAAGGGTACAGCCCCCGGATGGAGGTGGTCGATCGAGGAGGTGAGGATTAAGAAGAGGAGTGGGACGGGAAGAATAACAAGAGAGCCTAACGTGGACACGAGGCATCGGAAAGGGCACGGAAGGAAAGTAGAGAGGAAAAGAATAGCAGCCCTCCTTTCTTCCACACTCCACTTCACCCACCTCACCTTACGCTCTCTTCAGAGCCTTCTCAAGTGCATAGCTCTCCACCACCTTTCCTATTGACTAAGTGCCTAAGTTTTTCTTGGTAAATCCTAATTTTCATTTCCTGATAATATTATTCGACGTTTCACGGCCCGATCTTAAGCAAGGGGATGGGTAGCAGTAAGATTTTCTGATCCGTACACAGACGAACCACAAGAAAACCACAAGAGTAATTTTACCCCAGTCACTATTAATAGCTTTACCGTGATCACAGAAAAAATATCCAAAGGAAATTAATTGACCATTTAACTCGAATTTTTCTACTTTGGGGTGAACGAAAGGAGGTTTTCACTTCAGCCTGCAGTAGATACGAATTTTATATACTTAAGTTTAAGAAATCCTGCGTCATTGACCTCATTCATCTTTATGCCTATAATTATTTATTACGTCTATGATTTAACTCATTATCATCGCAATACGCTGATTTGTAATACTTGGTAGCTCAAATAAATTAGAAGCATATGATAACCATTTCATTTCGATACCATGATGAGCAACCTAAAACACTCGATCTTATATAACGTAAATACCGTGAGACATTTGTTCTTACTTTCACATTATCCTGCGAATCGTTCCTTTTCTTAATAAGAAAGTTTTTCCTGAATATTCTTAACGTGATGGAAAGGAAAAAACGATGATGTGGTGATGAGGAGTCTCCATAGATAGGGAAAAAAAAATTCCGTGCAATCGACTGTATTTTCGGGCCACTCGTATAACAGAGCATCAACGCTTCTCACTGCTATCCCGCCGTTCTTCTTCTTTTCGAACCCACTTTTTCTTCCGCTCACTATATGTACATTCGAAGTGGCGTATTGGTGGGATTGGGAGATAAAGCTTAGAAAGTAGGTATAACGAAACACCACTGCCCTCTCCTTTCCGTTTCCCTCCCTCCGTGCGGTCAGAAACAGAATATCTCGTCTGAAAAGGAATGGATTTGGTCGGGTCCCCTTTTCAGGTGATTCTTACGCAAAGAAGTGGAGGGAGAAGGGAAAAAGTGCGGTGAGGAAGAGGGTTAGGGGACATGGCTAAAGGTTTTAAAGGGGATGGGGAGGCGAGCAGGGTTCAGAGGGCTGACGAAGAATGGTGGAATATCACCGAAAAGGCCACGGAGGATATAGTGTGCCTTGGGGCTACCTGGTCATATTCCACCACCTGCTCTCGCAAGGGTTCAATAATTTATCACTGGGTAAAATAACTGTTGCCCCACTTCCGCGGGAGAAGGAACTAAATCTAAGATTCCGTCGAAGTTAATTTTCAGCATGCATAAATTGCAGAATTGAAAATAAGTTATTTGGTAAGTAGACTAACACCGCAGAATGATTTTCACTACCGTAGAATGATCCGATATGACAAGATGGTATCAGAATAGTTTTCACAACATAATACCTATACGTGATATTCTCTCAAATTATGAATTACGCTATAAAATAACAAACCAATGCATGAAACTATCTGGTAAATGAACCGAATTATACTATGAAATTAAAATGGAGAAATTATAATGCACTCGAATAATTCCTTCAATACAATAATAAAAATAGCCTACACCAAAAATTTCTTGGCAATTTCGAACTAATTTTGATTTTAAAGGCTAATTTCTTCCCTAATAACTGCCATCTTCTGGCAGTCTCTCTCGGAAAACTTTCGCTCAGATGTATTTCCTGTCTTGCGTATCGTCCACTGTCGAGAACTCAAAGTAGTCGAACTAGGAACCACCCTGCTCCCATCATATCCTTGCCATCAATAGTACATCCCATCAAAATACACACCTAATATTACAACCATACTCAACTCTTCATAGTTTATAGCATTTCTCTGCTTCAGGCAAGGTGAGTGATTATTCCTCTCTGTAAATTTTACAATTCAATCCCTCTTTTGCCCGGAATCCTTACCTCTGGAGGTGAATCACCTTCACGACTTTGCCAACTGTGATGTTCTTTATAACTCCTCTATGGCTAACTCTGGTATGATTGTCTTAACTCCACATATAACTTATACATTACTACATTTCACGTTTCTTACATAGAAAACATACCAGTGGGTGATGGAATTACCACTGAATAGGGCAGAATAGAGGGCTGCAATAAACCAATCCTAGGATTGGAGTACTGATGATGATCTTTCATGGAGTGATACCAGGATTTAGAATAATTTCAACAATGTCTTTTAGACAGTAGAGTAATTTAAACTCTGAATTTTATGCTTGGACTTTTACACTCGTACATATAACATATAACTTCTGCATTATTACAGTCATGGTATTTTTTTCACTTGGATGCATATGTTTGTATTACGTAATTGATTTTAGATTGACGATGGGTTAGGTGGAAGAGGAGACTTTATGGTCACAACCTTCCCCGAATAAAGATAAATTATTATATGAATAAATTTACATTATCAGCAGCATAAATTCCGGAAACTACCAAAATGAATGAACATATAACGAAACTAAGTAATAATTTTTGCCAATATTACAGTTCTTTAAAAGTTACAAAACCACATTTCTATGAAATTATGAGATTAATAGGAGTAGCGAGGTGAAGGCATAGAGTACCTATCATTCTTTTATTTCCTTACTTAAAGATTTACATTTCTCAAGGCCACTGCCTTTGCCTGTGCACTAAAAAACTTTTGCATAGTAAAAAGCCTCCTGACTTAAGGTAGAAAACTCCCGTACATGTTTAAAGGCAAAGCAATGGATAAAGATTTAAGCATTCGAGGATAAAACGTTGGAATGGAAAATTTTCAGGTATCAAGAAGAGAAAAATAATAATAAAGTTAATCAAAGGCATTTTTATGACAAGTTTTAAGCCGAACACGAAGAAAAGAAGCTAAACGGCAGCTTTGGAGCTCGAACATGTCAAGTGCGTAAATATCCCTTTTACGCCAACTTCATACTATTTATAAAGAACTGTCCATCCGGGATAATTGAAATGGTTAGGAGCAGACCTCATAAATAATACACACATATACATCAATAGTATTCCGTTGTTGGAGTCAAAGTAAGGCTTCCAGAAACATCGCGAGGAAAACATGGAATGAAAGGAATAACTAGTTAAATAATGCGAAAGTGTACCTGCAATATGCTTCGTGTCACATTTGTTCCGCGGATTACGCTATAGCAGAGTTGAAGATACATTCCATATAATTGGTTCCACAGCGTAGGCTGCTGTGGCATAGAAAAAATTTAGACACAAATAATGGTCCTCGAGGAAGAAGTTGTCACAAAAGAAGCGGGAGAGTGGAAGTGAACTCGGCGGCGAGAGATTGCCACGAAAGGAGGCAAAGGGGCGGCGGGGAGGACGAACTCGAGGGGCAGACAGAGAGAGAGGGAGGGAGTGGAAGCGACGAGAGAAAAAGATTGTTTCGCCTTTCGTCCTTAACGTTTTTGGTTTCGGTGAAGTAGGAGGAGTCGGGGGTGGATGAGGGGAGGGATGGTGGGTGGGCAGGGGTCGGGGAGGATGTGGGAAGGGATGGAGAGCAGGGGGCGGGGGTGGATAACGATTCCACGTGGAAGTGACACCGGGGCGAGGGTGGGTGGAAGGGGGGCGAGCGAGTGACGCCTTGCTAGGGCGGCGCCCAGGGGGCGGGGGCTGAGGGGGCGGAAGAGTGGGGGCGCCGGCCCCCGTGCCGCGGGTGCAGCCCAGGCGGCAGGTGCTCCGGAGGAAATTAAGGAGCAATATCGGGCTCTCGACAAACTTATCCCGTTGAATTATTAAGAGAATTTATCTTACCCAAGTTAAGTTGGAGCTTATCCGCTGTTCACCGGACTCTTAAACATTTCTCTCACCTTTAATCGTCGCGTTTATGCCCTCATGTATTTACCACTTACACGTTGGTCTCATTTGCATCGTGTGCATTTTATGACGATATTGTTCGGAATTTCAGAGGGGGGATTAATATGGAATTATTTTTCTGGTGAGGAAGGAACAGTAGGGATAAAAATCCAATGGTAACCTAGAGAAGACGACGGAGATGGAGGCAGGGAGAAGTGAGAGAAAGGCGGCAACGACTGTATTACGAAGCCCAAGAGCGAGAAGAAAGATCAAAGAGTCAAGCCCGAAAGGCAGCAAAAAGAGCTCCAGAGAGGCTGAGAAGCGGGTGCGCCTCTTCAAATATGCCGTTGGAGGAGGAGTCCGAAGAGCTCGGGTGGAACGATTTGACTACCGTTTCTTTTTCCTCTTTACCATCCGGTTAAATTTTAATTAGATGGAAAGGCGCCTGAAACAATTCCTCATAAATTCAACATTTCTCTACCTCCCAGGGCAGCTCTGAGTAAAGATGTAAAGCGTGAGACGGGAATGTAAAAAGAAATAGACGTTCCCATCTCTTACACCGTAGACCTCCAGGTGATCCTGATGAGGGGAGGAAAGAGAACGCAGAGGAAATTGGAGAGAGTGGCGGGGTGAGAGGAGCTGGGGCAAGGTGAAGGAGAGGAGCAGTCAGTCGTGGAGACAGGAGAGGCTGCTTGTCTTCGGGCGGGTAGCAGCTGCGTGCTGAGCCAGGAGAAGTGTCTTAGGAATGAGGCGCGTTCGATCGCCATAGTAGACTTGTCATTGTCCGGCCCGAGGGGGTAGCAGTAGCGGGGGAAGAGCAATTCGGTTGGTCGAGGAGGAGACGGGGAGTAAAATTGAGGCGTGTGGAAGAGGGAGCTGAGAGACCTGGGAAATGAAAGGAGAAGGTGAATAGGAAATAAGGATTGCTTTGCAAAGACACAAATGTCAGTAACATGAAAAAATATTAATGGGGAACATAAAATCAGTTAATCATGTTGGTATAGTACTATCCCTGCACTGTGAGGCCCTGATTTGGGTTGGTGTACTAGTTAGATCATTGGTCTCTTAACGGGAAGGCCCGGATTCCCGACCCTGGTTTGAATCCCGACAGTTGAAGTTATTTTTCATTGCTAAACCGGCCCCTACTTGGGTGCTTTGTGGAGAACATTCCAGCACAGTGCTCCGGCCGTTGGATGGGACGTTAAGACGTGGTCCCCTTAGCACATTTTTTTCAGACCAGGCTAAGGCTCTCTCCACTCTTCCTCCTTTCCCTCAAATTCTCAACTTTGTACCTTTCCTCCTGGTTTGAAGTATCTATCAGTGCAGAAACAGGCTTGAAAACACAGACGACGATGATGGTTATCCTGGTTTGACTCGTCACGATAATTGAAAATCTCAGAGAACGTGTGCCGATTCCTACGTGAAATCCGAGTGGATAGCACAGGTTTTTATCTCCGGAAAGTAGTTATTCAAGGAGGGTGACCGAATGTTTAGGTTTTATGCACCGTTTGGGATAGGTTGATAATTGGAATGGGCAGTATCTTTTCAGAAAAAAAAGAAATGGTCGAGAGAAACCCAGAGTCGGAATAAACCAGCTCTTACAAAGGACTACAAGTTGTCCACAGTGCAGCGTTACACCCGTGCACCACGTACTGAGCCATAGAGCTCTTAAGCTGGAAAAGTTAACTGCCACACTCGGGTCTCAAATTGGGACCCTCGGAATTGGAAGCCATAATTATAGCTACCACAACAGCCTCATCCCTTAATACTTCCTCCAAAATATGGGACGTTATGGGTGCATAAACCACTGGAGTACAACAATGTCAGCATTTTACTCTACCCAACCCTAACTCAACTCTTCCTCCGTTCATTATTTGCATCCTAGCAGTACTCTGTTGCCTAAAACCGTCAGAGGAGGATAAAAGCCGATTGCCACCTCAAGTTTCCTTGAATCTACTACATCCTCAACCTTCCTAACGTCCTCAAAGATATGAAAGTTGATGTTGTGATGCATGCAATGAGAATAAAATTGTATCATAAAATCTCAAAAGAATAATATGTGCAAGGAATAGTAGAGATTTTCTCGAAATTTATCCATTATATAGATTTTTGCCAAACTATGGGACACGCTGAAAGCAAATTAAATCACATTGAGGTATTATATTACCTGGTTAATTAAAAACAAACCCATTCACAAAACAGGGAAGCTACAAAATCTATTCTACATTATCACCCTGCAAGCAAATGCGAGGGCGTGACGTAGAAGGTGATAGGTCACCAGCTGTGAAGTGGAATTTAACCAAATAAATTATAAGTTAATAACATACCTACTATGGATTTGCATTTGAAATAAACCATCATTGCTTGCATTACCATCATGTATTGTGCAAGGGAAAAATGGGTTATGTTACCGCCAACAGTGGATTCTTCTTAAATAGTCATATCTGTCTGTCCTGATGACGCAATATGTTGGGATATGCAGAAATACCTCTAGCGTCAAAGTCATGTGCTTTGAACCAAATGAATTTAATGTTTAATTTAAAAATAAAAAAATAGGAATTTTGCGAGACACTTTGCTTTCCTTTGCCTCCTGTATCCTTCTAATATTGGTATTTTACGGGCATATTTGACTTATTCCAAGTATTATGATTAAGTTTGTAAGCAAAAAAGCCTGTTTAACCCTTTCACGGTAATATGAGTTTTGTTAAAATGTATCCAATATATCCGTTGTTTTCTATTTTTTAATAAGGTAATATTGTTATCCTGGTTAGAAATAAAAACAGCTTTTAATAATACTGTCATTGTTCAATGTTCCATTTTTTATATTTTTCAACAACGCCTATTCTCAGTGAGCCATCTCTAAGGCATTCAAATCTTATGATATAAATGCATCAATAATCATGACTTGAAATTTTCACAAGTCTCTGATATGAATAACTCATGGAAGGGAGCAATTTTCTTTTATTTTCGTTCCGGAATGGTGCCCAGCAGAAAATAAGCATTGCAGTGTAAAATTTCCTTTACAGTGGGATGAAAACTGTAAATTACATTCTTTAACTTCCATATTATTTGGAAATGAAAATTTGTTTCTTTCCTATTAGGCAAAAAAATTACCTCTAAAACGCATCCTACTTTCTGAAGTTAAAATTCTTTCACGAAGTAGAACCTATTGCACATCGGTGCCAATGTGCGCCCAGCCTCTCTTGGTGAAAGGTGAGTCCTCACAATTAGATCCTCGTTGGAAGTGAAAATGCACTCCACTTCGCACATTAAAGACTGGAGTCCTCACGATAAAGGTAAATTAGCGTAGGCAGAGAGCACATTTACATACAGGCAGCCTCCAAACCGACTATGCTCCACAGTTATGAACTCAAGACGGCGTAAAGTCACCAGCAGAGATAGAAAATGTGCCCTTGATAGTCATTGCGAGATGCAAAGAGAAAAGCTTATCTGCTGCAGTTGTCATAGCAGGTATCAAAAATGTAAATACTCTAAAATACTCCAATCCCTACATCCAGTGTGGTGAGATATTGATCTCTGGTTACAAATAAATGCTGAAATTAGTATTATTGCTGGTTCTATTAAACAAAGTTCGATTTATTTCTCTGAAGTGATACGAAGATTCAATACACATAATGGGCTGTTCAATTTCTAAGTTACGGTTCGATTAAGCTATGAATGTTCAGGTACAAATTATAAATATATTTCGTCTTTCATTAAAGGTTGATATTTAAACTTCTCACTAGGGACTGAGTATTCATAAACATCATGAATTATAAATTATCCTTTAAGAATAAATTGAATCTAATATCTCTCAAGGGACATATTACATTCAAATATATAGTCATCAGATATTCAGTTACCAGGTTGCTGCAGTTTTATAGGTATCAAGCTACATAGTTATCAGTTGCTAAATAAGAACAGTGCTTTTCTGAAATGGCATAGTAGGAAAAAAATGAAATTTCACCCTGCCATTTGAGTCCGTATCGCTTAAGACTTGGTTTAAGTCCGGTCTGTTACGGAACATCTGCTATTTATAGCCATCCATCTAAGACCACCTCAAAGCAAGTCACAAGATCCATAGCATCAAATCTCGTACTTTCCTTAACTTCTAAGTGGAGAAAAAATACAGAAAATACAAGGGATATCCCTCTAAATATGTAACGTATTACCCACCGTTTCATCCAAAGAAAGGAAAACTTGGTAAAAAAACACACCATAAGGCTCATGAAGCAATCGGCTCCGGGAGAGTGCCACAGAGAAAAACCATTTTGCTGACGGAAGGGCGAATATAAATTCCTCGCGGGATGAATTAAAGATTTTCTTAATTGAAATGTCTTTTTTTATTGCTTCACCCTCTTTCGCGTGCGTGTCCCCCAAAACTCAATTCTATCCTCGGCCCACCTCTCTCGTCCAAGAGAGAGGGAAGAATGAAACTTAAGCATCATCGTCTTCGGAAGCCACAGAAGATTGAAGGAGGCAGGGATGGGTGAGGGGAGAGGGGGGAGACGGAGGAGAGAGGCTGAGAGATCCTGGCTGCAGAATGCGGATGAAGGAAGGAGGGGAGGCTGCAAAGAAAAGGCGACGGTGGAAGAGAACAACTTTTTTCCTCTCTCTCTCTCTTTATCTCTCTACCTCTCCTCACCCATCCCTTCGCAACTCCTTCCTTTTGCATTTTATCTCCGACGGCTTTCGGAAAAGCAAAGCAGGGATTTGAAAAACGGACGCTTGGGAGAAATCCTTGGGAGATAAGAGAAAAGGCTCAGCGCGGAAAGATGAGAGTCGTCAGAGTGAGGAGGGTTGGTTTAGAGTTCTGTCAGTGAGGGGGAGGGGGACTACCTTGGCCAGCTCCACGGAGGGTGGATGGTTCTCGAGGAGAAGTGGAGGGGACGTCAGGGTGAGGGTGGAGGGGGACGGATTGATGCGTGGCCGGAGTCAAACGACATGAAAAATGGGAACTGAGAGGACACCTTGCAGGAGGAAATGAAAGAGAAAAAAGGGGGTGGGGCGACGAAGATCGGACGGAGGGGAGCGGCGCGGGGGAATAGGGTTCCCAGGGTGTGAGAGGTGGGTGTGGGCCGAACACAACCTCCCACGCACCTATTGTCTCGGGCCCTCACCTTCGAAGGGGAAAGACTTCTGCCTCGATTCCTGAAAGTCTTATTCCGAAAGAAGTCGCACGGAGTGTCATCACTTGTGGTGGGAGAATGGCAGCGAAGGAAAAGGTGGAAAAGATGGCGTCGGAAAGGATTCCACTCGCGCGTAGAAATTTTTATATCTTTTAAAATTTGAGACATCTAAAGAACGGTGAGGAGGGGAGGGATGAGTGGAATCCCTTTGCATGGAATTAGAGCGGAGTGCCTCTGTGTTTTCGTTGCAAGCCTCAGCTCCGTTTTACCGCTGGTTTCCTTTTCATTGCGGCATTATTTCGGACTTGAAAAGCTGTCGAGGGAAATTCTTACTGTGACGAGTGTTAATTAAAATGAGAGACGAAGTTATACATTTTATGGGCTTATATTTTCAGTTCCAAGTAAAGAGACATTCACAGCTGTGCCACTGCAGTCTCTTTGCTTCGCAAACGCTTTACAGTGCATGTTAAATAGGCCATTGCTTTTCCCTTTGAAGCATCGAGCACAAAAATAATCCAGTGGCATTTATGGTAAAAATTCTAGCTCCTTAATCGAAAAATTCCACTGCCTTGGGTCCACACTATATGCTACTGCTCTTAGGGAGTTAGCTTTTATAAAAAAACTGTAGCCTTTTTATGTGCGCTCATTCTTATTATTTTCTATCAGAATGGCATAAATATTGTAATGATAATTTATAATTCCTCCAAGAAAACGTTAAAAATATGTCAAGTGGATGTTCTAAATCACTGTCATGGGTCTTGAACACGAAAAATTACGAATTACATTATCCTTATAAGCAGAAATTGGAACACAATCTGGAAATAAAGCCTCTTTGTCTTAAGACTAAATCCCGCGTTAGAGATCTTATCAATGTTTTAGCAAAAAGCCTGACCCAAAACGTTCCATCAAAGTTTTTGGATGAAAGAGCAATGGGATGTCGTATTTCTTTCCATCGCAAAGATAAAGCGTTTTTCCTAAAACATAGGAAGCAATGAAATACGAAGAAAAAGTGAACAATAAGATGACAACAAATCTCAAACCACTCAACCATATGTGATCTATCCTACACAATTTTAATTTTAGCTAAGAAGTTGTGCATAAATTTAATTAACTTTATGTAAGGAAAGCATGAATTAGGTACCGTATATAAATGTATATATGTGATACACGCAATAAGTATAGTAATTGCCTCAGGGCTTCATAAGCACGTCGGTTCCATTGGTTCCTTGATCGCAACACTCCGCAGCCGAAGGAGCTCAAAACAAATCAATCTCAAAAAAGCGAAGTACGATGCTTACTTTTTCTACATTATGCGATTGGCTGGTTTCATACATTTAGGTTTATATTTTGAGCAAATCCTAACTGCTTGGAACAAAAATTTAGACCATATTCCATTTGGATAGAATTTCATCCGGTCACATGGTAAAACTCATTTATTAAAAAATATTTCAATAATACCCTTTATCATACTAATATATATAAATGAAAAGGTGTCTGTCTGTCTGTCTGTCTGTCAGATTTATGTTACGCATATCCTCAAAACCTACACAACCGATTGAGGTGAAATATTTTTAGGATTCTAGCGTATACACTAGAAGGTGCTATAGGCATTCAAAAAGGACTCAGGGAACGGGTTCGATTCCTGGCGCCAATTATGTATTTACATTGGTTTAAATGTACTTTTTAAATTTATGGTAACGCAAAAGCTTTTTCTTTCGCTCAGTAAAATACCTAAATATTAGTCGATTTCTTTCATTCTTTCTGTATTTTAATGAGAAAATGTTTATACGTTTTCGTTACTTTAACGGATTCACTCTTTGCTCTCCAGATTTCTGGACATTGTGTAATTTATGTTGAAATTTACTGTTTTTTCTTGGTTCTTTTCCGAGCGTTTCTAAGGCCATTTCCATTGTCGTCTCTGACATCGTTAATGCTTCAACAGTTCGTCGTAGCGCTTTGCCGTAATGTGCTTTTCGCGAGGATGTAGGAAGGTGCTGAAGGCATTATAGGCAATTCTTGAAGAAAGGTCAGCCATATTTTTGCGATGCGTACTGACTGCTAGCACTACTCACAGATTTACAAGGTTCGCATTCGGTCCAAATTAAGAATATTTAAATGAATGCTTTAGCGGTGCTCAAAGTGTGATTTTTTTCTTTACGGGTTTGTGCATATGAACCAACCTGGGACGTGAAGAGAGGACATGGAATGCTTTCGAAATCGTCATCAATTCAAATATCTTGAGATTTGAGATAGTTTAACATAAACCAGGGAATAAAATTCAAATCCCAATGTAACGTAATGTCTCATTACGAATCCGAGGGTTGGTATATTAATGCCATTTCAATGATGCTAAAAAGTTAACCCAGAAAAGGTGCCGTACTCTGTGTTGCTCTTTTCGTGAAGATACAGAAAGTTATTAATAAAGATATCGCAGCTGATTCTTGATTCTACATTGGCTATTTCATCCAGCAAAATCATACGGGCTAACTTTCATGCTACTCCCAGATTAAATATGTGTGCATACGGTAAAACTAAAAGTATTTAAATGTTAGTTTCTGTGAGGTTCATAAAAGTGAATATTTTATATACTTATATCATATTCCGAAGTGTACCGCTTTCAAAATTGTTGTATTTTGAGGCACTAGAACGTGATAAGTAACCTAAGTGAAATCAAGCCAAAAATAGGAGTAGCAACATGAAAAAATGTATTTTAGTGATACATCAAATATCCGTATAAGATGTGAACATAGGTAACCGAACGACAAGTACCTGGGCCTCGATCATGGATCTTCATTAGGCGTGCGCTAGCGTTATCGTTATTTTTTGATTTAACTTATGTCAGAGAGAACTTGATCTCCATTTTTCATTTTTCGCACTGCACTTCAAATCGCTTATCAGAATCAGTGGAGTGATTTTATAGATGGTTATCGTTAAACCTGCGCTACTCTAGGGGTAAGCGTTAACGATAATGATTGCGATTACGCGAAAGTGACATCATCGGTCAACAATCCTATCATTGGTTTGACGCAGGTTTCCTCCCTATTCTTCTATCGGCAAACCTCTTCATATTGACGTAACTCCTCTCTTTTAGATCCTTCACAACTTTTTCCGTGGATCTCATACGAGGCCTGTCTATTCTATTCTTCTAAATCTGCACTAGGATAAAGAAAATAATTTAATCTAATTGGAATAAAAGGCATTGATACGAATCCGTAGGAAGTTCATCGACTCCACTGTCATGTAGTTGGAGAATCAAGACAAACATAACATATATGAAATGCCAGACAAAAATTTTATTGCCGAATAATTGAGCCCTAACATTCCCAAAAACCCGAATCTGGTCTCATTGCCAACAATAGAGAGACTTATGCATCCCCCTTCTAACATACAATGTTTCATCTTGTGAAAGTTACTAATTAATATTCTTATTTTTGTAAAGGCCCAGGCATGAGTTCAGGCAGTAATTATATGTTCATATTGGATTAAATAATTTCATGGTTCCGATACCGGTTTGGAGCTAACTCCATAGCAAAATTTTCTCCCCTTATTTCTTCCCTTCCGCACATATTTCGTCCCTTCATGAAAAATGTTAAAATTTCTTAGCACTATTTATAGTCATTATATTTCTCCCTCCCGTTGAATTTAAACGGGAAACTTCAGCTAGTGTTAAATAAATTTTTGTTAAAAATGAGGTCGTTTACCATGTTTTTATTGCCGAATATGAAAGAGTTTTAAAATAAAAATATCAGTATTTTTACGTTTTACGTCAATTAGTTCTCGAGTTATAAGTAGCAAAATACTGACTTTTTTTTAACCCTTTCGGAAAATTGGACGTGCATGTGATGTCGTCATCCACTTTTTCCAATAACAACTAAGCCAGCGAAGCTACTTCGCCTTATCGCAATGGGGGACACACGGCTGACTCTGCCGATGGAAGCGGTTGCGACAGGATCTGTGCAAGCAGACCTTCCGACACCAACCTCCACTCTCTTCCCTTTCCCTAAAATCAGTCAAGAACGAGGTGGAGACACGGTGAGATGACGTAAAAGATCTCGAAGCATCTTGTTCGGTAGGCGTCACCTTTTATTCATATTAATATTTGATTTATGGGCGAACGGCTCTTGTTAGAAGATTACTGTTTTCACAAAAATTCATTTATGAATGAATGAAAGATTTATTAATGCCCTTGGTACACCCATTAGAGCAAGTAAATTATAACAAAATGCACATTATGCTCAAATAAACACAATTCAAAATTACACAAACATAATTAATATAATACATACAGAAATTAGACCAGTTAAACGCCAAAATTTATGAATTAACCATATTAACACAAATTAGTGTCGATTATTTAAATAGGAATACAATTTCATTTTGAAGGATTGGAGGGAGGAGGAGGATTTAATGTGGATGGGCAGCGAGTTCCAAAATCTGGAAGCCGTAATGAGGAAGGAATTAAGGTAGAGGTTGGTACGGGCATATGGAAAGTTAATAATGCTAAAGTCAGGGCGGGTTATTCTTTGAGAAACACATGACCAAGGGGTAAAGAGGTTAAGTAGGTAGTCAGGATTTCGATTGCGGAAGAGCGAGAAGAGGAATGACCCCAAGAATTATTTCCTTCGGAATTTTCGAGAAACCGATTCGGGAACCTTTTTCGTTTCCATCTAACGATTTCCTGTAAAAAACTTTGATTTCAGTTCCGAGTAAACGCCCCCATTGCTATAACATTCCATCACTACGAAAACACCGTGTGCTCTATTAAGGAGTATTCTAAATGGTATCTATGTATTCAAGCGTGCCCGGAGGGGAAATTCACAAGTTTATCCTTCCACCGTATAACACCTTAATATGTGATTCTTTTTTACACTATAGTCACTTACATCGCAAAACCTCATCTTAGTTTTGCTCCCCAGATAATGTACTAAGGAAAAGTTTGTAATAATAGGTTTATACAATAATTGGCATCACCAAAGGAATTATAACAAAAAAATGTATGTACCTATATCAATTATTACCTCGAAATATATAAAAATCACTTATCACAAAATAACCCATACTAGAGGTTTTAACCAAAGGCTCAATCACGAATAATTGATAATAATTTTCAAGCAGGTGTTGTAATGGGTATTGTGTAATTAATCATTACTTGTAGCATTCCCAAGTATGTTTTCATTCTTCTTCCACGAAAAGATTTTATTTGAGTTCCACTTTACCCTATATTTACTGAATAACAAACTTAGTCAGATCCACAACTTTAATTTGACGTAATTATGTATCTTCGTCTTTCCACAAAACATTGTAATCTGGTATTTTAAATAACTATGAGAATTTTAAGATGCGATCCATATATGTAGTGATTAATTTTATTACATCCGAATAATAGTGCTTTTTATAAATGACATGTTATTCAAAGTAGGAGCATCCTAAAGCAACCTTTGGGCATTGAATAGGTACCTGAAAAAAAACTTTTACGTCTCAATTTAGAAATGGCTGATTTTTCAACTTTTTTCCCGGCCACGTTCTTCTCAAATTCTCGACCTCTACGCAGCTTTCATCTGCAAACACCTTCCGACATTCCACCAAAAATTTTCAGACAATAAAAAAATGAGAAGTACCACCGTGCTGGACCCGTATCTGATTATGCAACCCGTCTCCGACCCACTCCGCGCAAATCCGTCTTCAACTCCACTCAGCCGGGTGCTTCAACCCCCTTCGCGCCCCCACGCTTCCCATCTACCTTCCCTTGAACGCTCTCGCCGGCCTTGGCCCGTGGAAAACCCCGTCGTCGTAGTCTTTCAGCAGTAGGCCGAACGGTAATTATCTGCATTTGGATTTACCAAGATACGGTGAATTTCCCGCCCAAGCATGGCAGAGTAGACAGCTGATTGCTTTGGCGTCCTGTTACCTCACGATTCCTCCTTTGAGATTCAGGAAAAAAATCTTACCATTCGACTGGCGAGATTTTTACTTTAAATTAACAAGTTTTCCTAAATAAAGATTTTCCTCGTTTATAATGTGAGTGCCAGGAAAAGAGAGTAGAAACAAAAACTTCTTTGAGGTCAAACAATGAACACAAATCCGAAGAAGGTAAAACATGCATTGGAACGCCAAAATTCAGAAGTGCATCAGCGACGAAATCCATTGTAGATCAGAGAAAAGAAGAGTGAGAAAATGAGTGATATTTGGAGCTATTTTGTTGCCTCAAAACAACTTTAAAAATATAATGATGTAGAATAGAATGGTCTAAATTTTATACCCCCGATTCATGAAATAGGCTAGGGTGATTTAAAATTGGGAGAATATTTATCATGCAATAGAGTTATCTAATTGTCATATTGATAAGTGTCAAAATGATATGTACTCTGAGTCTATGAAGTCTACGAGTTATGGAAATACCTACTTTAAGAAAATGTTGACATTCCACTATTAATGCTGGAGAACAATCTATTTATCAAAAAATGAATCATCCATCACCATATTATGGATAATCAGGGCCATTATACTTGCATACTTTATCCATTTTGATGAACAAATCGCAAAATGGATTCATATAGCATCAATTGAAAACGTTAAGAATACCATGAAGATTTAGTAACATACACTATCGGTACAGTATGAATTCCTATTTTAAACGGCTGTTAAAAGTCGTTCCCTTAGATTCTCAAATCTCTCGTGATACCAAGAAAAATATCCATCTGAAATGAGATACTCAATTCTAACACTCACATCATACTCCGCGAAAGAGGTGAACGGTGAGACTTGCTGGAAAAAAGAACCGAGTCATCAAGTAGTAGGTGAGGTCCAATGGCAATGGGCGGAGAGAAGAGAGGAGCCGTAATGGTCAGAAGGACGACAGGCCGGAGCTTTTGGCTCGTCCTGGGATAAAAGACCACGTGACTTTGGCAGGGTCATCGAAAATTTGAGCTGCAAAGCTGAGAAGAAGACCCTTTACGTGCTGCCCTCACCCTTTGAACAGGGAGCCAGGAAAGATGGGAAATAATGAGGACTTTGCCTCTTCCCGTATCTTTTCTTCCTGCCTAAAACCCTGCCACACTTCCTTACTTGATCCTATAAAAGGTCAGGGGCAGCGCACTGCTACTCCCTGTCTCCTTAACAACGGAGATTCTCCTCAAACATACTATGCAACACTTAAAAAATGTGTCAACGTTCTTCTTTCCTAAATAGACTCATACTTGCCAACTCATGGGCCTAATTGTGGTAAGTGTTTATACTAGCAAGGAGCTACTAGCTCGTATATCTACATGCTGAGAAAAATGCATGAAATATGGTTTTTTTACGTGTTCACCAAGGCATTTCCTGCCGCTCTTTATCAAGGAAATGTACCTTTATTAATAATGATCATTAATTCTGTGGAAACATCTTACATTTCACTGAACACCATTAATGAGATAACTCTTAACCAGATGCTTGCAAAACAATAACATAGTGGTAACCGTAGCTGCACTACAAATACATAAAATATTCACGAGAATTGCTTTTCTTTAAATACATAAGCCCAAATTCAGCGGAATCTTATATTACTTATATTTTCTTTGACTTCATGCATTGAGACTAGAAAAATATCCAAATGAGCTGAACCCTGGTGGTCGGTAAGAAAAAATTAAATTTGAAAATATCAACTCAAGAATAGCTTTAGTTTGACAATGGGAAACAAATGGAGAAGTCAATTGCACGAGGAAAAACTTACATGGTTATGCTAATACTTAAGGTAAAAATTTGTTATAACCAAGTATATTTGATAGGGATTTCAGGCTAAAACTTCAATCAATTTTCATGATTTATAATGTGAATATGAATAATAATGAGATAAGGATTATTAGAGTACAAGAATGTCCTGCAAAAATCAATTGCCTGTCAAAATCATTTGAGCGGGCTAATAATATGTAGAAATAAAAAATAAAATTTAAAATACAAGCAAGAAATGCAATATGTTGCTCAATGTGTACCAATTTTGTTGGGCTGTAACAGAAAGGTAACGCAGTGTCTGTATTTAGTTCACCAAACACCGTTTTTCCCTAATAAGCCTAAATGATGTATCCCTTAGTGGCAATAAAAGGCAAATACATTATTTAGTACCAAGTTGTGTCAAAATTAAAAAAAAAAATCTTTTAATCTTAGGGTAAAAATCTTCAACTAGTACCGGAAGATGTTAAGACACCAATTGAGTAGAAATAAACTAAAATGTCTGAATTTTGTTCATCCTCAAAAACATATTAAGTGGAAAACTACACTATTTCAATGGGTATTAAGGTTTTAGCAACACTGAGGAAATAAATTACTAAATTATCCAAATAAAATAAATTATTAATCCAAATAAAATAAATAAATATTCCACATAAAATAAATAAATAATCCAAAAATAAATAAATAATCCAAAAATAAATAAATAATCCAAAAATAAATGTCCAAATAAAAACAATAAATAATCCAAATAAAATGAATAAGTAATCCAAATAAAATAAATAATCCGAATAAAATAAATAAATAATCCAAATAAAATAAAAAATTAATTGAAATAAATACATTATTTCTACAACGATAGTCTTCGTTCAGAATAAAACTGAATGGTTGACTCCACTTCACATTATACAAAACTGGAGTGACATTGTTAAATTCATATAATTCATTAAACGACTGAGATGTCGAGGATGTGACTTACTCTTCACAATCGCGCTAAATAAGTTTATTTATTATAAAAAACCATCTTTCCTGAACTAGAATTGAAGTAAACTATGCATATTTGTAGTTATAAGCAGCCACTCGTAGGAAGGTTCGTAAAAAGATTTGCTGTAATAACGAGAATGAAAATCGTGAACTCCACTGGTTTCTTGTCGTAACTACCGGTTTCAGCCGTTAGGCCATCATCAGGTACATAATTTGTTATAATTTAAAAAAATTATGTACCTGATGATGGCCTAACGACTGAAACCAGTTGCACCGGCAATAAAACAGTGGAATTCACAATTTTCATTCTCTTTATTACTACGGAAAAATTCCACAAAATAAGAACACAGCCACTAAGTTTAAAAAAAAAATGTTGAATAAAAAGAGTAAGCCATGTCCACACAGAAAAATATTGATATGAAGGAAAGAAACTGCATCCTGAGCATGAATGCTGAAAACAGGCACAAAACCACATCTAACGCCACTAAAAAGTTTAGTTATTAGAACATTATAGGTTTTTGTGAATATATCTTTATAATGGATTAAGTATGCTGAGTTGCAAGTATGAAAACTGGTTAGTAACTAGAAATAATTTCTGAAGAAGAAATAAGAGCCTATAATAATGTAGTAATTAAGTCATATTGTACTTTAGCCGTGTAAGTCACTCATTCATGCTAATTGAAATTAAGATTAGAGGTTAATTTCTATTATATTTATAAAATTATGCATTACATACTTGAAAAGAAAGTATTCAGCATACTTGAGAGACAATGCCTTAGTTTTCCAAGCTCTAAATATCTCTTATAGTAACTCCAGATCCTCTGGGCTGGAATTTAATTATTTTTTCCATTTCCATTGTTTTCCCTGTA
Organism: Platycnemis pennipes; assembly: GCA_933228895.1. Classification (NCBI taxonomy): domain Eukaryota; kingdom Metazoa; phylum Arthropoda; class Insecta; order Odonata; family Platycnemididae; genus Platycnemis; species Platycnemis pennipes. The sequence goes on along the minus strand of OW121849.1, from coordinate 23,991,345 downwards.
GAGAAGAGTCGTATGTATAATCACAAAACTCAACCAACAATATGAAAAAAAATACTTCCAACAGGGTATCTTCATCATGGAATTATTACTCCATCATTAAAATAGTTTCGAAAAGCTAGAACGCTAGCGTTGTCAATTCGATTCCTCTGTGTGGAAAAAAGCACTAATTTCCGCGACACACTGGTTTCATGCTCCTCGTCCATTTTTGCTCTCCACGCTCCATAAAAATACGACTCTTAAATGCGCTTATACGAACATTTCCATGCATGCACACCGGCGAGATTTTATGGCTACGATTAGTCTTCAGAGATGCCATAAATATTTACTACCACACAGGTCTCGCTTTTAACCTAAAATGGATATTATCATCCAGGAGGAAAATAGTTTCCATTCTTTGAAAGAGTTCAAATAAAATACTCAAAACTTTCCATAATAACTCCCTCGTTGTACCTAAAAACAATGGATACATTTCATTTTTCTCACTTTTGATATGAAATTTCCCACAACAGATGGCAACATTAGCCGATCTCGCCGTCGTGCATAATCTACACTGGTTTTCAAACAATTTGTATGACGAATAAAAGAGTTGACGTTCAAGAAATTATCCTCCAGGGAAGAAAACATAATACAATCGGAAATCGAATGCGATATAATAATATCACAAACAACTTCCAGTGATTCCAAAATAATGACCAAGGCACATGAACCACTAAAAAAAACATTTTTTTATAAACCCATATAAATTAAGATGTAGACGGAACTTCCCATCCCTTCCATTCTCATCCCTATGCCTTTTCTCCCCGACTGAAGCTCCTATTAGTGCGGAAACAGAGTTGAAAGCCCTCTTGTAAGATATGGCCGTTAATAAAACTCGCCGTGGCGCAAAATATTCAGTATGCTGCCATAATAAGCAGCAGAAAGGATCCTTTTGTGATATTAGCTCTTCGATTTACGTGCAAAGAGTTTTTGAAGATATTATGCTTAAAACTATAGTACTGTAAGGTGTACTCAATTCAGTCCAAATAAGCTGAATAAATTATTGAACATTAATGCTTATTCACATTTAGTTCATCACCGGTCAGCAACCCTAGAGTTAGTTTTTGATTCTTCTATCAGTCAACCTCTTCATATTGACGTTGCTCCTCTCTTTTACATCCTTCACAACTTGCTCCATATACCTCATACGAGGCCTGCCTTTTCCATTCTTCCCGTTCACTTTTCCCTCGACGATTGTTTTCGTCAGGCCATCGTGTCTTAAGATGCGGCCTATTAAGTTGTCCTGTTCAAGATTTTCAGTTGACTACTCTTTTCTCCCACTATTTTTGAGACTTCTTCGTCTGTCACTCGATCCATCCCTTATATCTTCATCATTACTCGGTAGCACCGCATTTCCAATGCTTCCAGGCTGGACTTCTCTGCTGCTGTTATTGTCCATTATTCGCTGCCATATAGTAAAATGCTCCAAATTTATGTTCTAATGAAATGTTTCCTCACTTCCAACTTGTTTTTGCAGCTGCAAGCAGAATATATACTGGTAAAATGCCATTTATGCTTGGGCAATTCTACTGGCAATTTCTGTTTTACTTCGTCCATCGCTGGTTACTCGGGTTACCAGGTAAGAGAACTATTCCACCTCCTTGATTTTTTGTTTACCTAGTTTAACATTGGTCCTGGCTTCCTTTCTCCTACTGCATACCAATACCTTAGTTTTCCTTATTTTAATATGCAGATGATATCTGGTCATTTTTCTTCCCATATTTCCTAGCGTCTTCTTTAAATTCCCTTTGTTTTTCTGCCATGACTGCTATGTCATCAACGAATCGTAGCATGCTGATTTTCTCCACGTTGATATTCACTCCCGGAGACTTTTCTTTGACTTCTTGCATGGCTTTCTCGATGTAGTCATTGACTAATACCGGAGATAGTGCACAGGAGGTTGGAGTGAAAAAAGTCAATTTTTTTTCGGAAACGGGTACCCTTCAATGACTGTGTATGACACCTAGTAACAATTCTGTAAAATGTTTAATTTTTACGACATCATCTTGAGTCTGCACATTTGGCTTAAAGTTTGAATTTTTTTAATTTTTTTTTTTGCATTTATACAATTCTTTTTAAGTACTTGGAACAAAAAAAAACCCTGACGGGTACTCACTAAATAGTTGAACAAGTCCTTAAATAAAGTCATAATTTTTTTTAAATATTGTTAGGGGATTGTTTTAGTCGGCACTTGAGACTTAAACTTATCCCAATATTCATAAATTTCTGATATTTTTAACGTTTTATTATTTCTGATATACTGTTTTTGTTTTTTGTAAGCATAATTGTTGGCGGCCTTCCGTCGTCAAGTCACGGCATCGTCACAGGTTTCTGTATCATTTAAAGGCGTATCTTGCCCATTGATAGACCAGTTACCACCTCGGAGTGCCACCGCTTTTTGTCCACGACTGCTTATTCGACGAGTTAACTCGCTTATCTCGCAGCTAACCTCTATATCTAGAGGTCGACCCAACATCCGCAACCCGGTGGCCGCACTCGGTGACTTTAAGCTCACAATTAGCCCTGAGCACATTTAGTTACGAATACAAAAACATGACTTACCGTATTATTTCATGAAAAGTTAACATGAGGGTAATCTATCGGCAATAAGGATTTTCTTTTAAGTGTGTAAATAAAATCAAATGTTGACTGCAAAACTTTGTCAACTCACACCAAATATTAAATGTATATCATACATTTCCTCAGTAGAGTGGACCTTGCAATAACACGTGTGATATAATTTTCTGAACGAATTTGATAAATTTTAAACAGACGCGTTGATTCATGGAGTGAAGAGACAGAATTCAATTCATAGGACCACAGATTAGGTTGGGTGATAATATTCCTGATTTTCAAGGTTTCCCATTGGGTAACACTTTCATTATGCCGAGTATTTAAAAAAAAACTATCATTTTTGGATCATCTGAATCAGGTTGAATTTTCTGGATTCATCTATGTTTAGCTTTCAGTAAATGAAATAAGATTCAGCGATGATAGAAATCATAAATAATTCTTATGTTTACTTACTGTAACGTTCACCTTCATTTGAGAGCATCAGAATGAACAATAAAGGTGTTCTCACTATGCTCACTTTTAAAGCCTACAAGGCCTCTAATGCAGTATATGAAGAGGGTTTAGGCATGTAATCAGCTCATATTTTATCTCGTCTTTTAAGTGACTGTTTTCCCTAGGATTATATAGAATGGTGATGTTATCATCATCAGAATAGTTCTGGAAATAACTTAATACTGCATTTTTTGAGGATCAAAAATATTTTACTCAGGCAAAGAAGACTCCATTGCGGCACTCCTTTGGTGTTGCAGGTATTTCTGAGCGAAATGCACCTAAGATTTTCCCTGCATAAAGCCGCAACTGAGTCCGTTACTTTTGGTCACCTCGGAGTGACGAGCGGACCTTCCCGAACGTGCTAAACATGCCATTCTCTTCGAATGCACAGGATTCGAATCCTAGCAACGATCCGGACGCCCCTCAATCCCATTCGTCGCCATGGTCGCCATCAGGCGCTTCGGGGGCGGGAGGTGCGGACGCCACCGACACTTCCCCGCACCACCTCTCCGCCTCCTATGGGATGTATCCTTCCTTCCCCACTGCACCCTTGCCGCGCCTCCCTGCTTGCGGCCGCGCGTGTTCGATTCGGTGGGCGGCACTCCATTGCCGCACCCGCACACATGGACGCTCTGTCGAGGGAGCATGTGCGATGCACGGGATGGACAGGCAATTTGCGGGGAGTCGGGCGCACGAGCGCGAACAGCGGTGTGCGGCGTGGAAGTGGTGTGCAGGGCGGGAGATGTTGAGGAAGGGGATGGGGAAGTCACGCCCGCTGCTTTTGTGAAGGTCGTGGGGGGAGAGGGGAAAGCGGACGCCCAGGGGAGAGCACAGAATGCCGCGGAATTATACGAAAACACACGAGGGAGGGGAAATGAGAGATCGACGGGAGTAATCCGCTCTCTGCTTGAGCGTTCCGACTCGGGCGTCCTTAATTTTTCCCGCCCCCGTCCAACGCGTTGATGTGAGGGAGATTCAAGGTTGAATTAGATGGGACGAGATCCCGGATTGCAATCATTGTCTCCTTGCTCATTTGATTATCTTAACACTATTTTAATATACTCTGATCTTTCAACTCTAAAAAATAAAATTTTTCTCATAGTACTCTGATTTTTTCACTCGTTGTGAATAAATAAGAAGCGCAGGGAATTTTGAAGAAACAGATTCCTATCATTAATTATTAAAGCCTACTGAGCAAATACTACCGTCATTTAACTATCCCCCGAAAATATTTTTTTGGGTTAGTGAAATTATTCCGAAGATTAACTCCTCTTTTCACTGTCAAAAATATTATTTAATTTCAGTCTAGTCAATATAATACCATTGTTTTACTTCATTTCCAATGATAGAGTTAAATCTTTTTCATCTCCACCAAACTGTTTATTAATTTCAGCAGGAGTCTATATTTAGCAAAATCGCATGTATATACCAAAACTAACATTGGGGTTAAATATTAATGAATAATTCTTAATGCATCAATGCAATAACTGTGGGAAGGTAAAAACGGAAAAAAACATGTACCATGATGCAGTAATGGGAAACAGGGAATTACTTCTGAGTAATTAACTCAGGTGCACTGAATGCACGTAGCCAGAAATTTGCTTCAAGGGGAGGGGCTAAGTCTAGTGTAGTGTGACTTGAAACAAATCTGCCTTGCCCGTTCGGAGCCAATATGTCACAAATCTCTTCCTTAAATTTTCAGTACTTTGTATTTACTTTCACAGTGCCCATACATATCTCTTCTCACTGGTTATGTTTACTGCTCACCTTGTAATGAAGCAGTTAATTTGAACGGCCTCAGAACAGTAGTTCAACGCATACATAAAAATCAGATTGAAAAGAACAATTACTACCGCCACACATGCATCAAACTAGTGATAAAGGTTTAAGGTTTTTAACACTTGAGTTATACGCAATGTAATACGGATTATCATGGCCAGTTAAAATCGGAACAAAATTATTGGGAAAATATTTTGGGGGGCCTTAAGCCCCAAAAGGCTGGCTGCATGCCTGGTGCATTGTCTTTTGCGCATAATACTCGTCAACGACCCTCTCTTTCTCTTTTCACCTGCCTCGGTGGGTAATCCCCTCGCATGCTAAGCCTAAGGTTGCGGGTTAAAATCCCGCCGGGGTGGAATTCAATTCCCCGCCTTAGGGGAGAAGTGAATTCCTTTGTACCTATGCTGAATGTTAACATGACTTGTACTTAGAGCATAACGTACATCAATTAAATCCAAGTCCTAACCCTCTTTTTTTTCAAACCACGTCAGTCACTACCCCAGCGTGGCCGTTGGCGTTTTCCCACCTATTTAGCACGCTTTTTCTATATTATCAAGTAACTCTTTGGCCAGGATTTGCCATTAATGGAGACAGAAAAACGAAGGAATTCAAGGCCGAAATGTAGCATAAACATCCGAGAGATATTCATTTTCTTGACCTTTGACTGGTTAAAGGAAAAATTGGAAAACATCTCTTTTTTATTGAACGTGACCTCAAAATTAAGCAAAAAGTCTTAGTATACTATGACGATTCAATCAAACATGCGAAATAAAGATATAGTAAAATGATCAAATTCAAGCCTATTTGTTTTAGTTTGGGCAGGAGGTACATAAATGTCTTTGGTCGATAGGAAATGACGGCAGGTCGTAGGCAAATGTTGAGTTGTACTTGAAATGTGTTAGATATACGTGAGCACCATTGCAGGTTATGAACGACAATGTAGGCGCGGCGGCTGGTAATACTGGGTTAGTTCAAATGCTAACATTTCTATGGCTTTGGCGGAATGTCGAGAACGTAAATTACAAATAAATAAACCAACCTAATAACAGCTTGGATAGCATACCTGATATGAGCCGTAGAAGTTGGTGCAAATATGGAAGCAATTTATGAGAAGTAGCGGATAGGAGAGGAGGAAGCTAGTAACCTCAACTGATACAAGGGTTTCGGGCCAATTCCCAACAGAACGATTTCAAGGGGAGCGTACCAACCAATTGGAATGATTTGAATGTCCTCGTGGTTAGGAGTGGATGGATAAGCATGCGGGAACGTCGTAGGGAACCAAGGTGGATCGGAATCGAATGGGGTTCTTGTCTGGTCGAGTGCTCGCTCGGAACTTGGGAGGCCAACCACGCGAACACCTCTTCGGTAACGGGGTGTGATTGGCAGCGCTGGATTCATCTTCAGCCACATTAGCAATAGAATATTATCAACATGTTATACGAAGGTTTTATCAGAAGTTTACCTATAATCATCTAGTACATCTCCTTTTATATTTAGAGTGCAATTAAGGAGTTCATATCAAATAATAGGTAATTTAAAACATCATATTCATCCATTAGCTTGAAGCAAAAAACAGTTTTGGGTAGACACAATTTATAGCAATGTCCAGAAAGGTCAATAGAGTTAAGATGAGAATAGAGATGCAAAAAAAACTAAAGCCATCATTATTGGTAGCTCACAGTAAGTATATCAATTCAATGGGAATTAACCTATTACCTAAAATCTGTGTTAACGGTATTTATATTGACTATTCAAATACAGTAATAAGTCTTGGCTTAACGCTAAGTCGTACATTAACCTGGCATGAAAATATTAAAAACAAATTCCAATAAAGTACGTAAAATATTATATGTGATTAAGCAATTCAAGGATTTAATTCCAACTTCCCTGAGAATTAAATTGTTAATACCCTAATCATGCATGACATTGATTACTGTTATCTCGCTTATGTCGATATTACTAAGGAGCTAAATCAACAACTTCAAAGGTTACAAAGCTGTGAAAAAAGATTGATATTCAATATTCCTTTAGATAAACAGGTTACACCGTATGATGATACTATCAGGTGGTTGAACATAAAATAGAGACGAGAATGTCAAATAAGTGTGTTAATGTTCAAGCTGATTAAAACAGAGAGTCCAAGTAATTTGTTTGAAAAAATTATCTTTAATGCTAACACGCACAAACGGCTAACAAGAAATACTGAGGAATTATTTATCCCTTATTTCCGCACAAATTTGTTCGGTGGATCTTTTCAATTTACATCTTGTACGTATTGGAGTTCTTTACCTGATGGGATAAGGTCTGCGCAAAACATTTATACGTTTAAAAAGCTATTATATTAATATAATATTTGATATAAGTAAAATAATTAATGTGAGTATAAATACATCAGTAAATTTATATGCTATTAAGTTTGTGTTAAAATACTATTGTTGTTAAATTGGCTGTAATGTAACATTATTGTTCAACTATTGACACCATGTATTAGTTACGTAGTCGATATTTAGACGGCTTCTTAATTGTAATATTAATACTACTAATGAGACTGTGAATAATTACAAAGTCATCTCTGTAAATGTTCCAAGGGGCATAGTGTCCTAGAACCAATAAATATATCTATCTATCTATCTATAAGAGAGTTTGTAAATTAGTGTCAAATGTTAATACTATTTCATAGAAATCCTTTCGTCTTTTAAATAATTGTGCTTATATGGATTTGACGCTATCCGCAGTAAATTTTAGAGGAAATGAATTATTGATATGCTTTCAGGTTGTGGAAGTATAATCAAGCTTCGTGTGAGAAAATACGTCACAGAAGTTGAAAGATGAAAGAAAAGCTCTGAAACCTTCACGGAATATAAGGCGATATAAAGAGACAAATCAGACTCTACACGAAGTGAGTTACAGCAAAAAACTGTAAAATCAGTAGACGAACATAGGAAAATTAATAACTCTAACTGCTAATGCTGCATGTTGGTAGTCTAAGCAACAAACGCGTTATCTTTGTCTGATGGGGAATGCGGATCCGCGGCATTAGAGGCACAGGATACCGCGTTACCGTGGTAAAGTAGCTGAAATAAAGCAGTAGAAAAACTTTCTGAGAGAAATTTTGAAAGGAAGAATTATTGCTGCGGAGATTAGGAATGTCAAATGGTGAGATGCCGAGCGACAGGTGAAGGTCGTTTCATCGTTCCTCTTGAGAAGAGTGGAAGCACGTGGTTAGACTGGTAAGTGAGCTCGGCATCGCAATTAGCTCTTCAAATTGCAGGCGGCTATGAGGAGAGAGTCACCCTGGATGGGTAGTAGAAACGGAATGCAAGGACCTATCGGAAACCCTCTCCCTTGTGAGGATTTACGTGTGGCGCCATATCCAGGCAAGCACGGGTGCCCGTTATGGAGATAATCGGTGACGGGAATGGTCTATGAGGAATTAATCCAGCGGTATTACAGGGAAGCACGAATGATTACAAGAAACTAACGTAGAGTTTGTTACTATTTTTGCAAAGGATAAAAAAGAACAGCATCTATAGCTTTGGGAGATAATATAGACAAACTTAAAAATAAGAACTGAACAGGCTTTAAAAATGAGAAAAAGCATGCGATGCAAAATATGCAGTTTTATCAATAATATTAACTTGTGCCTTGCAGGAAAATTCAAGTTTACTCCCCAGAATAAGTACAATATTATGAAGGAATTAATAGCAGTATTC